>CM068368.1:120640790-121283290 GCA_034769895.1 Magicicada septendecula
CGTCCACTCACCCCCCACATCCACTCTCTAAGATGCAATCAATTAAAATTATCATAAAAAGTACATTGAAGTGAGTGAGTGAGGAGGTGGAGATGACGGAGAGGGTAAAAATTACCAGTTATTATTTTTACGTTATGTAACCAACCCGACAACGGGTTGACTTGACTTGTTTTTTTTATACGTTCTTCTCTTTTTCTCACTCTTGCTCTCTCTTTCTCTCTTCTCTTTCTCTCTCACTCTCTTCTTTCTTTCTCGTATTTTCTTATCCATTTGATATCTTTTTTCCTTTATTTCGTCTTAAAAGCCGTTATTAATAAATAATTTTTATGTAAAACACACACACACACACACACACACACACACACACACACACACACACACACACACACACACACACACACACACACACACACACACACACACACACACACACACACACACACACACACACACACACACACACACACACACACACACACACACACACACACACACACACACACACACACACACACACACAGCGAAATGCACCGATATTAATGTAAATAATGTGTGTGTCTAATGTAATTTAGATTGTAATCATTAACATTATGGATTTAACGGACGAGGAGCGTCCGTAAATGTGAGAACAAAGAGAAAGACGGTGAAACGAGACTGGGGTCGTATTATACGTTACTCGAAACTAAATTTCAAAATTTTTCGAAATTTTATTCTAACTTGCTTACAACGGTAGATAAGACGATGTTTAAAATACCACGGCCTCGTATAAAGCAAGGATAGAGACCGTGGTAAATGCGTTTAGACATACGTATCTACACACTTGTGTGCGGGTACTGCCGCCATGTTAGGGTACACGAATTTGCGGTCACCTTATAGCACACAGAACGACCAGAAGAATGCCTGAACAGTCTAGGGATCCTTATGTCATGATATGTTAGACATTTAATTCTTTACACTGACAGCAAGTTAGCAAGGAAAACATATTATAGTTTAGAAAATTTAAGGGTCGAAATATAAAAAAGAATTGTCTCTTTGGGAGACTCTTATTATCACTTCTTCTGCTTCTTCAGTACCACAGCCCAACGTGAGCCCAGACTTCCAACACCAATCTTTTCCAATGTCTCCTATCCGTTGCCATCTCAGCGTAACCCCTCACATTCCTGTATGTGAGGTAGCAACGAGCTACCATCTATGACTGAACCGCTGGCTTCTTACTATGACGAGTCGGACAAATGTCCTTCGTCCTTCTTACGACGCAAGACGCACTCTGTGTACACTGCGATTGCTTCCCAGTTATATTCACTCTGAAGCATCAGTCCAACAATGCCATCACGACTGAAAACTCCGATCCTTGAACTGAGGTTCAGACGGTCATTCTCAAACGTAAGCATTCGTAAAACGCGTGAAAACATAGTCTCTACGATGTACAGTACCTGCATTGAGGGGACGACACCCTTCTCATCCGGCGGAGATACTCACGAATATGTTCATGGCCTGTCAGGAACTGCATGAGGAAAGCGTTTACCTCGACATGGTTGCGTCCATCTCATGGTCCTGAGTCTTGCCGTCCAGCGACCTCTGGTGTCGTTATCCTACCTCTGCTGTCATAAGTCCATAACATGAACACGGGTCCGGACATCTGCCTCTACTCTGCCAAGATCTCCTCTTGGCGCGTACATATCCTACTCAATAACTATACGAATACGTATATTACTCTGAATATAATAAATAAGTGAAAACAAATTTTTAGGAGTGGAATAGATCAAACATGTCTGGTAATGTACTCATTCAAGTATGAGAATGATCTCACATTAGTGGCAGAAACGGAAAACACATTCCAGAGAGGAGGTTACAAACCTAGTCAGATATGTAAATGATGTGAAGTGATAATATCGACGCAAGAAACCGAAAGATGGTACTTTTAGGCCAAAAAACCGGTACGATTCACGATCGTCATTAACAACAGAACACTAGCGCAGGAAAGCCACTTTAATTATCTAAACTGTGAAATGTAGTAAGAGCAGTGAACGGTAAATTAATAAGTTTCCATACAACTCGAAACGTTAGGACAAATTTTGAAGTATGGATAGTTAATGCTTAAGTTCTATAAGTTGATTCAGCATCTTTATCAGTACATGGAACCGAAGTGTGGATAACAATGAATGTGTCTGAAAGTCGAGTGCAGTCTTCTTCTATCAGGGACTAGGCGAATCATCTGTTCCGGTCTCAAGGAATATGTTCACTTCACTGCCGCTTCCCGGGTCTTCCTATACTTCGTAGTCCAACAGGCTTTTATTACCAAACTTCCTTAGGCAACATGCCATTTGCCATCCTATGTGATGAGTAATCCATCTCTCTTTGTTCTCTGCAAGAGTATTTGGATATTGAAAATTTTCAACCCTTTACGGATGTCTTCATTGTAGAGTCTATCCCTTTTTGTGCAGCCTTTAACAGATCGCAAGAATCTCATTTCCGATGCCTGTATTCTACTCAGATATTTTTTTTGCTGGAGCCCAAGTTTAAGAACTATACAATAATACTGGCACAGCCATTACCTTATAAAATTTTAATCGCGTCTCTTTCCTTGTTTTCCTTGACAGCGCTTGATGAATTGTGGCACATATTGACTGAAACGCAGTCAACTGGTGATCAACGTCGTAATCCACATCATAAGTGATGTCACGGACAAAATGGCGGAAATGTGACACATGCTCTATACTTTTATTATCCAGTACAATTTTAATCTGTTTTAAGGGCATTTGCCCATAAATGCCACGGTTTTTGTCTTCTGTACAGAAATTTTCATGTTGTAATTTGAACAACATAAATGTTGTATTTGGCTTAATAAATGAAATTCCTACTAAGTGTGTAGGTCGACACAGGTTAAGAAATGTAATTACGAGGGAAAACTTTAAAAATTATTCAGCCTTCATCAATACATTCAGTGGAATCGACGACGACGCAATGAGAATATAGGTATAGAGAGAATGGATGGGGAAACGTTGGCAAAACAAACAAATATAAACCGAGCAGAAGACGAAGCATCGGTAGATCAGCGGGTAACGTAACAGGCTCCAAGCATAATACGTGATGATTATGATATGTTCATGACACTCTCTTCTTCTTTTCCTTCTTCTTCCTCTATTTGAATATAAACCGAGTAGAAGACGAAGCGTCAGTAGATCAGCGGGTAACGTAACAGGCTCCAAGCATAATACGTGATGATTATGATATGTTCATGACACTCTCTTCTTCTTTCCCTTCTTCTTCCTCTATTTGAATTAAGCGAATTCAAGGAAGAAGGTGAATTTATGTGTTCGGAAAAAAGACTGTGCACCTTTTATTTGGTCTTCCAACGTCTACCTTTTCTGTGGATGTGTGCAGAACACTTCTGGGAAACCTACGTTCATTCTGTACTCGTGATCATCTAGTTGCTTTAGTTTTTGACAATGGAGTCACTGACTCCGCAAACAACCAGGGTGTCTCTGATGCATATACTTTGAAGGCGATCTTTCCTTCTGTCTCTTGCATGACACACCGAATAAACTATATTGCTGCCGCTTGAAATTGAATAAAATATGATTTCTCGTGTCCTACGGTCGACCCGTACAGAAGAATTGGCACAACTGTTGAAAGCGGCGGAAATTTATAACGTTGCATCAGTGAATTTCAGATACGTCTCTAAGCATTCGCAGTGGCGTTTATGACTGAAATTCTGGCAACGTTATACCTATTTCTGGATTAAAGTCATAAGAAATGCGAGACTCGAAAAAGTGAATCGAGACCTGTGATCCGAAATATAATTATCCTAACATATTTCACCTGTGATAATATTTATCCACGAAAGCCATTGCACTAATCTTGTAACAGATATTGTTGTATGAAAATATAGAAATTGGTACATCATATTCGGCTAGGAGTTGGAGGTTCTCTGTTTCAGCGGACCTGAAGTATTTTAAAAGAGGGATATAAGCCCAACCCTTGCAACACACAATAAACTGACAGTACTATTGCAACACATCATTGATATGAAACTTCGTGCTAAATAGTTTATTTTCTATAGTAAAGTGCCGCACTCCCATGGCACAGAGACATAAAATTCATTATTATATTAGTCATTAACATAATAATTAATAGTGTAAAATTTGCATCGGTATAATAGCGTGCATCGTCCACTGGAGTTCGATCTGACACCTCTATACGATAATCGGATCATGAGAATATAGCAAGGTTGTTGTGGATCAACCATCAAGATGTGGATAATATCATTGTCTGCTTAACAGGTAGCCAATAAAAATTAAACGATAGGGCAAAAAACTACACCACTAAGTCCATATATCGACTGAACGAAATTCTGAAAGTGCGTACATGATTACCATGTTTTTCCTCATATACTAAGTGGTGTGTACATATAGGAATATACGTTTCGTTTCAAAAAACACGGGTGTACAGTATAATCTTTATTCATCCTTTGGTTTCACAATTGTGTGAATCATCAGCTACCGCGAGACTGTTTGTGGTTGTGGTTGTGGTCACCGTGTCTGAATATTAAACCCGCGACCAACCGACAGCCACGCGTTCCCCGCTTATAAAGCAGGAACGCTAATTGAATTATAATTAATAAACGATATTATATATATATATATATGTATTTATCAGTGGATTATTGTGCATGCCGTGCGACGGGGTCGCTTAATAAGGCAAAGTGGCGGCTATGTGCTGGCTGGCACCGGACGACGAGTGCATGACTTAGACAATGCCACCACCGTATTATGTATTCGCGCTGTTTCCTTTCTGTACCCGCATCGCATCCTAAATATAGCGTCCGTCGTCCGTCATTCCAGCACACACCCGTCCGCGGCCGGAATTCATCATCGTCATCACGACAGTTTCGATGCTTTTATGGCGTGCTTCGCGTCGTCGATCTAGATTGCCGTGGCCTTTGTTATCGAGTATTATGTGGTGAAGTGAATTCCTATACGGCCGACATGATTTCGATTCCCACCTACGGTAATTTGGCTTTTATTCGATCTTTCTCCGCTCGTGCCAAGGGGCTGTCACTTTTGGCACAGCTGCGAGAGCGCCTTTCGACCAACTAACTCCTCTCTGATCGACCGTCCGTGACCATACTATCGTCGGCATTCCAACGCACAGCCGCGCGTCGTTCGCGGCCGGAATTCGTCATCATCACCGGCAGGTCGATCCTTTTATTGTATGTGTCGCGTCGTCTGATTTCCAGATACCACGGTCTTTGTAATTGAATGTTATGCAGTTACCGTAGTGTTATGAATTCCTGTACACACGATATGGTTTAGATTCCCACTTCTGGTAAGTTGACTTTTGCAGCCCGTATTTCATCATAATGCCCGTCACAGATTTACGCTACAAGTGTTTTCCCGGAACTGTTATAATACAGTATACATTCTAATATAGCACTTATAATAATAGATTACAGAAGAAACGTGGAATTCATCATCGTCGTCTGGAGGAAGAGTTTCTATACCTTTATGACGTGTGTCGATTTGCTTTATTTCCAAACTTCCACAACTTTTGCCTTCGAGTATTGTACAGAAGCGATCTGGGCGTTGCCGTTCAGGCCATACGGATTCGATTGCTACCTATGGTCTTCAACAAACACCAAAATTCCCGACAAGCTTCAACAAAATTTGTCAAAAAGTTGGTTTTTAAAAGCTTTAATAAAAATGTCAACGAAGAATTTGATTCGTTATAGTTTACAACTCATAAAAGTCTCCCAACTAGATGGGGTGTAAGTTTGTGCACGAGGGTTGTGATATGCCGATCAACACAGATAGCTGACATAAATCGTATTCATAAAATTGAAAACTAGCAAACTGTCCTGTATCTCATCAGTCTGTTGTCCTGCATGTATATCGAAATGTCTGTTTCCACTCCCATCCTGGTTCTAGTTTCCTCGTTAATGACCGCACCATCTCCAGTATTCTATATCTGTTGTCAATATCAGCTACTGGCACTTTTTATTGATTACCCAGAACTTTACTATGTACCTTACAATATTCTATAACACTGTGTTTTCGATCGCAATTGTCCGGGCCGCAATTCACCGGGTTCAAATTTCCACCATCACAACCGACCGGGTTTTATACGATTGGGTCGCACCTGACCGCAGTCCACCTCAAATGCAGTTTTTTTTTAAAATTTTTAGCGATATAGGCCTACGCCCATTTATGAACAAGTTGTTTTTGACAATTTGTTGTTTTTTGTTTGTAAGCCCATTGCTTTTTGACTACTGAATTATATACCACTGACTCAATAATGCATAAAATAAGTTACATTACTTATATAGTATTTATTAAGTAGCTTGGTTGAATTAATAGACTTTGGGATGAAAAGTATTGAAGTGATAGAGCCGGCTTTTAAATGGTTGGGATAATCGCAAACGACGTATACTAAAACTAGCAGGGGTGAGTCTTTCTAACGTCACGCATAAATCTTTTAAATATTTCTCGGTTATCAAAAACACATGTAATGTTGTCCTGACTTCTGATAATCAAAGAGCAGTTTTAACAATACAGCCGATATTGAATTATTTTAATTAGCTGTTTCCACGTGTTGTTAAAATTTCTGTGATCACGATTTTTTTAAACTTTAAACAAAAATAAATGGTTAAATTTATTTTTTGTAACTTTGAAATATGAAAATTAGATAAGTTACAGACGATAACTCTGAACAACACTAGTAGGCTGGAAGTGGGACGTTGTTAAATAAATTGTTAACTAAGCGATCTAATTAAAAATGTTAATATCGCGCTTTGGATGTTTGTAGCATTTTGGTAGTCATCATTTAAAAATAACTGTAAAAATAATAAAGTTTTGTTTTTAGCCGAAAATTATCTGTGTAGAGATCCAATCTTCTGTTCAGAGATTCAAACTTGTGTGCCCACGACACAAAAGAGATTATTTATGTGCTCTCACTTTGAAAAATTAGTGGGATTTTTTCAGATCTTTGGGAAAATTAACAAGTTTTCGTATTTTTAAAATGTAGGAGCTAAAAAAATACTAAGAGATCTTTATAAACTGTAAAGTAGGCTAAGAGGTTATGTAGTACTAACGAAAGTATTTAATTTTACTTTTTTTGTTAGTATTTCTTTTAGTTAAAAATGAAAGGTGAAAAACGTTACTTAAGAAAAAAAGACCTATGTCCTAAAAATAACTCTGCTTAAATACAATTTAAGTTTATTTATATTTATTGAAATAAATTCATATTTGCTTTCATTATTCCTGTATATATTTTTATTACTATTAATAATAAATAAAACTTTCCTTACAAGAATGTATATTTTGTATTTTTTTGAATACTACACTGTTTTGATAGTATAAACTATCATCAGATTTTTTATATATATTTATAATATAGAATATTTGAATATAATTGAAGCAATTTCTAAAAATTAAGAAAAAATTACGTGGCGTTGAAATTGAGCAAATGTCTGTTGGAAAATATGTTTGCCAATTTGTACATTCATTTATAGCCAAACGATAAAATTTAGCAAAGGCAATTTCTAGAGCCTATAATCATCTATCTACAGCAGACCGCTGGGGCAACTACGGGAGCATACGTGGGGTACATAGAGGTTTGTATATTTTTGCCTGTGTGTGTGTGTTGTGAGCGTATGCCTATGTGTTTATTTGAACTTGAATAATAAATTAAACTTAATTTAATTTAAATAATAATTTAATATCTTCAATATTAAATAATAAACAATTGAAAAGGAAAAATATGCTTTTAGGTAACTTTACAAATAAAATGTGCAGCCTAAGTATTTTTATGAGAAAACATACAGAAGGATATAAATTTCGACGTACACTAAATATTTTAAAAACACCATAGTGTAAAATAAAGTATAAAGTCGTGTACGTTATACATGTATATGCTGTACATATAATATATTCATCATCACCATCATCACTTCAAGGATTAGGTCCTAGACCTGTTCCGGAACCCATCTCCTCCTCGGTCTATCGACATCACTCTTTCCAGTACGGTGATAACTCAAGGCAGCCACGGGTAGACGGATATCAGGGACGCGGTTTAAGTGTTCATACTATCTGCTTCTGTGATCTCCAATCTTCTGGTGCAACGATACAATGTTTAATTCGTGTCTAATATCCTCGTTCCTTTTCCGATCCAGGAGGGAACAACCTTGCTTCCCCATGGAAATTTCATTTCAGCTGCCTAATCCTCCGTACGTCCCTTTACCAAGAGCCCATGTCTCACTAGCATACAGGAATGTAGGGACAACCACAGTTTTGTAAAATTTCAGGTACTTTTCAGGTACCTATGAATCGTTCCACAGATGCATCTGATTTTCGTTAGCTTACTATCCCAATCAATATCGGTTCCATATGAGATATCACAACCCAGGTAATTAAAGTGATATACGAGCCTCAGAAATCGGATATAATATATTCTAAAAAACAAATAAGTAAAGTAAAAATCACTT
The DNA here is from genome assembly GCA_034769895.1 of Magicicada septendecula. Taxonomy (NCBI): domain Eukaryota; kingdom Metazoa; phylum Arthropoda; class Insecta; order Hemiptera; family Cicadidae; genus Magicicada; species Magicicada septendecula. The sequence goes on from CM068368.1 coordinate 120,649,273, forward strand.
AATTCTTTGTATTCTTTTTGAAATTGTCATAAGATCCTGACAATACATAAAAATAAAAAAAGTGAAAGCTGTCTGCTGTCCTCGTTTACCTCGTAATTTTTATTTATCAATAACAAGTACAGCAACAATTATTTTCTTATAAACACTTACTTTTAACACAGGATTAAATACAGCTTATGACAAACTGTCAACTTTATTAAACAGAAAAAGTGGTCTCAGGGTTGTTTTGACATTCACTTTGAATAAATAGTTAATCAATTTCAATAAACTATTTCCGTCATTCGCATTAATAATACTTAACATACAGTAAAAACATTTATATATATTACACATAAATTAAAATACAGACGTATCTAGCAACGTCCGTGGATTTATAAATAATATTTTTAATATAAATATAGAGCTAGGCCTTAAAACTTTGTTTTAACACAAAGTGGCTTTATAACAACAAGAAAGTAAACATATACTTTTATTCTCATATATTAATTGCCTGAGAATAACAGATAACATTTAAAAAACAAGCAGTATAGTATAAACATTTCCAATTATGTAAAATTTCTTATGAGTATTTCTTAAATTTCTTAGTTGTTTCTTAAGATAAAAATGAAGTCTCCAAAACTAACTTTCAAATCAAGTATTATACTAATTTTGCTTACTTGATCTGAGTGTTTGCCCTGTTTGGGATTTTACACATGTATCCCTTATCACAATGGAATGGGGATCCAAATCGACGATGACATCTGTCTATATACACTTCAGTTTGCAGATGATCAAGTAATATGCGCAAATGACAAAGATTACTTAGTATACATGGCACGCAAACTGAAGGCCCATCATGGCATGGCATGGCACGCATACGGAAAATGGGAAACATGGCACTGCAGATGAATGTGGAAAAAACACAATATTTGTGTATAGGAGAGGACACGACCGACATAGTATTGAAAAGCGGTGAAATTGTAGTAAATGTGAGGATTACAAATATCTTGGAATAAATTTTAACAAGGAAGGGATAGACGATACATGAATAAAGTGTAGAGTAAACAAAGCAAGAACAATAATTAAGTCTCTAAATGGAATACTGTGGAGCACCGAAATAGGAAATCAAAGGAAAATGAGAATATACAACACAATGATTAAGAGCACATTAGTATATGGGTCTGAGACATGGAGAATGAAAGAACACCTGAAAAGAAAGATAAAAGCCACAGAAATGGACGCCTTAAGAAGGATATGTAGAACATCAAAATTAGACCGGGTCAGAAACGAAACAATTAAGCAACAAATGAATATAAAAGAAACTGTTTTAGAACACATCGAGAAAAACAATTGATTTGGTATGGGCATGTGCAGAGAAATGGGGGAGGAGAGGTTGCCAAAGAGAGTGAAGAAATGGATACCACAGGAAAACAGAAAAAGGGGAAGGCCAAAAGTAACATGGATGCAGGGTGTAAGGAGATCAATGAATGTAAGAGGTCTAACCGAAGAAAACCGCAACGACAGGGGATATTGGCAATTAGGCATCGGACAACGTCGCAGGACGTTTTAACCCGATTGCAACAGATCAAATTTTATTATACTAATAAGGATATAGTGAGTGTGTAAAAATCACAAACAAGTCTATTATGGAGGAGATAAAAATTATTTATTATACACACAAATATAGTTTTTAAAGAGGTATATTGTATTATAAATTGTCATGATTGTAATTTGCAATAATAGTTTATAATGTTCGATAATATATCGGTTTTGCTTGATTGAGGCTACGACCTCAGTACGTGCAATCCTCTGCTTCCTACCGCCGCTCCCGTCCCGGCGTCCTCTTCTTCAGCGTCACTCCTTCCTGGCGTCCTCTTCATCTTGTCGTCCTCTTCTCGAATACGTTAAACACACAATGCTGATTATTTTGCCTAGAATCGTTTATTATTAATTGATGTGTAAATTTTATCAATCTCAGGGTGAATATGGGTATCAATTTAATAAGGTGTATTAGTCGTACACCTTCCACGCAATCTTGAAGTGTCTTTATATTCCCTAAGCGGATATCTTAAACTTACACGAAAAGCACTATACTATATTATAATTCTATTTAAATAATTGACCCACTCGGCTCTGTACGCAGAACTTCGTACAGAATACCAAGGATTATGTTAAGTTATATTCTATGTTCGCTCGAGAAAAACTCTCACGCACGATTCAACTTCACCTTGCAACTGCAACAGACAGACTGTGTCGATCTTTACTCTACAGAGAATGAATGTTACTGAATTTAGTGTTTTCCGATTGGCTAAACCCAAGTCACATGATTGATGCATTCAACAGATATAAACTTTTCCAGAAAGAGTCTGTATAAATATGCACTAACTTGCATTGAATTATCTACAAATTTTTATGACCCTATTAATGATAAGTGTTTCAAATTGAGTTTTCCTACTTCAAAAACCATATTTCTAAACTAGTTATGAACCATAGAGTACACATAAATTGAAGCTATTTACATAAATAATTCATTGTCAAAGTTTCACGTCGATCGGTTAATTACCGCGGAAGATATAGCGATCACAAGTTATCACACCCGCACACGGGCACAAATTCACTCAAAAAATACATGACAATAAAGAACATCTTTTTATGAAGAATTTGGTATACCCTACATGCATGCTTATCCATTTCTAAATACAAAACTTACGGCTAAAAGACAAAGTATTACATGAAACCAATTTAAACATGAAAATGCTCGTCATCCATGTGCTCTGATACAAACGACGTAGCTTATCATCCTGTGTTCCGTTGCAATATATATATATATATATATATATATATATATATATATATATATATATATATTTGGGTCATAAAATCACATGACCCAAATGGCATATGGATAAGATATGTAGATGATGGGCTATATGTATCAAATAACAAAAACACAAATGCAGAGAACATACTGAAACAAATCAATAACATACATCCCAAAATACAATTCACAGAAGAAAAAGAAAAACATAACAAAATCAACTATTTAGACATAACCATCACAAGATACAACAACCACATACAATATGCAATTTATAGAAAACCAACTTCCACTAACATCATTATACCTAACCATTCTGACCACCCACCACAACATAAAATGGCAGCATTTTATTCGCTATTTAACAGAATGTACAAAATTCCCCTAAACAAACAAGAAACTGACAAAGAAAGAAATATAATATACCAAATTGGTTATGAAAATGGATACAATAAAAATACTATGATCAAAATAGAAAATAAAATCAAATACAAAATAAAAACTGAACAATTAAGAATTAATCAAACTGAACAACACATAAATAATAGCAACAACAAAAAATGGGCCACATTCACATATATAAATAATAAAATGACAAAACTAACAAAACTATTTAAAAACACAGATATAAAAATAGCATACAAAACTAATAAAAATAAAATACAAAACCTAAATAGCTCACACAACAAAGATAATACAACAACTAACGGCATATACAAAATTGAATGCCAAGATTGCAATAAATGTTACATAGGACAAACAAAAAAAACAGCTGAAAAAACGTTATTTTGAACACCTAAATGCATACAAAAAACCAGAAATATATAAATCCAATTTAGCCACACATGCAATAAACACAGGACATGAATTCCCAGACATAACCAATGTAACACTAATAAAACATATACCACACAAAGGCACCATAATGAACATTTGGGAAAATTTACAAATATACAAACATAAAACAGAAAACAAACTAATACCTGAACAAATACAAATCAATACAAAACATGACACAATATTCAAAGCACTCAACATTGAAAATACACAAAAAACTAACACATACACCACAATAACAAACAATAAAACCAATTTGAAATACCAGAAGCCAACAGGAAGCCACAATAATAATAGTCAACCAACAACACATATGTACTTCACCAGACAAAAAAACCGGAAGGCTGAGGATGGGTACAAGATAGTACCCGAAACATGTTCCTAATAAGGAAAAAAAAGATATATCTTGAAGTAAATTTATTTATAAATATTAAATGTAATATATATATATATCCCTTATCGCATTGTTATAAGCTTAATATTTTAAAAATATTGCGGAATTTATTATTTCTTACATTAAAGAAAACATTTTATGTATATAATATTGTAAAATATATTTTATATTTTAAAATAATAAATACTTTTCAAATATATTTGTTAAATTATTATTGCTGTGTTTTTACCTGACGATTACAAAAATATAATCGTATTAAACCTCTGATAATACAGATCTATTCTATACAGAATTATTTTATATTATAACATAACAATAATAATTTAACTAAATGTAGGCCTATTTGCAGAAGTACTTACTATCTGAAAACATGTATATTGTTAGAAATCCTGCAAGAAACAATCAAGAGTCACTTATAAAAGACAAAGTATACAAGTACACACGTATACATAACTTTCCTTCTACTCGCAAAAGTTATTTTTAAAAAGGTATCCATTTTTAGTTTTTAAAAGTATAAATGAAATAAATATTGTAAGGAGAACATTTTGTTTATTTGGCTAATTCTGTTAGCTGACTTATAGACAAATGTATTAATATAAATAAATAATGTACTAACGAGGAATTTCATTTTTTTTAAAGTGCATTCTTAATCAGTGCCAAGCCATAAAAAGCGATTTTATGGAATTAGTGATCTTATTTTTATTATTTAAAGTTTTTATTAAAAAAATAATATTACTTCCTGGAAATATGTTTAATGAACATCTAATACGAACTTTCTTAAACACTCCTTTAGACAGTTTAAATTAAATACACGTCTAACAATTCTATTAGTATTTGTAAATTTCAAATTTTTCGTACTTTTTACAATTTATTGCCAATAAGTAGGCTCCTTTTTCATTCTAAAGAAACGTCAAAAATGAATTTATACGAAATTTAATAATACCTTTAATAATTTTTAGTGTTAATTTGATAATTTATTCATTTATTAATTTAACAATTAGTAATTTAATAATTTAAACATTTAATAATTTTATAATTAAAAATTTAATAAGTTGATAATTTAATAATTAGAAAATTTAATATAATTTAAATTAAATTAATAATTTAATTTAATAATTAAATATTAATCATTTTTACCTTTAATAGTACCTGATTATATTTATAACATTTTTCACGTAGAACTCTTCATTATTGTAAACCCGAGCTCAAAATCAAGGGTTGAAAAATGTCAAAAATTAAAATTTTTAAAAATTGTACATTAGTTCAAACAATTTTTTAAATATTTATAAGAGTTAATTCCAAGTATTTCATTAATTGTTATTCATTTTTGTAACCAAAATAACAATCCTGAACATACCGAAAATCGGATAACTTTTTAATGTTTGCACTTGTAAACTTTCATGAAATTCAGTACTATAGATACGTCTAAAAACCGCTTATTCATTTCAGTATACCTCGAAACTCAGGGCGATATCGACGTAGCCTCGCTATGCAAACTTTAACATATTTTAAAATAGGTAATTTCTATTTCAGCCATTTTGAAAGGGCCTCATCGTTTTTCTTTCTTGTCCTCCTAGTCAGGAAATTCGGATAAAAGATAAAACAAAGTTACCACTAATTCTGCTACTACTTCTATTGTTTCATCATAGCCGCAACATTCTTCTTCTTTCCTTTCTGTTTTTCTCCTTCTTCTTAACTAGTACTGCCAACATTTTTTTTACAGTTAATATATAATCTGATTTTTACCGTGATATGATTCAGCGTATAATGCATACACATCATGCATCACAAATAATTTATTTAGTAAATGTATTTGTATGTAATAGTTAACAAACCGTCACCATCAGACGTATAAAACTTGGAATTTATAGACAATTTTCTTTGTATTGGCACGTTTGTTTTATTACTACAACGCAATAAAATATCTTCGATGCATAAAGGGTAGGCTATGTTTATATTATTGAAATTAAATCCTTATTGCAAGGAAAAAGCATGCACACAAGCACGCGCGCGCGCAAATATAAAATTTATTAAAATTAATATAAATACTAACGGTTTCGTGTCCAGGCAGTAAGAGATATGAGGAAAACATGATTAATAAACAAGGTTATATTAATTTTGATCTACATACGTATGAAAAGTACACGTTTCAGATTACGGAAAGGTTGATAAACGTTTTATTTTTTTCCTTATCAATAGTGGCTTTGAGCCGTATCATTTTTCAACCCCAAAGAAGAAAATGTAAATACAAATTCGTACGTTTTTAATTAATTTCGTTCTAATTTAGACACTAACTTCGTAACACGAAGTTGTTTTATTTACTCGTTCCGATTTAAATATGCTAATGCGAATATAATATTAGTTATTTAAAGTTTTAATTAAAGTAATATATCGTGGCTACGTGCATAAAAACGAAATGCGATATAATTTTTCCACATTCTAATTAAAACATTAATCTTCTTAAGCAACAATACGTCGTGTGCGGCTGAAAGAATTGGTTTAGTTTTATGAATTCTGATTTAACTTACGTAGCCGTCTGCTTAACGTGGCACATGAATTTTAGTTTTTCCCGGAAGTTTTCAGTTTTTAAATAATCATAGGCCTAGTGTCGGACTTGCTAACGATTTTCCAACAACGAAGAGTTCCAATCGACATCACAAAGCTAATGAAAGAGATCTACACCAACACTTCAATGAGAATAAAAGGCAATGGCGAATTATCAGATCATATACCTGTAACAAAAGGGATCTCCCTGGCAGGGGGATTTCCCATACTCTTCAATTTAGTTGTGGATGAAATTATTAAAGAGGTAAAGCATATGAGAGGATATAGGATGGGTAGTAGTGTGTTTCATATTATATGTTATGCAGACGACGTTATTCTGATAGCGGAAAATAAAAATGTCTTACAAAGACTTGTGTTTTTACTGCCTTCACTGACTTACAACGAAACATGCCAGAAATACAACATGAAAATAGCGGAAGAGAAAACAAAATCAATTACAATTTCGCATGACCCACTAAGATGTAAGCTTGTGATAAACGACAGAATAATAGAACAAGTAACGCAGATAGACTACTGAGGAACAAGGGTTACAAGTAACAATACGGCAGGTGAAGAAATAGAACATCGATTGAGGAAAGAAAGAGGAATTGCTGGATGCATAACCTTACATGGAATAGTAAATATCTCACACGAGAAGAAAAAACTAGGGTTTACAAAACCACAAAACGTCTAGTAATATCCTATGCATCAGACTCCAAGCCAGATACAGCAACAACTCAAAGAAAACGACATCCTATAGAAATGACTGCATTACGGAGGGTACTAGGAAAGACAAGGTACGATAGGTTGCCAAACAATAGTATAAGAGAAACGTGTAATGTAACAGATATTAATTCTTGGATTGTGAAAAGAAGAATGGTATGGAATGAACACATATCGAGAATAGATGACACAAGGCTAGTGGAAAAGGCAAGAGATAGCCAACCAAACACGAAGACTGTAGGACCGTTGTTATAGAACAGGACAGAGCCCTAACATGGAAGTTAAAGAAGAAGAAGAAGAAATAAAAATAATACAGTGACGATGTCTCGTTACATATTTTTATATTTTCGGGACAGGTATTCACATTTTAAAAACAGAAAGTCACCGAATTAATTTAGAAGAGAAACGTACATAAGAAGTCAATGGCATCTTCTAACAAAACAAATGTTAAAACGGCAGTGGCGCAGTGACGGGGATTGGGGGGGCGGGGAGATCAAATTCCCTGCAGGGAAAAGAACATGTCAAAAATTAAAAAAAATATGCCGTTAATTAAATCGTTGTCGTTGTCCTCGTCACTTCACGGTGTTGGCTTATAGACTGTTCCGTCTTCACTGCAGCCATCTCTTCCAGGACCTACCCATAGATATTCTGCCAACTGATTTGTAGTCTACAGCGCACTTTACTAGCGTCTGGTGGTCCATTCTTAGACTGTTGCTTTCGTTCTTCTGTCTGACCATTGATTGAGAATATACCCAGTTCGGTCCTTATATGTTCATTACGAATTTGATCCCTTAGACGATAACCACTCACATGGCTTAAAAAATTAATTTAACCGGTTTCTATATACTGCTTTTCTTTCTCAGTTAACCTCCATGTTTCACTAGCCGTACGTAAGAACAGGTATCGCCATTACTTTGTAGGTATACAGCTTGTGTACATATGCCATTACTTTATAGAACTTCATTTCAGTATCAGTTCTTCTTTTGGTAATTAAATAATTAGACTAGTTAGTTATCCTAATTATTTAACTACCAAAGCAAGAACTAATACTAAAAAGAGGCAATTAAATAATTATTAGACTAATTAGTTACGTGAGTACGAATATTTTGAACTGCGGTACGCTATAACTATCTTGCGAGTAGGAAAACGCTTTGTGTAAACATTGCTGGTTGTCTGGGGTGGTTGATGGTTTGTATCCTCGCTTGTGACGCTGTGTCTTCTTAGAGAGTAGGAAAGGAGTCACCTCCCAATGACGTTTATTCAGTACATTATACAATGTACTCTACTCGGTTTAAGATACTTATAGTGTAGTAATTTATTCCAGAGCAACTTAAAAAATCTCTGTATAACGCAGTCTTTTTGCTTGCTATTCGCTTTTATACAGCTCTGTCCATTGTTGTGTACCGACGGGTTTTCGATCCATATAATTACTTTTCCGTGTTTTTGACTAAGCGCTTCGTTGTCATTTCGGAAACAAATCAACAATTAACACCTTACATAGGTAAACGGTAGGTAAACGGGGTCCAAGAAAACGGTGGCTGTGAAGACGGGACAGGCTGCAACCCTAATTCTTGAAGTGAAGAAGAAAACATAGGTAAATAATGTTCGCCGCAGAAGGGTCCGCACTTCTACCGCGTGTGGGACTCGCACCCACTCAAAACCACAAACCCTGTTGTCCACGGCACGCATCCACCTCGGGACTCAGCTTTCGCAATACTTCAAGGTGGTGCCATTTGTACTTCGTTCTGTGGACGTCCATCTGTAACAACAACGACGACGACAACAACAACACCAACACCACCACCACCACCACCACCACCACCACCACCACCACCACCACCAACAACAACAACAACAACAACAACAACAACAACAACAACAATAATATCTTTATTCCCATTATTAAAATTTACAATGTTCATTACATTCACAGCGCTAGGAATTACCTGCTCACAAACTGTGAGTAGTGAGGAATAAGGTTTATTAACTTGTTATATGGTTAGTTCAACAAAAAACAATCATGCATAGATCCCATAAGCTCTTGTCGCCTACATATGTAGCTCTTTTGTCACATATTTATTGTGCAGTCATTGAATCCTTATACAGACTAGACTAGACACTAACATAACTAGAAATTAGATCCTTAACATTTCAAAATTAACTCCAACTGAAATAATCCTTTTTAACCTTAATTCACATCATATCCTTCGTTCATTGAATGGAGAAGTACAGGAAAAAGAAGAAGAAGAACAACAAGAACAAGAAGAAGATGATGATGATGATGACGATGTCGATGACGATATAATGATGAATAAAAGCAAGAAAAAGAATAAGATATTTAATGTTAAATTCTTTGTTTCTACTAAATAGTTTTTTGTAAGTTAAAATACTTATGTACACATAAAATATCCCGCGATATCAAAATTGCATCGCGAAAACTGGGTACAGACCGTAACAAGTAAACCGACTTTTAAAGATTACGATTACGGTAATATGATTAAAATCATCGTAGATACCTGAGGCGGATTCAGTTATGAAAATAAAATAAAATAAAGTACATAAAAATACTATTATTTTTTGGACAGCTATATAGAATGGACGACAATAGGTTAACAAAACAAATCTTTAAATATCTGTGGGGGAAGAAGTCAACATCAAGTTGGATTAAAGAAGTCCAAAAGGATTTAGAAAAAAATAATATACACGCAGAAGAAGCAATTGAAAGAGAAGTTTTTCGGTTAAAAGTGTTAAAAGTGGAAGGAGTCCAGGATACGAGAGAGAAAAACGCAGGTTCAATGTGGACTGAAGGAAGGAAGAAGAGACACAGTGAAAAGATGAAAGAATATTGGAGAAAAAGAAAAGAACAAAGAATAAAGAATTGAAATTGGCATATTGTCCTTAGACGGTCGATAGAAAAAAAAGTACATAAAAATATAAAAAGCCACGACGAAAATACTGGCTATAATGATTCAGTACTTAGCCTATAACAAAAGAATTACATTACTTTCCTTGATTTAATGTGGGTGTGAAACTGACAGATGGTGAAATGGATGTAATACTCGGTTAATACAACGAAGGCACAAGAGCTTTTGGAGAAAAACAACAATTGTGAAAATCTAAATGAACATTGACTTAGACGGCTTTCACGGCCGGTATCTGACTGGAAAACGAATGCTGGACTGTTTAGGTCGTGGTCCAACATATTGAAAATAATGGTTGTTGTCGAAAAGCTGGTTCACGATAACAACGCTGTTACATAAACCATGTAGAAAACTTAACAACTTCCCAATAAAAACAAAACCAGACGTTTCGGCCATGTCCACAACTGCCTTCTTCGTGGTGCGGGATAGAGGTAACAGGTCCCAACGAGGCACTGAGATTGTGAACCTTAATTCTGACCTTACGTCATTACTCACTTAATTTTATTATTAAGCAGTGCACACGATTTAATAATTATATATAAATTAACGAACACACAATACTTTTTCATAACCAGATTGACACTTATCTTTTAGACACATTTCTCTTTTTTGAAAGTACTAACGATACAAATGTAATAGAGTCAGTGTTATCTATTATCAGCAATATGTTTGTTTGTGGAATCCAGCTAGACCGACATAATTACCGACTGAGTACGTTACTATTTGCTGACAATAAAATAATAATACACGAGCGTGAAGATAAATTACGACTGGAAGTGCACCGACTGAATCAAATATGTCCAGAATAAAATCTTAGAATTTCCTTGCTTAAGACGAAAGTTATGGCTTTCCAAGACAAGTATCCCGTTAGGCCGAAAATAATTGTCAACAATAAGCCTATCGAACAAGTATCAAATATTACATACTTGGGCTGCGACACAAGCTGCAATTATGACAATTGACAATGACATGGAAACTAAAACAAATAAGTTCCAGGCAATATGTGGCACAATAAATAGAACATTAAATAACAAAACACGAAAAGACACAAGGATAAAATTTTATAAAACGATGGCTGTACCTATACTTATGTATGGGAGTGAAAGTTGGATAAATACCGAAAAAGGAGACAGTAAAATACAGGCAACAGAAATGAGATTTTTGAGACGGGTCAAAGGGCTACACAAGAAGAGATTTAGTCAGAAATGAAGACGTGCGAAATGTACTAAATGTATATGGAATAAATGAAAAAATAACTGAATATAAAGGAAGATGGAAACAACACGTAAATAGAATGGGAAATGGGAGAATACCCCCCAAAATACTTAACTGGAACCCAAGAGGGAAAAGAGATATAGGAAGACCACGAAAACGGTGGTCGTAAGTTTGTGAGGACGGAACAGGCAAATGCCTAATCCTTGTAGTGCAGAAGAAGATGTTTGTTTGTGATGTGTTTTGTTTTAGTCTCGGTTAACCTAAATATCGGTATTCAAAATCAACAAGAGTGCGAATTACTGTCTGAAAAGCGAGCTCCGTCTGTATACAATAACTTACAACAGACGTCATAAATAATCAACAAGAAATCATGTTGTACAGTACTTGGAAAATTCTTAAGACAAGATACAGTCAAAAGAGACTAACAAGCTTGCAGATGAAAATAAACATTAAAAAAGGTCTGGAGACGGGGAAATTAAGAATGGATGCTTATTGGACACACAGTGGGACCAACGAGAGGTTACGTAATGCGTTATATAATAAAAACAGATGCAAGACACTCGAGGGAAAGTGGGGCTACAGAATGGAATAACGCAGAGAGAAGGCGTATGCGAGTTATAATAAGCAAACGTAGAGAGAGGCACTCGTAATAGATTAGAATTGATGGCCTCAAGTTCAAACCACTTTAGTACCACGTACGTATTGATGACTGATGAAGCAGAGGAAGGACTTAAGTAAATGAACTTTAGTTAATGGCTATCTGTGTGTGTGTGTGTGTGTGTGTGTTGTGTGCACCTGTTCTTTTATGATGAGATAACCGGTGACGTTTAAAAAATTGTCAAGTCATTACTACCTCTCTCTCTCTCTCTCTCTCTCTCTCTTTCCCTCTCTCCCTCATTCTTTTTCTACCTCTTTAACCAAAGGAAATGACATATTAAAGCAAACAGCGTCATTAACAGTCCTTAAAAGCAAAACTGTCTTTTCATTAATAGCACATGTTTGTTACAAATGACATAAATATTTAATGCGAGGGCTTGTACACTTTTTGTTCCTGTGTATTATCAGAGCAATAAATAGTCTATCTACTATCTAAGAGAGTGGGAGAGAGATTGAGAGCAGGTGGAGCGGACATACGCGAGCGTAATGGATGTCGTATTGACGAAGACTAGAACACGTTTTGAAGAACAAGAAAAAAAATTAAATTAGGTGTGCTGGGAAACGGTGTAAATTAACGTGGTAATAAAAACTAAAAATTTTACCCCCTTTCTAGCAATTAGTCGTCCTAATAATGACGCGCGTTATTTAATAGAATTTAATGTGTGTGATTACGGTCACTCTGAAGCCTAATAAGTTTAATTGAAACACGTTTTTTTTTTGGACAGTGAAAACTATGTTTAATTTTGAATTAGATTCTTATATTAGGAACCTTGTGTGGCACTATCGTTAGTAGAACAGAATAGCAATGCTGCCTCCCGTAGAAATCTGCGGACGCCTTCAGTCGAACTTGAAACTATTTCTTTACCAAAAACGTTAATATTTTGCTTTAAATTTAACCATTTCCTGAAAAGTTAATTATCTAAGCCCGTGGTTCCCAAATTAGGGTCCGCGGACCTCTGAGGGTCTGCGACAATGTTTCAGGGGGTCCGCGGACACTGTTAAGAAAAAATAGAATAGACCGTAATTTTCTCAGATTTTGTATGCTCTAAAATCTAAATTTTAGAATCTTAAATTTAATCTTAATCTTAAATTAAGATGGAGTGGAAGATTCTAGTACTTTGATTTTGTTCAAACTAATTGTTATTGCAAAAGTAATTTTAAACTAATGGGTTTAATAAGAGCGCCGCATCAACGCAGAACTGATCGCGGTGTTTTAGTCCACGTATAGGCACTGTATCTAAGGAAAACGTTTTTCCGTGTAGCTCATTTCACGCCTAAGTAGCTGGATTTCGACACATGTGGCTGAAAAGATAGAGCCGAGGTTGGGAAAGTTAAGAAATAAACTTGTCGAGAGTGACTAAACATTGAAATTATCAGACATTAAACCTAATATCGCAGAGCTAATTGTTCAAAAGCAGCTTCATTGCTCACATTAAACTATGTTTGATATAATTAATATTATAATTTTTCAAGTTAAGAGAATTTTTATTTTAATACATTTTAATTAAAATATAAGGGTGTATCATATTTACTGTTTGTTTTATTTCATAACTCAGACGGGGTCCGTGATATTATTAATTTTTTGGCGGGGGTCCACGGACTGAAAAGTTTGGGAACCACTGATCTAAGCCATACGACAAGTTAATATCTAAGAGGTGTCAAGTAATAGGAAGAAATATATATACAGACGATTCTTTTCTGAAGAACAAATTGTATAAGAAACAAATTTAAACATTTAGATAAACCTTTTTCTACTTCATTTTCTTTCTTTTGTTTTCTCATTTTGAGAGTTATCCCGTTTCAACTTAACTAAATCTCAATTTTTCAAATCCTTTTTTTCGAGCCAGCTTCAGCTGTTTATCGCCATTGCCAACACTCGTCTAATTGTACTAATGCTAGTCTTCCTCTTCCGGATGAATGCCATTCTGTTTGAACACCCGTGTTCCGGCATAGGTGAATACACTAATACCAATATAAGGGTCAGTTTAGCAAAGTTTTGTTACAGCATGTTATTCCTACACTCTCCATATGTCTCTGTTTCTAAAATTATATTTCTTATGAGCTGAAGACAATTCGGTAATCCATTTCTGCCCTCTTATTCTTCAGTCTTTTTGGTGAGACTATTTTTCCGTTTTCGTATAATTTTACATTTGCTTAACCAAAAAGCAAATTATTGTACTAATAAAAAATGTGTGTTTAGTATGAAAAGTATTTGTTCATATAAATACATTTCCACATTAATTTATACATTGACTTTTATAATGGAATGCACTTTAAAGAACATTTTTGTGCAAAATAGTGTGGTAACAGCGAACTTCACGTTTGCCAGAGATCAACAAATTTACGGGAACTGTTGACAAGCCCATTTTTAACACAAGTTCCGTCTTTACTTTAGACCAGTCTTTAACTACCCTGACTGAGCTTGTTAGTCATTTTGTCCGTCTCGGCAGCGTTATAGCTAAACAACATAATGTCTGCTTAACATAATAATAATACATAAAAGTACGTATTCCATTTAATTTTATTCCTTTTCTTTGCTACTATTGTTCGTCTGAAACACAGTCGGTAATACTAATAACAGCTTTGGTAATACGCGACCTCCCACCATGGTACGCTGTATACCTCATAACATGTGCACATTGAGTTTGGGTTTTGAAGACATAATCTGCAGATAGGTATCCCTTTTGTATTCCTCGTTCTTCAAATAATCACAGATCACAACGTTGCATACCGATAGCGATTCCCATATGTGCCGGAAAATTAATAATTTGTATAGTTCTATTTATAAAACATAATCCTTTTGCCTTCCCGTATAAGTGGCGCACTGAAAAGTTAAAACTTTGGTATTCCCAGTAGCTAACTACACGACTGAAACTTCCGTCTTGCATAATCGGTTTTATTTTCCATAATAGTAGGCCTATAATGTTTGTAGCTTCGTGGTGGCCCGTTGAGACGGTGTACGCAAACTTGAGATAGGCCTATACGTTTACCTTAAAAAACACAAGATGGAAACCGAGACGTTTCTGAATTTACGTTTGAAGGATTTTTTTTCATATATAGAATCCGAATATGTATGGTGAGGACACGTTTTATTATACTCTGAATTTGAAAAATTGGAATGTATTTTAATACACATTCATGAAAAAATCGACAATGTTAATATAAAATAAAAAGTACATCTAACATAAACATTTTAGCTTACTTTATAAGCTACTTTTTATTAATAATCTTAGTAACAGTTAACAAGTTGTTAGCTCAATCGGTTCTTGTATTTTCCTGCTTTATTGTTTGTGAATTCGTTTACGACATTTGTAAATTTTAATCAAAACTTAAAATTGTGCGGGACAGGATTCCAGTGCTAGCAATGGGGTGACAGATGTAGGACGACCAAATGCCAAATGGGTTCCGGAACAGGTACAGGATGAACCTAATCCTTGAGGTTGATGATGACGATGATGAACTTAAATTGTGCTTGAAGACACAAATACTTCGTCGTTTTAATACAAAACTATAGTACTTTTCATAAAGAAAAATAAAAAAAGGTAATGTAAAATACTTACCTGATTCCCTCGGTTTTCACGGCACGCCAGGACTCAGAGCTTCTGGCCGTGATACCCCTACTTACCATTTTGTGGGGGGGGGGCTGATAAACTGAAGCTAAAAAGAATTGTTAAGTCAGACTAATTAGGCGTACGTAACTCTTACTTTGGGCACAGAAAGAAATGGAGAACTCTGTTGTAGAGTAAAATAGGTGAAATAGAAGATATGTATCTTAGACGTGTACTGTAGGTATGTCTGCGAGACTCCTTGGCGTGCAAAATGGTTTACGTTATGCGGAGGAGGATGACGGGAGATTTTCGGTTCCTTTAAAGTGAAACATAGGAGAAAGGAAGGAAGCCCGGTAACCCGGATAGTAGGGTCTCGGCCCTCAAGATTTAGAGGTTAAGCGTTGCCTACTTTAAACTGAAACATAGCAGAAAGGAAGGAAGCCCGGTAACCCGAAAAGTAGGGTCTCGGCCCTCAAGATTTAGAGGTTAAGCGTTGCCTACTTTAAACTGAAACATAGGAGAAAGGAAGGAAGCCCGGTAACCCGGATAGTAGGGTCTCGGCCCTCAAGATTTAGAGGTTAAGCGTTGCCTACTTTAAACTGAAACATAGCAGAAAGGAAGGAAGCCCGGTAACCCGAAAAGTAGGGTCTCGGCCCTCAAGATTTAGAGGTTAAGCGTTGCCTACTTTAAACTGAAACATAGGAGAAAGGAAGGAAGCCCGGTAACCCGGATAGTAGGGTCTCGGCCCTCAAGATTTAGAGGTTAAGCGTTACCTATTTTTTTTTAAAGAAAAATTTTGTTACTGCGAATATTATTGCAGAAGAAATCGGGTGAAATGGGCAGCGAATTGTTATTGGAAACAGCAAATAGAATGATAATTGTAATAGCAGTCAAGATATACTCCGGGTTGAAGTTCTAGAACGGACTAGAATAAAATGGACATGTCGTAGGAGCGAGAAGATGGGCTGATACGGACGCAACGGGATATTCCCCATTTGAAGTAGTTCGGATAGCCCATGATATTGAATTCTGGATGGAATAAATGGATATTGAAACCCGTTACACTACCTGTAGACTCACGAAAATAAAAGGACATAGTAGGAAGGAGGGACTCAGGTATCACAAACCTTCATGCTCATTAGAACTAATTAAATCCCGATTATCCCGTTGGCACGAATTCGTTGCAGCGTTTTCCTTTTATTTGTTTTCAACGGTGTCAAAGGACAAACAAAAGAATAATACGACGGCCAGAAGGCAGTACCGTACAAAGAAGAAAATTCACATGGCACTTTTTGGTAGGCTTTTCGGACCGGTGAGTGAAGGGAACATAACAAGACGTGGCGCCCCCTTTAGTAATTTGCATGCACCGCGCCGTGTGAAACAAAACGGAGGCTCCCTGTCTACACCTTATTGTGTCCTTCATTTGTTCTTTCAGTTCCGTAGAATAAGAAAGTTTGAATGAATTTCCTTACCGTTTACAAACGGAAAAGGAACAGAGCTATTCTACGCTACTACTATACAAAGTAGACGCAATTATAAAATAGTAATAATAATAGGTTTGACCGTTACAAAAACAAAGAAGTAAAACAACTAATTAACTAATTTGTTTTGTAGAGGAGAATGTAATAACGCTCACACGCCGTTTGTGAAACGAAACAACAGCTGCGTCAAATACAATCGGGGAACTTCGTTTACCACACTTTCTGTGATTAGGCGTAGGTTAGCTGAATTTAAAAAAAAGTGATGTGTGTATACGTATGTGGTTAACTGAATTTAATCCAGATGTTTTCTCCACTTAAATATTATTTCATTAGGGACACACTCCTATATATTTTAACAGTTATCTAAACAGTAAAAAAGCAACTTAGATAAAAGTGCCAAACAATTCAAAGATCAAGAATCTGTAATTTCCCACTTTTCACAAAATTAGCCACTTCGATAAACAGTTTACTCGGTTCACGCTTACAAATAGAGACCACGCTAGGGAATAATAGACTGAACAATAAATATACGTATACGACATACTTGTCGTCGTCGTCGTAGTTATCCTTTACGGCTTAGGCTGGTAGTCTGTTCCATTCTCAATGGAATTCATCCAACCACCGTTTACGGGGTCTTCCCACAGCTCTCTTCCCCCTTAGATGATAGTCAAGGGCTCGTTGATAGGGGATGATAGTGTTGGTAAAAGGTCTCAGAGGTTGTATACAATGCCGATTAGTATACAGCGGTAAAACTCTGAGAAATACCTACTTCTTTCTGACGAATGAGTTTTCGAGGAATCGAATTCAGCTCTGCCAACAAATTATACTCTCACGTCCTCATGTGTCGCGTAACCTCTGGGTACATGGCGTGAAATGGGCGTACTTTATGTAGCAGACGAGAGAGGGTAAAAAGGCGAGTTTCCGGCGCCTATAATTAACTGGAACATAACGGCTAAGGGAAGACCACAATGGTGGAGAAAGCGGAGAAGAGGAACTTGGTACGGCGGTTCCGGCAGAGGTGGCACCTCAGCTCTTAGGGTAAAGATAGAGCCCCTGGCAGGGTATGGTAAAGCTGCTGCCTTGCATTTAGGTGTTGGATCTCCAAAGGCTAAACGAAGGAAACCTTGGTTACAAATTACCTGGTCTTCCAGGTTGGGGGTTGTGCGATGGCCTGGTAACCCATTCACGTCAAAATTCATATTCTCATAAGTCTCAAAAGAATAAGCCGGTTGGATTTCCAGGCATACTTGTATATACACAAATGTTTATAACTTCAACAGTCAGTAGGCCTAATAAACTAAATATTATAAAATACAAACGGGCCATAAAACTAACAAAAGTGCAATAACTTTCAACTAAAATGTGTAAATTATTGTAAGTTAAATTCACTGCTAATTAAATTACATTCTTCGATAATACAGAACGCAGTGATAGCAACGTATATTAGCCTTAAAATATTAACGCTTGCATACAAAGTAGCTATTTTTATGATGATTATGATTAATTTTAAAATATATAAATATCTTCTTCTTTTCCTTTTCCAATTTACACGAGGGGCAGTCAAAAAGTTAGTTGTGTTCGCCCATATTATTTTTTCTAAAAGAGATATTTTGATGAAAGTTGTTGGCGACACTGGTAAACGTTCCTTTCCGTCAGCTGTATTAACGTTCCATTGGTAGTAATGGTTAATCCGATGTTGACTGCGAAAAATATCACGTCATTTGCAAGTAGTGTCCGAAGTCCAAAGAGCGACTCGTTTTCTATGGGCAACAAAGGTGTAGTTCTAAAGATATATTCATCGTCAGTTGAGGGAAACATTTCACACACACAACGACTCGTTTTCTATGGGCAAGAAAGGTGTAGTTCTAAAGATATATTCATCGTCAGTTGAGGGAAACATTTCACACACAGCGACTCGTTTTCTATAGGCAAGAAAGGTGTGATCCTAAAGATATTTATCGTCTGATGAGGGAAGAATTTCACACACAGCGACTCGTTTTCTATAGGCAAGAAAGGTGTGATCCTAAAGATATTTATCGTCAGTTGAGGGAAGCATTTCACACTCAGCGACTCGTTTTCTATGGGCAAGAAAGGTGTAGTTCTAAAGATATTTATCGTCAGTTGAGGGAAGCATTTCACACACATCGACTCGTTTTCTATGGGCAAGAAAGGTGTAGTTCTAAAGATATTTATCGTCAGTTGAGGGAAGCATTTCACACACATCGACTCGTTTTTTATGGGCAAGAAAGGTGTGATCCTAAAGATATATTCATCGTCAGTTGAGGGAAGCATTTCACACACAGCGACTCGTTTTCTATAGGCAAGAAAGGTGTGATCCTAAAGATATATTCATCGTCAGTTGAGGGAAGCATTTCACTCCAGCCCATCGCAAAATGGTGCGAGTTGTTCGAAAATGCGAGTTGTATTCAAGTGTGTCTCTCTAAATGTCTGCAATGTCGAAAAATTTGAGTCGGAGGAGGGGAATACCCTACTTACAGTCCTTACAGTTATGACCTTGCCCCGTATGGTTTCCATGTGTTCGGTCGTGTTAAAGAGGCCTTTGGGAAGACACGATACCACTACTGCAGCGCAAGATTGGTTATCTGATGTTGGACGGGAAATCTTCAGGAATGCCATCGAAAGTACGTGTTACGCTAACATAAATGTTTAAATAAACTTGATAATTTTGTAGAAAGTAGATCTCCTATTGTACTTCTTCTTCTTTTTCTTTTTTTCAAGGATTAGGTTATATAAACCTGTGTCAGCACCCATCTCATCCTCGGACGACCCACGTCTCTTCTACCATTGGCTTTGTAGTTTATTGTGCCGCTTTCGACAACCGACCCTCTGTCATCCTTTGCAGATGATCCCGCCATTGTCTTCTGTAAATTGAAATAATTTCATTTATGTCCTTTACTTCGAGTTCTGCTCTGATATCTTCATTACTTATTCTATCTTGCTTGTTTACTTATAAAGTATTTCGAAGAATCTGCATTTCAGCACTCCTTTCGAAGAAACTTGCCGCATTCCTTTTTTGTCACGCCCCACTTGCATAAATCAACTTGCAGTCGTCTTATAAAATTTAATCCTTCTGCTGTGTCTTGTTTTATTTCTAAGATTTCTATAAATCGTACCAAAAATATTCCTAAAATTATTTATCTTCTCTCTTATATCGTATTCAGTTTCATAGCTTACTGCACAGCCGAGATATTTGAAACGGCTCACTTGTTCTAAAGTGCTGTCGTTTACAACTATCTTAGTCCTAAGTGGATATTGACCTTTAAGGCCAATGGTTTTGTCTTGTTGTACTTTCAGATAAATAAAAAAGAATTTTAATAAATATTACACATATTTTTGCCTCTTGTATCTGCCTCAGAGTTCGGTCCTCTATCCGCCTTCTGTAGATGTTTCTCTGTCATGTCTCACTACATATTATGTTCTTCCCTCTGCTGTTTACCGAATCTTTAATATTAGCTTCCCGCTGCATTCTGATTAGGCTCTTTGATCTCCTTCCGTCTACTTTTAATGCAACAAATTTTTTGTACTTATGTTTCTATTCCATGCGCACCGGCATCTATACGACTTTAGCAGTGCGCTTTCTATTTCTTTACTAGTGATGACATTTCTAGTTCCTCTGTTTCGTTCCAGTTTTGCGTTCTGTTCCTTAGAGTTTTACCATCCACTGGTTCCGTAGATTAAACCGCTGTTTAATCTGCGGTGGTTATTTTCGATCTGAACTTGTCCGCCACTCCCCAAGATGCCGTATCCAATATAAGATTTATACACATAATGTAACGCAAAAGATGTCCTCACTATATATATTCGATTCTATGCATCAATATGAGTAAAACAAGTTCTCATAAACTTAGATCCGGAAAAGTGTCGTTTTCCGTTTGGCCACTATATGTTTTTTAAGGAAAAGTTTATATCTCAAGAAGGATTTGAGATGTCTTCATAAAAACTACACATGTTTACATAAATACCCTTTGTTAAATAAAAAGCTATGGTTATCTTGTGATCTCGAATTTTAAAATCACAGATAACATTAGTTTTTGGATCAGTAATATGTTTTAAAATTTTAATTTTATCATTAAATTTACAATACTTATCCCAGTTTTCAATGTAGTTTTAAAAATCGTGTAGGGTTTTGTCTGGTGTCTAAGATACAAGAATCATTCGTGAAACAAAAAATCATATAAATCAAAAAAATCATTCCATGAATCTAGTCACAACATCATAAACAATACACACCGTTCAAACCTGCTGTTGCCAACCAACGTAAAAATTAACAGTGCACAATTACTTCACCAAATGACGAAGCCGTACGAATTAACATCCTAACATTTCTCAGATTAGTAAGGAAGTTACTGATAAATGCAGGGGGTACCATATTAGATCGAATGGTTCAATGCGCCGCATACGCTGATGACGTGGAGCAGATTACTCGAACAGAGAGAGATCTTGAGGAAACATTTGTTGTGTCTGACAGAGAAGCTAAGAAAGTAGGTCTTGAAATAAATAAAGAAAAGACAAAGTACCTACTAGACCAGGTCTTGAAATAAATAAAGAAAAGACAAAGTACCTACTAGAGCAGGTCTTGAAATAAATAAAGAAAAGACAAAGTACCTACTAGAGCAGGTCTTGAAATAAATAAAGAAAAGACAAAGTACCTACTAGAGTAGGTCTTGAAATAAATAAAGAAAAGACAAAGTACCTACTAGAGCAGGTCTTGAAATAAATAAAGAAAAGACAAAGTACCTACTAGAGCAGGTCTTGAAATAAATAAAGAAAACACAAAGTATTACTTAGAGCAGCTGTTAGGTCCAAGGATTCGGGTTGGGAGAGGAAGATATTTGTGAAAGACGCCAGATTTTTAAGTACTTGGGAGTACTTATCACTGAGGACAACAAAATATCTCGTGAAATCCATGCTCGAATATCAGCTGGCGGCAGATATTATTATGTTTTTGCAGTGCACTGAGGTCAAGAAATATAGATAGAAATTAAGATCTACAGTAACATGTTAAAACCAATTGTAATATACGGAAGTGAGGAATGGATGCTGACAGTTAGGGAAGAGATTTAGCTTAAGCGAAGGAAAAGAAAGATATTGCGAAGGATTTATGTAGCTTGGAGGGATGGAAACAGATGGAGAATACGTACAAATGAAGAGCTGAAGAGAATTTTCGGGGAGCTAGATAACTGAGATTAAAAGAAATAGAATTAGGTAGGCTGGTCATGTACAGCAGATGTCGGACAAAAGAGCTGTGAAGAAAGTATTAAATGGGGGATCCAGGTGAGAGAAGAAGAAGAGGGAGTCCCCGGAAAAGATAGGTGGAAGATGTGGAAGGAGACGTACACCTCCTGTGAGTAAGGCATTGGCGCAGATTAGCGCAGAGCAGAGATGAGTGGAGGCGACCCGGGCTTCACAAGAGCTGAAGCGCCGAGGATCATCATCAATGTTTCTCAGATCCCCCTTTGTCTATTGTTCGGTGAATTGAGTGAATCAGGATGGTCTTTGCCGGTCCAAAACCCTGATAAGGGAGGAGGGATATTAGATGGAACTAGCAATTTGTATATTATAAGAAGCTTATTGTTAAAAAAAACAACGAATTGCCTTGAAAACCACGCCAACAGGATAGATGAAAGCTAACTACATAAAAATACTCGAATCAGTCGTCCAAAAATTGGGAAAAAGTCGGATATGGAAGAATGAGCTGGAACAGTTGCATAGACTAGCGATATTATTTTGAACAGAAATGTCTCTTAAATCAAGAGAAAAAGAAGAAGAAAAAGTAGAAAAGAAGGAGGAGGAGGAGGAGGAGGAGGAGGAGGAGGAGGAGGAGGAGGAGGAGGAAGAAGAAGAAGAAGAAGAAGAAGAAGAAGAAGAAGAAGAAGAAGAAGAAGAAGAAGAAGAAGAAGAAGAAGAAGAAGAAGAAGAAGGTTTATCAAGTAACTATAAATATATTTTAACCTTTCCATTAAAAATAACATTAACAATCGAATATGTAGGAAAAGGAACTGTACGAAGAAGAAGAAGAAGAAGAAGAAGAAGAAGAAGAAGAAGAAGAAGAAGAAGAAGAAGAAGAAGAAGAAGGTTTATCAAGTGACTATAAATATATTTTAACATTTCCATTAAAAATAACATTAACAATCGAATATATAAGAAAAGGAACTGTACGAGACTAATAAAGAAAATACACGTGATACGGGTTCGACGTTTCCAACAGGTGGATCGTTCGCTTCAAAAGGTCAGTTTAATTCTAAACTGAGCGGAAGAGAGAGAAAGCTACTAAAATGTTAGAAAATCTAGAGAGGATAAGAGAAAAATGTCGGCACGAAGTAGCACAAAAAGGAGAGGTTTTACAGTGGTTTAATGAGCGTATATGGCGAAGCGAAATCACACATGTTGGCGTCCCAACATTTAACCGTTTGCTGTAAAGTTTTTGCAACCGCTCACGCTGCTGTCGGCACGTCACTTTTATTACAGATCGTTACACACACTCGCACGCTCAGTGTATACTTAATGCAGTGTTTACTCGCGTAGCGTTTCTCGGTTTATTACACCGATGTCGTCGTCGTGCTTCTCTCGTCATAATGAACGCGTTTTTCTGTTGACCCCTGTCAAGAGGTGAGGGAATCGAATTAAAGAGTTCATTTTTATTTTAGTGCAAAGAGATTAATATTTCTTATAATGTTTAACGAAACTCAACACGACTCCTGTTTTCACTTAGAACATAGATGTTTTACCTTAGTCTCTCTCCCCCGCTTCTCTCTCTCTCTCTCTCTCTCTCTCTCTCTCTCTCTCTCTCTCTCTCTCTCTCTCTCTCTCTCTCTCTCTCTTTTCCTTCCTCTCTTTTTTCCTTCCCTCTTTTTTCCGTCGCAACCATTCTCAGGCAGTATCTTCACTCACCACCATTGAGTTTTTGGTGTCTAACAGTCCTATTTTCTATTTTCTATTTTCTATTGTTACAGTCTGCAGTAACCTTTGTTTCATTATATACTCTCAACAATTTTCATTACGCTTAAGGAAAAATGACACTACGTTTAAGTTCTCTTGAGCGGAGAAACACCAACGTCTGGTTTTAGGTCGTGAACATCGTCTTATTTACGATCACGTCATTCTTAAAATTCTTCTGGCTTCGTAGCGTCTATATAGGTTAATTCAGATTCTATACGCGCTAGCGGGCGTGCGCTTGCATGGGTTTTTGTAGATTTCCTATGTATATTGTGACAGCATCACAGTGTCACTGCCTTCTTCATCTTAACATCTTTTCCTCTACCTACTGCTCTCATAACTAGTATTATTTGTACATAGCCTACAAATACGACCTTATATTATTTATAAGGTCATAAGACCTACGGTACTCTGATGGATTCCTCAGGAGTCTAACACACGCAAGGAGAGGGAATATGAAAAGGGAGGGCCCTACTACCTTACAGAAGAGAGGAGTATTAATTAATATGCTAAAATCTGTTGTGTATTAAATGCTATACTTTCAACTCTTGCTTTTGTAGCGACTCCTAGGAATCTATTACATAACTCAGGACATGAAATAACTTATTAACACAATTTTAAATAGCATAAATTATAAATTTAATAATTTATTTGCATTTGCTTATTACAAGTACACAAGATTTTATATGATTACAATATTGAAAATTCAGCTTTCTTAGCAATTGTCTCTTTGATAGTGGATTCTTTTAGACGGATTGAATTGCCAATATGAATATGATAGATTTGACATGAAATATAATATAAATTTTAATGTTCAATTATGGGTTACTTGATTGTCGAATTCCAGTCTGCGCTGAAGGTTATCCGCTCGAAGTGTGCTGTCCTGGAGTTCTGATGACCTCTGTTGCGACAGTAGATCCTTGCTGGTGGCACTCGTTGATTATAACACTTTAGGTATACATAGGCATCACTTTCACCATACACACAATTCACAGCTAATACATTATTTAAAGCAAGAATATGTTGTGTTAGGCACTATATTTAACACCTTGGCATGTATATTAAATTAAGCTAAGTGCTAGCAACACGGATCGTTCAGGCCGATACCGTCAGACGATTTACTAATTTTCCGATTCAGGTTTACTTCCGACATGAACTTTGATACTGTCTTAGCCGAATTACAGTAGCTTCTACAAAGACTAATCACTTTGGATTGAATATTAACTGTTCCCGTTGATTAAATTATCGATTATACTTTACGCTTATAACTTCTCCGACAATTTCTTCCAAACTTCCGATTATTTAGTTTTATTAAAATAATGAATACTGGTATAACTGTTACAATATCTTCACTGAATTAACAATTATTACACGCCGATTACGAATATTATAGTTATAATATTTCCGATTACCTAAATTACGGTTACGATTTTACTAATATGCAAATTACGAGTCTTTTAGTTGTAATACCTTCGTTGACTGACTACAAATTTTCAAACTACTTTTTTTTTACCCTAACTAATTATACCCTCACTTAGTATTTACAAAATACATTCCCATTGGATTAGAGTACCGCGATGTTTGATTTTATCCAACCCAACTATAGAATTTACCCGCTAAAAAAATGACGCTTTCTCTTATTCGTTAACTAACAGCGCGTGCAAATCTTTCGAGCTATGGTGGGAAGTGACGCTATCCTTACGCTTCTCTGTCTAACGCTCTCTGTTTAAAATAACGGTATCTATTGTTGTAAGCACTCAGCTTTCGCAAGCTTTCACCTATTTTTTGCTGTTTTTTAAATATAATACAATTTTATGGCTCTCTGTCCCGTACGTGACTTTTTCGTACTTTTAGCCGTCTCGCTGTCGCCAAGACAAGGGTGCGTTCTTTTGGAAAAACACCGCTCTGATATCTTCTAACGGTATTCTCTACAGTTATTTTTTACATATTTGTGTTGATAGCTATTTAATAATAATAATTTCTTGTAAAAATTGAGTCTCATTCAATTTTGACGTTATAGCCCAGAAGGCACAATCCAGACAATTCACTATATCGGAAAAGTATACATATGTGTGTGTGTGTGTGTGTGAGTGTGTGTATGCGTGCAAAATGTATGTATAAAGTTTAAAATATGTCTTATTATCCAACGTGAATTAGTTCACGTTCCTTACGCTGGATTAATTTAGCAGATTTATTACGCTGGATTCATTTACGCCACATTATTACCTAGCGTGAATCTCGAATACGTTCCTTATGCTGGATTAATTTTTACTTCCATGTTCCGTAGGAAATGCAGTATGGAGATCACGAAAAAAATTGTATTCGAGATAAAGGCTGATTCTGATTGTACTATCCTCAAAACATGAAGAAAAATCATTTTCCGAAAAGTGTCTGTGTGTGTCTCTGTGTCTATGTGGCTACGTGTGTGTCTGTGTGTAGAATTTTTTCTAAGGCGAAAGATAACTGCCGCAAATTCAATCAGAATCAAATAATTTTTTGCATAGTGCCCGAGTTGTAGAGGACTCAAGATTTTGGTGAAGATCGGTTAAGGGGGAGGGGGTAGTTTACCTGCAACGTTTTATGTTTTGACAAGGGTAAAGTACTTAATTTTGACAAATAAAATATCCTGCAAAGAAGGTCATAATAATCCACTGCAGAAAGGTAGACGAAATAACTATAAATGAAAAGTGTAGTTGTGGGGGGAAGGAGTAATTTACTATAAATGTAAATGATAGTTGAAGAGGGAGGAGGTATTTTTTTATATGTGTACTACGTTATCGGCAACAAAGAAATAATTTCTATGGAAATATTTCATTTCAGTTTATCAAACTTGTCAATTTTTTCAATTTACATTTAAAATCATTTAAATATCGTTTAAATGATTTTAAATATAAATCTTAGAACGTGGAAGTCATGTATGGTTTAAAAAAAAATGTAATACAGACTTCGCATAAGTTTGTTGATACTAAGTGCATTGCCGTAACATTAAATAATAAAATATTTTTAGCGTAAAATAATTTTATGAGTATGTTTTTCATGCAGTAGTGTGTAGTGCGCGTTGTTGTATGTTGTGTTATCTTGAAATGAATGTTCAAGACAGACTGGGTTAGCCGGTACGTATAAGCTGATACATTTCATTATAACACATTTTTAACGCAGAGAATTAATGCATCGTGAAAGTCGTGGCTTCGTTGACGACTTAAAAAGCACACAATAACACCAACTAGAGGATAAAGGCGAACAGTAAATAAGAAATCATAAAATCGCAGCAATAGTAAGCAACAACTATCACGCAACTGTGAACGGATTAAACGTCAGCAATAAAATGAATTATATTTGTTGAAGTACATAAAGAACAAGTTATTGTTACCAAGCTGGCACAAAAACTCTAAAAGTTCATTATCGCTCGTGTGCACGACATTCTACAAAAACTTATTGTATAAATGTCGTATAAATGTGTTATGCTGACTGGTTAGTTGGTATCATGCCCGCGGCTTTTGTAACAATAATGTTTATTACACTTCTGTCCGTTGCTGTGTTGCCAATTGAGCGAGATGGATTCTTGCCTGATTTCTTTTCAGTATATGTATACTTTTACTTTCTTTCAACCTCAAAGCTATTTGAAGTATGAGTAAAAAGTAACACGTACAATCCGTTACGAATAAAAGAAGGGATACAATCCGTATCGTAGAAGTAGATAAGTTGGGGAAGGCAGGAAAATCAAATAAGAACAGCAGAAATATTGTCGTGGTAAAGAACGGTTCAAAGAAAGTATTACAAGGAGCCCAAAAACATCACCTTAGAAACCCGTTCAAGACGGGTTTAATAGAAAGCGTCTTCAGCTTTAATGGAAATAGAAATGTTCATCTCGTTCGCACTCACAAATTTGGTCTTGCCACAAATAAATATGGGAAAACATAATACATTTGTATATATTGTAACGTTACCAAATATGGTAGTTACATAAAATAAGCTAATATAACGTCAAGTAAGAGAAAAGCATGGAAGTATGTCTAGATAAATAAACCTAAGTGTATAAAAGTGTGTATCTACAAATATATTAATATAAAAATCCAACGATGAGGAAGATAATATTAACATAGCAACATCAAATACGAAATGAAGAAAGAAAATGACCATGAGCCAAAACAAAATATCAGTAACCAGACCCAATAGGATCCAACAGTGAGGGGAACCAACAAAATAAGGACCAATAAACTCCAACAGCGAGGGAAACAAATGAAAATAGTGACTACAATGAAAATACTGAAGAAGAAGAAAGAAGAAGGACAAGGAAACGTACCATGAAGAGAGAAGAAAATGGATAGATCATGCAAGGACTCAACATAAACCAAGTGTACTAGAGACTATATAAGTGACCAAAGGAATGGTGATTATCAAATATGAAAAGAAAAACATTGTTTAACATTTAAGGAACCACAAACAATTACAGTGAGTACTTAATATAGATGTGAAACCTGTGAATAGTTAACTAATTTCAACTGAATAAACCACACAAACAATCCCAGTGATAAAGTTTATAGTGTAAGAAAATATGTTAATTTCATAGTGAAACAGCAAGAATTAAAATAGTCAAATAAACACAGACAATTAGTGTGACTAATTTAATACAGACTGTGATCAATATAGATAATCAAAAGACCACCAGAATAGAATAAAATCGAACAATTATATTATTGTTCATAGAGAACTGACAATAAATAAAAAAACCTTTGTTATGAATCAAACAAAGTGACAGGAATTAAATTCAACCAATGACCAGAGAGATATTGTAATTAATACAAAAAGATTTGTGTTATTGTGTAAGAAGGAGTTGTATAAACATGTGTAACAAAACAATTAAAATATAATAGTAAGATACCATACTGAAGTCATGTTAGTAGGAGCAAAATACTGCATTAAAACATGTTGTACATTGTTACATAACCCCATAGGGAAGACACCTATGAAACAGAAAATCATACATGTTAATGTAAATAAATGACCATCAACTATGATATCAATCAAGAATTTGTTATAAACAATAATAAATCCTAATAAACAGTGTATTATATTGCAACACAAGGTAAATGAAACAGATCAAATATGATGGCACAGAGATAGAAGAAATGGAACAAGTATGCCAATTTAGTTAGACAAAATACAATATCAAAACAAATACCAATGTTAATAAAAGTATTACCAGTAGTTAGATAAACATCTGGTACTACTGTGAGAACAGATTATGAACATAATAATAACAGTATTGTAACCAAAATATTGTAAACTAACTAACTATGTACATATAACCAGAAGTAAGCTGAACCATTGTATAACCAACTAGTTAAGAAAAATACTGTATTAAAGATTGAACACAGATTGTTAAGAGTGTTACCAGTAGTAAGAGGGAAACCCAATGCTACTTTGAGAACAGACTATGACCATAAAAACAATCATTTTATATACAAATAATTAAAAACCAAATGACTATGATAAAGGAACCCAGATGTAAACAAACCATGAGGAGCAAGTTACTTATGAAAAATGTAACATATAAACTTGTTTAAAAGTGAATGAAAACATTATCAAGAGTCAGAATAATGTCTAATACTACTTTGGAAACCCAAACCAAGTGTAACAATAACAATTTAATTATTGTTTTAATAAAAATAAATGACTACCTTGATATGACACAATGTAAACAGACCCATTACTGAAAAATTGAAGGGTTCTGAGCTAGCTAAAAGCTAACCATTATATGGAGTGAATTGGGTACAATGAGTGTACACTAATTACAATTAGTACATGATATAATTTATATAGAAAAAACCAGAAATAAGGTAACAATTGTATAAGAGAGATATGAGGGGACTAAAACAATGTAAATAGTAGATTAAATACAGTCATGTACAAATATTCTAGTGTAAAATTATGTAAATAGACGTTTCTAGTATTATTAGATTGCAATATTACTAGTATTAAATAAGGAAAATTAGTTTTAAATACATTTATGAAAAATCAAATATGGACGCCTAAAGACGCCATAATAAGATATTGTTTAGGGAACAATTATTCCCAAGTTTTGAATCAAACCAGTTGAGATATGGACTCAGAGCGTTTATTTAAAAAGTGTTTTAATATAAATAATTAAATTTGGTGTAATAGACTTATAAATATAAGATACACCATAAATAATTAATAAAATCGTTATAGTGATAGAAGTGACGGACGGAAAATAATCATGTTTAGACTTAAATTAAAGCGCAGGATGTCCGCAATTCACTGACATCAACCACTTAACGATAGGACATAGATTAAGAAAGTTATTGTGATTTTAAACTTTTCAATTAAATTTTTGTACCAGTGCTGACGTCACAAGGCCTCAAACGCAAAGCCAAATTTGGTAAAAAATTAAATATTTTAAGAAAACAAAGGGCTTTGGGTCGGAGAGTATAGTTTTTTCAACCAATTGAATGAATGAATATTGGCAGACGAGCAAGAGACGCTTCGAAGAAGCAACACAGTTCACGATCAGTCTTTCGACGGAGAGGTCACGTCACTCGCCGATATGAAGAAGTTTTAATTTTCGAATTGTGCGCGGCAGAGACATAAGTAATTCACATACACATAACCTTTAAACTACACCAATATATACGAGTGAAATGTGCGGAGTGCATATTTATTCAAGTACGATTAGTGTATAATATCAATCGTACTTGCGAGTGTTGTGAAAGATAAAAACAGGGAGTACAATTTTTTATTTTAAATAACTTTGAAACAGAAATAATATTTTCGTAAATAAACAATGTTGATACTACGCAAGTCAGTAAAAAGCGAAGTATCAAAAAACTATGATTGAATTATAAGAATTAAAGGAAATATTAATTCACAATTATTAAAATATTGAATAAATATTTTAATTATTTATCATAATTTAAAGAATTATGTTTGAAGCATTTATTACTAAATACGAGTAATACCAATAGTCACTCAATTGACTAAAATTGTTTTCTTGATTTTTCGATGTTTTAAAGTAAACGTTTTTAACTTTCATGCGAAAGAATAAATGTAATACTGATAATGACATATCAAACTATTACGAATAATGTGTTTGTACTTAGATTAAGAAATAATAAATATTAAAAAATAATTAACCATTATAACAATACCCGTTATAACATAACCTTAGAGTCGTAACGGTAACTTGCCAATTTCACTGTTACAAGTCTGTTCTCAAGTAAAATCCAAACCAGATGGAAATAATGACAAGAGTTTTTTAATAAATTTTTCTCTTGCAAGTAAATAATTCTTAAAGCGAATTATTAAAATAAGGTAAGACATTTTAACTGTACAAGCCAACGAGCTTGGTAATTGTCAAACGAGTACTATAGATTGCGTGCGCATTCCCGCGTACGATAATACCATAACTATCAGATATATGGTACTAATTTTCGATCTTTATATTTGTTTGTTTATTATTAATTATTGTTCATTTTATATTATTATTAATATTACATCTTGTACCTGGTATCATGCTACCTAAAAGAACCTTACGAACATGGTAATTCACTGATACAAGAGAACATAACCTCTTGAAATTAAACTATTGTACAACTAACAGGTTTACCAGCCTTGAGGCTGAACAGAGTCTTATTTTGAATTTTATTAATTGTAATTATTATCTGAAAGGTTGTTAGTCATTGATTGTTAATTGTTCAAAAATTTTATAATATCTTGAATTGTTAATAAACCTCCACTTTTTATTACCAGTGAAAAAGAGTATCATTTCAATAATAAATTAGCTCATTTATTCTTAATCAGTTCTACCAAAAGGTGGCGGAAGAGTTTAAATAGATCTAATAATTCAGAACATTATTTAGATATTATATCATTTATATTGTTTATAATAACCATATTGAATATTCAACCTGAATATTTATTTGTATGTAAAGTGTATGTATTTCAGCGGAACCGTCACTGAACAGGACTAAAATATCCACGTGTGGTAAGTGAGGGAGGTATATAACAGAGTGCGCGAAACATTTTAAATCGAAGAAGTGGACTATTAATACGCACCTATTAAACAATACAATCACACTAATAACCATAATAGTTATAATTAGAACATTTTATAAAAAACAACATTATCGTAGATACCGGTGCGTATCTGCACTCACACAACTACACCACTATAAATATAAATCTACACTTGTATCTGTAAAGTACCTTTACAAGTTGGCGCTCCATCGCGGGGCAGAAGTGAGTGAAGATCCACTAAGAAGAGTTATAAAATATTATCGTACTATCTACGAATCAATAATAATAATACACCATTACAAATCTACATCTACATCTGTATCTATAAAGTTCCTTTATAGATTGGCGCCCAACGTCTGAGCGCGGATTAGGGAAAATATACCATAACCAGTAACCTAATCACCCCAATCCGTCAGGAGACAGCAGGTACATTACCAGCATATCAAGATGTACACAAAGAGATCAAAGTCGAGATCAAAGTCGAGATCAACGTCGAGAAAGAGGGCAACAGAAGCAGAGAAGGAGGCCAGAAGGGAAGAAAAGGAGGCTATGTCGACGGAAGACGTGGAAGAAATTTTATTGGAAGTAAAGGACAAACCACTTGAACCGGCGGAGGGGGTTCAACAACCAGACGAGGAGGAACCGGATGTTATATCTCAAGGCATTATACCGGAAATACACCAACCCGAGGAGCCAATGGCGACCATGAATGCCAGTATACTAGAAATATTACAATCATTGTCAAAGAAGATGGACGAAAATAGTCAATCCACCAAGGAGGAATTAAGCAAGAAAATAGAGTCACTGAAGGAAGGCCAGGAGTTACTGAAAGCGGACCTGAACAGTAAAATAGAAGAAGCCAGTCGATCCACCAACCAAAAAATAGATGAAGGCCAGAGGGAGAGCCAGAAAAATATGCAGTTATTAAAAGAAGAATTTAATAACCAGATAAATGAGACGAACAGGAGGATGGAAGATGGGCAGAAGAAAACCGAAGAATTGTTGGAGAAGAAAATGGCCATAATGAAGGCAGACTTGTCGGCAGAGTTGGGAGAAAAAATTGATCAGACCAACCAGAAGATTGATGAAATTAATGCTAAATTTAATCGAGATGTCGAAACCATACAAACTGACCACGAAAGAATATGGCAACAAATAAATATCAACAGTGACAAGATGGAAGAAACTACTAAGGATACAGTAGAAATGATTGAAAGAAGATTGGGAGAAAATGTTGAGGAAATCGAAAAACAAATGGCCATATTAACAACAGAAATTAATGTCGAGATATCTGAAGTACGAAAAGAGGGAGAAAATACCAGCCTGAAACTAGTACAGACAGAAATAGACATCAATCGGCGTATTAGCGAGGTGGAGAAAACACACGGTACACAACTAGGAGTGATAGCGCAGGAGCAAACCAAAATGAAGGTAGTGCAGTCGACATTAAATGAAAGGTGCGAAGAAGTATCTGTGAAAGTGGACGCTATTAAGCAGCAAGTGCATGACGACAAAACCCAATTAACAGAACGTCAACGGAGAGAGTTGGATGACCTCCGAGACGAGATGCATCGTCTGCAAACAATCCCAAACTTCCTATCCGGACTAAGTCACCTAGAAGGCAGGGACCAGATTGAATTCCGAACCTATTCTAAAAATCCATTAGAATTCTTAGAGAGGATAGAAGAAATAATACACAGAAACCGAGAAAGCAGATGGTCTATCATTAAGGGGATGTTGGATGAATCTTTTAAAAATACATTCGACAACTGGTGGACAGCAACCCGTCACGAAGTGGGGAGCTATGACACTTTTAAAACGGCATTTAAACAAAAGTACTGGTCGGAAGCCACCCAAAACATCATCAGAGACGACATTACAAATGGAAAATTCGATGTGAATGGAAGGCAATCGATGACAACCTATTTCTTAGGCAAAATTTGCCTGGCTCGGAATTTGGAGCCTGCAATTCCAGAAGAATGCCTGGTTACAAAACTGGCGTACCATTTTAATCAAGGTATTTCGCAAGGGAGATTGAACTCACAAATAAAAACAATTCAAGGGATGTGCGACTTGCTAGAAAGCCACGAAAGAGAAAGGTATTATCAACGAAACCGACAAGTACCTAGCCAAGCATATGATCGGGGAGGGCCTGGAAATAATAACCCCAACATTCACAATGACAGAAATAGCCCAGGAAGAAATTTTAACAACCCACCAAGATTCCAAAATCAACCAATACTACGCCAAGACGGAGGTGGCAACAACGTGAATAGAGGAAATTATAATAACCATCGTCCAGGTGGATACCAGAGAGACACGCATTACCAAAGAGGTAATAATTACTACAGGCCATATCAAAACCAATCTCCTAACCTTCAACCACGACAAGGCAATGGTAATCAAAATAACAATCATTTTCGTAGGGTACACTACACCCATGCCAGCCGAGGTGGGAATCGTAGAAACTATTACCAAGGACGGAGGAGTTTCCCAAACCAACACAGTCACTCCAGTAATAGTGATAGAGAAGAACGAGAGTCCGGCTATCGATCCAACGGTAGCGACAGCAGTGGAGGTCATAGAACAGTCACGCAGACTACAGAAGTTTATCACAACGGACACGGGCCTGGAAACCAGGAACCCATAGCTTCAACGTCACAAGACAGGCACGAAAACGGTGACCTGCCTTTAAACACCAACCGGCAGTGAAAAGACCAACAACACCCTCACTGAACCGGACTATTGGGTCTGATATTTTGGCGAAACATTCGAATCATCGCAAAATATACAACAACAATTACCTCAAGAACATAAGAAAGGATTTAATGGAAGAGAAAGAAAGTGTTATCGGAGATGCGAGCAATAGTGAAATCGCGTATATATCTGTGAAAGTCAACAACACAAATGCCACAGCAATGATAGATACCGGGGCCAACGTATCATTAATTGACAAAATGGAATTGGACAGGATCCAATCAGAAAATAAAGCTACCATACCAACCTTACCAATTAACAACATAATACTCATCGGAGCCACCGGACGTCAGAATAAGACTATTCGACAACAGGTGCAGCTAGACGTATCAAGCAATGGGAAAACAATACCGATGGTATTCCTTGTAGCCAGCGGGTTACCATTCACTCTACTCATTGGTTGTGACATATTACGAAAATACACAGCAATAATTAATATGGATACAAATACCGTAGTGATGAAGGCAGAAGGAGTTGAGTGGACCGCCAATTTAACAGAATATAGGAAGGCACCCTCGGAACATGTAATATATGACATCAGGGAAGGCCACGAACATCAGGAAGGCGCCATCAACCAGGAACTTCACAACAGTCCAGAGGAAGCATTATGGTTGGAAAAAATTAATGACATCAGGAAATTTAAAACCAACCAGAATGGCCATGAGTTGACTTGGGAACAACGGGACCAGCTGATAAATATATATTATCAATATCGTCACGTATTTTCTGATACGCCTGGGAAAATAAAGAATTTCCAATGTGAATTAAAATTCAAGGACCAGACAGAATTCAAGCGAAAATCTTACCCTATCGCCTTTTCACTGAAAGAAGCTGTAAGAGAGGAAATCCAAAGATTAATAGAAAATGATATAATTGAAGTAAGCAATTCCCCATACACCAATCCTATTGTCGCTGTACCCAAGAAAAATGGTGCAGTAAGAATTTGTTTGGATGCACGTGAACTCAACAAGACCATAATAAATGACAGGACATCGCCTGGAGAAATCGATGAAATACTAAAGAAGTTTTATTGCACTAAATTTTACAGTATATGGGATACGGTCTGCGGGTATTGGCAGGTCGAATTGCACCCGAATAGCAGAAAGTTCACAGCTTTTATTTTTGAAGGCCGTAATTACCATTTTAAGAGATTACCATTCGGCTTAGTGAAATCAGTGGCCATCTTTGTCAAATGTATGGACGAGATACTGGGCCACAGCACATTGCAGTTTACGACAGTATATGTCGACGACCTCTTAATGGCATCTAACAATTGGGAAGAGCACTGTAACCGGGTGGCACAAGTATTACAAAAATTGGAAGACAACCATATTACACTAAAATTAGACAAATCACAATTGATCGCAAAGGAAGTGCAATTTTTGGGGTTTAACTTGTCAGAGTATGGAATTACACCATCCCAAGAAAAGATGGAGGCAATCCAGCGTTTCCCCGTCCCAAAGAATAAAAAGCAATTACAATCGTTCCTCGGAATCTGTAATTATTATCGAAAATTCCAAAACAATTATTCTGAACTAACAGCTCGATTTTCGGCACAACTATCATCGAAGGAAAAACGGAAGTGGGGATTAGATCAAGACTCTACATTCGAATTGATTAAAGAAAAGTTTCTCGAAACTGTTATGCTGCATCACCCTAATTTTGAGAAGCAGTTTTTCATGAACTGTGACGCTAGCGACCTAAGCCTTGGTTCTGTACTATACCAAGAAGACCAAGACGGGAATCATCAAGTGATCAGTTTCACAAGCCGAACTTTGAACAAATGCGAACGTAACTACCATACAAGGGAAAAGGAATTATTGAGTATAGTGTTTGCTTGCGAAAAATTTAGGACTTTCATTTTGGGATATACAGTAACAGTGAGGACAGACCACAAATCTATTTC
The DNA here is from genome assembly GCA_034769895.1 of Magicicada septendecula. NCBI lineage: Eukaryota > Metazoa > Arthropoda > Insecta > Hemiptera > Cicadidae > Magicicada > Magicicada septendecula. The sequence goes on from CM068368.1 coordinate 120,686,047, forward strand.
ATTTCTTAAGAACTGCAAGTTAAAGCACGGTAGATTAACGAGATGGACTCTTACACTCCAAGAATACAACATACAGTGGGAGTACATACCAGGGAAGAGCAACATAGCTGCAGACGTGTTGTCCCGAATAAACATCAACGCCCAGACATTTGAAGGAGAAAGGGAAACCATTGCGAAAGTCTACCACCTACTGAAAAGTACATCTGAACTCACTAACATATTATCGGATATAACCATTCATCAACAACAAGATCCCAAAGTATCATTGATTATTAAAAAATTAGCAAACAATGATGAGAACATCAAACATTTCTACTGTACTCATAATCAATTATTATTCACCAAACATAATAAAGATGGTGAAAAATGGAAGGTAGTTATACCAAAAGCCCTAGAAAAAGAATTGACCATCGACTACCACATACGCTATGGTCACATGGGCGCAGTAAAGGTCGTAAAGGCATTGCAGGAACATGTGCATTTCAAGGACATGAGTAGAAAAGTAAGAAAATATGTCCAGAATTGTCATATTTGCCAATTGGTAAAATGCAGCAATGAGAAACGAGAAGGAGTGATGATACCAATTACATCGACGACAAAGTTAGAAAAAACTTTCTTGGACATTTGTGGACCATTTCCACGGAGTGGTGGAAGACACCAATATAAGTATATAATCATCATATTTGACCACTACACCAAATATACTAAGCTGTACCCACTTAATCGAGCTACGGCAAGTAAAATACTGGAAATAGTCATAAACAAGTATAAATACCCGAAGTGGGTAAACCATTGTCGATAATTACAGACCATGGAACGCAATTCCGAGGACGAAAGTGGCGGGAAACATTAATCCATCTGGGAATAAAGACATACAAAACATCGGTGTATCACCCCAACAGCAACCCTGCTGAGAGAGTGTTGAGAGAAGTAGGAAGGATTTTAAGAACCTACTGTCACAGCCAGCAGAGGAAGTGGGAGGAGTATCTATCCCCGGCTGAAGACTTCCTAAATCTAGCCTACCATCAATCGACTGACGAAACACCCTACATGGCTATGTACGAGAAAAGACCACCCCGGGAGATCACAGAGATCATTAATTTTCCAATCAGTGCCGAGGTCAAATTTAACAGAACAAAATTCTATAATAATGCAGTTGAAAGAGCTAACAAACTGAGGCTCAAATACAAAACATTGCAACCCAAAGTTATCAAATATGAAGTGGGAGACCGAGTACTTATCAAAAATAGAGAACTCCCAAGTACTATCGAGGGCATTGCAAAGAAATTGCTACTGCTATATACCGGACCATATACTGTGACTAAGAACAATTTAAACAACACTTATGAATTGCAGGACCCTATTACCAAAAAGATAAAGGGTACTTACAACCAAACTTCAATGAAAAGATATATTGAAAATTAAAATATGGGACTAAAAGTGAAAAGATAGCGATAAGAATTATTTTATTATGGATATTATGTAAAGGATGAAAATGTCTGTTATGAAAGATGAAAGTATAATTATGAATATAACTGTTGACTATATCAAGATGAAAAATGAAATGTGGCCATGAAGATTATTGTTATTTAAAAAGTAAAAAATGAAAGTATGATTATAAAAATAGATGTTGGCTAAAGAAAAAAAGGATGTTTTATTGTCATGAAGATTATTATGTGTTTATATTAAATGAGAAGTAACTGTATAACTATGTAATGAACATTGAATATATATTGTAATTTTATAATGTGAGAAAACATGCTCCCAAAGAATTTATGTAAAGGATTCAGAACATTGTATTTATAAATAATAGAGTACTAATAAAAAAGAAGATGCAACATACGAGACAGACAAACAACATCTACGGCAAATAAATTTCCAAGAGCCACGTCAACAAGTAAAATTGAACATCTTACCCGTACTAATAAAAAGAAGACGTACATACGAGACGGACACCCGAGATCTATGGCATAACTATATATAAATATATATTTCCAAGAGCCACGTCAACCAGTAAAACTTAACATCTTACCCGTACTATAAAAAAGGAATAGCATACGAGGCCGACAACTTACATCCATGGCACAACTAATTCCAAGAGCCACGTCAACCAGTAATAAGAACACCATACCCGTTCTATTGAAAAAGGAAGAAGGAGCAAAGGAGAAGTTGGAAGAATAAACCCAAAGAAATGTATTAATGTAGACAAACCACCACCCACAACCACATTGTTTCTAGTGTATTTTACTAGAGAAAAGCCAATACCACATGGAATATAAATATCAACTAAAACCATGAGAAAGGAGAAAAAAAAAAAAATGTACTTATGAATTATATCTAGAAGAATAAAACCTGAAATGAAGAATATGACGAGACGACGTTCAATGTGACACAAAATGAAGAGATTAATCAATGATGAAGAAGAATGAAAAGTAATATACTAACGAAGATAATCATGAGAGTATACCAGTGAGGAAATGTAAAACAAACTATCCCTATAATATGTGAAGAATTTAGTTGAGTTGAATCAAGAAAAGAGAGTATAACAATGTATAAACCGCAGATGCGTGAATTAATCCCAAGGATATTTATTATTTGTCGGAAGAACGATCACTATTATTATTTTTGATGATTTGAGATGAATTGACTGATGAGTAATGCCAGCAATCATTTATTATTATTGAAGGAGATGATTTGCCTTCATATTTATTGAAGTTAGTATGGCCAGTAGAGTTGAATAGCCAAAGTAAGCCGCTCTAAACTGCCCCAGCTAAGCTTATGTTAGGGAATTAGGGAACTAAATAAACAAGGGAGATGATTACATAGAGAAGAAATAAATATGATTCAAATAGAAGAAAGTAAAGGGATATATGGAAAAAACATGTGAATCGACATGGAATGTACAACAATTGATAAATTCTTCAATGGAAAATATAGTATAATAATTCAGAATTAATCAATTCTTATAGGAACTTATTGTATAAATGTCGTATAAATGTGTTATGCTGACTGGTTAGTTGGTATCATGCCCGCGGCTTTTGTAACAATAATGTTTATTACACTTCTGTCCGTTGCTGTGTTGCCAATTGAGCGAGATGGATTCTTGCCTGATTTCTTTTCAGTATATGTATACTTTTACTTTCTTTCAACCTCAAAGCTATTTGAAGTATGAGTAAAAAGTAACACGTACAATCCGTTACGAATAAAAGAAGGGATACAATCCGTATCGTAGAAGTAGATAAGTTGGGGAAGGCAGGAAAATCAAATAAGAACAGCAGAAATATTGTCGTGGTAAAGAACGGTTCAAAGAAAGTATTACAAGGAGCCCAAAAACATCACCTTAGAAACCCGTTCAAGACGGGTTTAGTAGAAAGCGTCTTCAGCTTTAATGGAAATAGAAATGTTCATCTCGTTCGCACTCACAAATTTGGTCTTGCCACAAATAAATATGGTAAAACATAATACATTTGTATATATTGTAACGTTACCAAATATGGTAGTTACATAAAATAAGCTAATATAACGTCAAGTAAGAGAAAAGCATGGAAGTATGTCTAGATAAATAAACCTAAGTGTATAAAAGTGTGTATCTACAAATATATTAATATAAAAATCCAACGATGAGGAAGATAATATTAACATAGCAACATCAAATACGAAATGAAGAAAGAAAATGACCATGAGCCAAAACAAAATATCAGTAACCAGACCCAATAGGATCCAACAGTGAGGGGAACCAACAAAATAAGGACCAATAAACTCCAACAGCGAGGGAAACAAATGAAAATAGTGACTACAATGAAAATACTGAAGAAGAAGAAAGAAGAAGGACAAGGAAACGTACCATGAAGAGAGAAGAAAATGGATAGATCATGCAAGGACTCAACATAAACCAAATGTACTAGAGACTATATAAGTGACCAAAGGAATGGTGATTATCAAATATGAAAAGAAAAACAGTGTTTAACATTTAAGGAACCACAAACAATTACAGTGAGTACTTAATATAGATGTGAAACCTGTGAATAGTTAACTAATTTCAACTGAATAAACCACACAAACAATCCCAGTGATAAAGTTTATAGTGTAAGAAAATATGTTAATTTCATAGTGAAACAGCAAGAATTAAAATAGTCAAATAAACACAGACAATTAGTGTGACTAATTTAATAAAGACTGTGATCAATATAGATAATCAAAAGACCACCAGAATAGAATAAAATCGAACAATTATATTATTGTTCATAGAGAACTGACAATAAATAAAAAAACCTTTGTTATGAATCAAACAAAGTGACAGGAATTAAATTCAACCAATGACCAGAGAGATATTGTAATTAATACAAAAAGATTTGTGTTATTGTGTAAGAAGGAGTTGTATAAACATGTGTAACAAAACAATTAAAATATAATAGTAAGATACCATACTGAAGTCATGTTAGTAGGAGCAAAATACTGCATTAAAACATGTTGTACATTGTTACATAACCCCATAGGGAAGACACCTATGAAACAGAAAATCATACATGTTAATGTAAATAAATGACCATCAACTATGATATCAATCAAGAATTTGTTGTAAACAATAATAAATCCTAATAAACAGTGTATTATATTGCAACACAAGGTAAATGAAACAGATCAAATATGATGGCACAGAGATAGAAGAAATGGAACAAGTATGCCAATTTAGTTAGACAAAATACAATATCAAAACAAATACCAATGTTAATAAAAGTAGTACCAGTAGTTAGATAAACATCTGGTACTACTGTGAGAACAGATTATGAACATAATAATAACAGTATTGTAACCAAAATATTGTAAACTAACTAACTATGTACATATAACCAGAAGTAAGCTGAACCATTGTATAACCAACTAGTTAAGAAAAATACTGTATTAAAGATTGAACACAGATTGTTAAGAGTGTTACCAGTAGTAAGAGGGAAACCCAATGCTACTTTGAGAACAGACTATGACCATAAAAACAATCATTTTATATACAAATAATTAAAAACCAAATGACTATGATAAAGGAACCCAGATGTAAACAAACCATGAGGAGCAAGTTACTTATGAAAAATGTAACATATAAACTTGTTTAAAAGTGAATGAAAACATTATCAAGAGTCAGAATAATGTCTAATACTACTTTGGAAACCCAAACCAAGTGTAACAATAACAATTTAATTATTGTTTTAATAAAAATAAATGACTACCTTGATATGACACAATGTAAACAGACCCATTACTGAAAAATTGAAGGGTTCTGAGCTAGCTAAAAGCTAACCATTATATGGAGTGAATTGGGTACAATGAGTGTACACTAATTACAATTAGTACATGATATAATTTATATAGAAAAAACCAGAAATAAGGTAACAATTGTATAAGAGAGATATGAGGGGACTAAAACAATGTAAATAGTAGATTAAATACAGTCATGTACAAATATTCTATTGTAAAATTATGTAAATAGACGTTTCTAGTATTATTAGATTGCAATATTACTAGTATTAAATAAGGAAAGTTAGTTTTAAATACATTTATGAAAAATCAAATATGGACGCCTAAAGACGCCATAATAAGATATTGTTTAGGGAACAATTATTCCCAAGTTTTGAATCAAACCAGTTGAGATATGGACTCAGAGCGTTTATTTAAAAAGTGTTTTAATATAAATAATTAAATTTGGTGTAATAGACTTATAAATATAAGATACACCATAAATAATTAATAAAATCGTTATAGTGATAGAAGTGACGGACGGAAAATAATCATGTTTAGACTTAAATTAAAGCGCAGGATGTCCGCAATTCACTGACATCAACCATTTAACGATAGGACATAGATTAAGAAAGTTATTGTGATTTTAAACTTTTCAATTAAATTTTTGTACCAGTGCTGACGTCACAAGGCCTCAAACGCAAAGCCAAATTTGGTAAAAAATTAAATATTTTAAGAAAACAAAGGGCTTTGGGTCGGAGAGTATAGTTTTTTCAACCAATCGAATGAATGAATATTGGCAGACGAGCAAGAGACGCTTCGAAGAAGCAACACAGTTCACGATCAGTCTTTCGACGGAGAGGTCACGTCACTCGCCGATATGAAGAAGTTTTAATTTTCGAATTGTGCGCGGCAGAGACATAAGTAATTCACATACACATAACCTTTAAACTACACCAATATATACGAGTGAAATGTGCGGAGTGCATATTTATTCAAGTACGATTAGTGTATAATATCAATCGTACTTGCGAGTGTTGTGAAAGATAAAAACAGGGAGTACAATTTTTTATTTTAAATAACTTTGAAACAGAAATAATATTTTCGTAAATAAACAATGTTGATACTACGCAAGTCAATAAAAAGCGAAGTATCAAAAAACTATGATTGAATTATAAGAATTAAAGGAAATATTAATTCACAATTATTAAAATATTGAATAAATATTTTAATTATTTATCATAATTTAAAGAATTATGTTTGAAGCATTTATTACTCAATACGAGTAATACCAATAGTCACTCAATTGACTAAAATTGTTTTCTTGATTTTTCGATGTTTTAAAGTAAACGTTTTTAACTTTCATGCGAAAGAATAAATGTAATACTGATAATGACATATCAAACTATTACGAATAATGTGTTTGTACTTAGATTAAGAAATAATAAATATTAAAAAATAATTAACCATTATAACAATACCCGTTATAACATAACCTTAGAGTCGTAACGGTAACTTGCCAATTTCACTGTTACAAGTCTGTTCTCAAGTAAAATCCAAACCAGATGGAAATAATGACAAGAGTTTTTTAATAAATTTTTCTCTTGCAAGTAAATAATTCTCAAAGCGAATTATTAAAATAAGGTAAGACATTTTAACTGTACAAGCCAACGAGCTTGGTAATTGTCAAACGAGTACTATAGATTGCTTGCGCATTCCCGCGTACGATAATACCATAACTATCAGATATATGGTACTAATTTTCGATTTTTATATTTGTTTGTTTATTATTAATTATTGTTCATTTTATATTATTATTAATATTACATCTTGTACCTGGTATCATGCTACCTAAAAGAACCTTACGAACATGGTAATTCACTGATACAAGAGAACATGACCTCTTGAAATTAAAATATTGTACAACTAACAGGTTTACCAGCCTTGAGGCTGAACAGAGTCTTATTTTCAATTTTATTAATTGTAATTATTATCTGAAAGGTTGTTAGTCATTGATTGTTAATTGTTCAAAAATTTTATAATATCTTGAATTGTTAATAAACCTCCACTTTTTATTACCAGTGAAAAAGAGTATCATTTCAATAATAAATTAGCTCATTTATTCTTAATCAGTTCTACCAAAAGGTGGCGGAAGAGTTTAAATAGATCTAATAATTCAGAACATTATTTAGATATTATATCATTTATATTGTTTATAATAACCATATTGAATATTCAACCTGAATATTTATTTGTATGTAAAGTGTATGTATTTCAGCGGAACCGTCACTGAACAGGACTAAAATATCCACGTGTGGTAAGTGAGGGAGGTATATAACAGAGTGCGCGAAACATTTTAAATCGAAGAAGTGGACTATTAATACGCACCTATTAAACAATACAATCACACTAATAACCATAATAGTTATAATTAGAACATTTTATAAAAAACAACATTATCGTAGATACCGGTGCGTATCTGCACTCACACAACTACACCACTATAAATATAAATCTACACTTGTATCTGTAAAGTACCTTTACAAGTTGGCGCTCCATCGCGGGGCAGAAGTGAGTGAAGATCCACTAAGAAGAGTTATAAAATATTATCGTACTATCTACGAATCAATAATAATAATACACCATTACAAATCTACATCTACATCTGTATCTATAAAGTTTCTTTATAATATAAAGGACCAAACGCCAACAGGAAGCCACAGCAAAAGCCAACCAACACACAAATACCTCACAAGGCTCAAAATCAGGAAGGCTGAAGAAGTCTTTATAAATATTAAATATATATATATATATATAAATATATATATATATATATATTGTAACGTAACAGATTTGAGGTCCCCCACGTTACATAAAAAATGAAGTAACTATGGTCTAGAACCATACCCCGATATTAAGGTTACTTAGTAATTAATACATCTAAGGTGTATATAAATTTAAAGATGTAATAAATAATATGAAGTATAAAATACTATTCCAATCAATGATTAATGTGTTACATATTGTACTTGTTTTTATGCTGTAGCATGGTAGTGTTTACAGGATATTTATTTTATGTTTTGTGTATAGTAAGAGGGAACTGTTGTTTTATAGAAGTACTTAATCAGTGGTACTCCTTTCATTTATGTTAAAATTGTCTCTAGACAATTAAGTATAAATACCTGTGTTAGGTATTATATTATGTTAAATGTATTGACTAAAATTGATTAATGAAGTTGTTTTGAATTAATGTTTGTAAACTTGGCCAGGATGGCAATAAGTGTTTAAAAGTTGACAAGTAGTTCTGATAATTATGTTGTAAAATAATGAAAGGTTCCAGGACGAATTAATTAATGTAATAAAGTAAAACCAGGAAATTAAAACTAATGTAAGTAACCATAAACCAGTGACTATGTGTACAGTAGGTCAGGTAAAGAAAATTAAGTTAAAAACCAAACAATATTATAACAGTTGTAAGAAAACCTGTAGGCCTAAATTTAATATTTGTAAAAGGAAATTAATACCTTTTTAATAAGTCCAGTCCAATGAAACTATAGTAAATTATATACGGTTCAATAAGGTAGGTTTGGTGAGAGTTTTAAGTAATTTGGTATAATTCCAAGCATGGAGTATTTTATTAAAAAAGAGTAGTAATATTCTATAATTCTGGCTCTAGGATATCAAATATCATCCAATGACAGAAAGTAGTGGTTGTTAGGGTAACTAAAATGTAAAAAATCTTGTTGATTTTCAATCATTCGTTTCGATTGTTATATGCTATTGAGTTCAGATGAGGAGACACTTTTAAAAAGAATGACACAAATTGAAAAAATGAATCTAAATTAATAAATTAAAATTGAAAAACTAATCCTATAACACAACTGATGAATAATAAAATAAATTAGACTTCAAAATTGTAACCAAATACCTCTAAAAGATCGAGAATTCCTTACTTCACTCATCAAGATAATTCCGTTGGATTTTAGTATTAAACCCGATTTCCCATCTAACCAGGAGACTAATTGAGGGAAGCAAAAGGCCTAAATTAACAGAATTATAGGAAAATATACGAAGACCTTGTTTCTGAAGAAATAACCTTCAATTTCAAGAAGAAGCTATAATACGACTTCAATTCCACCGAGACTGACAACCACCAGAATCGTAAGAGAAGAACGAAGTTAGAAGAGTTCCTGGGGCTTTCCAGTACATCACACCGTCAATTTTATTAAGGATCGGAACACTTTTTCTGGATGAAAGTAATCTAATTTGTCAATCTTCAACTGTTTGCTGCCGTACAATGCCACTTTGAGATTCATCAACCCGGTAAAACCAGCTTATTTTAATTTCAGTATATTAAGAACTAATAACATTCTGTAATACTAAAGTAACCTTAATTTTGCATTACCTGGCCTTACTAATCGTTAAAAGAATCACACGTACCCTGGGATAAGAGATATTTATTATTATAGTTAATTTGTATAAAATAAAAAGTAACCTGGTCAAGGAAACGATCGATCTATCATTGTATAATCGATATAATGATATTATCATTTTGAAGAGAACTGTTAGTTTGAATTAAAGTACAAAATCAATAAAGAATCTTTCTTGTATATGATGATGTTTTATGTTATTGTAGAATAGGTATTATATGTTGTGGGTGGAGTAATTTACAGGTAAAAGGGTGATTAAAGTCTGGTGAACCAGTTAACCTAGACGCAAGCCAACTACAAATACCAGCGCTAATTGTCAACAGCTGGCGGAACGTGAGATCGCCGAACTAGCGTGTTTCCAGCACAATTTTTGAATTCAATTACACCATACGGAGTGACTAGGGTTGGCGAGAATTCTTAATACATTAAGTCAATACATGAAGTATATCATTAATATTGCGTAACTATTGAATAATTAGGTAAACCTGTATTATAGTACACTTAAAAGTTAAAATAACATAATAACAAATATATTTGCCTATTAAATTTGAGTTACAGGAGGTCACCTATAAGTAACTACAGAATAACTTTGAAATCGTTTTATTTCAAATTGGCGCATACCAACGTGGAGCTTGATTAAACCCCGAAACCTAAAATAAATCTTATTGATCTTGAAAATTGTTTTTATTACAAATTGCCGCATTCAACGTAGGGCTTAACGTTGATACACGGGAGTCTCATATAAGTAAATAAAACACAATAACCGTTTTATTTCAATTGGCGAACCCAACAGTGGGGCATCATCATCTTATATTAACACAATAACAGTTTTATTTCAATATATATAAATAAATATATATATATATATATATATTGTAACATTACATTTGGCATAGCTTGATATCGTACCAGATTTAATGAAGATCATGGATAAGAAAATTAACAAGAAGAAAAAATATCTTTTAAAAATGATAGTGAAGATGAACAAATAACTATACTTTAGACTGACTTGTACTATAACTGACCGTACCCAAATTAATGTTTAGGTAAAGTGATGCAAAATACCCCGATGATGACATGAAGTTCAAATAATTAAAATAATAATACTTATAAAGACAGACAGCATTATGTACCATTACTATAAGTAAACAAATGGTTTTATTAAATGTATCAAAATATAAAAATAATCAAAATACAAATTGAGGGATAATAGGCCCAAATATACAATATAATGTAAAATAATATATTAGTAAATTGTTAACTAAATGATATAATGAAATAATACAACAAAACAATTATTATAGATACATGGAAACATGCAACTAACTGTGTAAATAATAGTGGACATAATGTTATCAAGAAAATAATGTATAATCTAATAATAATTCTCAAATGTATAAAAAGAAACAGAAAAAGTACCGTACCTAGTACAGCAATGGCTGAACTACCTAGGAAAAATGGAAAAAATAGAAAATCATTATTAAATGATTAAACTTTCCTTTTTATGTTATTAAAACACGTTTAAAGTTGTGTTGATGTTATTTATAGTTTTATTAAATAATATATGTATGATATGCCTTATGCAGTATGTATGTAACCAGGCATATACAAATTGTTTAATTACAAAATGTGAATTATGTTTTTTTTTGTTACTGTAATAATTATTGTTATATTTTTAAATGATAATACTAATAGAGTTATAGGGAGTAGTTTAGATGGTAGTTGCATAATTAATAGGTGTCAAAATAACAGAAAATAGAAATTTAACATGTCAAGACATAGGCCTATAAAAACTTTGGAATTTTGTAAATTTTAAGAAATACTGTTAGAATTTTATATAACAAATGTTGTAATATGGATAGGTTTATAGTTAATAGTATACACAACAAATATGGAATCGAAATAATCAGTTTTAAGTTATTTAAGAAAAATTCAAATAGCAAAAAATGTAACATCAGTATTTCTTAAGCAAAAATAGGCATGTTTGGTGTCTATATGTCATAAATGTTATGACTAAAATAATGATGCTATTAGTTTTAAATTCCCAATCAGTACAAAAAAGGTATACCAATTTAAAAGTTTTGACCTAATTCAGACATTGAAATAATGAATTTGTATGACAATGTATGTCTGAATCAACCAACCAGATTTCATATTTTACCTTAGCAACCGAAAATTCAGATAAATAAAATAAGGACTTCTTTAACAACCGTCATTGAAGACAGATGCGTTATAAAAACGTCTCAGATAATTACATTTTAATTAGTGAAAACAACTACCAGACTTTGTAAAACGAATTGGTATAGTCAATACAAAATATTATAATGACAAAAGAACATCAAGAATTTGATTCAGAAGAATTTAGATCCGGGGAGAAGAAGCAAAGAAGACTTGGACCCTATCTTCGTCCTGGAAGAATAAAGAATAGGATCTGGGTGAATTGGAATAATTTATCATCTTATGTGACAACACCTACACTTGTGTACACAACTATTTAGGAATTAAACAATAAATAAAACTACAGACACTATTCTACACCAACATTATAGAACACTTGAAAATAACACCAATTGAGTATTACACCTTTTTTGAACACCATAAAAACTTTAACGATAACTAATAAGCATCTAAACTGTTCATAACCTATAATAGTGAGTAACACATACACGACTACCAGTTTGTACTATACACATCAAAACCTTGTAATATCCTTATATTGTGAAGTTTGTATTTTGATTTTAAGAGTTGTATTATTTGTTTAACCATAATTTCCGAACCAAATACGCCCTAAGATTATTTATTTCATTGAAATAAAAACAAACTGCATCATTCTTTTGCTAGTCGAATCCAGCATAGAGCATTATATTTTAGCTACTACCAACTTATGAATAAAGACGCATGATATTGTCATAATTTGTAATTACAGTAAAGAAAAACGAGAAGTAAGTAATCAATAATTCATTTGAATAAAGATTGTTAAAAGGAATATATCTGTTTGGTGTTATCTTTGCATTATTATCACTGTTTCAATTAAGAATTACGATAACATAGCACAGCGGACGGAACAACTGCTGGCAGCTCCGCGTTACGTCACTGGTGTTGGATTCCGAGGCGAGAGCGAACGGCGGGAATTTAATATAACCGCATACGACCGCAAACGAATTCATATTAATATAATATACGTCCCATTAATAGTTATTGTTAAAAATTGACGCTTCCAACTTGCGGCGAAGTAAGTCGACTTGTAATTATTGTTACAAATTGGCGAACCAACGTGTGAGGTGATAAATTAAAATATAATTTATAATTAAACAAACCAAAAATAAACGAAAATAAGGAAGCGAGAAACATCGCGCAAACGAGCGGCTGAAACCGAGAAAGTAAGCGAATTAACCATGGAAGACAAGGAAGCAACACCGGTTGAGGAAGTAGAAACCATAATAAGGAAGGCTCAGGAGAAACAACCAGAAGAACCCACACAAACAGAAGGCGAGAAGACGCAAGAAATGATTAAACGTATGATGGAATTAATGCAGGAAACTGGTAAGAAAACGGAAGAAAAAATGGAGGAATTAAAAAGGGATCATAAACAGTCTATGGAAGAATTAAGTGAGAATAGTAATAAGAACTTAGTAATATTGAAGGAAGACTTGAGTAAGAAGATGGAGGAAATAAAGAGTGATAATAAACAGCCAAAGGAGGATTTGAGCCGAAAATTGGAAGAGACTAATAAGAAAATTGAAGAAAAAATGGGAGAATTGAAAGAAAATTGCAGGAAAATGGAGGAGAAAATAGACAAAAATAATAGAGCATTGAGGGAAGAATTGAAGGGAAATTACCAGGAAACCATGAAAAAATTGGATGAACACAAAGAGTCATTAAAAGAAGAGTGGAATAACAAGATGGAAATTAATAACTGGAAATTGCAGGAAGAATGTGATAAGAAGCTAGAAGAACCGGTGAACGAAATTAAAAGGGTAGAATCCGAGACCAAGGAAAAGTGTGAGCGGATGAACCAAGAGATACTGAGCGCCCGGGAAGAAACGAATGGACGAATAGAAAATATGCAAACCAACCAAGCAGTGATGGGAGAAAGATTAGAAAGCATAGGTACTAGTCTTAATCGGGTACAAGACCAAACAACTGCCCATAGAGATGAGATCAACTCTCTAAGAAACAGACAATGTACCGGTGCCCACACCACATGTGAGGAAAACCGAGAAGTTATTGACTTCAAGAATTATAGAAGAAACCCCATGCTATTCCTAGAACGGGTAGAAGAAAAAATAGCCAAAACCGGAGAAGACAGATGGGTTGTAATTAGAAGTATGCTGGACGAAATGTTCAGAAAAGTCTATGACAATTGGTGGACGGCGATGCGGCCGAATATACAAAATTTTCAAGAATTCAAAAAACAATTTAAATCCAAGTACTGGTCTGATGCCACACAACACATGATAAGAAGTGACATAGGATTGGGCCGATATGATCTACACGGCAAACAAACTCCGACCGCATACTTTCTTGGTAAGATAAACATAGCCAGACATTTAGAACCTGCAATTCCTACTGAATGTTTAGTGAGGCTATTAGCTTATCACTATGGTGGGGAAATTACGAGAGGCCGAATAAACGGACGAATACAAACCATTGAGGAGATATCGGCATTGTTAACGGAAATGGAACAACAGAAGAGCTTCCTCCAATACAGACGAAGGAGCGACGAGATGGATAGAAATAATGGTCGCCGCGACGCCCGATACGAAAATAACGGGCATAGACCAAATAGTAATTACAACAACAACGGTAACCACTATCAACGTAGTTACCAAAATAATAATAACAATAATAACTACCCACGGAATAATGCGGTGAATAACAATAACAACAGCCACTATTACCGTAGCTCTCCTACGAATCATAATAACGGATACCAGCGTGCCAATGATAGAGACAACCACTACCAGAACAACCGAGGTAATCAAAACAATTACGATAACCGTTACAGACAGAATAATAATGGCAATTATAACAACCAAAACCAAACATATCGAAGACATGTGAATTATGTGAGCACCGACGATAGAGATATGGGAAGACGTTCGTACCAGGGACAAATGAATTATAATGGGAACCGGGAGAGAAATTTTCAGGAGGAGAATAACCAGCGCTACCGGGATGAACATAGACGAAGTAGGAGCTGCGACGATGACAGGAGCAATAGAAACATAGTGACGTTCAATAGTAACGCCAGTGACATACAAGAATTACATAATAGAGACAGACCCGGTTAACCAGACAACAGGACCGAGGTGATCAGCCCTGATTTAAACGGACCGCGGCAGTGAAAAACCGACAGGTCCCATCACTGAACCGACAATTTGGGTACTTACTAGGACGAGACAAAACGACTGACAATACCATTACCATAGTGCATAATCATTTCTTAAAAAATATGAGAGAAGAATTGCTAAACGAAGATACAATAACGAACAATAATTTGAATAACGAGATTGCTTATATTATCGCCCAAGTAAATGGACTAGACACAAGATTCATGATAGATACGGGCGCAAACGTGTCGTTAATGGATAACAACGAATACCACAAAATTCAAAAATTAAGTAAGATCATCTTACCGACTCTACCAATCCAGAATATAATTTTAATTGGAGCCACCGAAAGGCAAAACAAGTCAATAAGAAAACAGGTATCATTAGCAGTGACCAGCGGAAATGTAGCTATACCTATGATTTTTCTAATAGCTAGTAACCTACCATTTAATCTACTAATAGGCTGTGATATTTTGAGAAAATACTCAGCAATAATTGACATGAGACAGGCCATAGTGTCATTAAAAATGGATAATATAGAATGGACAGCAAAATTAGTAGAAAATAAAAATGTACCTTCATGCAATAGTATTAATAGTATAAGAAAATTCAATAATGATCAAGATGATTCATGGAATATAAGAAGGGAATACTTTGTGAGTGAAGTCAGTTTATGGTTGGAAAAATTAGAAGAGATCCGACAATTTCGGTCAGAACAAAATGAATGTAATTTAACTACACAACAAATAGAAAAGTTAATATCAATATATAATAAATACCGCTATGTTTTCTCTGATATACCTGGCAAGGTAAAAAATTATCAATTTACAGTACAATTCAAGGAGCCTGTAAATTTTAATAAGAAATCATATCCCGTTGCTTATGCATTAAAGGAAGCAGTAAGGACTGAACTAGACAAAATGATGGCAGAAGATATTATTGAGAATAGCTGTTCCCCATATACTAGTCCGTTAATAGCCGTTGCCAAGAAAGATGGCAAAGTACGACTCTGTTTGGATGCTAGAGAGATCAACAAGATCATAATTAATGACAGAACATCTCCCGGAGAGATTGAGGAGATACTGAAAAAATTTAATGGCATACAATTTATCAGCACCTGGGATACTGTTTGTGGGTATTGGCAGGTGGAGTTACACCCAGATAATCGAAAGTACGTCGCCTTTATTTTCGAAGGGAGGAACTACCAGTTCAAGCGACTACCGTTTGGACTGGTAAACTCAGTAGCTGTATTCGTAAGATGTATGGACCAGGTGTTGGGTCCAGATACTATTCCATTTACCACAGTCTATGTTGATGACTTGTTGATTACTTCAGTGAATTGGGAAGACCATTGTGACAGAGTAGGGCTAGTATTACAAAAATTATCAGACAATAACGTCACCCTAAAGTTTCAAAAGTCCAAACTTATCGCCAGTGAAGTCCAGTTCCTGGGTTTTAACTTATCACGACAAGGAATAACACCATCCAATGAAAAGATAGAAGCTATCCAGAAGTTCCCAAGTCCTAAAAATAAAAAGCAACTTCAATCATTTCTGGGACTTTGTAATTACTATAGGAAGTTCCAGAGAAATTATTCTGAAATGACAGCGAAGTTTTCTCCACAATTATCCTCCAAGAACAAATGGTCATGGGGACAGGAACAAGACAACTTACTCCAAATGATCAAGCATAATTTCTTAAATTCAGTTATATTAAAACATCCTAATTTCGACCAACCGTTCTTTATGAACTGCGATGCCAGTGATATAAGTTTAGGATCCGTATTATATCAAGAAGATAGTGAGGGCAACCATCAGGTGGTGAGTTTTGCAAGCAGAATACTTAATGGATGTGAACGCAATTGTAGTGTAACGGAAAAGGAGTTATTAAGCGTTGTATTCGCTTGTGGAAAATTCAGAACCTATATTCTTGGATACCCGATAACTGTGAGAAGTGACCATAAGTCAATATCTTTCTTAAAAAATTGCAAGCTTAACCATGGAAGATTGACATGGTGGATACTTGCACTACAGGAATACCATATAAATTGGGAGTATGTTCCAGGAAAACAGAATATTGCTGCAGATATATTGTCCCGGATTAACATAGAACAGCAAGCTTTTGAAGGGGAAAAGGAAACAATCGTCAAGGTATATACTGTCATAAAAAACAAATCAGATTTGGAAAACATCATGAAATCAATTTCACAACAAAAAACAGAAGATACAAAAATCAACAATTTTAGGCAAAGACTGATCCAAAAGGATGAAAAAATTACTGCATATTACTGTCTACATGAAGACATATTATTTTACAAACCAAATAATAACCAAGGATCGTGGATGGTAGTGATACCTAAAGCATTAGAAAAAGAATTGATACTGGACTACCATAGTCGATATGGGCATATGGGTGCATTAAAAGTGATGAAAGCACTTAAGGAACACACTTACATTAAGAATATCAACCGGAGAGTTAGAGAATGTATTCGGCAGTGCCACATCTGTCAGTTGGCAAAATGCAATAACGAAAAAACAGAAGGAATAATGCAGCCAATTACGTCAACTGGTAAATTAGAGAGAGTATTTTTAGATGTGTGTGGACCATTACCTCGCAGTGGAGGGAGAAAACAATATAAATTCATAATAATCATGTTCGACCATTACTCCAAATTTACAAAACAATACCCCATTAATCGGGCAACTACAAAAAAGATTTTGCAAGTAGTAATCCAACAATACATTTCAGAGTTAGGAGCTCAAAGGTCAATTATTACAGATCATGGAACTCAGTTCCGAGGAAGGGTATGGAAGGAGACTTTGTTAGACCTAGGTGTCAAGACATATAAAACATCTGTCTATCACCCAAATAGCAATCCGGCGGAAAGAGTACTGAGGGAGGTCGGCAGGATCCTCAGGACCTATTGTTTCGATAAACACCAGAAGTGGAGTGACTACATTACACAAACTGAAAGCTTTATCAACTTAGCTTACCATGAATCAATACAAGATACTCCATATACTATAATGCATGAAAGACTACCACCCCGAGAAATTATTGAAATAATCAATTTTCCAAACAACCCAGCTTACCAGTTCGACAACGTGAGATTCCACAGCAAACTGAATGAGCAAGTGGAGAAAAGAAGGGAAAAATACAAAATAGTTCAGCAGAAAATAATCCAGTACAAGGTTGGGGACAAAGTATTGTTAAAAAACCGCGAATTACCAAGTTCTAAGGAAGGAATAGCAAAAAAGCTATTATTACTGTATAACCGACCATATGTTGTTGTAAAAAACAATAACAATAATACTTATGTAATTAGTGATGTGGAGACGAAAAAGATTAAGGGAACATACAACCAAGTTTCCTTAAAATGTATTATGAAGCCAATAAACGAATTTGAATAAACCTCAAAATTCAAACAAATAGTAAGGACAACTTACAGTACACTTTGATAATGTTATTTTGGACCAAGTGAATAAACAAATTTGAATAAATTTCAAAATTCTAAACGAAATAAGCACCTCTTATTAAATATAATTATGAACTTCTTATTTGAATATAAAAGAAAGATGCAACATCCATGAATCAGGAGAAACCATAGTGCTATAAAATGAATAAGAAAAGACAAATGTAGACGATCGACGATGAAAATAAGACAAGACTAGAAACGAAATTACTACGAATAACCTATCATGATTGTGAGAGAATCAATAACAACTATAGATAAAGATACTTGTTACGTGTTAATTGGATGAAGATAGTGAATGAAAAATGAAGATTAAGCAGTACTGATAAAGAAGGAAAGAAGATAGTACCAATTAAAAATAAAAATGTTATTAATATCGCCACAAGAAAATAAACATCTGAAAGAATCAATGGAAAGAAATATTTAGATCTGAGAATTTAAACTGAGTGAACCATCCCAAGAATATATTTATGTATTATTTTTATTTGATTTAGTCGTGAATAGACTAGTGACTATTAAATGTGATTGACTGATGAGATAGCTCCAGCAATCGACATTATTTATGTATTATGTATTATAAGGACAGCGGGGTATTAGGTCAAGAGAGCCCCCCGACTGATTCCAAAATATATGTGATGATGATTAATTTGTTAGGGAGGTAACATGTTCCAGGGATAGAACACTTATAATTAAAGACAAGTATACCAGATCATAAAAAGGATAACAAGTGATAATATGAAAGATAAGATAATTGATAATTTCAGCAAAATATATTATTTTATTAAAATAATCAAATTTGGTGGCAGGGTAGTATGTAACATTACATTTGGCATAGCTTGATATCGTACCAGATTTAATGAAGATCATGGATAAGAAAATTAACAAGAAGAAAAAATATCTTTTAAAAATGATAGTGAAGATGAACAAATAACTACTTTAGACTGGCTTGTACTATAACTGACCGTACCCAAATTAATGTTTAGGTAAAGTGATGCAAAATACCCCGATGATGACATGAAGTTCAAATAATTAAAATAATAATACTTATAAAGACAGACATCATTATGTACCATTACTATAAGTAAACAAATGGTTTTATTAAATGTATCAAAATATAAAAATAATCAAAATACAAATTGAAGGATAATAGGCCCAAATATACAATATAATGTAAAATAATATATTAGTAAATTGTTAACTAATTGATATAATGAAATAATACAACAAAACAATTATTATAGATACATGGAAACATGCAACTAACTGTGTAAATAATAGTGGACATAATGTTATCAAGAAAATAATGTATAATCTAATAATAATTCTCAAATGTATAAAAAAAAAACAGAAAAAGTACCGTACCTAGTACAGCAATGGCTGAACTACCTAGGAAAAATGGAAAAAATATAAATTCATTATTAAATGATTAAACTTTCCTTTTTATGTTCTTAAAACACGTTTAAAGTTGTGTTGATGTTATTTATAGTTTTATTAAATAATATATGTATGATATGCCTTATGCAGTATGTATGTAACCAGGCATATACAAATTGTTTAATTACAAAATGTGAATTATGTTTTTTTTTGTTACTGTAATAATTATTGTTATATTTTTAAATGATAATACTAATAGAGTTATAGGGAGTAGTTTAGATGGTAGTTGCATAATTAATAGGTGTCACAATAACAGAAAATAGAAATTTAACATGTCAAGACATAGGCCTATAAAAACTTTGGAATTTTGTAAATTTTAGGAAATACTGTTAGAATTTTATATAACAAATGTTGTAATATGGATAGGTTTATAGTTAATAGTATACACAACAAATATGGAATCGAAATAATCAGTTTTATGTTATTTAAGAAAAATTCAAATAGCAAAAAATGTAACATCAGTATTTCTTAAGCAAAAATAGGCATGTTTGGTGTCTATATGTCACAAATGTTAAGACCAAAATAATGATGCTATTAGTTTTAAATTCCCAATCAGTACAAAAAAGGTATACCAATTTAAAAGTTTTGACCTAATTCAGACATTGAAATAATGAATTTGTATGACAATGTATATCTGAATCAACCAACCAGATTTCAAGTTTTACCTTAGCAACCGAAAATTCAGATAAATAAAATAAGGACTTCTTTAACAACCGTCATTGAAGATAGATGCGTTATAAAAACGTCTCAGATAATTACATTTTAATTAGTGAAAACAACTACCAGACTTTGTAAAACGAATTGGTATAGTCAATACAAAATATTTTAATAACAAAAGAACATCAAGAATTTGATTCAGAAGAATTTAGATCCGGGGAGAAGAAGCAAAGAAGACTTGGACCCTATCTTCGTCCTGGAAGAATAAAGAAGAGGATCTGGGTGAATTGGAAAAATTTATCATCTTATGTGACAACACCTACACTTGTGTACACAACTATTTAGGAATTAAACAATAAATAAAACTACAGACACTATTCTACACCAACATTATAGAACACTTGAAAGTAACACCAATTGAGTATTACACCTTTTTTGAACACCATAAAAACTTTAACGATAACTAATAAGCATCTAAACTGCTCATAACCTATAATAGTGAGTAACACATACACGACTACCAGTTTGCACTATACACATCAAAACCTTGTAATATCCTTATATTGTGAAGTTTGTATTTTGATTTTAAGAGTTGTATTATTAGTTTAACCATAATATTATTTTATATATAATGTTGTGATGTTATTCAATTTGTTTATTCTGCAAGTAGTGTAAGTTCTTTTGTAAGTATTATTGTGACAAACACACAATAACAAAATACTAACATCGAATTAACATCGAAAATTAGTATATACACACACAATTTACCACAAGGCCACAAGGCAAAATACCACAATCACACACAATAATAACAATTTAAAAAAATCAAAAACCAACGGGAATCCATAACAACAGCCAACCAGCACACAGATACTCCACAAGATTCAAAATTAGGAAGGCTGATGATGGGAACACTAAGGGTCCCGAAACGTGTTCCAAATAAGGGAAAATTAACATCTTGAGGTAAAGTAAATATAAATTTTAAATATACATATATATACACACACATACATACATATTAATGTATACATCCACTAATGTTAAACGGTTTAAAAATTGTAAGGATTTGATGATAGTGCGGTAGTTATATTTTTGTATACAACTGTCGCTCCCTTATTTAGAGAAGCATTTCATCTGCCACAGTCTTGTCATTTAGGGTTTTTCTGGTATTCGTAAAGAAGTTATATTTAGTGGGTAGATGGTGGAGACCGGAGCACTAAAAAAAAGTGAAATTCACAGTGGAGTGTTATTAATTTGGATAACGTCCGCCTGATTATTGTTTGGTCTGCCTATAACATTATTTCTGTCTTGTGTTTGTTAATTTGCCTTGTGTTTACTGTACCTCGTTGCTGCCGGTTCTATTGGGCCATTCTGATGGAAGGTGCTCTCCTACATGTCGTTAATTTTTGGTCGGAATATTTACTTATTGAGCATCTTGTGCACATTGTAAGTTCACACGAATTCATAAAATGAATTTTCTTGCATTCGGAGCGAAGAAATCATTCATTTCATAACGAAGAAAGAACACGAATTAAATTTTGCAAGTCATTGTAATGGCTTAGCCGGTGTTGTGTCACGCCCCAACAGATAGTTTGTTGCCGACTCGCGTATAAATAATTTCATAGTCGAAGCAAAAATATGGAGCGCAAACGTTAACGCCTTAGACTGTGTTTACGACTACAAAGAAACAAAATTAACTTAGAACATGAATATATTTTCTACCTGCACTACTATGAACTATGTAAGGCGGAACGTAGTTAAATAGCGACATATCCAAACGTGTTTATAGACGATCAGATAACACGTTATACATTACAAATATCAATTGGCACGACTATAATAACTGTATAAATACACAGATAACTTACGTTTGTGTGTGCAGACATCGTAAAGTATGTTCTACATTGAAAGTTTATTGGTTACGTAAAAGAAACGTGGCACTCTGCGCCGCCCTTTTTATTGCCCTATACGCGATTCCAATTTGTGGAGGTAGACCGCTTCTAATGTCGCATGTTCTGTGCCCCCTTTGACTTCCATTGTTTGCTGCCACAACTATGCAGTCATAGAACTGTAGGAAAAACGTTACTATGTACTTAGCGTACACATACGCTTGTAATCTCGATAATAAACTTTATTATTGTATTTAGTTGTCCTGTACAGTTGTTCCTATTTGTTTAGGCGGAGGTAAGTTGCCAAATCATTTCAAGAATCTAGAACTTGCCATACCGTCCAAGCAAGTAGGAAAAGGATTAGTCGCAAGGGAGGGTTTTTGACTAAATTGCCACACCACGACCGCTTAGGAAGATCACAGTCCTTCTGGTTTGTTTGCGTTATACTACCGTTACGTGCCGTTCGAAAGAGTTATCATCTGATTTAGTTTTAAGTATTAAAATAACTCTATCTTGCTGAAACATTCCTTTCGGTTTAACGCCTCGCATACATTTTCACAAAGTAAGCATCAAAATCTAGTACCGCCATCGTAATCTACTTCAAAAATTCGCGTTTGAAGTTACAAGTATTTGAAAAGGTCATTGCCGTTTCTGTAGTAAGTTTTGCACTAGGTTTAAAATTGTAAGGGTGTCTTATGAATGCATAAACATTATTGAAAATATTTTTCAAAAACATAAACAGAGTCAAAGTCATACAAAGTAACATGGGTAATATATGTATGGGTACAAAGTAACATACAAATAAGAATGGATATTAAACACAGTGACGTAACTAAGACCTGTTCTTTGTGGGGGGGGGGGGGGGTATAAGACTAGCTTGAAGGTTGGATCCCCTCATTTTTCCAATGAGAAAATGAGAAATTTAGGATTCTTACTAGGCTATACATTGTTACGACTGTCTCCTTGGTCGTCGTATGGTACAGTGGAAAACAAAATTACAGATACCAATCAAGTTACTAATCAACAGCTTTAATTATCACAAATAACAGTTTATAATCAACTTGTACAATAATCCAAGTTAAACTTGTTCACAGGCAATAATAATGTCAACTAACAGAGTACCGCACAATTATAACACTTCGCCACAATATTCGAACCTCACTTGATAAAATTGCCACTTAAACTGAGTCTAAGCGGCAGCTGTCGTTAATTAAATAGATAGCACAAGTGTTCGAGAATAATCCATAATACGCGTCAACACTACTTGAAAACACTAGATGTAATTGATCACCGGCGGCCTTGAACAAAGTGCGCCGACCGGTATGGTCTAGAATAACCTCGTTTGTTGACGCATGTCAAGTGTCACGTACGCGCACAAACATTACAGCTGGGCTCTGCCGGGATAGCTGAGAAACATGTAGAACTTTCTGTAATGGCGTAACAATGTTTTTATGAACACTGTAATCGATTAATTATAATCGATAATTAATTTCTCTACACGCACAAAGTATTATTTTTCGTGTCCAAACGTCCGTAATGTCGATTAATTATTTTAAAAATTATTCAAATATTAAAAAACTTTCAATATAACCTAAGATAAACTAAGACAGATTATCAGAATTTACAGTCTTGGTGCAATGAGCATTTCTTTTCCAGACATGATCACGGCTGAAATTTTTACTACACCAACTCTCTTTTTCCAAATTATAGCAAATGTCCATCATTACTTAACAAAGATTTATCCCCAGAAATTCTACTGGGAAAGAAAATGAAACAACTTATGCGAGAAGGGTTTCCTCTATTAATGATCAACACATACCAGTTCTCAAGGTAATTTTCCTCCCCGCGCGGTGGTGGTGTGGCACTAACGTTTATTCTTTTTAGATCTTAAAACGGTGTGGCAATACACCTTCAGCCATATTGTTTCTCGTCCATGCAGGTAATGACAGTGCATGCGTGTGGATGAAATCGTTCTTGCCGAACGGGCCAACAGGGCGAGTACCGTCGGTGTATGCTGGTACACTAGCGATCGGTTAAACATTCGTCAAATAACAATAGCAGTCAAATATATTTTTTAAATTTCGTTAGTAAAGCAAGCGAACTTGACCATTTGTACGCCGTACCAACCCCTTCGGTCGGAAGCCACTTCTACACCTTCTCTCTGTTAAGACAGATGGTCGCAAACCATTTTTCCTCTATTAGGCAGATTTCTTGTTTCTTTACCTCAGCGTTCTCGGTCGTTCGAAATTCCTGCTATCATTGGCCCAAACAACAAAGCCCGGATAATTGACGGATATATAAGGAGAACTAAATCGGCCAAAGGCTACGTTCAGAAAGAGGAAACATTTGTTCAGTTTGAAAAATATCAGATTAAAAGTGAGGAAGAATCTGTTAAAGAATTAGGTTTGGAGCGTTGCTTTGTGCGAAGTGACACGTGGAAGGTAGGAAAGGGAGAAAGCAAGAGACTCGTACCTTTGGAAGTGTGAGGACTAACGAATGTATTTTGCAGAATAAAGCTTACACATGGTATGTTTTCCGGAGAGTTCAAGAGAAAATATCTTCTTAAAGAATTTGAAAAGGAGAAGAGTCCAGATAATTGGGATACGAGTTTATAATGAGAATATTTGAAGAGAAATAGAAGATAAATTTACAAGGAAGGGCTCGTTTGAAATACAAGGTATAAATAGTTGAAGACAAGAATTGTAACTCCATACAACGCATTGAAGAGGAAGGCTTGAGATCGAAAAAGATGTAGAGCAGCTCCTATGCGGACTCTTAATCTGTGTGTGTGTGTGTGTGTGTGCGCGCGCGCGCGTGTGACAGAGACTGAGACAACAGCCAGACAGACAGAAACTGTGACTTAAGCAGCCAAAAACAGAAAGCTGTTCCTTCTGTTCAAAGCTGTCTGTTCTTAGTCGTTGGCAGGTTCTCTGGAGACAGGCTCTCTGGAACTTAGTCTGGCAACCTCTTCCGCAGATAGGCTCTTAGTACCATATACCTTCGTCCTCCTTTTATCTCATCCGTGTACTCCTGTCTGGCCCTTCCCCTCCGACTACGCCCGTCGATCAGGGTGGTGAATGGCATAGCAGGCGACCAAGCATACAACTTATCCTTCCTGCAATGGTTCAATCAGCGTCCTTCTTTCACCCACTCTCTTCAAAAGCTCGTCATTAGGGAGTCTCTCCGTCCGCGACATTCTTAAGGCCCTCCTCCAGCGCCACTTGTCAAAAGCTTCAAGGTAGCTCCTCAACAATTTCCTCAGATTCCAGATTCCCAAGCATATGTGCATACGCTCCAAATGAAACACTTTATAAATTTCTTCCTGGTTTCCAGGGCCATGTTTCCGGACACCAGAAGAGATCTTTTCTTGAAAAATGCTCTTCTTGCTTGCGCAAATCTACTTTGTACACCAATGGTGGACCTCCCATCTGATGCAGATGTTTAAAGGAATCAACTTGCACTAGCTTCCTACCATCCAGAAATATCTCGAAATATCTCAGCTTTCTGTTTTCCAGTTCTCAAATCTTTCATGAATTCAGTTCTTTTATCATAATGCCGCGTTTATCTTTTAGGATCACGTTAGTTTCGTGAAACGCATTCTGTAGTTCTTCCTAGTTGTTCCCTAAAAGTCCAATGTCACCTGCAAGACGGATGGTTTTATATCATACGCTATTAATTGTTATTCCAATGTTGCTGGTTTTCATGAACTCCTTCACCAAGTACTCTACCATACGTACAGGTTCAACAGTAATGGGGATAATCCACAGCCTTGTCTAACACCTTTCGATATCTTTGCTTCGAGTCCATCCCAGCTTATGAGGGCTCTTTGGTTCTTGTAGAGTTGCAGGGTAATACTTTTATCCCTTCGTCGGCATCCCATCGAAAACGGTTGACGCCTCGTTATGAACGCGGTCACTTGCCCGAATTCCAAACCAACCCAACCACTCCAATGTATGCCAAACTTATTTAACCCATTCCGATTGTCCAATTGTCACTGTTCTTCAGTCTATGCGAACGACTATAACTCTTCAGAGTATGGAAGAATCTCATCACCACGGGAGGTCGCAGAAACGTTTACAAGAAAACGCAGCATCTCGATCGTACTAAAAAATTCACAATATGAGCACTGAATTCACAACACGAGCCCATGTAACACTGAATATTGATCAGTATGGCATCGTTACGGGTTTTGTCCACGTAGCAGATGTATTAGTAGCGCAGAGAATGCTTATTTTTATAACGTAAGAGCTGTTGTAACATCTAGTCATTGCAGTTTGAAAGCGATGACGATTATTGTTACGGTATATACGTATGATCCAAGAAGAGTGTCACACATACATGCAATATGCCACACCTATGCCCCACTGCTGTAAAAATATTATCTAAGCCCTTTGTTTCTGATCAATTATTCTTTGTCGTCGTTTGATTAATATTATTAGTAACCGTTTTCCATAGATTTATAGCGGAAATTTAAGAATTTTGTAGAAAGCTGTCGCATTTCCCTCGTCTTCATATCTCTCACATAAATAACAATATTACCGGACATTTGTCCGCATATTATTTCACAATACTGTAGTAACGTTTAGTCCTTTTGGTACAAGATAAGCTAGTATTATTGATGTAATATTCATCTTTACAATGTAGCATTCAGTGTTTTGTAAATCTCCTCTCCAACGAGAGCACGTATTCGGAGAATCCTTGTACGACTTTCCCCATCTTTATTATTCCAAGTTTATAATCAGACCATAAGGAATAGTGAACGTCTCAAGGAAAAACTGACAGCAGGGGCCGTCTAAAATATTTCGACATTCCTCAATTGTTCCTTCTCGACGCCTGCCGGTTTTTTCCTGGTAGCTACTAGGAACACTTTTTATTCGGAAAGTAAATTTTAAAATAATCCGGCAGAATAATTTCAGAAGAATTTCTTCAGATCATAGTTTTTTTAATATTTTTGTTTAGAAATATTTCTTCATACTTTTTTATCTTCGATTATTCAAAAAAAGATACATCGCTGGATGGTTTCATTTAAGCAGAGGGTCTTGTACGCTTGGCATATTATGTGCTTCTGTAGCCAGTAAAGTTTAATAATTCAATTTCTTTCTTTTTTTTTTTTTGCTTCTTTGCTTTTCATAATCAACCGATTATTTCCTTCAGGGGTCCATTTCAACTCAGAAGCCATCCGTATGTGTAGAAAAAATGTCTTGAATATTTGTACTAACGTTTATGTTACAATATTTCAAATAAATAAAATAAATGTTACAATACAACGCAGCAACTGACTAGCAATTAACTCTGGTACAGAGTAGCCGATTGGTTTCACAGCTGGTAGCCAGTACGACTGAACGCTTCAACAGTAATGAGGGATCAAGAAGAAAGGTTTGCACGCTTTAGAGTAGTTTTTTAATACGTTTGTAATAATTTTACTTATAATAATTTTAATAGCCACAAGGTTCTCTGAGATGCAGAATTCGCTCACTGTTTTACATTTATAATTAGATAAAACAGATTATTAAATTTTAATTGTTTAAAGCTGTGATTAATGTTATTCCTATGTATGATTCTTAACGTTAGCCGAGAATCACCATGAGAGGCGAGCATACGTCTTTTCGCAATATTTTTTTTTGGGTGGGTAGGGCGATACCTTAATACGTTAATGGATGTTTTGTTGTAACCTAAAAAGTAAAAGAAGAAAAAGAAAAATTACGAACATGAATCATGAGCACTCTTTTTTTTTTAAATAACAATTCTAAAGCGGACAATCATTATTATTTTCCATTATTATGAGTTCCATAAACACTAAAAACCCCGATTTCTGCATTGCTTTTTTTTAAACTTAAATTTATAAACTCACTGCCCAAACGACAAGATAATTTAGTCCTAGATTTAGGTGTATGCGTATCCGTAGATGTCTATAGGCCTATTATCTATAACATTTCACATATATACATAACTAATAACAATACGCAAACTGATAAAATATAATAAACATACCCTAAAGACGTTTTCAAGGAGTCCAAAATTTGCAAGGGGAGTCGACAGATATCAATTTTGCCAAATTATCAAAGATACCGAGTGCGTGTTTCAGACACGATGCTGTATAATTTGATGCCCCATATAGACTTTTATCTTAAAAGTTTATTTCCACTTTTGGCTACTGGTGCTCCTAAAATTAAACATTTTTAAAGTACGAGTTTCTTTCGGATTTGGGTTAAAATTATCTTTACTGTGATACCCTGCATTGATTTTAAAATTATTTTCAAAATGTTGATCCCTTTTTGGCTAGGTAATCAGCTGACTTGAGCCTTTTGAAAAACAGGGAAAGTATAGTAGCCAATAAACCTACTAGACTTCGTTGGGCGCGTCAGCTGTTTAGGCTTTCACACGGCGAGCAGACAGTATCTGATCAATCCTCAGACGTTAGTTTTACTCCTACTAGCAGACGTTAAATATCACACACAGCTTTACAATTGGCATACGACGGTGAGGGGACACTGTACATATTCCTCCTCCACATTCGAACCCGCGGCGGAGGAATTGCACAGGAGGACGGAATCATTAATCCACGGGGAAGGCAAAATATTTCTTGGGAGCTCATTTCGACAGACTGAGTCTACGTGGGGTTTGGTAGTGTGCCTTTGCCGGGAATCGAATCTGGTGCCTCTAAATTCATAACCATGGATTATAAAGCTCCTTTAATAATTAATTCAGAGGCTCTACATAAACTACACAAAGTCGCATATATAAAATAAATTAACATAGAGCATTAAACTTATACTTCATTGTAGAAAGTTTAGCAGTAAAATGCAACGTTAGGTATTGTAGATGACTAGAGATCCCTGATAGCCTCTGTTTATTGCACATATCGCCAGCCATAACGACCCACGGACATGTTTGTAAATATAAACTTGATTGAATGTAAACTTTATTGGTTGTACCCAGTGAAAAGAGAAAATAAACATATCCTGTTTGACTTTGTTTCTGCGTGTGTGTGTGTGTGTGTGTGTTCGTGCGCGTGCGCATACATTAAACATGCTAAGTTAGTGTGGGTCTGACCTGACGACGTTATAAAACTGTTTATCTTGCTTCCTTTCTGCCCTTATGGTCGAGCCTAGCAAGTAATAGGCCCATAAAATCATAAATAATAATTTCTTCCCAGTATACGTTATTTGATATGCGTATGCATAAAGTTTACAGTTTTATAGTCGTGAACTAGTCGGGAGACCCTCGTATTATTTGTTTTTGTGCGGTATAATTAAAACGTACCCACGTACGAGCACGCGCTCGCGTGAACTTATGTGGAGGAGAGGGTGAGGGAGAGAAGAGAGATAGTTACAGAGAAAGGCGGGGGAAAAATGTCATAGAGAGGGAGATTAAATTAATAGTTTCACGAAACATTCTATTATGTAGATTATGTCTCTATTGCAACTATTGTAACTGGTGCAACTAAATCGACATCAGAATCAGTGAAACAACGGTTAACATTATTTACAATTAATCCAACACAGTACAGCAACAGATATAGTATAACATTCAAATATACACTGTTCATTCATAATTTTGTCTAATTTTGTAAAATTTTATCTAATTAACAAAAAACAAAAACACTAAATTCACTAACTCCCATACTAAAAAAAATATATATATACGCTGGCAACTCTGCTACGATGTACAGACTAGCGACTGATGGGAACGTCGGAATTTATAGCGTTCACTCGCCAACCCTATTACTGACTCAACTGAGCTGTCTACACTTCTTGAGGCATTTGCACTCGTTGCTTTCACTAACTACTGCGGCCAGTAACTTTTGGTTCTAACACTTTACTCGAATCTTCGATTGAAAGGCCTCCTCCTTTAAGATGCAATCACAATTCAAGAAGAAGAGAGATTCCGCAACCCAGAGGCGGGGAGGGCCAAGGGGGCAGCCGCCCCGGGCGGCATAGCCAGGAGGGGGGCAAAGTGAGCATAGACTTGAAATAATTGTTTTCAGTTTAAAAAACTACAAACAACTTGTTTCTTTGATATGACGATTCCTTTCATAAAAAAAGCATAAGCAGCCAGCTTGTCTATTGTCATAAACCCTGGGTGATAAACAGTATTAGTCTATTTATACTCAGTCATCGTAATTACGGTTCATTATGATAACAAATTACACTGTAACAGTTGTTTGGAGTTCATGCAGCTCATGTAAAGGTTCAGTTAGTGACATTTTTGGGACAGCAGAACGTCTATTCACCTTCTTTTCATGTTCCACTCACTGATAGAGTGTTCTTAAAGATTTCGTAAATATTACTCTGAAAGAACATTGTGATACCAGGTGGAGTTCAAAAGCAGATGCATGAAAGCAGTATCCACTCAGCTGGATGAAGTGATCGCTGCGTGGAGAAACTGAGGGATACATCGGCTAAAACAATCGATACGAGTGAAGATGCAGCATTAATAATTATTGGGATAGAAAACTATAATTGTGTGACCTTGCTCTTTTTCTGAACGGATATTCTTTCTTCTGTGGACAAAATCCAGAAAATCTTGCAGACCAAAGGAATAATCTTTATTCAAGCATTGACACTTCTGGAGACGCTAACGGACAAATCAAAAGTTTGGAGGAATGAGCTGTGTGACAATGTCATTACTAAGGCAGAACAGGTATGTAGGCCTAATAAATGGGATGTCAGTATCACAAAAATGATAAGAAGGAAGCGCACGATGCCAGGGGAGTATGCAGACGATTCTGTATTAACCGTTCGCCAAGAAATGCGACGTTCTCTGATAGAAATTTTGGACAAACTGTCAGTTGAAATTTCAAGCCGTTTTCTAACTTAAAATAGTTAGAAAAACGGTTGTCTCGTTTTAAATATTTATTAAATGTTAAAAATAAATATTAAGTGTTTATTAATAGAAGACGGAACCCTTAATCTGTAATGGTAAGTTATTTATTTTATTACTTTTAATGTAGGCCTAGTTCTTTGTTTAACCTTATGTTGCATTAGTATATTGTTTGCCGATGCGGTTTAGACGTACAAGGAATTTGCATGTTTATTAGAACAATTTTGTGTTATAAATTTCGTATATTACTATATTTATTATAGTCTACATTTGTTACTAATAAATGAAGACAAACCGATAACAGGAAATATTATAATTTGTAATTTCTTAAATTTGACTTAAGACGTTTCTTAAGACGTTTTCTGGATGTACTTTGTAACAGTCCGTTACAATTAAAATAAGAGGTTCGTTTAATAAACCTCAATGCTAGTAAGGTTTCGCTCCGCTGTGGGTAGTGTCGCTAGGTAACAAGCCGCTGTTGACTCTTTTAAGCCCCACTGTTGCGAGCGTCAATTTGTAACAAGACCCTGTATGCAGTCTTTACAAATAAAGATAATAAAGAAAAAATTTTATTTAAAAAAAAATTTTCAAAAAAAAAAATTTTGTTTTAATTGATGTCTGTAATTGAGAAATAATTCTGTTTTAATGTTTTGATAAAAATTCTAATAATTAATAAGGCAGTTATTAATTATTTTGCACTTCTTGAAGATCTTAACTAAGTCCGGAGTTAATTAGATTAACTCCGGTCAGCAATCGATTTATGTTTTTTCGTGCTGGTCCAATATCTCCCTTTGTATAAATCTTTTCTTCTTCAGGAAGTCTCGTTGCAATTATAGTCCAGTCGCCAGAGTAAAAATAACGGTAAAATTTCTTAAAAAATTGAGGCAAAGTGATATTTGGTATAGTTATTGAAAAAGGTCTAAATATCGGTTTAAAATCATCTTTGCATGTTTATAAGGTCAGGTTTTTTAAAAAAAAACCTTATTTAAGGGCAGCACGCGGTAAAATAGATAAAAACGTTTACATTCAGTGAATTTCTTTCCTTACTACTAAATAAACCATTGGATCATGATAAAGTCTTCATTCTTTTTGTTTAAAATAGTTCAAATTTTAATAGTAATAAAATCAAAATAACGATTTTGTTATTATTTCATCGTTAGGAGTATTAAATCGATAGACGGAATGGTCGATTTTAACAAATCTTCCTCTGTTGAATAATATTATTAAATATGTGTATCTTAATATACATAAAAGTCATTGTGTGTATTTATATTCCACACCTCCTACTAAACCACTGGACCGATTTCAACAAAACTTAGCACAAATATTTTATGCAACGGGAGAACCAACATAAGATAGGTGTTTTGGGCCCTGGGGATGTCAAAAATGGAAATTAGAAAATACCGCATGTAGGGTATCAAATTAAAGGGAATTTCAATGCAAGTAACACTTTTTCATGCATATAAGCACTATTGAAAATTCTTGGGCCCTGGAGCTTAATAAATGGGTGGTTTTGGGGGAGGTCAAAAATGGAAAATGTGAAAAACCACTGGACCGATTTCCACCAAACTTGGCACAAATTTTTTACGCAACGGGAGAACCAACATAAGATAGGTGTTTTGGGCCCGGGGGGGGGGGATGTCAAAAATGAAAAATATGAAATATGAAAATACTGTGGAGTATCAAATTAAAGGGAATTTCAATGCAAGTAACAATTTTACATGCATATACGTACTATTGAAAATGTTTGGGCCCTGGGGCTCAATAAATGGGTTGTAATGGAGGGGTGTCAAAAATTGAAAATATGAAATACCGTATGTGACATGCATATACGCACTATTAAAAATTTTGGTCTCCGGGGCTCAATAAATTGGTGGAATTGGAGGAGGGGTGATGTCAAAAATGGAAAATATGAAAATACCGCACGTGGGGTATCAAATTAAAGGGAATTTCAATGTAAGTAACAATTTGACGTGCATATTGATTTGGATTATTATAAATATCCCCCCCTGCTTGGTGGATGTGAAAAAAACAGCATAAATGGTATCAAATTAAAGTGAATTTCCTAGCAAGTAAGAATATGACACCACTTTCTCCCAAGCAAACCCGGGCAAATCCTCCAGTAATAAATAAAATATTTCAAAGAAAAGCTCTCTTTTTAATAAAAGGTAAAACGAATACAAACAAAATAACATTATACAAGAATATATATATATTTTTTTTAATTTGGAATTTTAAAAATTATTGATGTTGAGAATTTAGTTAGTGATTTCTTCTTCTTCTTCTTCTTCTTCTTCTTCTTCTTCTTCTTCTTCTTCTTCTTCTTCTTCTTCTTCTTCTTCTTCTTCTTCTTCTTCTTCTTCTTCTTCTTCTTCGAGGATTTTTTCCTAATTATCATCAAAATCAATCTCGTCAACAATTGGAAAGTGTTTGCAAGTTTCAGTTGAGCATGTACCACAAACCGATGAACATAAAAGACCAGCGCTTCTGCATGTACACGATTCTTTTTTGCAGCCAGTTTTGCAATTACAAAAGATCATTTTTAATAAAGATTTTGGGGCAGCTGGCTGTGTCATTTTTATAGGCGTTAAAATTTCTCCAACATTCCAACCCCAGTCTTTTGGTATTAGATCATTGCCGAGCCATTGCTGGACTTGTAAATATACTCTGTAAAAGTGCTGCTTGGCAGCATCAGAAGTAGGTGGCAGACTTTCTAACTTTACAGGTTTTAAGCTTTTTTTCTTTTTTGAAATCGCTTTAGTAAAACTTGTATGTCTGTATTTATCAACACATGTAATTTTTTTTGGTGCATTATACATATACAGGAGAATTAGTAGACCATTTTTATATATAGATGTTTGAGGTTGATTTTCCAGTTTAAATGCTTCGATCGCTTCTTTTAAATCTGAGTTAATTGATTTTTTTTCAATCGAATTAAAAACCGATTTGTTACCTTTACCATAAAAGCATGCTGTTGTGTCACGGCCGGTTAGAGCATGCAAAAATAGTATATTCTCTTTGCAAAATTTATGCTTTCTAAAGCTGTTATCAGAAGAAAATAGACTAGCACTCATGGTTCCTCTCGTAGGTTTTAAGAGATAAATTTTCTTATTACTAGGTGTAAGCGCAGTAATGAGCACCAAAATATCTACATCCTCTGCAACAATAACTGGAGGTTTATCATATAATTCTAAGGCTGTTTTCACAATTAATAAGTCTGCATCATCGTCAGCTTGTTTAACGTTTATGCTTTCTTCTTCCAAATATCTCGTTAGAATTTCAATAAATAGAGTTTTATTATTTTTATTCGAAAGAAATTGCTCTTGGGTCACTGTGACACACATATCTTCATGGAATAAAATATCTGGAGAGGAATTTTGATTGATACGGCAATAACGCTCCATAGCTTTGATGCTGTTAGAATTGTTTGTATAGCAATCAAAAACTACAGTAACTTTTGATCCAAAGTGTCTCTTGACATAATTTACGTATCTTTGAAAAATACATTTGAACTTGTCATTTTTTGACCATACTACTCTATGCAGTAACATACCACCATCAATGACGTAAATGCAATCTTCAAGGTTAATCTCATTGCGGTCTACTTCAAACATATCATATAGTTTAGACTTATCTGTTTTCCGAAATACACCTTCGTAAAA
Organism: Magicicada septendecula; assembly: GCA_034769895.1. NCBI lineage: Eukaryota > Metazoa > Arthropoda > Insecta > Hemiptera > Cicadidae > Magicicada > Magicicada septendecula. The sequence continues at coordinate 120,720,976 of CM068368.1, forward strand.
CATAGATGTTGGGTACGGTGCAAGTTCATAACGCATGTAATCTTTTAATTCGTCGTCACTTTTTCTTGCTACACAAATGCGTTGAAATATAAACATTGGATCTATAGGGACAATTTCCTCTTGAATTTTCAGACTACTATTAACACTTTTTAATGACAGTACTCTATTTTTTCGTTTAAACGAACCTTTATGGAAGTTTGTACCAGCAATTTCTTCTAATCCTGCTTTTCCAACCTCAAAAGCATTATGACAGTTAATATTATTACCGCCAGTAACTCCAGTAGATATAGACATTATTGAATCTTGATAAGGAAATGGCTCGTGACAATCAAACCAGGATTTTATTTTGAGAATATCTTCAGTATCTCGTTTTATTCGAGAATCTCTAGCATCTACATGCTGATCGGAAGTAGAAAATGTTATACCACAAAATTTTTCTACTTCTTCGCAGATATGTGTATATGGCATTTATATGGTATATATATATATATATATATATATATATATATATGTATATGGTATATAATGTGTATATGGCATTGCTAAAATCCATTTATTTGCAGTACTGGTAGTTACTCCCCGTCCAATCATACCACCATCAACTTTCATGACTCTCATTAAGTCCTGTTCGATTGTCATATCAGTATGACTTCCTGACCAGAATTTCTCAGTTCGTCTTACAGTACAAAATCCGTTATTTATAAAATTTTGAAGTTCTTTAATTTTTAAAGCGGTAGTTTCTGGAATTACATCTTGGTTTTGCATTGAGGTGAAAAGTTTTTCAGATTCTTTTATAAATTGATTCATATATTGTACATATAATAAGGCTGATTTCGTATAATTAAAATGTCCAGTTGCATAAAAATATGGCAACATTTGCTGAATAACTTGTAATTGAATTTTTAGTAAACCCATTTTTTCAGAGCGCGCAAATGCTTTTGCAATAGAGATCATTCGTATGTATTGTATCCATAATTTTGCAGTTTTACCGCGTTCCTCAATTTCAATCATTTTTTCTAGAAATTAACCATTTAAGATGTTTAAAAAATTATGATCTTGTACTTCTTTGTAAGTAAGATTGTCATCTAAAAATTCTTGTAGTAAAGATTTCATATTTGAATATTCAACTTCTGAAAGATTTATTTCCTCAATAATCTTTTTACACAAAACTATCCAAATTAATGTGTGGCCTCGTACTGCCTAGCATAAGCATGGCCATCTAACATCTTATCTACAGTTCCTGGCGCATAGCAACAGCTTAATGCTTCTTTTAAACCGCTTCCTGCCATCACATAACCGATTGAACCAAGAAAAGACATAAGCAGATGAAATCCTCAAAGTCGAACAATTACATTATGTATATCATCATCAGGTGAGGATTGGACCATTTCAAACGCTTTCTGATACAAAGGTTGATCGAAAGTAACAAAACAATTAAATAGATTTAAGTTTTTCACTAGTTTTACAGCGTATTTTAAAACGGTGTATATTGTATTTTTGTCAGTTGGAGGAGAGTGTACAAAACGCAAGCAAACAATTCTAGATAATGTATAAGTCATATTTTCCAAAAGCTTGGACATAAAGGCATTCCAGCCAGTAATGCCTGGTTTGGTCACTCCATAAATCCAAAGCAAGTCAGCATTAGAAAAATCTATATTTTTAAAACTCGGATTATCTACTTTTTCAAAAACAATGTTTTGGAGTGCATGTGTATTAATATTTTCAAAAATTTGGAACGGTATTTTGTCAATTTTGCTGATTTCTTTTGCAGTAGGCTTAACTGTCAATCGTTTTAAGGGAACTTTCTTATAATAACAATCTCTTGGACTTATAATCATAATACCTCCCATACTATGAAAAGTATTTTTCCCGTCTATAGTATTGATATTAATATCTGAATTGTCAAATGCCAATTGTGCAAAACAACCAGATCTAAATGGAGAACGTGGACTAAGCAATACACTATCCTCATAAAGTGCTGCTTCTTTGTATGATGAACACACTCCCAGATGCGACAACATATCTATAATTCGTTTTGAAGCAAATTTCCTATGCAACATTACAGACAGACCAACTTGCAATGGTGATAGAAAGGTTCTAGGTCTTATGCAACTCATAATTGAATGAGTAATTGCTGTGCATTTTGTTTCATATGAACTAATATTACCTTTTTTATTTTTTAAAATTATTTCTTCTATCAGAAACTGAAGGGATTCTGGGATATTCTCATTAATATTTTGGAATATATTATCACTTGGAGGATAAAATTCTGTATTACTTTTCTTCAGATTAACATCGTTTCGAATAATTGCTGCTGCAGATTTTAAGATTTTTCTTTTTTCTTCATTTTCATCTTTTTTTGAGGCTATCCATGCTTGACGCATGACATTGTATTCACGATCTACAAGACATATGAGGGTTGAGCCACCTTTTCTGGATATAATTCTTATGCAATCGCCATAATTTTCTTTTAATTTAGCAATAATGGTATTTGGATGACAAGCATCATGTCCTGTTTAAGAAAATTAGATATTAAATAAAATAAACATGAAAATTTAATTTAAAAAATAGTATAATTATAATTTATAATTAAGCAATATATTTACCTAATAATGCAATTAATTCTGTGAGCGTAAACTGGGTATCATCACTGTCACTTAAATAATCAAAAATCAATTCCATTTGACGTGAGATTTTTACATCCTTGGGTGGACCTTTAGCATCACTTGTGTCACGAGTGTAACTGTTTAAACTTTTTTGTGACAACTGAGGTGATATCTCGCTTGTACAGTATAGTAACACAAGTATTGGGTGTAAAGTAATGTGTATGTGTTGTAATGTGTCGGGTGTTACCTCCGCGCACTTTTGTTACTTACTCTGTTGACTGGATCCTCTGCAGTGATGTAGTCCTGTAACACAACTTAAAACTATGCTTTTTGTGGGCGCCACTTGGAAACGTTTGTTCCAAGAAAAATTAAATGTGATTGATAAAATTTTTTAAATCTACGAAAAAATTTAAACAAGTCAGTTTAGCTTTGAAAAATCAGTTATGTTTAATGATTCTTTAAAAACAACAAACAAATCGTCTGAAGGACTATCATTCATAAAAAGAAAAAATTATAAAATTGCAGAGAAAAAATTTTACAAGTTATTATTATTGACAATTTTTTATATGTCCAATCAAGTATCGGCTAGTATTTCAGATTCTAACTCAGTTGACAAGCATGAGTTTAATATGTGAAAAAACTTTAATCTCAGGACGTGACTCCTTTGAACTACCAAGACATATCAATTAGATGCCTTACAAGAAAAAAACTAAGTGATTTGAAGGTGTATGTGTGGCGTGTAAAGTACAACTGTGTGATAAATGTAACCAGGTAACAACTAACTTTAATTTTGGTAACTCACGTTCCAACGGTCGTTTATTCTCTCACTGGACACTTCCTTCGGGTAGTTTCTCGATCTCGCCTCTTCGGGTGTACACTGAATCTATTTAAAGTCAATTTTTGCGATCGTTACTTTTTCCGCACTTTTTGTCAAAACTTTTGGCAGTAAAATCTCGTTCAAACGCCGCCACTACGAATCATCTGTTTAGCGTTGATTCAGAAATCTGCCACCGCAGCGCTGACTCCCATGCAGTTTTGAGGAAGGCTTAGATGTATTGTTTGTTTACGTTCGGGGGAATTATTTGTCACGTTAGTCAGTCAATGCGAACACAGCAGAATTCGTTCTCTATTAAATGTTTGGGACCCTCCTGGGCCGTCGACGTTCTGGCTGCGTGCTTTCTATTAAAATTTGCCGTATCGCTGCTCTATTTCAGCGATACTTTTTTGGCGTATACTCTCGTTGAGGTTAAGTCAGTCGGTTATGTCTATGTACGGGAAAAGCCTTCCTGCCGTGTCTTGTCGATTTTTCGCCTCTCGGTTTCGCCTTAGCTGCGTTGATCAGTGTTGTGTGAGATGCATCAGCTCTGGAGTTCAATCTTCAAGTGTTTTTTTCGGTCAAATTTTGTCTCGCTTTTATACTAAATCGGGATGACTGTTTTCGTCGACTTCCGGTATATTTGTGTAAAAATTCTTTCTAGATTGTTCGAGAATAAACGAAATGGAATGTCATAGAACAATTTTCACTTCCGTAGAAGCTTTTAGAACGAATTTCTTATTCTTCATACAATGGATATTTCAAAATTTACACTGGTATTTATCAAACAGTTTCACATTAGTACTTACAATTTGTATGCCATTAATGTATTTAAATTCCTTGTTTTTTACTGAATCTAGCGATACTAAATATGATTGGTATCTAATTAACTTAAGTCTAACAAACATTACAATTTACAACCCTCACCTTGAGTTGTAGTCATTAAAAACACAATATTTATAACAAAAATTGCTGTGGAGTTATAAAGTTCCCTTCACAAGCTGGACATCTACTACTACTACTCTCCTACAATAAAATAAACAGATTTAAACATTAATAAAACACAAATAAATACAATTTTATATGGCCTCTGCTCATGGCCTAGGTTCTTGCCAGTTTTCTAATACAATGATTAGTCTTTTTCCTTAATATATGTGTTATTTCGCCACTATACACACAGAGTTTATTATTTTGTCTATCTTTTGTGATACCTGGTTACTTTGTACATATTTTATATTTATCACAAGATGACATAGCATCATTGATTGTCTTGAGATGTCATTTTTTATGGTGTGACAAATCTCACTCTAAATAGTTAAATTCTTTTAGAATTGACTTTACTTTCAACTGAGTTTATTTCTTATTAAGGTATTTTGATGTATTGTACCTTTCTATCTTATTTTTGTTAGTATTATGTAAGTATTTTAGCCAGATATGATTCTTTTGTACTGGATAATTGGCTTCAGCCATACATGGTATAAGTAAATATTTTGCTGACTTGACTATTACAATGTTAAAGTTGGTCAGGTATATTAGTATAGTTGCTTTATATCATATTACAGCTTTCTAATACAGTTTGGTTGCATTTTGGCAACATTAAATTCATAAATTATACAATATTAGATGCCTATTACATGTTTTTAGTTAACACTGTTTTTGGCTATTTTGGCTGCTTTTTATTCATTTGATAGCTTCCTTTATTTAAGATAAATTGTTCACTATTGTCTGCTTGACAATTACATATAGTTTTTATTTAAATCTGATAATAATTAATTTTTTCATGAAATCTTGGTGTATGGTCTCAAATCCAACACATTAATATTTTTTGTCATTGCAAATATACAATTTTTTATTTTAACTTAAACTCTTTCTAATAATGTATTTAAGTCATTTAATACATTTATTTTATTTACATCACATAATATAATGATGGATCATGTCCATTTATTCACAAAAAATAGTTTTTAATACTATATTCATAGTTATAAAACTTAATAATTATTGACTTTATTCAGGTAGATTCTGACATTATTTCTCTCTCTTATAGTGTCTTATGGTTTTTTTACTCTTATTCACTTGAATAATATATATGGGGTTTTGTCTTAGTCATAGTTTGGTCGTTTTTTCAAGTTGATAGAAATAATTATTATACAAAATTACACAATTTTTTGGGACTACTTGGGTTCGATACTGTTCACTTCACTTTCCTCTTATGCTAACTTACTATATAAATGATTTCTTTTTATGGAACGTTCTGTGACGTTACATATGCCTCCCGTTAAAGTTGATAATTTTGGAAAAACATATCTTTGGTTTTGATGAAATTATCATCTCTATAATAACCCTTTATTAGCTTCTTTATATCTCATTCTTTTATCTTATAATTAAATTCCTGTACTACTCCTTTAATATATTAATCCAACTCAATATTCCTAGTTCGTTCTTTGTCATATCACCTGTTCCTTTCCTTTTTACCTTGATGTTTTATAATTAATCTTTGATATAAATCCCTATTAATTCCCTAACTTACATAGAGGGTTGGGAGTCAGAGTGGCTCGCTATGGCATACATTCTCTGTCCCTTCCTGTCTATCACTACTGAAATCAGAGGCAACACATCCCTGTTCAGAAAATAATAATTGCACCTTTGCAACAAATAATAATAATAATAATAAAAAAATACAATATTCAAAGATCATAGGCTCCTACACATAAATTCCCTTTCTTAAACTCTTCTGATTAATTCACAATTATATTAATATATCGTTCTCCGCAGGTTAAAATTATCATTTAAAATCATTCAATGTTAATAGCTATATTCATATTCATCATTACCTCCTTATGTAACACACTGTTTTCCCTTTTTTTTTTCATTTATCATTTCCATCTAAATATCAAATATATATGACGGTATTTCTCCCTCTTTTCTCCTTTACTAAGTGTCCATCTTGTAATATTTATTTATAATAATCTCTCTCCTTCTCTAAGTACGGGTAAGTTGGTAAATATACGTTGACATGGCTATTGGAAATAAATCTATATTTTATATATATCTTTATGCCTTTGGTGTAAGGTGTCCTTCTCGTAATATTTATTAATAACAATCTCTCTCCTTCTCTAAGTACGGGTAAGCTGGTAAATATACGTTGACATGGCTATTGGAAATAAATCTATATTTTATATATATCATTTTGCCTTTGGTGGAATGTGTCCATCTCGTAATATTAATTAATAACAATCATAATACAATAATATTTATCTTTATTTAAAAATCTCTATCTCCTTTCTAATTATGGCTAAGTTAAAAAATTCACGTTGACATGTTTAGTCAAGGTACCTTCTCTATGATGCTGTATCTGACTTTGGTTTTTTAATCATGGTACTTCTTTAATGAAGTCTGGTTATATGTACCTTTTACCTTGTTCCTGATTGTGTCAGTTACCTCGTAGGTATTGTTTTTATTGTCTCTGGTTATCGTGAAAGGCCCTGTATATAAGAGTAGCAATTTCCTCGTTATGCCTTGTATAGCACTGGGCAATTCTCTATTTTTAACTAACACCTTTTCACCTACCTCATATTTAATTGCCTTAGGCTGTGATTTGATATATTTTTTCCGCTGCTGTTCCGTTTTTACTAACACCTTATTATAAAATTTTGCCCCTTCAAATCGGTATGCGGGTTCGTCGGGAAAATTAATAATTTCCTTTATCTCTCGTGGTGGGGGTCTTTCGAACATAACCGTATATGGCGACATCTCGATGGTATTGTGATGCGAGAAATTGAGAAAATCCTCGGTAGAGGCTACATATTCATGCCATCTTTTCTGCTCGTTATGGCAGTATGTTCTTAGTAACCGTCCTACCTCCCTTAACACTCTCTCGGCTGGGTTACTATTCGGGTGATATACGGACGTCTTGTACGTTTTTATTCCGTGTTCTCCCAAGCTTTCCTTCCAAAGTTTTCCCCTAAACTGAGTACCGTGGTCCGTAATTATAGAATACGGTCGGCCCACTTCCATTATATAACGCTTGATTATTATGTCTATTATTTTCCTGGTCGTTGCCCTAGTTATTGGGTATAGCTTTGTATACTTGCTAAAGTGGTCGAAAATGATTACGATAAATTTATATCGGTGTCTCCCACCGCTGCGTGGAAAGGGTCCGCAGATATCGAGAAATACCTTTTCCAATTTTTCGGTAGATAATATGGGTATCATGACCCCTTCCTTCCTCTCGTTATCACACTTTACTTTTTGACAAATATCACACGACCGTATCGCCAGTTGCACCTTCTTATTCATCCCCTTGATGTATGTTTGCTCTTCCAATGCCTTCCTTACTTTAAGGGCACCCATATGTCCGTACCTCTCGTGATAGTCGATTATTAGCGGTCTCTCTATCACTGGTGGAATCACTAATTTCCAACTCTCCTGGTGCGGGGTATTCCTAATAAATAAAGTGTCATCGTGAATACAATAAAATCTGTTTATGACCTCATCGCCTTCCTGTACCCTTTTTCTAATATCTCCTAATTTCGGATCGGCCTCTTGTTGTGACTTTATTTCGTGCAAAACATCTTTTAAATCCTCCCTGCTCTTAATAATGTGATAAACCTTGGCTAATTGTTCCTTTTCGCCGTCAAAGGTTTGGTCTGGTATATTGACGCGAGATAAGACGTCGGCGGCTACGTTCTGTTTGCCGGGTATATATTCCCATGTGATATTGTACTCTTGCAAGGCCAAAACCCATCTAGTCAGCCTTCCATGGTTCAGTTTACAATGCTTTAAAAATGATATAGATTTGTGGTCGCTTCTAACTGTTATGGGGTATCCTAATATATATGTCCTGAATTTACCGCATGCGAAAACTACACTGAACAGTTCTTTTTCGGTAGTATTGTAGTTTCTTTCGCAACTGTTCAGCACGCGGCTAGCAAAGCTAATTACTAAATGGTTACCGTCCTGATCTTCCTGATAGAGGGCTGCACCTAAACTCACGTTACTGGCATCGCAGTTTAGAAAAAATGGTTTTGTAAAGTCGGGATGATGCAACATTACTGTTTCCAAAAACTTTTCCTTTATTATATTGAGCACTCCATCTTGCTCTGGTCCCCAAGTCCATTTGTCTTTAGCTGATAACTGCTTTTGGAACCTGGCAGTTAATTCTGAGTAATTGGACCGAAACTTTCTGTAATAGTTGCAGATTCCTAAAAATGACTGCAGCTGTTTCCTATTCTTTGGGGTGGGGAACTTCTGTATGGCTTCTACCTTTTCCTTGGATGGAGTAATCCCTTGTTCTGTTAAATTAAATCCTAAAAATTTCACCTCATTTGCAATGAATTGGGACTTGTCTAATTTGAGGGTGATATTATTCTCCGATAATTTCTGTAGCACCTGTTCAACCCTATTACAATGGTCGTCCCAATTTGCTGAAGTCACCAGTAGGTCGTCGACGTACACTGTCGTAAACTTCAGTACTTCCTGTCCCAATATTCTGTCCATTATCTTTACAAACACCGCCACAGAATTTATTAAGCCAAAAGGTAACCGCTTAAACTGATAGTTTCTGCCCTCGAATATGAATGCCATATATTTCCTACTATCAGGGTGGAGTTCTATCTGCCAGTAACCGCATACCGTATCCCAGGAGCTTATATATCTGATTCCGTGGAACTTTTTTAATATCTCCTCTATCTCCCCAGGTGATGTGCGGTCGTTAACAATCATTTTGTTAATCTCCCTAGCATCGAGACATATACGTACCTTTCCGTTCTTTTTTGGCACCGCTATGATTGGGCTGGTAAAGGGCGAATGACTATACTCGATTATGTCATCCTCTATCATCCTGTTCAATTCTTCCCTGACTTCGTTCTTTAGCGAGTATGCGATCGGGTACGATTTCCTGTTAAATTCCACCGGAGTTTTAAATTTTATGGTGCACTGATAATCTCTGGCTTTACCTGGAGCGTTCGAGAATATGTGTTTATAACGGTTGTATACCTCGATCAATTGTTCCGCCTGTTTCTCGCTGACCAGACCCCTTGCTTTCGTCCTTTGTAAATCCCGTATTTCTTCTAATTTTTCTAACCACAACTCTGGGTTTTCCTCCTGATATAATGGCATATTGATTGGACGATCGGTACAATAATAATGGTTCACTATCGCTTGATAAGGTGTATCGTCTGTACCACTTCCTTGGACATCGATTAAATTATTGGTCCAAATCCCCTTGTTAGTCTTAAAAGTTATCACCTTACTTTCTAAATCTATCACAGCATTGTATGGCCTAAGTATATCGCAGCCTATTAGTATACTCATGGGTAAATTACTCGCCACTAATAATCCTATTGGTATTGTTACCCCATTACTAGTCATTTCTAACGACACCTGTTTCTTTATTGACTTATTTTGCCTCCCCGTTGCTCCGACTAAAACAATGTTATTTATCGGTAGAGTGGGTATTGGTAGATTACTATTTTGTTTAATCCGCTCTAACTCAATGCTATCAATAAGTGACACATTTGACCCCGTGTCAATGAGTAGTATCGCTTCTATGCCATTGATATATGCTTTAATCTGCACGATACTATTATTCCCTTGGTTGCTATTTTTAATGATATCGTCACCTTCTTCTAATAACTCCTCTCTAATATCCTTAAGGTAATTATTTATTCTTAATATAGTCCCGTCTTTGTCCTGTCTATGTTCGTCGTTTGTCACCCCATAATATTGGTTCAGTGAAGGGCGGTTTTCCTTTTTCACTGCCGCGTTTAGTTGAAATGAGCCACTGTCTCATTGGCCCGGTCTCCCGGAACATTGGGTTGCTGACCCGTCTTGTTTTTCCTGCCTGACCTCGGGATTACCGTTAATAGGTTGGCTATTCGCCGTGTTACCCTGGCTAGCTGGCGCCTGTTGTGGGTAAAACATGTAAGTGGGTACATTGGGTGGATATGACCGTCGGTTATTGGCCATTGTATAATTTACCTGGGGCCTGTACTCATTTTGATTTCTCCTATCGCTTCCTCCTTGGTTTCCCCCGTTGCGATAACCATTACGTTGACCGTAATTACTTCCTCTATAATTATTCCCGCGATAACCGTTTCCCTGGTGGAAGTTCCTACCGTAGTTATTCCCGGTGTAATTACCTCGGTTTGGTCCCGGATAGTTGCGGTTAATTGGGCCCTGAGTGGTATCATTTCGGCCGTTTGGTGGGATATTATTATTCTGATTATTGGTGCTTAGATTATTACCGTTCCCACCTCCATTCCGGTTTGGTCCGTTATTATTGTTGTACTCTACCTTACGATTGGGGGGGTTGGTAATCCTGGAACCTTCCTGTGGATTCGCAATTTTCCAATAATTTGGCCAGATCGGCTATTTTGCTAATTTGTTGGTATAATTGGGCATCCTTGATCCCATAGCTGTAATGTCCAGCTAACTGCCTTACCAAACATTCTTCTGGGATCGGCGGTATTAACTTCCTTGCTAAACATACCTTTCCCAGGAAATAAGACGTCGGGGACTGTCCATAGGACGCGTCGTATTTGCCATAAAAAATATCCATTCTTACCCTGTTTTGTGCGGTCTCTGACCAATATTTTTCCTTAAACTGGCGTTTAAATTCTGCTAAATTCGTTATTTCGGGTCGTACCGCTATCCACCAGTTATCCTTAGTATTTTTAAATGTCTCGTCAAGCATCTCTCTTATCCTGTCCCACCTTGTTTCTCTACTTCTCCCAATAACCTCCTCCATTCTTTCCAGAAATTCCATTGGGTTTCGTCGATAGTCCTGGAAGTTAATTACTTCCCTGTTTTCACCATGACACGTATGAGTGTTTAGCATTGGTGTGTCTCTCAGCGCCTCTAATCTTTCCTGCAGGTTTTTCTCTCTCTGGTCTATTTCCAGTATACTATTTTTGTTAGTTTTTATTTGTTCATCCAGCCTGTTAGCGATGTCATATGTTTCCTGCATCCTCTCGCTAACGTCTTTCTGGACTTCCTGCATGATGGCGTCTTGGTTCTGCCTTACCTTGTTTTCGAGATTTCTAACTTCTTGTTTGGTCTCTACTGTTTGCTCCTCTATACTTTTGAAACGTGTATTGTTTCCCTCCCGTAACCTTTCCAATTGTTTCTCCATGTTTTCGACCTTCCTGTCACTATCGACCTTATTATCATCGATCCTTTTGTTTACTATTCCGTATTTTATGCTAATTTCTTTTTTCAGGGACTCTATGCTTCCTTTTATTTCCTCCTTATCTTCCTGTCTGTTTTTATTCATGGATTCTATTATTTCCGCCTTGTCTTCCTGTCTATTTTTATTCATTTCTTCCATTTTTTGGAGCATCTGCTCATTATTATTTTTGTTTGTTTCTTCCATTTTTTGGAACATTTGCTCATTACTTTTTTTATTCTCCTCCTTATCCTCCTGTCTGTTTTTATTATTCTCCTCCTTCATTCCTAGGAGCATCACCATTATTGCATTCATGTCAACGCTCGCTATTTTTTCTGGTTCGGGTTTCTCTGTCTGTTCTACCATTTGTATGGGTTCTTCTCCCGTTTGTTCTTCTAATTCCTCTGCCGTTTGTACCGGTCTTTCCATTTCTAGTGTGGGCGGTTCTAACTCCGTTTCCTCGACCTGTACTGCCTCTCCGTCTTCCACACTTAACTCGGGTTCCACAGTTTTCTTCACCTTTTTTCCCTTTGGTTGCGGCATTTTAATATGTTGGTAGTTGCCGGGCTTGTTACGTCTTTTCAAGCCTCACTAGTTGGGCTGCCAATTTATAGTAACACAAGTATTGGGTGTAAAGTAATGTGTATGTGTTGTAATGTGTCGGGCGTTACCTCCGCGCACTTTTGTTACTTACTCTGTTGACTGGATCCTCTGCAGTGATGTAGTCCTGTAACACAACTTAAAACTATGCTTTTTGTGGGCGCCACTTGGAAACGTTTGTTCCAAGAAAAATTAAATGTGATTGATAAAATTTTTTAAACCTACGAAAAAATTTAAACAAGTCAGTTTAGCTTTGAAAAATCAGTTATGTTTAATGATTCTTTAAAAACAACAAACAAATCGTCTGAAGGACTATCATTCATAAAAAGAAAAAATTATAAAATTGCAGAGAAAAAATTTTACAAGTTATTATTATTGACAATTTTTTATATGTCCAATCAAGTATCGGCTAGTATTTCAGATTCTAACTCAGTTGACAAGCATGAGTTTAATATGTGAAAAAACTTTAATCTCAGGACGTGACTCCTTTGAACTACCAAGACATATCAATTAGATGCCTTACAAGAAAAAAACTAAGTGATTTGAAGGTGTATGTGTGGCGTGTAAAGTACAACTGTGTGATAAATGTAACCAGGTAACAACTAACTTTAATTTTGGTAACTCACGTTCCAACGGTCGTTTATTCTCTCACTGGACACTTCCTTCGGGTAGTTTCTCGATCTCGCCTCTTCGGGTGTACACTGAATCTATTTAAAGTCAATTTTTGCGATCGTTACTTTTTCCGCACTTTTTGTCAAAACGTTTGGCAGTAAAATCTCGTTCAAACGCCGCCACTACGAATCATCTGTTTAGCGTTGATTCAGAAATCTGCCACCGCAGCGCTGACTCCCATGCAGTTTTGAGGAAGGCTTAGATGTATTGTTTGTTTACGTTCGGGGGAATTATTTGTCACGTTAGTCAGTCAATGCGAACACAGCAGAATTCGTTCTCTATTAAATGTTTGGGACCCTCCTGGGCCGTCGACGTTCTGGCTGCGTGCTTTCTATTAAAATTTGCCGTATCGCTGCTCTATTTCAGCGATACTTTTTTGGCGTATACTCTCGTTGAGGTTAAGTCAGTCGGTTATGTCTATGTACGGGAAAAGCCTTCCTGCCGTGTCTTGTCGATTTTTCGCCTCTCGGTTTCGCCTTAGCTGCGTTGATCAGTGTTGTGTGAGATGCATCAGCTCTGGAGTTCAATCTTCAAGTGTTTTTTTCGGTCAAATTTTGTCTCGCTTTTATACTAAATCGGGATGACTGTTTTCGTCGACTTCCGGTATATTTGTGTAAAAATTCTTTCTAGATTGTTCGAGAATAAACGAAATGGAATGTCATAGAACAATTTTCACTTCCGTAGAAGCTTTTAGAACGAATTTCTTATTCTTCATACAATGGATATTTCAAAATTTACACTGGTATTTATCAAACAGTTTCACATTAGTACTTACAATTTGTATGCCATTAATGTATTTAAATTCCTTGTTTTTTACTGAATCTAGCGATACTAAATATGATTGGTATCTAATTAACTTAAGTCTAACAAACATTACAATTTACCAACCCTCACCTTGAGTTGTAGTCATTAAAAACACAATATTTATAACAAAAATTGCTGTGGAGTTATAAAGTTCCCTTCACAAGCTGGACATCTACTACTACTACTCTCCTACAATAAAATAAACAAATTTAAACATTAATAAAACACAAATAAATACAATTTTATATGGCCTCTGCTCATGGCCTAGGTTCTTGCCAGTTTTCTAATACAATGATTAGTCTTTTTCCTTAATATATGTGTTATTTCGCCACTATACACACAGAGTTTATTATTTTGTCTATCTTTTGTGATACCTGGTTACTTTGTACATATTTTATATTTATCACAAGATGACATAGCATCATTGATTGTCTTGAGATGTCATTTTTTATGGTGTGACAAATCTCACTCTAAATAGTTAAATTCTTTTAGAATTGACTTTACTTTCAACTGAGTTTATTTCTTATTAAGGTATTTTGATGTATTGTACCTTTCTATCTTATTTTTGTTAGTATTATGTAAGTATTTTAGCCAGATATGATTCTTTTGTACTGGATAATTGGCTTCAGCCATACATGGTATAAGTAAATATTTTGCTGACTTGACTATTACAATGTTAAAGTTGGTCAGGTATATTAGTATAGTTGCTTTATATCATATTACAGCTTTCTAATACAGTTTGGTTGCATTTTGGCAACATTAAATTCATAAATTATACAATATTAGATGCCTATTACATGTTTTTAGTTAACACTGTTTTTGGCTATTTTGGCTGCTTTTTATTCATTTGATAGCTTCCTTTATTTAAGATAAATTGTTCACTATTGTCTGCTTGACAATTACATATAGTTTTTATTTAAATCTGATAATAATTAATTTTTTCATGAAATCTTGGTGTATGGTCTCAAATCCAACACATTAATATTTTTTGTCATTGCAAATATACAATTTTTTATTTTAACTTAAACTCTTTCTAATAATGTATTTAAGTCATTTAATACATTTATTTTATTTACATCACATAATATAATGATGGATCATGTCCATTTATTCACAAAAAATAGTTTTTAATACTATATTCATAGTTATAAAACTTAATAATTATTGACTTTATTCTGGTAGATTCTGACATTATTTCTCTCTCTTATAGTGTCTTATGGTTTTTTTACTCTTATTCACTTGAATAATATATATGGGGTTTTGTCTTAGTCATAGTTTGGTCGTTTTTTCAAGTTGATAGAAATAATTATTATACAAAATTACACAATTTTTTGGGACTACTTGGGTTCGATACTGTTCACTTCACTTTCCTCTTATGCTAACTTACTATATAAATGATTTCTTTTTATGGAACGTTCTGTGACGTTACAACAGCTACCAAATCATCACAAGAAATTCGTCGTAGAATTGCTTTTCCTAATTCGTCATTATGTTCTGCAATCATTTCTGATAATTTTTCTTTAAAAGTAGGACTTTGAATTATAGAAATATTTTTGCGTTGATTAATACTTAATCTCGTATTACTTTTATCGGCATCTAATCCACAAATTATACAAAGTTTTTTGAAATCAAACAATTCTTTACTCTTTCTGACTTTACTCTTGACTGGGCTATATTTACTTTTTTTCGACAAAGTGCCTAAATCCTTATAACACAAAACATCATTCCTTTTTAACGTATATTTTTCTCGACATTTCCTGTGTACTAAAATTGAATCAACTTTTTTTGACATTTCATATTTTCCATCGTTTCTCTCAGAGCTAACTCTTATTTTATTAAATTCGGTAGTCCTCGAGTCACTTTTTCTGTATCTTCAATACAAAGATCAGCATTACAAATAAAACATATTTCAGTATCACACTGGTCCATATTTAATACCTAAAAATCAAAAAACCTTATGTAGCACTTATGTTCAGTAAAAGTATTCTTTAAAACTTCACCACTAGTGAAGTCAAAATATCTCTTTTAAAAATTTTTTTATTTTCAATTTTAAATCCACCGTTTTTACCAAATTTGTTTTTTTAAATATGTGCCTTTTATAAACTTTTAATGTATGTAAAAAATGATCAGTACAAATAATTTTTTTTTTTTAGAAAAATGCGTTCTTTACGTTTAATTTTTTAAATGGTCAAAAAATGGTGTCAGAAAGGCCAAAAAATTTTGTTAATTAACCACCCGAAAGTATTTTTAATAAGCTTTAATTTAAGCCGTCGTACACCTTTGTGCCACAATCTTGCCATACTTTATGAGCACTCAAAGTTTTTTTGTGAATTGCGATTTTTTTGAGGTTATATTAAACATTTCAATATGAAATTTGTGGGGTTTATAGTACTCTACAAAGGTTACCTTTCCCTCAAGTTTTATCAACTTTCAATAATTTGTGTTAAAACAACAGCAATTTGTTTATAAACGCCATCGCCACTTTATTTATTGATAGCACATTAACAATAATAATAATATCAATTTCCGTATTAAGGCTAAAAATGTTATTCATTTATTATAGAATACTGAAAAAAATTCACATTAAAATTGGCTTGTTAGGTCCAAAGATATTTATAAAAACGCTATTTTGCAACTTAAATTGTTAATAAAAAAATAAACGGGTTGATTTGACACAAAACTTAACTGTTAGCTCAACTTGATCCCATTAACCAATTTAGCATACAAAAAATGACTCCCATAACAATTCACATTTGATTTTTATTTTGACTCCACTACACGTGTTCACAAATAAATAAATATTAGCATGTATAAAAAGTGTAAATAAAAACTTTAAACTGCAATTTTTTTTACCTGTTTTATATGATAAAAACAAAAATATTTGTAATGTTTTGATTATAACCTTTGAAGAAATATCAACTGCGTTACTGGTCCGTTCTTGTATAGCAGATGTTTGTATGCCACACCACAACAATGGGTGTTGCACGCGCAGCTACATATACAGTTGCACACTCGAGGGGAATAGAACGCCGCGCCGTTTAAAAATTGTACCTGTTTTCTAGGGTCTTGTTTTTAGAGTATAGGTATAATCAGGTAAGAGAAATAACATGAATAGATAGATTTAGCATTGTAGTAGCTATAACGTTAATTTCAAGTACTCAAATAAACCCACTTAAAAGATACATGTATGTAACGCAAAGGAGGCACCTTTTTTTAGTATACACAATTTTTATTTATTTTTTTTAATTTTGAAAATGATTTTAATTTTCATGAGTGTAGTTTTGATGCAGAACACTTGCAGCTTTCAAATACAATTTTTTGGATTTCGATATCTCTATTTTTAAGATTAATAAAGGCAGATAAACTCTGAATTTTAGAGTAAATTTAAAATACGTCGAAATACTCACTTTTGAAAAGGTTTTTTTTTTTAAATAACAACTTCAAAAGTAGTTTTCATTATTATAAAATAAAAAGTTTATCTCTTTTAAAGGTAAATTAGTAAAGAACTACTATTTTTTTTTTAATTTGATTGTATAGTACTTGTAATTTTGTGGTTTCACTTCTTTTTGTATCTACAGTAAATATTTATACACTATATTCTTTATGTTCAAATAAAATATTTATGTAAAAATCAACAAATTTTGAAAGCTTTACTGTTCCCTTCAAAACTAGCCTTTATTTAACTGGCTACGCTTAGATTAAAGAAAGTTATGATATTTTTGAATAGACGCGCCTGGCTAATTTAGCGAATTACGCAGGATCGGGGGCAAACGCTCTTTTTAAAACGCAGCGCTCATCATTACCAATTTTCAGGAAAACAGTTCCATTAACGTAAAAATATGTAAGGAGACTTTCTGAAGGAAATTGTTTGCTCTTCAATATACACCTTTTTATTTCTTCCAACTGTACATATTTACGGAGTGCTTTAAGAAAATCTGTCTTTACGAATTTTCCAGACCATTTTCAGAAAACCCTAGAAAGGTAAACATGCAAAGATTTTTTTATATTAATTATTAACGTTTATTTAACACGTGCACCAAATATTGCTTTGCCCCAATTTTTTATCAAGTCAAAATCTCTGGCGACTGGACTATTAATAAACCTTAAATTAGCATGTGAAATAAGTTACAGATACAAACAATTGAAATAAATGGATTTATTAACAAAATTAAGAAATGATCGATGTTTAATCGATTGTGAGCAATTGTCGACTCCGTCTCAGGAAACAATCGATTTGTTCATACAGGTTATAAATGATTACAAGTATTAAAAAAGGTTCTTGGAGCGATTATATTATTAATAGTCAGAGAAGGGTAAACGAAAAAGTATAACATTTACAAATAAAGTGTTTTCAATAACTATTATCTAACAAAATGTGAATAAAATTTATAAAATAAGTAATATTGTTGATTTGTCAAACCAATACGGCAAGCGCTGAAGTCACTCAATGTAGTTGGCACTGGTGGTGGTGTCCAAGATGGCCGCTCAAAATATGACGAGGTTAATTGCAAAGTCGTCGTGTTAAAATCTCACAGCAAAATTACCTTCATATATGTTTTAAATGTCCCCGAACTGGTGTAACTTGTCTAATATGTTGTTTGGTGTTCTGGAATAGTGTTTAGTGATCACTGGTGTTAATTATGTTATATGTTTTTGGTGTTCACTTCTCTTTGCTCGCTATGCAAAAAACGGTTATACTGTTGTAGATGAAATTGTCACAAATATGTAGTTTTACTGTTTTTATGGACTGGTATTATGTAGTGTTGATGTTGTTTTCACTATTGTGGTTCAAGTTTTCTGTAGTTTTAGTTGGAAAAGTGTTTAATTTACGTAACTCTCGGTTCACTGATTTTATGGGTAACCTTAGTACACCATTTTTCTCGGTTTCAAGGAACGTATTCTCACATAAACTGCTCAGCTTGATCATTAACAAAGAACTAACTAACTCCCTTCACGTTAGTCAAAATCTGGCCCAGTTAATCTTTGAAAAAGTATTGTTAAAATATTTCGATTTCCCATATACATGATACAAAAATAAATTATATATGGAATTTATTTAGTTTATTCATCACCTTCATGAATTATGAACCTTATAATTGGTTTAATTCTCTCATTCTCTTTAAATTGATATATTATAGTCCATATCTGTTGACATTTTTGTGGAAATTACCAAATTTCTTTCTTTTTGGAAATCTAGGCTCAAAAACTGGTTTCCGCCTTCATATAATTTTTCTGCCATTTTAATTGTTATTAATACTATTATAATAAATTTCAAAAAGTCATATTTCTCTTCCTTTCCTTAAATACATATAAATTGAACCTTTGAACTGGTTTTTTGTGTTAATCTCTGAATTTAACACTCCTCTTTAAAAATAATGAATTTATATATTTCAAAAATTTACAATATTTTAAAGTATATTTCTATTTTATCATTTTAACTCATAGATTCATTCACAGTAGTTGTTAACTGATTTACCTTACCTAAATCTTGCCAGTTTACAGGCTTTATAAGTGAATTAACTGGTTTATATGGTTTCTGTGAATTCATCAAATGGCCTAGAGTTGGGAATTTTACATTTCTGGCTTTCTCAAATAAATTTAATCCTACTCCTCCTCTGACTTTGAACAGTTATTATGACATAAAAATAAAATGGTTTATAAACTTATTGTGATGTGTAGCATCTGATTAATACTACTGTTATATAAAAATAATAATGAACATCATTCAGCCTTCTGTAAAAATAGGACATATTGCTGACATGGTTTTTAAAACATACATTTAACTCTTTTTTTAATTAACTCAGCATACCTACCGAAACATTTTAAATGGTATTTAAGCTGTTATTTAACAAACATAATTTATTCTAAACACATATAAATCTTATTGACTAGGAACTCTTACAAATATATGGATTTTATGGCTGTGAACAAATAGCCATTTTAAACATTTTAAACCTATGAACATTTAAATTAATTCCAGTCCTTTCTGGTCTAAACCATTATTATTTATTATCCCCTTATTCAGTAAACATGTCCACCCATACTTTAGTTATTATCATTTTTACAAATGTCTTGTAATAACAAAGTGACATTAAAATAATAAAATATTGGAACTCTTCCATTTTATTATTTTATGATGATGTGTATTATTGAATATAAAAGTTGTTATATAGCATATTGGTAAGTCATAGTATCACTACAACTTTAAGTTTATTGTATTTCCAAAAACACTTGCACTAGTTCACTTTCACTGGTGGTTCTGATATTTTGAGTCTTATTATCTCAGACCAGACCTTTAGTCATCATGGACTGTTAAGACTTGTTTATTTTTTGAAGTGAAAACTTCTTTTGGCGCACCGCACACACATTTTTTTCGTAGGTAGTAAGTTAGGCTGATCCGTCACGCTCTGAGGTGAAAGGCTCGATCGGGTGAACTCGGGACCGCCGAGTGTACCCGAGCGAGAAAGATACAGACAGCTGCTCTTCGCTGCTGAACGGTGAAAGGCTCGATCGGGTGAACGCGGGACCGCCGAGTGTACCCGAGCGAGAAAGATACAGTCAGCTGCTCTTCGCTGTTGTGTCGCTGTGTTTAGTATATTCAATTAATACGTAATAATTGTCATTATTAAATTAATAGTTATTATTGGTACGTAATAATAATTATGTTAACAATTATTTGGTTTACATTGTGAAGTTAGTGTATGTAGTTAGTGGTTTATCGTGCTAATATTATATATTGAAAAAACATTATAAACATTAAACATTATAAAAAACATAATTATTGTTATTGAAGTGAAAACTTCTTTTGGCGCACCGCACACACATTTTTGTTATTATAAAGAGTGATTCGATCGTATAGGTAAGTCACTTCATGTTTATATATACATATATATACATACATGCATACATATAAATATATGTATATATAATATAATTAAGAATTAACCTCACTTTTATTATTTGTTGTGAACTCGGGACCGCCGAGTGTACCCGAGCGAGAAAGATACAGTCAGCTGCTCTTCGCTGTTGTGTCGCTGTGTTTAGTATATTCAATTAATACGCAATAATTGTCATTATTAATTTAATAGTTATTATTGGTACGTAATAATAATTATTTTAACAATTATTTGGTTTACATTGTGAGGTTAGTGTGTGTAGTTAGTGGTTTATCGTGCTAATATTATATATTGAAAAAACATTATAAACATTAAACATTATAAAAAACATAATTATTGTTATTGTTATTATAAAGAGTGATTCGATCGTATAGGTAAGTCACTTCATGTTTATCCATGATGTATATACATACATGCATACATATAAATATATGTATATATAATATAATTAAGAATTAACCTCACTTTTATTATTTGTTAGCTTTTACTTTCCCATATTAAATAAATATTATTATTATAAAGAGTGATTCGTTCGTATAGGTAAGTCACTTCACGTTTATATATACATATATATACATACATGCATACATATAAATATATGTATATATAATATAATTAAAAATTAACCTAACTTTTATTCTCTGTTAACTTTTACTTTCCCATATTCAAAAATAAATATGTTAGAGACACAAGTTATTTTTATGAGTAATAATAATATGAGGTATGACTGTTTGAATACTGTCTTTTTCAGATTGCAAAATCGAT
Source organism: Magicicada septendecula (assembly GCA_034769895.1). NCBI lineage: Eukaryota > Metazoa > Arthropoda > Insecta > Hemiptera > Cicadidae > Magicicada > Magicicada septendecula. The sequence goes on from CM068368.1 coordinate 120,742,300, forward strand.
GATGGATCAAAACAACAAACTCGATGACGAATTAAAACGAAAGAGGAAATTAGCTAATGCATGCTTAAAAAAAACATCGTAAAAAAAAGCGTGAAGAAGCTCAGCAGCAGGAATTACTCTCCCAAAATGAACCCAAATACGATAATGAACAAATACAGCAAAATACGTTAGAACGACGAAGAGAATTATCAAGGGAACGCTCTAAAAGATATCGTGATAAGAAACGACTTTCTAGCATAAAAAAAATTGAACATGCGATTGATGATACACAAATTCCCGGACCATCACACGGCGATCCGGAGCTCACAATTAAGGATCGGAGAATCACTATTCATAATGCACAGATTCCAGGAACATCCGCAAATATGAATATTCCAATTGTTATGAATGATTATTCAGTAAATTTAAGTGACTCGGAGAATAATTGTGCAGGACCTTCACGAAAAACCAATAATGTAATACAAGCAAATGAACGAAGTTGTGTATTACTACCAGACGAAGAAAATTGCGAAGTAAACATTGATGACAATTCACCGCCACTACAAGTTCAAGCACATGCATCGGTTGCTCCCACTTCTCAATTCAACAGATCATCGACATACAGTTCTTATGCAAGACACAGTAGTGCCCACACGGAATTTCATAGACAGTTTACACAAAATAGTTTTGGACATGCTTGCAAAATTTGTGACAGATTATGGTTCAAGAATGATTTAAAAAATTTGAATAATGAAAGTATGAAGTTCGTGATGACATTTCTCCCAAACGTCGATGAACATTCCATCGCAGTTTGTTCAACTTGCCGAACTAGTATCCAGAAAAAATCTATTCCCTCAATGGCTGTATACAACGGTTTTGAATATCCTATAATTCCAAGTAATTTACTAAATTGTCCATTAGATTTAGTATCAGAAAGACTGATTTCTCCCAGGATTCCGTTTATGCAAATAAGGAGACTCCGGATTATCCATGGTCAATACGGAATTTATGGACAAATTATTAATGTTCCCATAGAAATCAACACTATGGTGAATTCCTTACCGAGGAATATCGGTGATGATCATTGCATCTATATACACATCAAACGAAAAAAGATACACAAATCAAGTTTTTTACATGGGTTGATTAATAAACGAACTATTAAAGAATGGCTGCGTTACTTAGTAAATACTCCACTGTATAGAACATATGATATTACAATAGATGAACAATTCTTCGATAATTTACATGACGATAGAGTTGATAGCGATAAACATGATGAAAATTATAGGAATGAATTTACTGAGAATATTCCCATTGAAGAGAGTTTATTAGCTCAGCAACAAACAGTAATGTGGAATGATGACCTGTATTTAAATATAGCCCCAGGAGAAAATAACGTGCCTATAAGTTTGTTATTTGATGAACACGCTGAAGAATTATCATTTCCTTCTATTTACTTAGGCCAATTCCGTCAGTTCCGTGAAGGGATTACAGTTACCCCATTCATGATGGCAACCAGCGAATTGAGACGATCTGATAGACGAGGAGTAACGCCTCATCATTTATAATACATGGCAATGAAAATCATAAGAATAAGAGTAAGGGATTCACTCAGAGTTGCTTTTAAGCATGTAGGGAAAAATTCAAATGTTACTAAAGAGCAAATACAATCCGAGGACTATATTCATGGTTGCATCGAAAGTAATCTCGCTTTTTTACGTTCAATACCTAATTCTACCTGGTATTGGTCTGAAAAGAAGAAGGATTTATTCGCTATGATCAGGCAATTAGGTAAGCCAACTGTATTTTTCACAATAAGTGCTAACGAAATCGGGTGGCCTGATTTACTACAACTATTGTACAAATTGAACAAACACGATTCTATTACAAAAGAAGCAGTAGCAAAATTACACTTCATGGTGAAAAGTACGCTGATCAATGAAGACGCTGTAACTTGCGCTATATATTTCAACAAATTAGTCAATGTCATAATGAATATTCTTCAATCAAAAAAATGTACTCCTTTCCGTAAGTTTCGAGTTCTCCATTACTTCAAGCGTATTGAATTTCAGCATCGAGGCAGTCCTCATGCGCACATCTTAGCATGGCTTGATAATGCTCCGAATGATGCACTTAATGAGGATTATAATAAAGCTATTGAACTCATTGATGCTTTAATATCGGTTTCGGCATCGGAAGCATCGGGAAATATTAAACTTCAAACGCATAAGCATACATTCACCTGCTTTAAAAAAAATCACTTCAAATAAAGCACAAAAATGTAGATTTGAAGCTCCATTTATGCCATGCAAAAAAACTATGATTTTATGTCCTATGAAAGATACAGAAGAAGGATTTATCAACTATCGGAAACGATATGCACAAATAAGAGTATCACTGGAAAATGAAGATTTTGTGGATATAGGCGATTTTTACAGTCGCAATGGTATAAATTCGGATGATGAATACTACAATATTATCAGAGCAGGAATAACTAGACCAAAGTATTTACTGCGAGAGCCTATGTGCAAATCTTCATTAAGTATCGTATATATACCAACGGTTTGGCCAATTGAACGTCAGCGAATAAGAAAAACTATAGAAGAGTTGAGTAAATTAGAGGATGATTGTACGGACATATGGAAGGAAAACTGGTTCGATAAGTATGAGAAAAGACCAGAATACTTAGAGAGTGTAACATTAGCTCAATTTGTATCCAAATACACGAAAAATAAAAATGGAGAATTTATTGAACGGAATGAACCAAGGATAATTCGGTATCGAAATTACGACATGTCCAGTGATTTCCAGGAATATAAGCGTGAAATGGTGACTCTCCATTTACCATTCCGAAGTGAAGAAGTAGAAATATTAGCGGAGATGAAATTTATTTCCATCTATGATGACAATGAGAACATAATCTTGCAAAGGAGGAAAGAATTGTAGTCAAATATAAATATTGATAAAACTATCCAAATTTGTAGAGAATTATGCCGAGAGGAAACTTCTCTAGATGAGGATGAAATACGAGATAATGCCAACAGATATCCGGAACCAAATCCATTCGAACAATTGTATAATGATCCAAATGCGGAAATAAATAGCGATCTTCGATTAGCTTCTCTACATAAGCTTGGCGCTATTGCAAAAAAAAAGGAAAATATTATGTCTAGTGCGGATTTTTGTACAGCTATGCGGATGGCTAATGAAAAACAAAAGGCTCTGCTATTACATGTAATCAACAAATTATTATCTAATGATAATAGTCCTTTACAAATTTTTTTTACTGGACCAGCTGGATGTGGTAAAACTTTTGTTGTAAAGCTTATGATGGAAATATATAATCGGTTTTCTGATAGTGATGGGTATTGCAATGCCTATATAACTTGTGCATCGACAGGAAAAGCAGCTGTAGCAATAGATGGCACAACTGTTCACACAGCTTTGAAAATATCTTTATCAAAGTTGTTACCACTAAGTACAGAAGTCGCACATCAATACAGGTCTTTATTTAAATATGTCAGAGTAATCATAATAGATGAAGTAAGTATGATTGGCGCAGAACTTCTAGAACAAATTGATTTACGTCTGAAACAAATTACAGGTAATTTTACAAAAAATTTTGGCGACTTAGACGTGATATTAATTGGTGACTTGAGACAATTACCTCCAGTCAGAGCAACACCGATTTATAAGCAAGTCAAACGCAGAATGACAGGGCCGACAGTGTGGCACGGCTTGAAATTTTATGAACTTACAGAAGTTATGAGGCAAGCAAACTTAATGTTTTCCAATGCGCTTACAAAAATTGGCAATGGAGAAAAACTGAACTCGGACGAATTGACTTTAATTGAATCGCGATTCGTTAGCAAAGAAGAAGCTGATGTTGCTTGTCCCCATGGAATTCGTCTCTTTTTATCAAATGTAGCTGTTCAAAATTATAATAATGCCATATTGAATTTAGCAGAAAATAAGGTAACTTCCATTGCAAAAGATACGTATACGGGCTGCCATAATGTTGAACAAGAAAGTTTCGTGAAACAAAAGTTGCATAAAATGTCGACAATTGATACAGGAGGATTGCCTTATGAAATAATATTTGTATTAGGCAAATATTATATGTTAACGATTAATGTCGATGTTTCCGATGGATTAGCAAACGGTGCTGTAGGAAAATTGTGCCATATAGATTATGATGATGGTGGTGAAGTTAGCAGAGTTTGGATTATATTTCCAAATGCAGAAAAAGTTGGAAGAAAAATTCGGAGCAAAATTTCGGGATACATGGTGGATCACAAAATTTGTAAGAATGCTGTTCCAATCGCTAGAAGATCATGTACCGTACCGCTAAATAATAATAAAACTATAAACGCCAAGCGTAATCATTTTCCAGTCGTGTCTGCATGCGCAGTAACAATTCACAAGTCACAAGGAGCATCTTTTGATGAAGTTGTTTATGAATATGAAAAAACACATTCTCAACAATTAGTATACGTTGCATTATCAAGAGTAACGCGCATCGAAGGGCTTCACATTGTAACTAAAAATAACAATCGCACATTCTTTCACGGCCGAAGAGAGTCTACATCTGTCACTGACTTACAAACTGAATTTAAAAGGTTATCACTGAACAGACTTCAAACAATTACTTCTGTGTTAAAAGACTTTATTTCCAACAGAAATGGAATATCAATATATTCATTAAATTGTCAAAGTCTTCGCGCACATGTCCTGGATCTTGATGACGGTGTTGCTCAAAATTCAACTATATTGCTTTTATCTGAAACATGGTTGAACAACGAAGAAAACATCGATATCCCAAATTTCCATTGTGTTACTAAATTTAAGCGACCTCAGTGCCGAGCTGCAGGAGTAGCCATATATAAAAGTAATAGAGACACGACAAACATTATAACTTCACAGATGGATGTAGCATTTAGGAATTCTCAATCATATAGTTTTAATGAATCATCTATTGGAGAAATTTGTGTTGCAAAATGTGAAGCAGAAAATGGACTACTTATCATAATAGTTGCCATTTACATCTCACCTAATCAAAGTGTAAATAAAATAATTGAATTCATCCATGAAAATTTACTCATTTATACAACAGCAGGGTCTGCTTTGCTTAATCGGAACTTAGATAAATTACCTATGATCTTGAGTGGAGATTTCAATATCGATTTTTCACAAGAAACATCAAAGCCTTTAATTGATTTTTTAAAGATCACATTGGATTTAAATATGTCAAATAATAAAAATGAAAGTACAACAAAATACGGAACTACAATTGATGGAGTTTTTTCTAGATATATAAGTAAAATTCAATCGAAAGTATTTATTTCTTATTTTAGTTATCACAAACCCATTGTATCCTTTGTAGAATACGAAAACGAAAATAAATAATTTGATTTATATAGAATTAAATAAATAATAACTTTAATTTCTGACTTGTTTCTCATTTATTCTACTAATACGATCCATAATAATACTACATAATACATAATATTATTTACTATATATATATATAAATTGATTGCGATTGCCAATGAAGTTTTCACTTCTGCCGTGCGGTCTTAAGCACACACTCTAATTTTTTTTTTCATCATGTCGAACGGTGAACAGTATTCGACAACGGTGTATACCGAATTATAGTGTCGTGAATAATCAAAGCGTAAGCAGTAGTTTTCTCTGAAAATTTTCACTCGAATCAAATTCTAAACGTACGTCGACAGCGGATGATTTGACCGCTTCCTCTTGTCTAGAGCAATCGATAACAAACAACGGAGCTTTGGTTATAAACTCATTGGGTGACAGTATAGGTGGCTGTCACGACGGTTGTAGTAAGACTTTTGGAAACGTTCGTACATGTCGTAGAGCAGCGCAAAACGACTTTTAGGGATGTCAAGATTCAGGTTGTCATAGGGATAGTACTTATCGTTTAGGAAGAGTTTAACGTTAGTCAACTTACAGTGGTCGAATTCGGAAGCGTTTTTGGCTATTTCATTCTTTCGCGCCGTCTGAAACATCAGAACCACGTATCGCGGTTTCTCCAGCTGCGGAGACGTCTTTAAGGTCCACGAATGTCGGTTGGTCGTCGGCAGTGCTGGAAACTCGTGCAATTCCCAACTTCGGAACGGTATTTCCAGCCGACGATCCATCCGGATGTTGTCCAAAAGCGGTAATCGGTTTGCGTTTGCCGCGCGCACGTACGGGACCCTCCAGTCTACTTTACTCAGTTCAAGTTTTCCGTTAGTAACCTCATCGTCTGTTTTTATCAAAGCGTTTAGATTAGTGGAGGTACGCAAGAGTATCAATTCTTGCTTGACGTTCATAATTATTAGTGTAAAATCTTCGGCGAAACGTAGTAGCAGTTTCAGCGGAAGGCAGAAGTTGAAATCACCCGTAGACTCGTTTGTAGTCAGATGATTGGCGTCTTGCATTACCCACGCTGTGTTAATCAGATGTTTTCTTTCATATTCCTCTACAGACAGCAGAGTTTTTACTGTGCTCGTCACGCCAACGTTTCTAGTGCGGTCTACTTCAACACCGGCTAGTTCGTAACGGATTTCCTCAAAGAGAAAGGCCATTGCATTGTTTATTAGTTTTACGTTTAACTCTTTTGTCGCATCTTCCTTGATTAATCTTCCTTCAATGTATAGAAAACTCTCTGTGTTTTCCAAATCGTTGTTTCAACCCAAATACCGAATGTTAGAAAACGTTTTCAAGACTCTCTCAGACGTAGGAATATCGTACTTTGCGTACAGTGAAAACGATGAAATACCACCACCGAACGAAATCGGTCACAATTCTATCATGTTGTCCGACGACGTCGCTTGCGAACGACAGGATAACATAAGGAAATATTTTGCTATGGGACGACACAGCGGTGTAGACAGTTTGTACCTGTCAGACTTATAGTCTTATCACTAAACAACTGGTGCGAGACAACGCTAATTTCTTGATCCTATTCAGACAAGACGATCTCAATTTACGACACGTTTACAACGATCACGTCAACACAGACATGAAATATGATACGTTCAAAGAGACCTGTGCGGAATCATGGAAGGATCGTCACGGATTTTTAGTCATCGACAAGGACTCACCGATCGATGCGGGGAGATACAGAGTGGGGTTCGATCGTTTTATACAGTGTTCACCATAAATAGGGTTGTTCATACGTTAAAACAGTGTAAAAATGGAGGAGAAGCAATTGATACAAGATATTGAGACGATTAGTAACGATATAAGGAGAAAATATCAAGCGTTGAAGCAAGGTATCAGAGACAGTGATGAACTGTTAACGAGGACTTTCAAACCGCTTTTAGAACCGCTATCAAAGATCACACAAAAACTAAACGTTACCGAGAAACAACAGGAGGAGGAGGAGGTAATTAAAAAAGATGGGAAAGGTAAAATGTTGCATCGTGCCACGTCGCCACCTCCTTTCGTTAGAACAGAAGTGTTGGCAGAAACACCGAATGCGACTCCACAAGAAGAAGAAGAGGAATTTTTGTCAACACCAACAGGTAGACAGGACGTGACTCTAGAAGAATTTTTGTCAACACCAGAAGGGAAGTACGATGCACAAGAATACGTTGAAAAGACGGTTGAAGGGCCGCTCGCGAGGAAATATTTACTCTTAGCGTTATCGGACGAGCGAGAACGTCTCATGGAGCATACGTACGGTGTCCGTAACTTTGAAAACAAATGGATGGTTGGTAATTCGGTGTTGGAGATCAATGAAGACGATAGCTTATACATAACCGGGAAAGTGTACGGGGGTACGCCCGGCCTCTACGAACTATTGTTTATGAAAAAACCTGACAAAAACGTTTACAATGAGGACGACTTAGCAGCGTACAAGACCATACTGTCAGACACTAACGCGCACAAAATGTATTATCTACCCGGTACAAAAATCAATACAAACAGGGGTCTCAAGTACAAAGAGATAATCGCACGATTGTTACCACGACGCACTGGACACGGGTATATGGAACCGAAAACCAGCGTTGATTACGTGCACTGGGACGATCCGAATGAACTGGTGGAAAGGATGCGACTGTTGATTGGTTCGAAACGCGCGGGACACACAGGACACGACAACTAAATAATTCCTATAGTAGAAGAATTGCGTGTGGCAGGTATAATTTATTAGTATAATGCAGTATAAATTTCTTCTCAGAAACAGGATGACCGTTGACAAGTTCGGAAGACATCAAAGTAGCGTAAGCGTGCGACGAGAGACTAAAAGGCAGATACGCGAAAGCATAGGATTTAAGACTACCGACGACGGACATGTTGATGTGGAAAACAAAAAGATCCGCAATCTGGACGAACCGGAGGCAGCAAAGGATGCCGTATCCCTGGCTTATATGCAAACACATTGTCTGCTACTCGATGATGAACGTAAAAGCGTAGACGTTAAAGGGTGTAGACTGAAAAATTACTTTGTCTATCGTTGATCAAGACGGTGATATTGTTGATTTCCGCGGAGAAGTCATTACAATAAGACTGCACCTGAAATTCATCTATATCGATGGGTTTGTACTTTGGTACAAAGATAAACAGTGGCGTAAGGAACAAACACGGCAGTAGACGTTCGACAGTAAAGCGATTGACATCGAGCAACAGACGTTTCTTGATTTCGCTCGGTTTTAAACTATGTCGTCCGAAATTTTAGCCGTCGAGCGAGGAGCCGCTTTCGATAACAGCATCACTCAGTATGAATATCATACACACTCACCATACGCTTCCACGCGATACGATAACAACGATGAAATACGTATACCCATTCAACAGCTGGACGTCTTCACGCTGCCGGCAGAGAGTTTTCTATACATTGAAGGAAGATTAATCAAGGAAGATGCGACAAAAGCATCTTCCATGTTCCACGATGGACGCTTTTTTCTCACTGTGTGTTGAATAGTGTTTGACCTTGTATCTATTTAGTAAAGCTTGCACGGTTCTGTTGTAATACTCTTTACCTTGATCCGTTTGAAGATACTTAATTTTATTTTTATTTAGTATTGGTTAGAGTGCACGTGCTACTTCAACGCCCGTTTTCGTTTTTAATGGAATCGCATACGCCAATTTGCTAAACGCGTTTATTACAGTCATGAGATACTTGTAACCCTTGTTCCACTTGGCATGTGGTATCATTTCTACTAAATCCGCTTGGTATAGATCGTGTAATCCCTTCACCTCCACCGCACGTCTGGGAAAATTCCTTCTCACCGGTCGGTGCAATTCCATCGCGATGGTTCTGCGTACGCTGTTCGTATTCTGATTCATGTTCTCGCCACCCGAAACGTCAATCGCAAAATTTCGGTACGAGATACACAGACACGTTTTCACAGAAACTCACTGACTTCACCACTGATACTGATACTATGTTAACCAGGAAAGCGTGTCTTATAGCGTCACGATAAGCGTATGTCGGACGCGTACACTATAACGGACTTTCGGGATTGTTGTTTTATGGAAGTTCCAATTCGATAATGACCGTAAGCCAGAGTTCTTTCACCATCATCCGGTATATAACGTTTATCATCGAACGGTGACAGAGATTGTTTGACGATCTGTTTTGTATACATGTTGTGTTGTTCACTGCGAATAGTCTGCGCAGTCGTGTAGATTTGACACCGTGTCTTTACGCACTGCTTGTACTGTTGATGTATTAATTGATTCTTGATGGCAGAACGGGGCACACCTTTTGCGACTTTCTTCTCTTTATCGTTTAACGTGACAAAGGAATAACACTTTGCACGTAAACCGACAAATTCGAGTATTGGTATACTTTTAGTTTCGTCTTTGAAGGTACCCAAATTCTTCATGTTGAAATTACTATGACACGGATGTGTTGTAGGGTAGTCAGACGTATCAAACAGATCCAGACGTTTCTGTATATCTTTGTAAACATCATCGGTCTGTATGTCATATAATAATGAATCAGTTTCTGTCATGCATAACCGCGCACGTGATCCATACGTTGTTAATGTAAAGCCGTAATGAAACCGGTACACTATTAATTTACTAATATCAAGTACCGAAAAGCCGACGTACAAAGGACGGTTTAAAATGATTGATTGTTTTTTCATTGTAACACCGACCAGATTTTCATTGTATACAAAGTAGTGTTGTAGCCTAGGATTAGCCTTTAGCTTATGGAGTTTACTTTCGTTTGTAACCAACTGGAAATCGATACGTTTTCTTACGTTTTCTAACGATTTACCGTACGGTGCGTTATTCGTTAATTTGAAAAAAATCTCTTTGGAATTCGTTTTTTGCTTCCTTTCTACGTGCCGTGTTAAACTCAATAAACGGTTTCAACCACGCGCTCTGTCTGAACGACAACACACGATGAATTTCTTTCAACTCCATACCGAGTTCAAGATAGAGTTTCAGAGTTCTGTAATGTACGATATACTTCTTCTTGTCCTCTAGTGATGTAATCAGTTTCTCTACTTTTACATTACTGCAAGCAAAGTCTTTCATCATCTTCATCCTGTAACAGTACGGTGAGAGTAAATCGTCAGATGCTAACGGATAGTCTGTGTGTAGATCGTGTAGTTGTTGCGGATAGCTCAAATCGACTTCGAGGATATAACCTGTCTCGTCATCGTCACGTAACGTGCGCACGTCTAGCGTATCTATCTCGTTGCGTTCCAACCAACGAAAACCGGAAAGAGGTAAAGGTTGTGTCATAGCCGTTCCATAGTGGTTCGTACAATCAAGGTACAATAAATAGTTATGTGGTTTCGTCTCATCATAATCGGGAACGTATGGATTGTTGGCTTTAGCATATCGATTAGATATCATCGCTACACCGCCTTTTGTCCCATTTTCAACGTACAGGTGCATGTTTAGTTCCATCAGTAACTCCAACTGAACACCGGTCAATTTTAACATCGCGTTCCACGCTAAGCCGGCGGCGGTAAACATGTTGCACGGATCCAGTTCATAGTACTGCATGCTCATGTTTCTAAAGTTTTCAAAAACATCAGCCATTTAAGTAGAGATCGTGATATTCACCAAACGTTTTCATATCAAACGCCGACCAAACCGCTTGCGCGTGTACATAATCTTCTTCGTCTACAGGTGAGTCTGTCAACCCATTGTAAAAGTATTTCTGTGTCGGTAGCTGCGTCTCGTTAAATTTAGATTCATCGGTAACGTATTCGTATGGGTAGACACCTTTACGTAGCAGTAGATCGAGATTAACCTTGTAAAACTGCTGAAGAATTTTAAATTTATCTTTTGAGAGGTTGGATACGAGCTTTTCCAAGGAAGCGTTCATAAAGCGAAGCGAGTCGAGAAAGCGGAGCGGTCCGAGAGAAACCGAAATGTACCGTTCGCTGGTAGTAGCTATACACGTTAATTCTTCTTGTTTATATTTCCCAAAACCTTGCATCAAATGACAGTCGTATCCGCTCAAATTGTGGAAGAAAACCGGTACGCGAGTTGGCACTTTATAATTTATATTACACGTATTATGTGCAGCACCCAAATATCGTCCCGTTACGTGACAGTGGTTGCGAACCTTTTCGTCCGTTAACTGTTTCTTGCACAGGTGACAAGTGCGTCGCGTTTTGAAAATTACGTTCGTCGTTCGTAGTCATGTTTACAGGTTCATTGAAGACTCTATTTAACCGAGCAATATCTTCTAACAGCATACGTAAAAATGTGTTCACTATGTCCTTACTACGGTATAGTACTGGTTCCTTTACGGCTTTCCCGGTCCAATCAAATATCACATAACAGAAGCCGGCGGGTATATGGTGTGCCACGTTCCTCGATTTTTTTTCAGCTATCGGAACGATGAACGATTCAAAATCAGCGTACACCGTGTAAGGAACCCTGTGACATAGTGTATAATTTTTAGAAAACATCCACCTATCGTTTTCAGCAGGAAGTTTTACTTTTTGTGCACCATGCTGGGAATAATAAATTTCGTGTTCTTCAAGTCGCTTCTGAGCCACGTCCGAGTCACTGTTATCTGAAAATCTGTGTAAGCAATAATTGCAATAAAACGAAGAGGCGCGATGTTTTGTTAACGAAGAAAGCAGACGCGAAAGGCTTCTTATCAAGCAGTAGTGTTTAGAGTTGTTCGCGTCTCACAGTAGAAGAAGGTTAAGGTGATACTTCCTACCGCGGTATTCTGTAATTCGTAATGGGTATATTTCATCTTCGTATGCAAAAACGTTTATTGATATGTTCTCGTTCAATTTTTCGAACCGTTTAATACTCTTCACTTGCACAGGGTACTCAATACCGTCCATGTTAAGTTCATTTTCGTACGGGACGTAGTGGGCTAAACGATACGCGTTTCTCGCAATCGGTGGGGGGGGGGGGTCATGAGGGGGAGAACAGTATAAATAAGCGTACATTTTCTATTGAAAATCATCACTATGGAGTCTATCGTGAGCCAAGCAAAGTCAGTTCCTGCGTTTTTACCACGCAGGGACTTGCACAGTCTACAGATCAACGCGAAATATCATAATTTATGTATGAAGTTTGTAAGCACGAGATATGGGAAGTCGGTGGTAGTGGATCTTGAAGAAACTGGAGCGTGTCCGCAGACACAAGATAAAAATTTTTACGTATATCTACCAAAGAGGTGGGGTGACTTTTTTGCAGAAGACCAGATGGCAACAATACAACCCTGTGTTTTGTCACTAAGAGTTACTTCACACACGTCGCTGGGGAACGAAAAAATAAGCGTCCAGCTTGATATTGATTATGTAAGTACAATATTACTTTAGTAGTTATGTTTTTTTATTTAAGAATTGTAAAAACGCCTCCTTATTAATTTGTTTCTTTTTTTTCTTTTCCAGACAAAGTAAATATAATTTCCATGGTGACGCTGGTGAAAGTTTTAGTTAATTATGGTGAAGGATTTTTAACAAATGTTTAAATTACTTTAATTTTTTAAAAAATTGTTGCTACCGATGACGTTTTTAAATTTTAAGAATTAATAATAACAAGGTAGCCAAGGATTTTAAACAAATTTTTAAATTACTTTAATTTTTTTAAAACATTGTTGCTACTGATGACATTTTTTAATTTAAGAATTAATTAAACAAGGTAGCCGTTGATTGGTTAAATGAGCATTATCACGAGACATACATATATACGTGTACGCTAGCTCATACGATCATTTGTACTTCAACCGTTATGATGGAGGTTTTGGATAAATCAGATTTATATCATTGTGAGAACGAAAGGCGTAAAACTTTCGCGACATGGCCGGTGAAATTCATCAGCCATACTGATATGGCTGCCGCGGGATTGTATTTTATGTATCACCCCGGTCACAACTATGATGTTTGTGATTGTAGTGCTTCCTACAGTGATGCGGTACGGTGTGCTTTCTGTGGGATCATGCTTAAAAAATGGGAAAAGGGTGACGAACCTATGAGCGAACATCGAAAATGGGCTCCATCGTGTTATTTCGTGAAGGAAAAAATGAAATGAAGGGGGGGCATTCTGAAAGAAAACAGAGGTTATACAAATATAGTTTCGTGTTAACAAATACATAACCCAATAACATTTTTGTAATTTTATTTTTCAGAAAGATGGGGGGGAATGTAACAGTAAACATTGTTAAGCGTCAAACTGGCATGCTTGAAAATAAGAGACTATTTTGTCAGTGTGATTACATAAAGTTACATAGTTCTATTAGACACGAAAATTTTTATAAACAATTAAATGAAGCTAATATATGGATATCGACAAAACGTGTTAAGGAACTAGTAAAAATGAGAAATATATTTGATGATGTATTTAGAAATAACTTCAAAACATTATTCCCGGTGGTAAAACAAATATCTCTCTGCAGGTACCACAGAATAGAATACCTTCATGCAGAAAAAAATTATTTTCAAAAATATCGTTTTTTGGATAAGAATATTAGCCCTATATGAAACAGAGTTTTAACATAAGGACTAGCTAACATGAACATATATGTATGTATGTAAGTGTCTGTAAAACATGTACTGTTATGAATTATTTGTTTGTCATTGATGTAACGAAAGTAGATGTAACTGTTTAATGTCACTACAAAGGCTTTTTGTGCAAATGAAAAATAATTTGACGGAGGAAGGTAGTGAAAGAATATATCATAAAAGTTCATAGAAAAATAGTTTTATTTCGCAAGCTAATAACTTTTTTAATTTTTTTTAAATAAAAAAAAGATATCAGGATATGATAAAAGAAATATAACATTGAAAATTGTTAAGCGAGAAACTGGCGTGCTTAATAATAAGAGACTATTTTGTCAGTGCGAGTACATAAAATTTCATAGTACTATTAAAAAAGAAAGGTTTAATGAACCATTATCTCGATACACTAGACTTAAAAAATGGAAATGTGTTGTACAACTAGAAAAAAGAAGTCGTACATTTGATGATATCTATAAAAATAACTTCAACACTTTATTTCCGATGACAAAACAAATATCTCTTTGCAAATACAACAGAATTGAATACCTTCATACAGAAAAACATGTATTTCCAAAATTAACTTTTTTGGGGAGATTGTATTATATGATGTACTCTTTTAGCATTAATGGATTATATAACGAGTTACGACAATGTGACTGGTTACTTATTGACTGGTTACGTCATAAGTCAACTAGTTGTTCATTTCGTCGTTACTGTTTCTTTGTATAGCACGTAAGAACCATAGATATATAATTTTAATTTTTACTTAAGGACTTGGTATATATCATATATCTTGTACCACACGATATAAGTCTCTGTAATAATGTATCCCGATTGTGTCCTCTCATAACAGTGATATATCACTATCACTGTATGCAGTGGCGCACCCAGGATTCTTTTTCGGGGGGGGGGGGTTTGAAAATTTAGAAACAAGGTGCACAATTTTGGTTTTCCTCATTCTTTTCTTTACAAAGAGGGCTTTTTCCTGGAGAAACGACAATATGCAACTTATAAGGAGCCAATATCGTAAGAACAGGTAAAAATTAACTTTGCTTCATAGAATTTTACTCATGTACGTTGCACCTATAATGCTGCAAAGGCATACTGCACGTGTAAGGATTATGAGTTAAAGTCATGTTAAACACAGGCTTACTAATTTGCATATGCTTATTGAATAATTTAAATACTTAATCAGTAGACGCCGACTTTACTGAAATAATAATACAATAGTATACCTAGTTAAAATAATCAGACATAAAGCAGTTGCGCACTTTGAAGTGGGGATAAGGCGGGAAGAATGTTATACACGTGAGTAGAAAAAAGGCCTTTTGAAAATATTAGCCTTCTCCTTGAATGACGAGTCTACGTACGGAGGTTTTGATTTCGATGTCTATTTCGATACTACTAAGCAGTACTGTACATATGGACGTTTTGTAACACGAAACAAGCAATAGATACAACAGAGGTACCATACAAAGATTGCACCAAGTTAGAAAATGTTTAACATTTAATAGGCCTACTGCAATTATTTTGTAAACAGTGATTTGGTATGTTGTGTCTATTGCAGTCTTTCTCCAGATCTTCTAGTCGAGCCTAGACATTGACAAACATTGTATATTTTGACGTAGGCCTACATAATAGTTTGTGTACATGTTACGATTCAGGAAAAAAAGTAGTAATATCGGTAGAAATGAGCCTCGGACGAAGCTGACGAAAACTAGTTCAAGCTACAAGGTGAAAGTTTAACATTTTTACCAATAAAAAAATTAGTGTTCCGAGTCAGTAGGTATATATTTAACTTATAATTAGTTAATCAACGGACACGTCATGGACAACAAAATCCAGGAATATAGTCAACATTACCCTGGCAACTTAGTTTGTTTGAATAAGTAACGTCAATAACAGGCCCGAGTGTGAAATGATGTGTGTGTTTTAAAAAAAACAACAAATGTAGATTGTCCATAAAGAACAGGAGAGACAATATTAATGAAAAAATTATACTACAACTGTTTAAGTAATATAGAATTTAATTACTTACAACCAATTACAAATATTTAGCTCAATTCTTCCATCCCACTAATGTTTCAACGCTGTTATTATAACTCAAATCGTCTTCACTGTTGCTATCCCGTTATTTATTAATTTTGAAACGAACTGTTACATTATACACTCTTTGGTCTGATCTCCCGCAATCTTTTCAATTTTCATGACATGGTCACATCTTGATGTGCAATCTATGAAAGAAATACACTCAAATTCCTTTTTTTGCTAAGTTTCTAACACTGTCTATGGAAAATGCACGTTTTTAGCACGCTTCGTCACGATTGCCTAAATCAGTTCTAGGATTAAGATCAGGAAGTCAGGATGACAGAGTGGAAGTCGTAAAATGTAATGTCCATGGTTTGCCAAAACAGTGGTTATTATAAGAGTTTTGTAGCTATGTTGGTTTACTTTGTTTAATTAGTGAATAGAACTCAGGTTAAGATAAATGGACTAAAGAAATCCCATTATTCATTAACCAGTTAATCGTGTTTGTCTTTTTTTAATGATGTTGCAGGTTGATTTATTAATTTATTGAAAATTTCAGCCACATTTGTCGATGAAAATGTACCAAAAGCAATAGGAAACTTTTAATAAAATAACACAATACAAAGTTAAGAGAAAATATATAAGAAAATTACGGCAATTCAGAGAAGAACGGCGTCTATCCACGTTTTTTTTTTTAACTGACGTTGAATTCAGATTCGTCTATGTAAACTATAGGCCGTCGTTCTTCTCTGAATTGCCGTAATTTTCTTATATATTTTCTCTTAACTTTCTAATGAGTTATTCTATTAAAAGTTTCCTATTGCTTTTGGCACATTTTCATTGAAATCTCATTTGACAAATAATGTGGCTCAGACTAGATGCACTACCATTGTAATTAATTTATCTCTTAAAAATTGTTTAAGTTACTTTGAATGTTGGTGTTTCCCCTTCTATGAATTGATATTCGTAAATAATTAATCGAGTAGTACACTTGTCAAAATCGTCTAAATCAGTTTTTATTTCCTTTGTTGAGCATTTTTTATGGGAAGCACTGAAAGATTTTATGTCAGCCGTATACGCGGATGCTTCTTTAATAATTCAAAAAACACTACTTAGAGACACGCCGCACGCCTGAGCTACACTTTCCTGGAACTTTCTTTCTGGTATTCCCTTATCTTCCGATTTAATAAACTTGTACACGTTATACATTATTTTCTGACTCTAACTATGCATGACTTTCCGTTGTACTGAAATTGACAGGCCACTCAGATTGATCTAGTTCACTATCCAAAACCGGAAAATATAGCAATAAACTAAACGCTCACTTGTGATGAAAACTGGTGTTTTTTAAAAAATACGAACACAATTGCATATCATGCGCCGCTGGCAAAAGAACAATCTATTCACGTCTGGTAAACTTACCTATGCTGAATTTTAGTTTATCATTTAGTAATAGTAAAAAGATTACTTTGTAAGAATATAGTAATTAACATATAAAGAAGATACGGTACTTTGTTTATTATGTTCTTACTGTTTGTACGTACGGTGATTACAAAATTTTTTCGAGATTTTCGGGGGAGGGTTCTAACCCCCAAAACCCCCCTGGTTGCGCCACTGACTGTATGTTATTGTACGAGTCGTAATGATGAACGTAGATGTATCTGTTTCACTGATGTAACTATGACACTGTAAACTATATATATATATATAAAATAATCTATGTGTGTGTGTGTGTGTGTGTGTGTGTGTGTGTATTGTGTTAATAAAAAACAGTGTTTTCATATATGCAATTCTTTGCAATTATAGTTAACTATACTGTATTAATAAAATCATTATATTTTCATGTGCTATTTTTTGTATTGTGTGTGTGTGTGTGTGTGTGTGTATGTTTTAAAATAACACGAATAAAGTTATACAAATAATGTATTAATAAATTAAATTAAATAATTAAATTTTCATGTGCTATTTTTGTATTGTGTGTGTGTGTGTGTGTGTGTGTGTGTTTTAAAATAACACGAACAAACTTATAAAAATAATGTATTAATAAATGAATAAGATGTTTTAAATAAAATGTTTTCATATTTCATACGATTTTTGTAATTTCTTATAACATAACCCTTACCAACAACAGTGCGCGTATAAAAACGTAATCATTGTGAGATGAGAACTAAAATGTTGTTTCAGCAAACAAACATTTGTACGCTCGCTTTCATTGGAATGCGGCAGCGAATACGAAACCTGTTTTAGAGTTAAATGCGTCTCTCTAAGACGCATTTACCGATCTGTTAATTTTAATACAAAATAAAAACATCAATTTCCGTTACATATAACAACTTGAAATGTATGCTTACATGTTTCTATAGTATACAAACTACGGTACCATATAATATTGGTTTTAATTATACACACTAAAACGTATAGCGCATCACACACATACACAAGATATATTTATTTAAACAATTTTAAACAACAACGGCTTCTTGGTTGCATGCCGGTTTCGTGTACTGGAGATGCCGGGTTCAAATCCCAGTGGCGGGTGGTGTCATAATTTATATTCACAATCTTAAATAAATTCTCAGTGTAGGCTTAACTATATAAAACTCGAAATGTAAATCAATTAGTACCTACTAGGTATATAAACAAATACACACACACAAAAATTCTATAATGTATATAGAGTGCTAAAATAAAACATATAACATTGATAATAATTGTATCACCTAAAACGTACAGTGTTAGCATACGAATATCATAAATGTTGACACACAAGAAATGGACAAATGTAAATACTTCTGTATTACGTAATATATATATATATATTGTAACATTACATTTGGCATAGCTTGATATCGTACCAGATTTAATGAAGATCATGGATAAGAAACTTAACCAGAAGAAACATATCTTATAAAAATGATAGTGAAGATGAACAAATAACAATTTTAAACTGACTTAGACTATAACTGACCGTACCCAAATTAATGTTTAGGTAAAGTGATGGAAAATACCCAGATGATGAGATAAAATTCGACCGAAGCCAGACAGCATTATGGACCATTACTATCAGTAAACAAATTGTTTTGTTAAATGTATCTTACAATATAAAAATAATTAAAATACAAATTGAGGGATAATAGGCCCAAATACACAATAGAATGTAAAAAAAAAATATACTAGCAAAATATTAACTAACCAATATAATTGAATAATACAAGAACACAATCATTATAGATACATGGAACATACAATTAAAATAGTGTGATTAATGGTAGACCTAATGTTATAAAATAGAAAGATATAAAATCATTATTAAATGATTAAACTTTTTCTTTAATGTTCGAAAGTAAGAATAAAGTTGTGTTTATGTTATTTATAGTTTTGTTAAGTAATGAGTGGATGATATGTCTTATGCAGGATTCATGTAACCAGGCATATACAGATTGTTTGATCACAAAATGTGAATTATGTTTTTTATAATGTTCCAGTAATAATTATTGTTGTAATTTTAAATAATAATACTAATAGAGTTATAGGGAGTAGTTTTGATGGTAGCTACAGAGTTAATAGGTGTTACAATAACAGAAAATAGAAATTTAACATGTCAAGACCTAGGCCTATAAAAACTTTGGAATTTTGTAAATTTTAGGAAATACTTTTAGAGGTTTATAAAACAAATGTTGTAATATGGATAGGTTTATAATTAATAGTATACACAGTAAATATGGAATAGAAATAATCAGTTTTAAATTATTTAAGAAAATTCAAATAGCAAAAATGTTACATCAGAATTTCTTAAGCAAAAATAGGCATGTTTGGTGTCTATGTGTCACAAATGTTAAGACCAAAATAATGATGCTATTAGTTTTAAATTCCCAATTAGTATAACAAAGTTATACTAATTTAAAAGTTTTGGCGAAATTCATGTAATAAAATAATGAATTTGTATGACAATGTATATCGGAATCAACCAACCAGATTTCAAGTTTTACCTTAGCAACCGAAAATTCAGATAAATAAAATAGGGACTTCTTTAACAACCATCATTGAAGACAGACGCGTTTTTATAACGTCTTAGCTAATTATATTTTAAATAGAGTAAACCTATACCAAACATAGTAAACGAATCAGGACAGTTATTGAAGAACATTAGAGGAACCCAAGAACAACAAGACACCAATTCGGAAGAATTCAAATCCCGGAAGAAGAATTAAAGAAGATTTGGACCCCACCTTCGTCCTAAAAGAATAAAAGAAGAGGATCTGGGTGAATCTGTATAATTTTATAACCTTATTTAACAACAACACCCACATATGAGCACACGAACCACTTAGAAAACTAAACAATAAAAACCCATATACACTATAATACACCAACACTAAAGAACACTTGAAGATAACACAAATTGATTATTACACCTTTTGAATACCAAAAACCTGAACGGCAACTAATAAATATCTAAAACTGTTCATAACCTAGAACTGTGGATAACACACACACGACTACTAGTTTGCACTATAAACATCAAAACCTTTTTATATCCTTATCTTGTAAAGATTGTATTTTGATTTTAAGAGTTGTATTAATCGTTTAACCATAATATTCGGACCGAATACGCCCTGAGATTATTTTATTTAATAGAATAAAACAACGAGCATCATTATTGTGGTTGATTCCAGTATAGTTATTAGTTACTACCAACTTATGAACAAAGACGACATAATTTTGTCACAATTTGTATTAAAATAAAGAAAAACGAGAAACATAATTGACCAATTCTTTTGAATAAAGATTGATCAAAGGAGTACATCTGTTTGGTTTTATTTTTGCATTATTATTACTGTTTTAATTAAAATACGATAACACAGCAAAGCGGACGGAGCGGCAGTTGGCAGCTCCGAATTACGTCATTGGTACTAGACATGCCTCTATCTGAGACAAAACTGTCGTAAACTCCTCGAAGGTGAGTATAGACTTGCCTACCACGCGGCGCAAATGAAACTTTAAACTCTTTATGCCGCTCTCCCAAAGGCCACCAAAATGAGGTGACGAGGGCGGAATAAATGACCATGAAATACCCTGAGAGGCCGTGAATGATTTGATTGATGAGGTGGCATCCTTATTATGCCAAAGATTGTAGAGGTCATGTAAAACATTGCGGGCCTTCCTAAAGTTTGTGCCATTATCAGAATATAATTGACTGGGTATGCCCCTGCGGGACATAAAACGACGTAAGGCAGCTATAAACGCATTGGCTGTAAGGTCGGAAACCAATTCCAAATGAATGGCCCTCGTTGCTAAGCAAATGAACAAAGACACGTATGCCTTAGAGAGAGTTCTGGATTTCTGCCCGCCATAACGAATCATGAAGGGACCACCATAATCAACCGCGCACAATAGAAACGGCCGTGATGGAGTGACTCTAGGAGATGGTAAAATGCCAAGCCTCTGAACCTGCTGTTTGGCACTAAACCTGAGACACTTGTCACATTTACGAATGATGGAGCGAATGACTAACCTGGCATTAATAATCCACCAACGTTGACGAAGTGAGTGATGCACGAGTTGAGCACCAGCGTGAAGTAGACGAATGTGTTTGCGTTCAATAATAAGGCGAGTAATATGAGCCGATGGATGCAAGACAATAGGATGCTTAGTGTCGTAAGGTAATTGCGACTGCTGTAATCGCCCGCCAACGCGTATTACTCCAGACTCATCAAGAAACGGGTCGAGAGAAGACAACTTACTCCTGATAGAAACAGAAGACTCATTACGAAGACAATTAATCTCGGCAGCAAAGTGGATCGACTGAGATTGTTTTATGAAGAAATTAAGAGCATGATGAATTTCGACGGGGGTAAGAGCGCCCGTTATTTTGTCAGCACTGGAGAGTCTAATATTTTTGATGAACCGAAAACAGTAAGCGTATACACGTGTCAGACGGTGCAACGAAGAAAAGTCCTTAGAAAGGTCAATAGCCAGGGTAGACATTAGAGAAAGGTTGGGGGTTTGTTTCTCTTCCGCAGTGACTTCAGAAGACGACGGATTAGAAGGTAAAAAGGGTGGAAAAGGATTGGACTCGGAAGATTGAGACAAACAAGCGGGACCGTGCCACCAAAGCGAACAATCGCGCAAAACGTCAGGGTGACACCCCCTAGAGATAATATCAGCAGGATTGTGTCTAGAATTCATGTGATGCCATGTATAGGCTTGCGTAAGACGCTGAATCTCGGCAACACGACTAGCGACGTAGGTTTTCCACCTCGTGGACTGGGCATGAATCCAGTAAAGAGACACCATGGAGTCAGAATATAAATGAACACTATTAATAAACGAATAAAGCGCAGGAACGACCTTAGATACGAGTCGCGATAACAACAAGCAAGCACAGAGTTCGATAATAAAGTTTGCGTAATCGCGCGCAAGCTTAGAATCACGCCTGATTCGGCGTTCTAATTCAAAAATCTTGCTTCAGCATTGGTATAAGATTCCCCCAACTGGAGATGGTCGGACTTAAATGGTAGTGAAACAACGAACCTACCCTCTTGATTGCGATGAGTAGACCCCACGAAATGCTCCTCACAAGCTGACTCGTTATCAGGTGTATTATCAGGGATAGTTTCTGCTTCCCAGAATTTTTCGAGAGACTGCAAAATTTGACCGTCGTTGTTCCTAGCTAGGAACGAAACAGCAGGACCCTTGTAGCGGCAGTGTTTGGGCAGATTGCCTGCAAGAATGTAGCCTAACTTTGTTTCCTGTATAATAGGAAAATGAGGACCGCGTACGTATTTGTTGGCTAAAATTAAATCTAGGTAGAATTGCGCCCCCAACAGTATGTCGATTTCGGACGACATGTTGAAATTTGGATCGGCAAGAAAAATGTTGTCTGGAATGTTAAATTGATTTATGTCAAACGATTGTGCTGGCAGTTTATGGGTTAATGCAGATAAGACAGCACATTTTGCCTCGAAGCTAAATCTTTGATAACGAGAAATAATGCGTATAGACGCGAGATTAGTGGCATGACACGCGGTATTATTTATACCTGTAATCGGTATGTTGGATTTAGTCAAGTTAAGCCGTAATTTCTTGGCAAATGATTCCGTACAAAAATTTATTTGTGAACCCGCATCCAAAAGAACTCTTGCGTTTTGTCTTTTGCCAGCCTGGTCAATGACAAACACAATTGCTGTTGATAAAAGAATATTATTCGTGGATTGTAATTTGAGTGAACAGTAATTACTGCTGCTGGTAGAGACTGGCTTCGGCACATTGTTTATGTGCAACAATGTATGGCGTCGTTTTGAACAGATCTTACATGCCTGCTTAATCTTACAATTAGATACAAAATGATCTGATCTAAGACAATTGGTACAACATTTGTGATTTGATATAAATTGTCGTCGGTCAGCGGTGCTTAGTGCACGAAATTTATCACAGATGTAAATTGGATGATTAGATTTACAGCACAAACATGAATAATTACTTGACGCTGAGTGATAACTCTTAAATGTAGTACTGCCAGCAGCGTTTCGTGATTTATGTTTGTCAGATTTATTATTGAATCTTAAACTTAGCTTGTTGAGTTGCTGCCCGGCATCGATAGGCAGTGTATTTTCTAACAGCTGTCTACGTGCGTTTAAAAAATGAGTGAAACCTTGAAAGTTAGGAAGATTGTCAGGGTCTATAGACTCCTTCCATAATTTAAAAGTAGTATGGTCGAGTTTTGCTGATAATAATTGTATAGTGATAAGCTCGAATGAATTCACTGACAGTTGCATTGCCGCCAGTGAATTAACGGAAGACGTTATTGTATTTGTGAATTCTGCCAAACTTTGGACAGAGTCTTTAATTGTTGACTTGATTTCAAGTAAATTTTGAATGTAGTACTTTGCTAGTATGAACTTGTTGTCATACCTTTGCGGACAGCAAACTCAACGCTATCGACTAGTTTTCATTACAAATAGGTAGTGATTTAATTAAGTCTAACGGCTCATTTTTTAGAGAAGAATGCAAATAATGTAGTTTCTGCACTGACGTTAGATCGGATCTTGCATGCACCAAGTCCAAAAAAATTGAATAAAAATGCTGCCATTCCAAGATATTGCCTGAGAAGCAGGGCAAACTTATCGGTTTTAATTGCATATGGCCCGTTAATACGGGAGGTACAGTTTGAACATTAAAGGTATCAATTAATTGTAAAATAATAGCTTCTGTGGAATATAACATTTCTTCGACCTCAACTCGGTCTTCTTGAGCAGCGTTTATGTCTTTGAAAATAAGTTCGATTTCGGACTGATAAAAAGTGTTTGGTGTTAGAGTTTCTATCAAAGTTACTGACAGCTGATTGTATACGCACTATTGCGGACTTTAAGCCGCCTCTCTTTCTGACTAACACTTTGAGGCCTTCTTCAGCCATTGTACGCACCTTGAAATGATGTTAGTGAGGTGATACCTTGTGGGCGATGTCCTGAAGCGTCGACGCCGTGGAGAAGATGCCAAACACACAGCTCGGAGAGATGACTGCTTTGGCTGACGTACTGAAGCTAGCAGGTGTAAGCTCTTGCAATGATGTCGTCAGGAGGCTCAAAGGCGACGAGCGAAATGCTGGTTGAATCACGCCACGGTCGTATCAGCGGATATGCTGAGTCGCCCATGATGGCCAGAAATTGGGGCAGAAAAATAATAAATAGGTGATTGATGTATCCGGGAATCCGGCCCGGAGCGACCAAAAAAATGTTAAGTATGAAGTGTTCGTGAATTGTCGATTTATGTTGTAATTAATTCGCCAGGATGCAGAAATGATGAAGAGAGAGTGGACTGTAGTTAATACATTTATTGAAAATTATTCACATTATTACAGCATTGAAATGGTTAGGTGTCACTTTTGAATATAAGATTGGCTAATGAGCGCATCGTAAATACAAGTCGTAAAATGTTACATTGAAGAATTAATTTAATGAGAAAGCCTAGAAGGCCATATATAAGTCTTGGGCCTAAGGCCTACATTAATTGTCGCGACAAAGAAGAAATGAATGTGACAGGATAGCAGCGGGCGCAAGGCCGACCGCCGCTAGCGAACGTATGTAACCCACTGTCCAGATGTACGGACATGAATTGAGCAAATTATAAGCGCAGATTAGCCAACCTATAAATGCAAAAATTACCGCGCTACTGTACAGTACTAGTGATGGAGCGCTCACGCAGTAAACTGGTCGCATCCAAACGATGCCACAAAGCAAAACAATATTTTGTTTCTTTTAAGTTCAACTAAGAACAGTGTGCAACGTAATGTAGCGGTAAATAGTGAGTCCTATATAAACATATAAGATAAAAGAAAAAAGAATGAATAAGTGTGCGCGATGACATCTCTACATATTAATTTGTAAGAGAACAATGTATTTAAAATAAAATAGGTACTAGGTATCTAAGGTGAAAACCCCTTATCAATAATGATGTAAAGTGCATATCTGTGGAACAAACATTAACATGAGTTATACTACAAACGAGGTTTTCTACCAGACATCCGAGAAGAGCGTACGAGCCTCAGAATCACCGAACTCACTTCAGGAACCTCAACGTCAACGGAAACTACAATAACGACAGACCATCAGTAGACACCTCAAGGACCGAGGAGCCTAATCTGAATCAACATCAGGATACCATAAGGTGACGCGGAAGACAGTCTCCCGTGATTAAGTAATATTCAAAGAAAAATGTACCAAAGACAATTTAAATAATACTTCAAGACTTTTAAGAGTAGTCACTAATTGTAACCAGTAGTATGTAATATGCTTAAAAATATGTGTAGTAGAAAGTAACGCTTAAATTATGGAGCGTCTCTGTTTCTAAAGTTTAAATAAAGTCCATTCTTCAAATGGCAAAAGCTAAATAAAGTCCATCCTTCAAATGGACTAAGTTGAAAGATAGTATATGAGTAAATCAGCATTATTAACAGACAAGTTTAAATCCCGGATTCGTGGAGAATTCAAACACATAAACTTCCTTATTTAAAGTGCCCTTCTGAAATATATGTTGTAAACTGTAATCTGTAAATTAAGGATCAGCTATGTTGAAAACCTTATGTAGAGATTTTAAGGTTATAGAATAATAAAGAGATGTCATTATATAACACACAAAACTGAGTGAATACATCAACAGGAACCCATGCCCATTTTCCTTCAATTCTAGGGATCATATATTATGTATAGACATTTACTAAAATTATATGTGTTTAATTAGAAGTTGGTTAAGTCTACGGCAGCCTGTGTAATTGACCAGAGCCAATGAAGCACAGGTTCCCGGTATTATAACGTAGGTACGTTATAAAAACAGCCACTCTGCTTTTATATAAAATGTTTGCGTACATCGTGACAGAGATAAAATGTGCCACTCTGTAGATCTATTCACTCAGTTAATTTAACATATTCCAGTAACTGACAAAAATAATAAATAAGAGTAAAAAAAATATAGAAATAATTAAAATATAATATAATATAGGTAAGGATAATTGTGAATTTTGAATGTGTAAGCCCATGTATGTGCTTGTCTGAAAACTTCAGTTACCAACGTGTCGATTTGACAACAATCCCAGACCGGTAGATATCTTGTTCTCTCCTGCATAAAACGGTACCTTGTCACCCTATTGTCACGGCGAGTTAAAATATTGTCCGTCTCTCTCCCCCTATTGTTATTCAAAGCGTGCGACTTCCCGTGCCTAGTAACAACATATTTCCACCATATGTTTTAAATTAAATGACGTCTGTGTGAGATTTCTCTTTCTCTGAGACGAGATTCAATTCTCATATAAACTATGAAAATATTCCACAGCTAATTAAAATTGTTTATTTTAGTAAAAAAAAGAGAGTAGTATTTAGTATATAGAATTTAGTATTAGTAGAGTAAGTACTTATAGTACTTAATGTCAAGGAAACATAGCTTTATTTAACCCTGATTTGTTATTAAAAGACGAACTGTGCTACGAAGCACTTTTACGCGGTTTACCTCACGCGAACGTAACAGTGGCAGAATTACACAAAACATTACGCGAAAGTAGATCAGATACACCCGCGCAGTTAGGTAGATTAAGCGAACTAGATTATGAGAGCGAAAGAGAAACGTGTTATGCGAAGTACCGGGAATTGACGTTATTATCTCAAACACTACACGACGAAAAATCACCTGCAGTAATATTGCGTACCACGCAGAGAATAGAGCATTTAACCCGTCAGATGAAGAATTTATTAAACTGGCCCAACGTTACTGTAATCCCACCCGATGTGCAAAAAATTTGCGGATGAGGCATTACAGCAATTACCCACCATAATAAGACAATTGCGAAGAATGTCCGACTCATTTAGGATGGAGGAAATCGAGCAATCCTTACAGAAATTATATATCTCCCCAGTTCAATCTCCTAATGTTCGAATGAAACAGCTGTTTTTCTTGTGCGTTGCTGACTCCGTGGTTTCTTATCTCAACCTATATCACGACGGGAGATAGGTATGTCTTCTTAATGCATCACAATTTGCATGACGCTTACCTGGCTTGTGAATCACCTCGTAATCAAACTCTGCCAATCTCAATGCCCACCTGGTCAATCTTGAAGATGGATCCTTTAGATTTAACATCCATTTCAACGCTGCATGATCCGTGATAGCTGTGAACTTCCTACCATACAAGTAACAGCGGACATTTTTAGCCACCCATACCAGCGCTAAAAGCTCTCGTTCTGTCGTCGAGTAATTCCTCTCTGCGTTGTTGAGCTGACGACTTGCGTATGCGACTGGATGCTCTTGTCCATCGTGAACCTGAGATAAGACAGCGCCGATAGCCGTTCCAGATGCATCTGTGCTCAATAAAAATGGTAATTGAAAATCAGGATATTTATAGATTGGTTCCATACACAAAATTTCTCGTAATGTGTCAAAAGCTGTACTTTGTGCCTTTCCCCATTTGCATAATAAACCTTTTCGAGTTAATTTAGTTAAAGGTTTAGCCAAATCTGAATAATTTTTAATAAATCTTCTATAATAACCTGCAAGACCAACAAAAGATCTTACATCTCTTACTGTTTTAGGTACTGGATAATTCTTTACAGCTTGAACTTTCTTCGGATCAGTTTTAACCCCCTCAGAAGAAACAATAGTAGTAGGAAATAGGGGGTTCATGCACAAGGGGTAGGTCATGGTTTGTTTACATATGCGGTACCTGTGAACCGTTATGTATGACGTCACTGGGTGCGGGGTGAGGTGTTTTAATTAGGTCACTGTGCACCGACATCAACCATGACCTACCGTTGTGCATGAACCTCCACTTGTGTGTGTATATGTCTGCATGTGGTCACTGTACCAACCATGACCTACCGTTGTGCATGAATGTCCACTTGTATGTGTGTGTGTGTGTGTGTGTGTATGACGTCTGCATGTGGTTTAATTAGGTCACTGTGCTATGTGTGCATCATTCCCCGGTAATTGACCCCCCCCCCGTGTTCATACTACAAGATAAAACAATGCATCTTGCTCTCATCACTCCCTAGCGGCCTCAGGCGGATAAGATTCCGCTACGTTTTTTTAACGTGGTTTCCCCAATTTTACGGAGTCGTAAAACAGGCCTAGTCCACGTTATTTAACACTGCTGGAAGAACAATGATAGGTAAGAACTACATACACTAAATATGATTTTTATTTATTTTTATTTTTTTTTTAATTTTATTTATTTTTTCCCCTTCCCCAAGCTGGTTACGATCATTCATGCTTACATTTTCACGATACTGAAATGAGTTGTCATGTTTGTTCACACTTATGTCAGTAAGTCGTTTATGGGTATCTCTACCGCGACAGTGACGACTTAGCACATACATACCGAGATAAGTTTACAAGTATTTCTACCGTGCCAGTGACCTCTCTCGGCATACCCGACTACGTTTATGAGTATTTCTACCGCGACAGTGACGTAGTCAAGGTACAGACATACATCATGCATACACAATGTGAACAAACACTGTTAACTTAATTCAGTAGCTAGAATCATGAATGATACGTTTCAGATAATATATTATTATAATCTACAAATGTTAGTGAGTGTAGTATTACCTATGCTTCTTCGTCAACCAGTCAGCGTAAAATAATGTTTTCGCAATGCGCAATGAAAAGTATTGTAGTTTAGATGCGGGGAAGGACATTGCAGGATCGGTATATATGATCTAAGAACTACTGGTGCTTCGATAACGTTTAAATCGACTACATTACCGTACTGACGTAAGAAATTTGCTTCTTCTAACCCTTTTGTATAGATAATACGGAAATTCGAACAAATCTGCGCAATGATGGGTACCACATCCCCATACGGGACATTACCTTCGTTCCATCCTAACAGAAAATAGTGTTTCTCTAACCATGAATTGGTTTTTCGTATGTTCGGGTGCAGTTGTATGCGTTCGTACGGTGGTGCAAACAAACAGACAACGTAGCGTCCTGTTCTTATATCAACGGCAGCCAGCTCTTTGACTATGTATTCATTACGCACACCACGAAACGCCTGAAATTCTAAAACAACCGCACTGTTATCGTCAGTACTACTTGAAATCATATTGCGGAGTGACAAGTGTTCGGTTCGAGCACCGGATTTTGAAATTCTGAAATTTCCAATTTTTCCTCCACCATCCCTCTCATTACCAGCTCATCATATAGTCGAGCGAACGTTAACTGTTGATCATGACGACTGCTTTCACCTCGAAAAAAGAAGGGAAAAAGAGTGACGGCGGAACATAACATCCAGAGGACGTCACTCGGTTAATGTAAGATTGAAAATGAGACTGATCATAAAACAATCGAACCATATATTTTTTTTATATAGTCAATACATTATTAAAACGTTTCCATTCAGTTTCAGTGAACACGAATTTTTTGTTTTTACTGTCTTCAATCCGTACAAATGTTTGTCCGAAATTACGTTTTATAGTTAGTTACACTCTTTTTGTTTCCACGCTCTTCGTCTTCTTCGCACAGTAACATACAGGATGGTGTGTTAACTTTGCGATCATGAAAAATCATCAAGTAATTCCATTCGGAAAAGTCTAGTAATATTCGTCTTTTTTTTGTCTGTGAACAAAACTCCGCTTCATAGTTAAGTTCGTTAAACAGCCCGACGGTAACGATAGAGCCCGACGGTAAACGTGTTCGTTTTCATACTCACCGCCACCACCACCACCTTCCATCGTTGAAGCGCTGAAACAGACTGAGAGATGAGTGTACACAAACTGGTTGTATCACGTATAAGTGGTGGGAGAATCAATTTTTTTTTGTTTTTTTTTCATCATGTCGAACGGTGAACAGTATTCGACAACGGTGTATACCGAATTATAGTGTCGTGAATAATCAAAGCGTAAGCAGTAGTTTTCTCTGAAAATTTTCACTCGATTCAAATTCTAAACGTACGTCGACAGCGGATGATTTGACCGCTTCCTCTTGTCTAGAACAATCGATAACAAACAACGGAGCCTTGGTTATAAACTCATTGGGTGACAGTATAGGTGGCTGTCACGACGGTTGTAGTAAGACTTTTGGAAACGTTCGTACATGTCGTAGAGCAGCGCAAAACGACTTTTAGGGATGTCAAGATTCAGGTTGTCATAGGGATAGTACTTACCGTTTAGGAAGAGTTTAACGTTAGTCAACTTACAGTGGTCGAATTCGGAAGCGTTTTTGGCTATTTCATTCTTTCGCGCCGTCTGAAACATCAGAACCACGTATCGCGGTTTCTCCAGCTGCGGAGACGTCTTTAAGGTCCACGAATGTCGGTTGGTCGTCGGCAGTGCTGGAAACTCGTGCAATTCCCAACTTCGGAACGGTATTTCCAGCCGACGATCCATCCGGATGTTGTCCAAAAGCGGTAATCGGTTTGCGTTTGCCGCGCGCACGTACGGGACCCTCCAGTCTACTTTACTCAGTTCAAGTTTTCCGTTAGTAACCTCATCGTCTGTTTTTATCAAAGCGTTTAGATTAGTGGAGGTACGCAAGAGTATCAATTCTTGCTTGACGTTCATAATTATTAGTGTAAAATCTTCGGCGAAACGTAGTAGCAGTTTCAGCGGAAGGCAGAAGTTGAAATCACCCGTAGACTCGTTTGTAGTCAGATGATTGGCGTCCGGCATTACCCACGCTGTGTTAATCAGATGTTTTCTTTCATATTCCTCTACAGACAGCAGAGTTTTTACTGTGCTCGTCACGCCAACGTTTTTAGTGCGGTCTACTTCAACACCGGCTAGTTCGTAACGGATTTCCTCAAAGAGAAAGGCCATTGCATTGTTTATTAGTTTTACGTTTAACTCTTTTGTCGCATCTTCCTTGATTAATCTTCCTTCAATGTATAGAAAACTCTCTGCCGGCAGCGTGAAGACGTCCAGCTGTTGAATGGGTATACGTATTTCATCGTTGTTATCGTATCGCGTGGAAGCGTATGGTGAGTGTGTATGATATTCATACTGAGTGATGCTGTTATCGAAAGCGGCTCCTCTCTCGACGGCTAAAATTTCGGACGACATAGTTTAAAACCGAGCGAAATCAAGAAACGTCTGTTGCTCGATGTCAATCGCTTTACTGTCGAACGTCTACTGCCGTGTTTGTTCCTTACGCCACTGTTTATCTTTGTACCAAAGTACAAATCCATCGATATAGATGAATTTCAGGTGCAGTCTTATTGTAATGACTTCTCCGCGGAAATCAACAATATCACCGTCTTGATCAACGATAGACAAAGTGATTTTTCAGTCTACACCCTTTAACGTCTACGCTTTTACGTTCATCATCGAGTAGCAGACAATGTGTTTGCATATAAGCCAGGGATACGGCATCCTTTGCTGCCTCCGGTTCGTCCAGATTGCGGATCTTTTTGTTTTCCACATCAACATGTCCGTCGTCGGTAGTCTTAAATCCTATGCTTTCGCGTATCTGCCTTTTAGTCTCTCGTCGCACGCTTACGCTACTTTGATGTCTTCCGAACTTGTCAACGGTCATCCTGTTTCTGAGAAGAAATTTATACTGCATTATACTAATAAATTATACCTGCCACACGCAATTCTTCTACTATAGGAATTATTTAGTTGTCGTGTCCTGTGTGTCCCGCGCGTTTCGAACCAATCAACAGTCGCATCCTTTCCACCAGTTCATTCGGATCGTCCCAGTGCACGTAATCAACGCTGGTTTTCGGTTCCATATACCCGTGTCCAGTGCGTCGTGGTAACAATCGTGCGATTATCTCTTTGTACTTGAGACCCCTGTTTGTATTGATTTTTGTACCGGGTAGATAATACATTTTGTGCGCGTTAGTGTCTGACAGTATGGTCTTGTACGCTGCTAAGTCGTCCTCATTGTAAACGTTTTTGTCAGGTTTTTTCATAAACAATAGTTCGTAGAGGCCGGGCGTACCCCCGTACACTTTCCCGGTTATGTATAAGCTATCGTCTTCATTGATCTCCAACACCGAATTACCAACCATCCATTTGTTTTCAAAGTTACGGACACCGTACGTATGCTCCATGAGACGTTCTCGCTCGTCCGATAACGCTAAGAGTAAATATTTCCTCGCGAGCGGCCCTTCAACCGTCTTTTCAACGTATTCTTGTGCATCGTACTTCCCTTCTGGTGTTGACAAAAATTCTTCTAGAGTCACGTCCTGTCTACCTGTTGGTGTTGACAAAAATTCCTCTTCTTCTTCTTGTGGAGTCGCATTCGGTGTTTCTGCCAACACTTCTGTTCTAACGAAAGGAGGTGGCGACGTGGCACGATGCAACATTTTACCTTTCCCATCTTTTTTAATTACCTCCTCCTCCTCCTGTTGTTTCTCGGTAACGTTTAGTTTTTGTGTGATCTTTGATAGCGGTTCTAAAAGCGGTTTGAAAGTCCTCGTTAACAGTTCATCACTGTCTCTGATACCTTGCTTCAACGCTTGATATTTTCTCCTTATATCGTTACTAATCGTCTCAATATCTTGTATCAATTGCTTCTCCTCCATTTTTACACTGTTTTAACGTATGAACAACCCTATTTATGGTGAACACTGTATAAAACGATCGAACCCCACTCTGTATCTCCCCGCATCGATCGGTGAGTCCTTGTCGATGACTAAAAATCCGTGACGATCCTTCCATGATTCCGCACAGGTCTCTTTGAACGTATCATATTTCATGTCTGTGTTGACGTGATCGTTGTAAACGTGTCGTAAATTGAGATCGTCTTGTCTGAATAGGATCAAGAAATTAGCGTTGTCTCGCACCAGTTGTTTAGTGATAAGACTATAAGTCTGACAGGTACAAAGTGTCTACACCGCTGTGTCGTCCCATAGCAAAATATTTCCTTATGTTATCCTGTCGTTCGCAAGCGACGTCGTCGAACAACATGATAGAATTGTGACCGATTTCGTTCGGTGGTGGTATTTCATCGTTTTCACTGTACGCAAAGTACGATATTCCTACGTCTGAGAGAGTCTTGAAAACGTTTTCTAACATTCGGTATTTGGGTTGAAACAACGATTTGGAAAACACGTACACATTCTGAAAACGCAATCCGTTTGGATCGAATATCATATTAAACTCTTGGTTGGTCTTGCCGCTGGAGGACGGGCCGGAGATAATACAGCGAACAGTGTTTGGTAAGAGTGGACTATGATTATGAACGCAGTTTTCAGCACCGTTATAGTTGCAATCCATGTTTTTAACTTTGAACTTTGTTGGTTGTTGTATTGTTTTCATGTTGCCGTTTTAACGTACAGAAAAGTAACTTACTGAAGGTTGTCGTTCACTTTTTAATACAATTATATTAAATCTGTTTTGCGTATCCACGAATCGTGTTTACCGTCAAAGCCGAGCCAGCGCACGCGCACGCGATCACCTTTACGTTGCAATATTTTTTCAACAAGATACACATCGCCCACACTAGTTTTACTCAGTTCTTGGTCGTAAAACCCTCCTTCCAACATTTCACCCGTGTGATCTTTTAACAAATAAGTAACCGGTATAGTCGGTTGAACTCTGTGCACAGTGTATATCTCGTTTGTCCAGTTTGGTGTGTAACCTTTAGCAAAATTGATTTTATGTTTACTGATACGTACTCGATCTCCTACTTTCAGTTTATTATTCTTTACGTTAATATGCGGTGCAGTATTCCTTTTTATCCGTTGCAACACCTTGCATTCGTTGGTCTCGTTCACTTGACTCGGTTTCATTGCTATCGTTCTGTGCATGCTATTGTTGTATTTGTTTATCAGCTCGGGTAACAGAGTCAACCGCCGATAATGTCCTTGTTCGCTGAACGCACGATACATGTGAGTTTTTAATGTGCGATTAAATCGTTCCACGATGGACGCTTTTTTCTCACTGTGTGTTGAATAGTGTTTGACCTTGTATCTATTTAGTAAAGCTTGCACGGTTCTGTTGTAATACTCTTTACCTTGATCCGTTTGAAGATACTTAATTTTATTTTTATTTAGTATTGGTTCGAGTGCACGTGCTACTTCAACGCCCGTTTTCGTTTTCAATGGAATCGCATACGCAAATTTGCTAAACGCGTTTATTACAGTCATGAGATACTTGTAACCCTTGTTCCACTTGGCATGTGGTATCATTTCTACTAAATCCGCTTGGTATAGATCGTGTAACCCCTTCACCTCCACCGCACGTCTGGGAAAATTCCTTCCCACCGGTCGGTGCAATTCCATCGCGATGGTTCTGCGTACGCTGTTCGTATTCTGATTCATGTTCTCGCCACCCGAAGCGTCAATCGCAAAATTTCGGTACGAGATACACAGACACGTTTTCACAGAAACTCACTGACTTCACCACTGATACTGATACTATGTTAACCAGGAAAGCGTGTCTTATAGCGTCACGATAAGCGTATGTCGGACGCGTACACTATAACGGACTTTCGGGATTGTTGTTTTATGGAAGTTCCAATTCGATAATGACCGTAAGCCAGAGTTCTTTCACCATCATCCGGTATATAACGTTTATCATCGAACGGTGACAGAGATTGTTTGACGATCTGTTTTGTATACATGTTGTGTTGTTCACTGACGTGTAGATTTGACACCGTGTCTTTACGCACTGCTTGTACTGTTGATGTATTAATTGATTCTTGATGGCAGAACGGGGCACACCTTTTGCGACTTTCTTCTCTTTATCGTTTAACGTGACAAAGGAATAACACTTTGCACGTAAACCGACAAATTCGAGTATTGGTATACTTTTAGTTTCGTCTTTGAAGGTACCCAAATTCTTCATGTTGAAATTACTATGACACGGATGTGTTGTAGGGTAGTCAGACGTATCAAACAGATCCAGACGTTTCTGTATATCTTTGTAAACATCATCGGTCTGTATGTCATATAATAATGAATCAGTTTCTGTCATGCATAACCGCGCACGTGATCCATACGTTGTTAATGTAAAGCCGTAATGAAACCGGTACACTATTAATTTACTAATATCAAGTACCGAAAAGCCGACGTACAAAGGACGGTTTAAAGTGATTGATTGTTTTTTCATTGTAACACCGACCAGATTTTCATTGTATACAAAGTAGTGTTGTAGCCTAGGATTAGCCTTTAGCTTATGGAGTTTACTTTCGTTTGTAACCAACTGGAAATCGATACGTTTTCTTACGTTTTCTAACGATTTACCGTACGGTGCGTTATTCGTTAATTTGAAAAAATCTCTTTGGAATTCGTTTTTTGCTTCCTGTCTACGTGCCGTGTTAAACTCAATAAACGGTTTCAACCACGCTCTCTGTCTGAACGACAACACACGATGAATTTCTTTCAACTCCATACCGAGTTCAAGATAGAGTTTCAGAGTTCTGTAATGTACGATATACTTCTTCTTGTCCTCTAGTGATGTAATCAGTTTCTCTACTTTTACATTACTGCAAGCAAAGTCTTTCATCATCTTCATCCTGTAACAGTACGGTGAGAGTATATCGTCAGAGATAGTACGCTTTTCAGGTGCTAACGGATAGTCTGTGTGTAGATCGTGTAGTTGTTGCGGATAGCTCAAATCGACTTCGAGGATATAACCTGTCTCGTCATCGTCACTTAACGTGCGCACGTCTAGCGTATCTATCTCGTTGCGTTCCAACCAACGAAAACCGGAAAGAGGTAAAGGTTGTGTCATAGCCGTTCCATAGTGGTTCGTACAATCAAGGTACAATAAATAGTTATGTGGTTTCGTCTCATCATAATCGGGAACGTATGGATTGTTGGCTTTAGCATATCGATTAGATATCATCGCTACACCGCCTTTTGTCCCATTTTCAACGTACAGGTGCATGTTTAGTTCCATCAGTAACTCCAACTGAACACCGGTCAATTTTAACATCGCGTTCCACGCTAAGCCGGCGGCGGTAAACATGTTGCACGGATCCAGTTCATAGTACTGCATGCTCATGTTTCTAAAGTTTTCAAAAACATCAGCCATTTAAGTAGAGATCGTGATATTCACCAAACGTTTTCATATCAAACGCCGACCAAACCGCTTGCGCGTGT
This sequence comes from Magicicada septendecula, assembly GCA_034769895.1. Classification (NCBI taxonomy): domain Eukaryota; kingdom Metazoa; phylum Arthropoda; class Insecta; order Hemiptera; family Cicadidae; genus Magicicada; species Magicicada septendecula. The sequence continues at coordinate 120,778,794 of CM068368.1, forward strand.
ACATAATCTTCTTCGTCTACAGGTGAGTCTGTCAACCAATTGTAAAAGTATTTCTGTGTCGGTAGCTGCGTCTCGTTAAATTTAGATTCATCGGTAACGTATTCGTATGGGTAGACACCTTTACGTAGCAGTAGATCGAGATTAACCTTGTAAAACTGCTGAAGAATTTTAAATTTATCTTTTGAGAGGTTGGATACGAGTTTCTCCAAGGAAGCGTTCATAAAGCGAAGCGAGTCGAGAAAGCGGAGCGGTCCGAGAGAAACCGAAATGTACCGTTCGCTGGTAGTAGCTATACACGTTAGTTCTTCTTGTTTATATTTCCAAAACCTTGCATCAAATGACAGTCGTATCCGCTCACACTGTGGAAGAAAACCGGTACGCGAGTTGGCACTTTATAATTTATATTACACGTATTATGTGCAGCACCCAAATATCGTCCCGTTACGTGACAGTGGTTGCGAACCTTTTCGTCCGTTAACTGTTTCTTGCAGAGGTGACAGTGCGTCGCGTTTTGAAAATTACGTTCATCGTTCGTAGTCATGTTTACAGGTTCATTGAAGACTCTATTTAACCGAGCAATATCTTCTAACAGCATACGTAAAAATGTGTTCACTATGTCCTTACTACGGTATAGTACTGGTTCCTTTACGGCTTTCCCGGTCCAATCAAATATCACATAACAGAAGCCGGCGGGTATATGGTGTGCCACGTTCCCCGATTTTTTTTCAGCTATCGGAAGATGAACGATTCAAAATCAGCGTACACCGTGTAAGGAACCCTGTGACATAGTGTATAATTTTTAGAAAACATCCACCTATCGTTTTCAGCAGGAAGTTTTACTTTTTGTGCACCATGCTGGGAATAATAAATTTCGTGTTCTTCAAGTCGCTTCTGAGCGTCCGAGTCACTGTTATCTGAAAATCTGTGTAAGCAATAATTGCAATAAAACGAAGAGGCGCGATGTTTTGTTAACGAAGAAAGCAGACGCGAAAGGCTTCTTATCAAGCAGTAGTGTTTAGAGTTGTTCGCGTCTCACAGTAGAAGAAGGTTAAGGTGATACTTCCTACCGCGGTATTCTGTAATTCGTAATGGGTATATTCATGACTGGGCATGAATCCAGTAAAGAGACACCATGGAGTCAGAATATAAATGAACACTATTAATAAACGAATAAAGCGCAGGAACGATCTTAGATACGAGTCGCGATAACAACAAGCAAGCACAGAGTTCGATAATAAAGTTTGCGTAATCGCGCGCAAGCTTAGAATCACGCCTGATTCGGCGTTCTAATTCAAAAATCTTGCTTCAGCATTGGTATAAGATTCCCCCAACTGGAGATGGTCGGACTTAAATGGTAGTGAAACAACGAACCTACCCTCTTGATTGCGATGAGTAGACCCCACGAAATGCTCCTCACAAGCTGACTCGTTATCAGGTGTATTATCAGGGATAGTTTCTGCTTCCCAGAATTTTTCGAGAGACTGCAAAATTTGACCGTCGTTGTTCCTAGCTAGGAACGAAACAGCAGGACCCTTGTAGCGGCAGTGCTTGGGCAGATTGCCTGCAAGAATGTAGCCTAACTTTGTTTCCTGTATAATAGGAAAATGAGGACCGCGTACGTATTTGTTGGCTAAAATTAAATCTAGGTAGAATTGCGCCCCCAACAGTATGTCGATTTCGGACGACATGTTGAAATTTGGATCGGCAAGAAAAATGTTGTCTGGAATGTTAAATTGATTTATGTCAAACGATTGTGCTGGCAGTTTATGGGTTAATGCAGATAAGACAGCACATTTTGCCTCGAAGCTAAATCTTTGATAACGAGAAATAATGCGTATAGACGCGAGATTAGTGGCATGACACGCGGTATTATTTATACCTGTAATCGGTATGTTGGATTTAGTCAAGTTAAGCCGTAATTTCTTGGCAAATGATTCCGTACAAAAATTTATTTGTGAACCCGCGTCCAAAAGAACTCTTGCGTTTTGTCTGTTGCCAGCCTGGTCAATGACAAACACAATTGCTGTTGATAAAAGAATATTATTCGTGGATTGTAATTTGAGTGAACAGTAATTACTGCTGCTGGTAGAGACTGGCTTCGGCACATTGTTTATGTGCAACAATGTATGGCGTCGTTTTGAACAGATCTTACATGCCTGCTTAATCTTACAATTAGATACAAAATGATCTGATCTAAGACAATTGGTACAACATTTGTGATTTGATATAAATTGTCGTCGGTCAGCGGTGCTTAGTGCACGAAATTTATCACACATGTAAATTGGATGATTAGATTTACAGCACAAACATGAATAATTACTTGACGCTGAGTGATAACTCTTAAATGTAGTACTTCCAGCAGCGTTTCGTGATTTATGTTTGTCAGATTTATTATTGAATCTTAAACTTAGCTTGTTGAGTTGCTGTCCGGCATCGATAGGCAGTGTATTTTCTAACAGCTGTCTACGTGCGTTTAAAAAATGAGTGAAACCTTGAAAGTTAGGAAGATTGTCAGGGTCTATAGACTCCTTCCATAATTTAAAAGTAGTATGGTCGAATTTTGCTGATAATAATTGTATAGTGATAAGCTCGAATGAATTCACTGACAGTTGCATTGCCGCCAGTGAATTAACGGAAGACGTTATTGTATTTGTGAATTCTGCCAAACTTTGGACAGAGTCTTTAATTGTTGACTTGATTTCAAGTAAATTTTGAATGTAGTACTTTGCTAGTATGAACTTGTCATACCTTTGCGGACAGCAAACTCAACGCTATCGACTAGTTTTCATTACAAATAGGTAGTGATTTAATTAAGTCTAACGGCTCATTTTTTAGAGAAGAATGCAAATAATGTAGTTTCTGCACTGACGTTAGATCGGATCTTGCATGCACCAAGTCCAAAAAAATTGAATAAAAATGCTGCCATTCCAAGATATTGCCTGAGAAGCAGGGCAAACTTATCGGTTTTAATTCCATATGGCCCGTTAATACGGGAGGTACAGTCTGAACATTAAAGGTAACAATTAATTGTAAAATATTAGCTTCTGTGGAATATAACATTTCTTCGACCTCAACTCGGTCTTCTTGAGCAGCGTTTATGTCTTTGAAAATAAGTTCGATTTCGGACTGTACCTCATCGTATTTCGTTGCCAAGCTTTTCAAACTTTCAAGTCTGACTGATAAAAAGTGTTTGGTGTTAGAGTTTCTATCAAAGTTACTGACAGCTGATTGTATACGCACTATTGCGGACTTTAAGCCGCCTCTCTTTCTGACTAACACTTTGAGGCCTTCTTCAGCCATTGTACGCACCTTGAAATGATGTTAGTGAGGTGATACCTTGTGGGCGATGTCCTGAAGCGTCGACGCCGTGGAGAAGATGCCAAACACACAGCTCGGAGAGATGACTGCTTTGGCTGACGTACTGAAGCTAGCAGGTGTAAGCTCTTGCAATGATGTCGTCAGGAGGCTCAAAGGCGACGAGCGAAATGCTGGTTGAATCACGCCACGGTCGTATCAGCGGATATGCTGAGTCGCCCATGATGGCCAGAAATTGGGGCAGAAAAATAATAAATAGGTGATTGATGTATCCGGGAATCCGGCCCGGAGCGACCAAAAAAATGTTAAGTATGAAGTGTTCGTGAATTGTCGATTTATGTTGTAATTAATTCGCCAGGATGCAGAAATGATGAAGAGAGAGTGGACTGTAGTTAATACATTTATTGAAAATTATTCACATTATTACAGCATTGAAATGGTTAGGTGTCACTTTTGAATATAAGATTGGCTAATGAGCGCATCGTAAATACAAGTCGTAAAATGTTACATTGAAGAATTAATTTAATGAGAAAGCCTAGAAGGCCATATATAAGTCTTGGGCCTAAGGCCTACATTAATTGTCGCGACAAAGAAGAAATGAATGTGACAGGATAGCAGCGGGCGCAAGGCCGACCGCCGCTAGCGAACGTATGTAACCCACTGTCCAGATGTACGGACATGAATTGAGCAAATTAAAAGCGCAGATTAGCCAACCTATAAATGCAAAAATTACCGCGCTACTGTACAGTACTAGTGATGGAGCGCTCACGCAGTAAACTGGTCGCATCCAAACGATGCCACAAAGCAAAACAATATTTTGTTTCTTTTAAGTTCAACTAAGAACAGTGTGCAACGTAATGTAGCGGTAAATAGTGAGTCCTATATAAACATATAAGATAAAAGAAAAAAGAATGAATAAGTGTGCGCGATGACATCTCTACATACTAATTTGTAAGAGAACAATGTATTTAAAATAAAATAGGTACTAGGTATCTAAGGTGAAAACCCCTTATCAATAATGATGTAAAGTGCATATCTGTGGAACAAACATTAACATGAGTTATACTACAAACGAGGTTTTCTACCAGACATCCGAGAAGAGCGTACGAGCCTCAGAATCACCGAACTCACTTCAGGAACCTCAACGTCAACGGAAACTACAATAACGACAGACCATCAGTAGACACCCCAAGGACCGAGGAGCCTAATCTGAATCAACATCAGGATACCATAAGGTGACGCGGAATACAGTCTCCCGTGATTAAGTAATATTCAAATAAAAATGTACCAAAGACAATTTAAATAACACTTCAAGACTTTTAAGAGTAGTCACTAATTGTAACCAGTAGTATGTAATATGCTTAAAAATATGTGTAGTAGAAAGTAACGCTTAAATTATGGAGCGTCTCTGTTTCTAAAGTTTAAATAAAGTCCATTCTTCAAATGGCAAAAGCTAAATAAAGTCCATCCTTCAAATGGACTAAGTTGAAAGATAGTATATGAGTAAATCAGCATTATTAACAGACAAGTTTAAATCCCGGATCCGTGGAGAATTCAAACACATAAACTTCCTTATTTAAAGGGCCCTTCTGAAATATATGTTGTAAACTGTAATCTGTAAATTAAGAATCAGCTATGTTGAAAACCTTATGTAGAGATTTTAAGGTTATAGAATAATAAAGAGATGTCATTATATAACACACAAAACTGAGTGAATACATCAACAGGAACCCATGCCCATTTTCCTTCAATTCTAGGGATCATATATTATTTATAGACATTTACTAAAATTATATGTGTTTAACTAGAAGTTGGTTAAGTCTACGGCAGCCTGTGTAATTGACCAGAGCCAATGAAGCACAGGTTCCCGGTATTATAACGTAGGTACGTTATAAAATTCCCAACCCCAAGTAATGTGAAAGAATTAAAAAGTGTCAGATAACGGACCACAGTTTAAGTCCAAGGAATTCAAGAACATGTGTTTCAAACTAGGTATAGACCACATTACCACTACTGAGTATCGTCCGCAAGGTAATATAGCTGAAAGGTATTTGCGAAACCTAAAATCTGCTTTAATAGCCTACCATGCAAACGACCATACGTCTTGGGACCAGAACCTATCCTGGATACAATTCGCCTTCAATTCAGACTATCATGAAGGACATAAATCGACACCCTTTGAATTATTGTATAAATACAGACCTAACCACCCATTATCCACTAAGTGGAAAATACATGAGTTACTACCCCACGAAATTATTGATAAGAATATAAAGAAAATCTGGAATGAAGCTCGCGCTAATTTAAGAGCGAACTTACGAAAATCTCGAAAATATCACGAGCGGAATAATAATAAAGTAGTAAAGTACCAAGTCGGTGACTTAGTAATGTATAGAACACACCCGACGAGTAGTGCAATTGATAAGACCACCTCCAAACTATCATACCGATGGTGTGGTTCTTACCAAATTTACAAATACTTAACTCCAATAACAGTAGCCCTATACGAACCCACTACGCAAAAATACGTACGTAGAACACATATTTCCCAGATAAAGTATTATCACGCAAAAAGAAATGCTACAGAGCAAGCAAACAAAAAGGTATTAAAAGGTATACCTGCTACAGAGTAATTGAGTCACCACTTAATTTATACCTAATCGTATAAATAGGAATGAGGCCTGATCAACCTTAGACCCTGTTAAAAAAGTGAGAAGTCAGCTGACACCGAATATAAGTAATAATTAAGTAATGATTACTTAACGAGTAATTCTATAGCAGAGTAATTCTATAATAAGAGTAACTCACAACTAAAGAAAAAACCGGTAGTGGTCTTAAGTAGTAGTATTAAGAAGAATTTTGTGTGTCTTAAATATATGAAGTTTGAATTTTATGTATTCTAAGCATTAGTTTGTAAGGCGTTGTATATCTTGATAATAGTAAGAAGTAAGTTGAGAGTGACTCATGCACCTCTTAAAGAAATTGAAAAGAGAAAAGGGTGAGAGAAATTTCACACAGAAAGGCCAAGCATACTCCCAGTTCATTGCTGACCAAACAACCCATAGAAATCACTTTTTACCACCCTGTGTCTTCTTTAAGCGGCGGAGTATGTGACGATTTCATTAATAATAAAAACATAATAAATAAAAAAAAAGAAGAGAAAATTTAGATTTAAATAAAATCGCACATTTTAACCAACTTTAAATCCCTAAAATAACGCAGAATAAGACTTAATAAAGAGAAAAAAAACAGAAAAGGATGCGAGTATAAAAGTAAGGAAACACCCTAAATAATTAACCATGTATTGACAAGCGGTAACCGGCATCAACACGCATTTTAACCCATAAACAAAACTAATAATATGAGTAAAGTGCAACTCAATAAAAATAAACAAGGAAAAACAGTTGTAACTTATATAATAATCATTTCTGAAGTAAAGGACATCTTTGGATAATAAATGTGTCAAAGAATAATACGGTAAATATCGATTAGAAGGCGGAACTATTTTTCTGGTAAAGCGTAAACTCCGCGAAGTTACTTTACCTCTCCCAAAAATAAACGTACAGTACAGATGGAGCGCTCACGCAGTAAACTGGTCGCATCCGAACGATGCCACAAAGCAAAACAATATTTTGTTTCTTTTAAGTTCAACTAAGAACAGTGTGCAACATAATGTAGCGGTAAATAGTGAGTCCTATATAAACATGTAAGATAAAAGAAAAAAGAATGAATAAGTGTGCGCGATGACATCTCTACATACTAATTTGTAAGAGAACAATGTATTTAAAATAAAATAGGTACTAGGTATCTAAGGTGAAAACCCCTTATCAATAATGATGTAAAGTGCATATCTGTGGAACAAACATTAACATGAGTTATACTACAAACGAGGTTTTCTACCAGACATCCGAGAAGAGCGTACGAGCCTCAGAATCACCGAACTCACTTCAGGAACCTCAACGTCAACGGAAACTACAATAACGACAGACCATCAGTAGACACCCCAAGGACCGAGGAGCCTAATCTGACTCAACATCAGGATACCATAAGGTGACGCGGAAGCCAGTCTTCCGTGATTAAGTAATATTCAAATAAAAATGTACCAAAGACAATTTAAATAACACTTCAAGACTTTTAAGAGTAGTCACTAATTGTAACCAATAGTATGTAATATGCTTAAAAATATGTGTAGTAGAAAGTAACGCTTAAATTATGGAGCGTCTCTGTTTCTAAAGTTTAAATAAAGTCCATTCTTCAAATGGCAAAAGCTAAATAAAGTCCATCCTTCAAATGGACTAAGTTGAAAGATAGTATATGAGTAAATGAGCATTATTAACAGACAAGTTTATATCCCGGATACGTGGAGAATTCAAACACATAAACTTCCTTATTTAAAGGGCCCTTCTGAAATATATGTTGTAAACTGTAATCTGTAAATTAAGAATCAGCTATGTTGAAAACCTTATGTAGAGATTTTAAGGTTATAGAATAATAAAGAGATGTCATTATATAACACACAAAACTGAGTGAATACATCAACAGGAACCCATGCCCATTTTCCTTCAATTCTAGGGATCATATATTATTTATAGACATTTACTAAAATTATATGTGTTTAATTAGAAGTTGGTTAAGTCTATGGCAGCCTGTGTAATGGACCAGAGCCAATGAAGCACAGGTTCCCGGTATTATAACGTAGGTACGTTATAAAATTCCCAACCCCAAGTAATGTGAAAGAATTAAAAAGTTTCTTAAGTCTAGCAGGTTATTACAGGAGGTTCATAAAAGACTTTGCAAAAATCGCTAAGCCACTAAATTCACTATTTAAGGACGGAGTTGAATTTCAAAGGAAATCGGAAAACCAAGCATTTAGCACTTTGAAAGAGATATTAATAAGCGAGCGTTTGTTAAAATATCCAGATTTTAGTAAAGAATTTGTGTTAACTACTGATGCATCCAAGGAAGCACTGGGGGCTATACTGTCACAAGGGGACGTAGGAAAGGACAAACCTATAGCATATGCAAGCCGAACTCTAAACAAAGCCGAAAAGAATTACTCAACAACGGAACAAGAGCTACTTGCCATTGTCTGGGCAGTTAAATATTTTAGACCCTATTTATGGTGTAGGCATTTTAAAATAATAACCGACCACAGACCGCTAAAGTGGTTGATTAGTTTAAAGGACCCCGGAAGTAGACTGACCAGATCGACTATTAAATTAAGTGAGTATGATTTTGAAATTATACACAGACCAGGGAAGTGCAATCAAAACGCGGACGCACTTAGTCGAGTAACTATAGCAAATGTAGATATAACGCCAGCAGACATATTAGCTAATCAGAAAAAGGAAGAAGATCTGAAAGAGATCGACAAGATTTTAAAACAATATGAGAAGGACAATCAGGGGTACCTGTACTACATAGACCATAAGGACCGAAGGAGGCTTATAGTTCCTAGAGATAACCAAATAAAAATAATGGAGGCTTACCATGATACACCTTTTGGAGGCCATCAAGGAGTTGACAGAAATTCCGACATTATTAAGGAAAGATATTACTGAAAAACATGGATAAGGATATCGCAGACTACGTACTAACCTGTAAAAGTGCAACGAAAGGAAAACTTCCAACCATGATAGAGCTCCAGTACCCATGAAAATAACTACACCTTTGAAAAGACCGTTCCAAAAAGTTGCCTTGGATATAGTAGGTCCGTTACCAAAAACCTACATGGGAAACCAGTAAATCCTTACTTTCCAAGATCACTTCTCTAAATATCCTGAAGCCTTTCCTTTACCAGACCAAAAAGCAACTACGATAGCAAAGGTATTTGTAGAAGAAATTATATGTAGACATGGCACTCCTTAGACATTGCTTACGGATCAAGGAACCAATTTTACTAGCGAACTATTTCAGGAGATATGCAAATTATTAGACATCAGTAAAATCCAAACTACCGCCTATCACCCAGAGTCAAACGGAATTTTAGAAAGAAGCCACCAGACGATAATGGCGGGACTAAGTCAGTTTATAGACGAAGATCAAAGAAACTGGGACGTGTGGTTACCTTATGTAATGATGGTTTACAGATCGACGCCCCATAGTACAACAAAGTACTCTCCGTATTATTTGCTACACGGACGGGAAATGCTCTTACAAACAGACTGGATACGAGAAGAAATACAGCGAGATTTAAACGAATATGATCTAATACAAGAAATAAACGAAGAATACAGCTAGCAAATCAGAAGGTGATAGATAATATTCAACGGAAAAAGGAAAACAGTAAAATACAGTACGATCTGAAAGCAAGAGAAAAAAGGTTTAACGTTGGCGATGTTGACGCCATGCGTCAAGGTAAACTTAGTACGATGTTAATACCACCAGAAAAACTCAGTACGTATCTAAATAAAATAAATCAACAATTAAGGACAGGTTCCACACTGCCGCTTGTTGTCACTCAACAAACAATATATATGTACTATGACTTTATAGAATCCGTGGCGTTACTAGTTAATGGCCACATGATCCGCATTTCCCTAAGAATCCCACTGAAATATGTTGACTTTTACCCTATACGAACCACTACCTATTCCAACTCCCACTCCTAACACTAAAGAAAATTCGCTGTATACTTTTATCAATCCTGGAATGGAGTTTCTAGCCATCTCCATAAACGAACAAAACTTCATCCCGATGACGCAGAGACAAGTAGACGAGTGCAAAGTAGGAAGTACCAAGATCTCCAACGACCCGAACGTTGTTAATCATCTGAACTCTGGACTAGAAACCTGCGAGATAGCCTTCTTCAAGGGAATAACACCTCCGCTGAACAGATGCGACACAAGAGTGACTTATATTGGAACGTCCATGTGGGCACAGATTCCGAAGACAACAGGTTGGCTGTTCGTCATCCCAAAAGAAGAGAGCCTCAGCATTACCTGCATAGGCCGCGATGGACATCCAGAACATGATGGGACTGAATGGGTTCACGGAATAGGAATACTAGAATTACCAACGAATTGCCAGATGACGGGATCATCCTTCACGATTTACAGTAGATTAGCATATAGATCTTTAGAAAAGGAAAATATCAGTAATGTAATTACAATACCAAATGTAAATTTTAATAGTTATTTTAATCTTAGCGATAAAATGTAGGATGTAATCTCTAATAAATTGGCTAAATCTAGTAATCATTTCAAATATGTGACTACTAGATTTCAAGATCTACAAACAGCTAGTATTAAAGTAAATATGAGTAGAGGGAAAATGAGGGTTCTAACGCACAAAGGAATGCCGCCTTCTTAAAAAACAATAAAAAAACACTAAAAAACATGATCTCAGAGATGACGCCGCCACCGCTGGACCCGCAGCATCCCGATGGACCACAGCACCGCGAATTTCCGCGAATAAATTTTTTATTTTTTTAATTTGGTTTTTTAATTTTTTTAATTAAATTGATTTGGTGGGATGAGGTTCAATGGACCACCAGCATACGTGAATATACTTTTTTATTTTTTTAAGAAAGCTGATTTGCATATCAGTGGGTGGTGTTGGGTGGGAGGTTGTTTTTTTTTTATTTCATATCAGTGGGTGGGGGGTGGTTCCAACTCGAAGCATTATAGTGTATACTAAAATATATGATCAGGTGTACCAACCTTTGCATGAGTTCAAATTTGTTGTGTGTTATAATGTATATTAAATCTATATGATCAGGTGTACCAACCTCTGTAGTATTATTATAGTGTATAGATATTTTATATGAGCAGGGTTGTCAACATTTTCTGCGGTGGGGGGAGGGAAATTCAAATATGTGTTATATAGTGTATATATTAAAATATATGATCAGGGTTACCAATCTTAAATTATTGTGTGCGTGTATAGAGCAGATCTGCCAACATTTCTTTCTCTTCTGTGGTGGGAAATTCAAACTATATATGATCATAATTGTTACTCTCTCTCTCACACGGTGTGTATGTCTCTCTCTCTCTCTCTCTCGTTGTCAAACGTTATACTCACCGGCATTATAGTGTATATTAAAATATATGATTAGGTGTACCAACCTTTACATGAGTTCAAATTTGTCGTGTGTTATAATGTATATTAAATCTATATGATCAGATGTACCAACCTCTGTATTATTCGTCCTCTCTCTCTCCCTCTCTCTCTCTCTCTCTCTCTCACACGTTGTGTATGTCTCTCTCTTGTTGTCAAACGTTATGCTCAAACCGTTCTCCTCTCTCTCTGTGGTCAGTACCGAGCGCATGTATATGAAATTAGAAAGTTTATATTTATTCGACAAATATTAACGTCCTCTCTCTCTCTCTCACTCTCACTTGTTTCAACTGTGTCAACAAATAGTAACGTCTCTCTCTCTCTCTCTCTCTCTCTCTCTCTCTCTCTCTCTCTCTCTCTCTCTCTCTCTCTCTCTCTCTCTCTCTCTCTCTCTCTCACACGTTTCAACTATGCAAGGTTCCATACCCTTTCTCCTGTCTCCCTCTCGTACATTGAGTAGTCGGTGTGATGAATAAATAATTTTAGCACTATCTCTCTTTCGTTGTCAAAACGTCGTCTTCATTTTTCAATGTATTAAATAATTAATTAATTAATAGTTTTATAATGCAGTCAGTGTGATTGATCCTTGTTAGAAATATATATATATATTTGGCGTCAATGAACTACTTACCTGTTATGTTGTTACAGATGACAAATCCATACGTTAACGGCTTAGCAATCTGGTACAATACTTCTGTTTTAAGGTTGCAGTTTACACACACACACATAGGTTCAGTAGTGTATAGCGAAATAAATTAAAATTATACACACACATGAAAACGGCGGCTGAAATTCATACAAATCTTCTGATGTAACAGTTCACAAAAAATAAATTAATTGTACACATGTTCAGAGGTGTAGAGTGAAATAAAATAAAGTCATAATTTGTTTAATGATTAAATATATTTTAACATTCACAATTAAATAAATACATTAGAAATTGATATTTTTCGAAAGTTTATATATAATTGTGTGTCGTACTTGTAGAAGAAGCAACCTGCAACATAACAATACAACAACAACATTAAAATCATGTTAAATATCACACACACACACACAGATATAGTTGGCAGAATCAACGCTTTACGCGAGTAACTTCTTAAATTATGTGTCAATCTCTCTCTCTCAAAAAGTAATGTCCATTCATCAAAACTTTGTAAATTAGAATCTGCACTACATTCAAACACACGCACACACAATGATAAAAATTAGTAATGTAGGTTGTTACCTTAACGAGGTACATGCAGAACTAGTGCTGTTACAAAATATATATATAGTAGGAAAGCCTACAGACTACTAGAAATAGTTATCACCTGAAAAAAGAAACCACACATTACGAACTAATATGTATAAACACAAATATCGTTACAATAATAATAATAATACATAAACTTACGTTTACTGCCGTCCGAACTGAAGTATGGAGTGGCAATAACTATTGATATCACAGTAAGATTTTTTGTTGTTGTTTTTGTTGTTAACCAGTGGTGTAACGGGGAATTTTAGCAGGTGGAGGAGCAGAGTCGTCATCGTCGTCGGCGGCACGTATCCGATAATGACCGTACGCAAGGGTATCACGACCATTGTCTAATATATAACGCTTATCATCATACGGTGACAACGCTTGCTTATTTACACGCATCGTGTACAACGTATGATGATCGCTACGTAAACACAGCGCACTGACAGAAAACGGACAATGATCAGTGAGACACTTGCGATACATATCGTGTCGCAGACTCCTCTTAATCGCAACTCGAGGCACACCTTTACACACACGTTTTTGACTCGCATTGCTAGAATCTTCGTTGGCCACAAGGAACGAATAACATTTCGCTCTGAGACCTACGAATTCTCTAATAGGACGACCACACGTTTCATCCTTGAACAGTCCGACAACCTTTTTGTTCTTAAGGCTATAACAAGGATGAGACGTAGGGTAATCCGAGGTGTCAAAAACGTGCAAGTCCTTCTTCATATCTGCATACAAGTCTGATGTTTGAATATGATACATCAGACTGTCTGTATCAGTCATTAACAATTTAACGTTGCGGCCGTACTTGGCGACAGCATAACGATAATGAAAGTCGTACATTATTGTTTTACTAACGTCAAGCACCGTGAAGCCGACATACACGGGACGAGAAAGAACGATGGATTTTTTACGGAGTGAAAGCCCCACCAGATCGTTCGTATAACGAATCATACGTTTTAGCCTGGGTGTGGAAACTAGTTTTTGAAGCCGTCGTTCATTCGAGACTAGTTCAAAGTCTATATGTTTCCGTACGTTCTCCAGCGACTTACCGTATACGGCGTTGTTCATCAGTTTGAAAAGGTCTTTTTCAAAGCTGTTGACGGCTGATTGCCTCTTGCGGGTGTTGAAATCGATAAACGGTTTCAACCAAGCGCTTTGCTTAAAACACAACACCCTATGAGTCGCTTTCAGCTCTAAGCCAAGACTTAAATACAATTTCAAATTTCGATAATGGAGAACGTAATTTTGTTTGTCCTCCAAAGTTGTTAACAACTTCTCTACGGATGACCCTGATTCGTTATACGATGATCTGTATATACTCTCGTGTAAACGTTTGGAAAAGGGAGAAAGGATATCGTGTGTTATGCGCTGGCGCACAGGTGCAAGCGGGTAGTCGGAATGCAGGTCGTGTAAGGTATTAGGATAGTGTAGGTCGACTTCAAGTATGTACCCGATGTCAGCATCATCACTCACAGTACGTACGTCCAAGGACTCGATTTCGTTACGATCGAGCCATCGGAAGTCTGCGTAAGGGAGTGGTTGCGACATGGCTGCACCGTATAAATTGTTACAGTCTGTATACAGAATGAAGGAGGTCGGTTTCGATACATCGTACTGATCTGGAATCAGAGGATTGTTAGCGACTGCGTGACGGTTGGATATCATCGCGCAGCCTCCGCGGATCCCAGACTCGACGTACAGATGCATATTTATTTCTGTCAACAGTTCTAATTCGACCCCGGTCATTTTTAGCATCGCGTTCCAAGCGAGTCCGGGAAGCGAGTAAAAATGACATGGGTCCAAGCAGTAATCGCGTAAGGCCATGTCTCGGAAACTTTCAAAGACATCGGCCAGCAGCATTACGTCTGTCAACAAATACAAATCATGGTAATCTCCAAACGTACGCAGATTGAATGCACTCCACACGTTTTGCGCGTGCTCGTAATCTGCGTCCGAAATAGATGATTCCATCAACCGGTTATCAAAGTGTTCACGAGTGGGTAGACTTGTTTCGTTGAACCGATCAATAATGTCAACGTAAGCGTATGGGTATACCCCCTTGCGTACGAGCAGATTGGTCTGTTCATCGAAACCCCGTCTAAGCATTTCCTCTCTAAGCAAAGGAAATTGGCTCCCGGACGCGGACAGATTGGTAACGAGTGTGTCCAGAGAGCGATTAAGAAATTGAAAGGAGTCTACGAAACGCAAGGGACCCAGGGAGAACGACACGTAACGCTCACTGGATGTTGCGATGCAGGATACGCGTTCGTCCTTATATTTCCCTAAACCCTGCATTAAATGGTGACAGTCGTAGCCACGAAGGTTGTGAAAGAAGACGGGGATATGACGAGGCATCTTGTAACTCAGATTACAGCTATTATGGGCTGCTCCCAAGAATTTTCCCGTAAGATGGCAATGATTGCGTACCTTGTCATCGTCTGTCAAAGGGCGCTCACACAAATGACAAACGGTGGCGTTAGTGAACGCAACATTGTCATCATCGGACATAATTAATTGTACGTTATGTCGTACCACCTTCATCATATCCTCGGCGTCTTTCAACAACCACGAGAAGAACGTGTCTACAACGTTTTCACCCCGATAAACTTTAGCCTCTCTCCAAAGGCTGTGCGTATGATCGACGATAGCATAGGAGAAACCTGACGGGATATGCATCGCTTCGTATGATGTGGACGATACAGGAGGAGAAGTTATTTTCTGACGGGCACCGCTGCTATCGACGGAGTAGAATTCACCTAACTCGTGCACTGTCGTCGGGACGTCGTTACCAGGTGAACACGATTGAAGCGGAGTGATGAGGGACTCGAAGTCGGCGTAGACGGTGAAGGGTACTTTAAGACAGTGCGCGTAATTTTTAAAGGACATAAACTTCTCCTCCTCCGTGGGCATTTTGGTTTTCTGCTCGCCGTAAGGTGTGCAGTAGGGGAGATGATCGGACAGACCATGTTCTGTGGTGAAACGATGCAGGCAGTAGTCACAGTAAAATGATTTATTGCTGTGTTTTGTTAGGGAAAATAACAATCTACTCATGTTACTGATAAGACAGTAATGTTTTCGGCTATTCGTATCGGTCAGAAGCAAAAGATTAACGTGATGCGACCTGTCCTTATTCGGGGTAATTCTCAGAGGGTAAACCTCATTTTTTGATTCATTTTTGATATTGTCTTCTATATCATAGCCGAAAACGTTTATAGAAATGTTAGGATTCTGTGCTTCAAATTTGGAAATGGACTTTAACGAAACAGGGTACTCGATACCGGACATATTTAATGTGTTTATGAATGGGATGTATTTTGAAGCACGGTCTCTATCTCTTACTTTAGGGTGTATGTGGGCTAGAACAGACCACAGAAAACACATTTCATCGTGGGGGTTCTTGATGTTGACTACTGCCTTGGTGAGTGAGAGTTTTCGCGGGGTTGGAAGGTAGGAGGACGCTGCTAGAGGCTGGTACCGTCCAACAACCAGTTCCAGCTTCAGTACAGCATCCACCGACCATCCGCTCCCGTCACGGGTAAAATTAGATATGCTATTGAAGATTTTATCGTAGGATTCATCGAGTAGACAATTCAACTCGTCGCTGTCGTCCGCGAGCAACGTGCGACAACGTCCGTGGAAGACGGCGTCTTTCGTTACCTCTTTCTCCTCACCACTGTCACCATCTACCACGGTTTTGGTAAAACGTATCCTGCACGCAATATGCCACTTGATATTGCGTAAACGTGCCTGCTCTGCCTGAATATCCTCAAGCAATAAAGGACGTGCCTCAGTCATTACGAATACTATGTCATGATCCGACGCGTTGACGTTCACTGGAATGTAGTCGAAAGTTGTGATGCACCCTCGGACACTACTGTTCCTCTCGATATAAAACCGAGTCACAACTGAAACAATAGAAACATGAGTATTAGTAACCAATAGGAATGATAAATAACGTGTACACACAAATTCATATTTGTAGTAAATAAATAACACTCGTCGGGGTAATATGTCAGTTTATTACAAACCGTGAAGATGTCGACTACTCCTGATTTTAGTATTGAAAGTGAAAGAATAAAATCATTCAAGTATTGGGAAGTGACGTTTATCAGCCCCGACGAGTTAGCGTTTGCGGGGTTCTACTTCTACCCTAGAAATGTCGATGTTTGTGGGCATAGTATGTCATTCGTAGACGATAGAGTTAAATGCTTTTGTTGTGGAATTGAATTAGTTGATTGGAAAGAAGGTGACAAACCTATGAAGGAACATGAAAAATTTTCATCTACATGTCAATTTCTAAACGATGTTAAGAGTGAGACTTTTCATACACACACCAATAGACATAGTATGACTCAAACGTTAATTCGCATTAGCAAGTTTGTACACTACATAATTACAAAAATAATTTCTTAACTGTGACAATTGGTATTGGACTTTTTACCTTGTTCAGTCTGCTCCTCCCCACGTTCCTGCTGAAGGTTAGCCATGATCTTCAAGAGAGAGTGAGAATGAATGAATACTGAAAAACAAAAGGTACTGTTATAACGCTGGTATTATGTTAGTGTATCTTAAACGATTTATATATATATCAATTTGTAGCGCATGAACGTGTGATAAGTAAGACGTTGTTGCAAGTGAGTGGCGAGGTGTGTGTGTGTGTGTGTGTGTGTGTGCAACTGTACTAAAAAGCTGTTATGCGCATGCGCAAATAATTCAAATGCACTTACGTAGATGACTGAAAAGATATGATTTACATAATACATGTACACCAATAAATATGCTTAGAATGAAAATATTTGTTATGATTTTAGTAACATATAACAGCGTCTTACATACCACTCGAATCTATATATACTGTTCTGTTTCAGATAATAATAATAATTTGATCACACACACACATACATGTATTAAATCAATAAATAATGCACTTGATAAATTATGCTTACCAAACTAACGTATGTTGAATACACACACAGGAACTTGTGTATACTGAGACGCACAATAATTCAAGCAGTCTTTCAACTATTAAAAAACTGCTGAGATAGATTTATCAACGCACGCAAGCAGTCAGTGTGAATCCGATAAAATTCAGTTATACCTAAAAATATATATATCTTCAATTAGAAGTGTATAAAAGGTACAGTAAGAATATATTTCAGAAAATTGTATTAAATTCAAATATATATCTTCAATTAAAAGTGCGTTAAGAATAAAAGTACGTTAAGAATATATTCAGAAAATTGTAATTTGATCATACGCATACGCTTACACACACACACACACACACACACACACACACACACACACACACACACACACACACACACACGAACACACACACACACATACAGACGCACACAGACGCATACGCAACGTACGCACACACAGATGCACACGTACACCTAACGAACGCATACGTTAGCATGGATCATGTTAGGTCCAATTACGTATGATTTTTGTAACATATAACAGTGTCTTACATACCACTCGAATCTATATATACTGTTCTGTTTCAGATGATAATAATAATTTGATCATACACACACACACACACACACACACACACACACACACACACACACATACACATACATGTATTAAATCAATAAATAATGTACTTGATAAATTATGCTTACCAAACTAACGAATGTTGACTACACACACAGGAACTTGTGTATACTGAAACGTACAATAATTCAAGCAGTCTTTCAACTATTAAAAAAAAACTGTTGAGATAGATTTATCAACGCACGCAAGCAGTCGGTGTGAATCCGATAAAATTCAGTTATACCTAAAAATATATATATCTTCAATTAGAAGTGTATAAAAGGTACAGTAAGAATATATTTCAGAAAATTGTATTAAATTCAAATATATATCTTCAATTAAAAGTGCGTTAAGAATAAAAGTACGTTAAGAATATATTCAGAAAATTGTAATTTGATCATACGCATACGCTTACACACACATGTATTAAATTAAAATATATATATCTTCAATTAGAAGTGTAATTAAAAAAATACGGTAAGAATATATTTCATAAATTGTGATTTGAACATACACATACATGTATTAAATAATGCAAATAATTTTTACGTTTAAATAAAATCTGTACATACAATAAATTATACTCACCAAAACTATTGTATGTTGACTACACACAGAAACTTGCGTATACTGCGATTGCACAATAATACAGTCTTCCAACTATTAAAAATGTCGTGATAGATTTGTCAGTGCACGCAAGCAGGTCAAATGAGAATTTATCGTTAAATTTGTTGAGTATATATTGGTCTCCGGTGGTAGGGGAAAGCCGGTGTTTGTTTTGGAAGTGAATACTTTCTAATCCATAATTACTTGCGGTGGGTGCAACTAATGACTGTCATGTGTCATATTAGAAAGTGAAAGGCGGATTTATCGAATACATACACACACACACACATACACACACACACACACACAATGGTTTATTTCGGTAGAACCATCTGAACATACATGCAATTAGTTGTATAGTAATCAGAATGTGTGTGAGAGAGACAATTTAATAGTTTGAATTTTATACCACAAGGTAAACTATATTTTTTTTAAAGTCGGGGGTTGTTTCCGAAAATTATTATTTAAAACTGATAATTGTTTTATTAAAATCTCACGTACGTGCCAAATTAATTGCCGACGGCGACTCTGCTCCCCCTCCTGCTAAAATTCCATCTGTTAAAAACAAAAAGAATTCTCACTGTGATATCGATAGTTATTCTCTCTCCACGCTTCAGTTCGGACGACAGTAAACGTAAGTTTGTGTATTATTATTGTAACGATCTTTGTGTTTATAAATATTAGTTTGTAATGTGTGGTTCCTTTTTTTTTTTATAGTATAATGGAAAACGCTGCTGTAATAATTGACTTTCACTGCTTTTATGATGACAACGGCAATTATATAGTAAAGGAGTTGTCGGTTATGGACGTAACACGTTTTGCATGCAGACATTGGATTTTCGCCCCGCCTGCTACAGTCGTTACGAATTCGAAATACACTAGAACCAACTGCTGGTTAACGACACACTATCATGGGCTAAGATGGGATGAAGGAGAAACACCGTACGACAATCTTGTTTCAGTGTTAACAACGTATACGAACATATATAAATATGTGTTTGTGAAGGGTCTTGAGAAAAAACGTTTTTTAGAATCGAAAATAATTCATTATCATATAATAAATCTTGATGACATTGGTTGCCCAAAAGACGTACCAAAAGACATTCCTGGGGCGTTATGTCTTACACATTGCAATTCTTCTTCTACACTATGTACAAACCATAATGTGCACGCACTTAGAGAGTGGATAATTAATGATTTTTCTGTTATACAAACATTTTTAATGTAAGTGTCTCATAGCATTGTTAATTTCATTAGGTAAACTTGTATATGGCTGCAGGCGATAACTATTTCCGTCAACTTTCCTAATATATATATTATGTAACAGCCATAATTCTGCATGTATGTACATGCAAAGCTTCAGGGGATGAAAAACACCATCTGTTAAAAACAACAACAAAAAGTCTTGCTGCAGGCGATAACTATTTCTGTCGACTTTCCTAATATATATTATGTAACAGCCATAATTCTGCATGTATGTACATGCAAAAACACCACCTGTTAAAAACAACAACAACAAAAATTCTTGCTGCAGGCGATAACTATTTCTGTCGACTTTCCTAATATATATTATGTAACAGTCATAATTCTGCATACAAAGCTTCAGGGGATGAAAAACATCACCTGTTAAAAACAACAACAAAAATTCTTACTGTGATATCTATAGTTATTGTCACTCCATACTTCAGTTTGGACGACCGTAAACGTAAGTTTATGCATTATTATTATTATTGTAACGATATTAGTTCGTAATGTGCGGTTTCTTTTTTTTTCAAACGATAACTATTTCTAGTAGTCTGTGGGCTTGACTTTCCTAATATATATATTTTGTAACAGCGCTAATTCTGCCTGTGTGTATGTACATGCAAAGCTTCGGGCGATGAACGTGAACTTTCCTGATGACCACATCACCACCACCACCATTACTTTCACTAGTCTTCTTTGTAGTCATTGTTTAGTTCCACCTAGTTTGATACAGACGTCTTCACTTCTCATAAATAATGTCGTTTATCACAAAATTCAATGCAGTTTCTGCTATTGAGTACAAACGGTGTGCAGAATTAACATTGAACAAGCAGTATCCGATTGTTAACATGGTGCATGTGGACACAAGATATGGGAAGTCTGTGCTTGTAACGTTGGAAGATGGTGAGCTACGCTATCGTGTATATCTACCTAAGAGGTATGCTTGCGTCTTTACAGATGAAGAGCTCCGTCATATAAGCCCCAGCGACCTACATCTCGTGTTTCGAGGCATGAGGAATCAAACAGTACATATGGAAATCGTACCTCGTTAAGGTAACAAACTACTTTTAATAAACAATTTTTTATCATTGTGTGTGTGCGTATGTTTGAATGTAGTGCAGATTCTAATTTACAAAGTTTTGATGAATGGATTTTTTAATTTATTTCACTATACGCCTCTGAACCTAGTGTGAGTGTGCATATGTGTGTGTGCGTGCGCGTGTAGTGTAACCCAAACGTGTACACGTTGTATGTATGTGTATGATTACGTTGCGTTTGCGTCTGTGTGTGGGTGCGTTGCGTGTTTGGTTACGTTACGTATGCGTATGTATGTGTGTGTGTGTGTGTGTGTGTGTGTGTGTGTGTGTGTGTGTGTGATTACGTTGCGTATGCGTCTGTATGTGCGCGCGTTGCGTGTGCATCTGTGTGTGTGATATTTAACATGATTTTAATGTTGTTGTTGTATTGTTATGTTGCAGGTTGCTTCTTCTACAAGTACGACACACAATTATATATAAACTTCGAAAAATATCAATTTCTAATGTATTTATTTAATTGTGAATGTTAAAATATATTTAATCATTAAACAAATTATGACTTTATTTTATTTCACTCTACACCTCTGAAAATGTGTACAATTAATTTATTTTTTGTGAACTGTTACATCAGAAGATTTGTATGAATTTCAGCCGCCGTTTTCATGTGTGTGTATAATTTTAATTTATTTCGCTATACACTACTGAACCTATGTGTGTGTGTGTAAACTGCAACCTTAAAACAGAAGTATTGTACCAGATTGCTAAGCCGTTAACGTATGGATTTGTCATCTGTAACAACATAACAGGTAAGTAGTTCATTGACGCCAAATATATATATATTTCTAACAAGGATCAATCACACTGACTGCATTATAAAACTATTAATTAATTAATTATTTAATACATTGAAAAATGAAGACGACGTTTTGACAACGAAAGAGAGATAGTGCTAAAATTATTTATTCATCACACCGACTACTCAATGTACGAGAGGGAGACAGGAGAAAGGGTATGGAACCTTGCATAGTTGAAACGTGTGAAAGTGAGAGAGAGAGAGAGAGAGAGAGAGAGAGAGAGAGAGAGAGAGAGAGAGAGGACGTTACTATTTGTTGACACAGTTGAAACAAGTGAGAGTGAGAGAGAGAGAGAGGACGTTAATATTTGTCGAATAAATATAAACTTTCTAATTTCATATACATGCGCTCGGTACTGACCACAGAGAGAGAGGAGAACGGTTTGAGCATAACGTTTGACAACAAGAGAGAGACATACACAACGTGTGAGAGAGAGAGAGAGAGAGAGAGGGAGAGAGAGAGGACGAATAATACAGAGGTTGGTACATCTGATCATATAGATTTAATATACATTATAACACACGACAAATTTGAACTCATGTAAAGGTTGGTACACCTAATCATATATTTTAATATACACTATAATGCCGGTGAGTATAACGTTTGACAACGAGAGAGAGAGAGAGAGACATACACACCGTGTGAGAGAGAGAGTAACAATTATGATCATATATAGTTTGAATTTCCCACCACAGAAGAGAAAGAAATGTTGGCAGATCTGCTCTATACACGCACACAATAATTTAAGATTGGTAACCCTGATCATATATTTTAATATATACACTATATAACACATATTTGAATTTCCCTCCCCCCACCGCAGAAAATGTTGACAACCCTGCTCATATAAAATATCTATACACTATAATAATACTACAGAGGTTGGTACACCTGATCATATAGATTTAATATACATTATAACACACAACAAATTTGAACTCATGCAAAGGTTGGTACACCTGATCATATATTTTAGTATACACTATAATGCTTCGAGTTGGAACCACCCCCCACCCACTGATATGAAATAAAAAAAAAACAACCTCCCACCCAACACCACCCACTGATATGCAAATCAGCTTTCTTAAAAAAAATAAAAAAGTATATTCACGGATGCTGGTGGTCCATTGAACATCATCCCACCAAATCAATTTAATTAAAAAAATAAAAAAACCAAATTAAAAAAATAAAAAAATTTATTCGCGGAAATTCGCGGTGCTGTGGTCCATCAGGATGCTGCGGGTCCAGCGGTGGCAGCGTCATCTCTGAGATCATGTTTTTTAGTGTTTTTTTATTGTTTTTTAAGAAGGCGGCATTCCTTTGTGGGTTTGAACCGGCATTTTCCCTCTACTAATATGTTAGATGATATGCGTCAGTATTTACCAAATAATTTTATTCCAGAACCTAGGCATTATATTTCAGCCACAGTTTTAGTGATCCTCATTGTATTAGCTTGGTATTTTAGAATAGATAAACTATGTAGAAACAAGAAACATGTAAAATTTCTCCCGATTACTTTTAAAAGAATTAGAAAAAACAAAAAAGATGAATTAACAGTTGATAAATTAGAGAATATTCCGTTAGAAGAGAGAGTATAAATGAATAGGAGGAAATAACTTTGTATTTAGGAGCAATGCGTCAGGCAAGACGCATCGTCCTAAATAAGGAAGAAAGTGTTATAATATTATCGTTAGTTATTCTAAAAGTAACTGTACGATTTACCAATTGATGTGTTTAGCTGTAAGGGTGATTTAGGACAAGCTGTGTTAGTTCTTACTTAAGTAAACGCTTTATATAACTATTCATGAAAATATTTTTGTTTACTCTAGAAAGACCTAAGACTTGCCAAAGGATACTTTCTCATTTATTCTAGTAATCCGAATAGTAAACAAGTACACTATAAAAACTGACAGGATACAATGTAAAAGCATCAGTTCCAGCGAACTGCTTGTCTGCTTGGCTTCGCTTGGCTCGAGCTTGTGGCTTGTGCCGTATTGTACGTGTTAATTGGTTGTTAGATTTGAGTTGGCTTGAAGTTATAATAATTGTTTTAACTTAGTAAATTCTTGAAGTATTAAATTGTTCAAACTATAAACTGATATTAATTTACAAAAGTATAATGTTATATTCAATAAACCAATAATTCAGATTATCTTGAATTTCTAAATTATTTATTTAGGCAAACGTACCTCTAACGATTACTTCACTTAGCCACTCGAGTGAGTGATCGCGGTGTTTTACATTCAGGTAGAACATATTTTGTTTCCACTGTACCTACGACGATCGAGTAGACCGTCGTAACAGTGGTGTCAAAACTGGGATAGAACGGTTAACAGTGGAAACAGAGGACACTTCGTAGAAGAGTTGTGTTAGCGGTAGTTCATAAAAATAAAATGGATACCAGTCAGATGATAGATGCATTCCGAGTAATGCTGCATCAAAGACAGGAACAATAAAAAGAAGAACGAAGATGGGAAAGAGAAGAAGCAGAAAAACGGCAAGACGAAAAACGTAAACGTGAAAATGAAACACCAGAGGGACGGAAAAAAGAAGAATTTAGTCGTCAAGCAGACTACTTTAAGACATTCGTACAAGAGGATACCACCGCAAAATTTGTGCTGTTACGAGGTGAGCTGAACAAACAAGTTGACAGAATAGAAAAATCTGTGAAAACAAATATTTAAAGTTTAGAAGATTCTATTACAAATTTAATAAAACAAATTAAAAATGAAGTCGAACATTTAATCAAAAAAATATTTGATAAAGAAAGACCGTCAATAAATGCTGATGAAGATTCAAAATATCAGATAAATCAAACTGTAGTTCGCAAAGGCCCCAACGTTTGATGGAAGCATTCACTGGGCAACTTATATTCGCCAATTTGAAGCTGCCGCTCGCTTAAATAAATGGACGGAAGAACAAAAAGGACTTTCATTAATTCTTGCTTTAAAAGGACCTGCCGCAGAGCTAATAAAGAAAGTGCCATCTGACACCCAGAACATCTATGGCGAATTAACAAAAGCTCTGGAATTACGGTACAGTGACCAGCAATTGTGCGAAGTGTACCGTGTTCAACTTAAAGCGAGGCGACAGCGTTCAGGGGGAGCCTTCAAGAATTTCGAGCCAATAACGACCGACTGACGAGATTGGCTTATCCCGAAAAATCGGAGGACTTCCGGAAGTGGATTTCTCTCATTATGTTTATTGACGGTATCAGAGATAGTAAATTGCAACAAGTATTAAGAATGGCACGGCATGATAATAAATCAGACGCTCTTGTTCATGCTCTCCGTTTTGAAGCTGCCAAGTCGGCGACCTACAATAATCAAAGTATGCATCACGTTTTAGCCAAACGGATCCAATATCACTGTATCGTCATAACGGACAGAATAAAGAGACAATTCAAGAACAACAGTTTAAGAATTCAGCAGCACCACGATATTTCGAACCAAAGGATAAAGACGGAAGACCGAAGTGTTACAACTGTGGGAAACGTGGTCTACTACAGGTAGACTGTTGGGAGAAGAAAATACCGAGAGAAGGGAGTGATCGTACCAATTGGAGAAGTAAAGCCCCAGAACAGCACACAGTTTCCACGCTAGACTAGACTAGTGGAAACCTGATTATTACTGGATTTGCGGAAGGTAGACGAACATCACTTACAGTTGACACGGGCGCTACGGTGTCTATTGTGCGCCCTGACTTAATCAGCAAACGACGGCCTCAAATTAGCTCTTGTACAATACAAACTGTGACTGGAAGCCCCGTCAATGTGTTAGGAAAGATAGACGTACGTGTACGCCTGGGTCTTCTCGAGTTTAGCCACCAAATGCTTGTTGCAGACATTGTTGATGAAGTGATTCTTGGCACAGACATTATGAATGCTTACGGATTCGTTGTGGACTTAAGAGAGAAAGTCCTGAAGGTTGGCCAAGAGAAGATAAAGCTTTGCATGGCTAAAATGTCAGGGTCTGCCAATCATTCAATCAAGCAAGTGTCATTGGCCGAAGAAGAAGTCAACAGGCCTTGTCAAGAGGAACTTTTCTTATTCCAGGCGGAAATGGAAGAAGAACTAGCAGAGGAAGTACACATACATGAAACGGCAAAAGAAGTGACTGGAAAGCCAACTATGGGTGTCAAAGAAAACCCCTTGTTTGTTCCTGAGTTAATAGAAGCGCCCAGGGGAAACAATGCTGAAGATGAAGTTACGCAAGAGGTTGCTGACGAGAAACGAACAGACTTGGATCAGCCAGTGGTGTTTAGGTCAGCAATACATGACACAACGGGAGTGATTCCAGCAAAACTAGCGGTTGAGCGGAAGACTCGTATTCCTGGGAACTTGACGTTCGGATCACACGAGACTGAATTCGAAGAACCGGAGAATTATCTTTCGAAGGACGTCTACCTAGACCGCCTGGCCAAGTATTACTTCAGAGATGGTTTGCCAGTTCGGGACAAACAGACTTAAGGAGGGAGCAGTGTTACGAGATGCGTAGCGAACAACCCAGAACATTCTCCACTGTGGCAGCTGTTGCGTCATTCAAGTAGGTGGTTCTAGTGAGTCCCAGGAACACTTGAGATAAGCCGCCGGCATGCAGTTACTGGACTGGACCTCAGCGCGGCGTATATATAAAGCCATAGCATCCGGGTTGTCAGTTAGTTACGTGAGCGTTTTTTCGCTAGTGCGGATTGAGTGTTGTTGAAGTGAAGTAGTATTGTGTTAATAATTGTGTGAACTCTATTAATAGTCACTGTTATTCGTGTGGACAAATCTAACTGGAAATATTGTCCTAGTTAATTATAAACTGTTAATTGTGATCATTAAAGCTGGTGATTAGTGACTTAATTGGTGTCTTGTATTTTATTTCCACTGTACCTACGACGATCGAGTAGACCGTCGTAAAAATTATAATTGTAATATAATAATAATTATTATTATATAAATTGATTTCTTTCTACAGTTTCATTGCGTTATTAAAACAGCTAATAAACATTTCTTAAAGTACTTTATTTAGAGTAGGTAATAAAAAATCAACAATTTCACAAAACTGCAGAAGGTAATAAAGCAAGTTACACTAATCACGATAAATAATATTTTGTGGCTATCGGCAGAAACAATAATGGTGTCATTTACTATGAATTTTATGATGCATTAAAAGTAACGCTGATTTTTCTTTCTTCATTTTTTTATCGTTTGCAGGTGTGCAACTTTTATAGCCAATTAATCTGGTACTGACGTCGGATTTTTCACGTATTTCTGTGTATAAATACGAGCGAGATCTGGATAAAAACTTCTATACAGAATCGGACATTGGCAACACTTTCAATTTCTGGTAAGTGAAATTTTACACTTTAAAGAAATATTATTGTTACTTAGAATATAAAAAATAACTACTAACAAATTGTTTTTATACTTTATATTTCTATTTAAAAACATTAACACACAACTAATATCAACACATGGATACTGGAATTAAATTAAATTATAACTTACACAGAAATACCCATAAAGACTTTAAAACTAAATAAGATATTTATTATACTTAATTTATTTAAAAAATCAAATAATGTCTAAAATCAAATGATATAGCATAAATAAAATTACCATTTATATGCATTGTATATTAACTTTTATTAGGTTTAATTAAAAACTATTAATGCAATAACATTTTAAATAATATTTACTGTTAATCTGACTGGTTGAAAACCTTATATGAAATTAAAATAACGATAGGACAAACTATTAGAATCGAGATGTTGTTGAAAAAGTCAATTTAAACGAGAATAACCAACTACGAATTTGCTTAAATTATTAGCTTAAATCGCTACCCTCCCCAATTAATTACTAAAATAATTATTTTAATTCACTGTGTGAAAACTAATTAGTGTATAAACAAACAAAAGGCACCAAAGTGTGTGTAAATTTTATAGGTATCCACAGTAAGAAAATGACGTTAATAGGACACACTACGCGAAGTCAGTGCGAAATAAATGTGCCAAAAATACGCAAATTACACTAAGACGCTCAAATTATACAGTGAGTGCTTAATCGAATTAGCTATGATTTGTACTATCTCAATTCCGTACAAAACATTGCCATTTGCAAAAAATTGCAAATATATGAAAAGGCTATAAAATAGGTTATTTACCTTCTGTCGACGTTTCTTAAAATCCTTTTAGGATGACTCGAGTTTCAACACCATTTGGTGTCATCATCAGATCGGTGAATTAGGTTAAAACATTTCGATGCATATGCATCTCGTTAGATATTTAAAAGATTAAAAACAACGCATAACATTATATAAAACAATAAATAAACTATATCACAATAAAATAACATTAATAAAAGAATATAAAAACAACGCGGCCGCAAACGAAAAGGATTTTAAGAAACGTCGACAGAAGGTAAATAACCTATTTTATAGTCTTAATCGTTTCTGGAGGCAAGAAAAATGTTTAAATATGAAAAGGTTCGGGAGTGGGGGCTATCATGTGATCTGCAGGTCTCGACAGGTTAATTTCGGAACCAACAGGTGCGGAATCTCGAGAGGGTAAAGGGTTCGACTGGAAGCCCTTCTCTTCTTTTCAAAACACAGTTGCAGTCGGACATGCTGTCCGTCGGCAGAACAGTTTTATTTTATTATAAGTCTCATCTACGAACGAATAAAGACGTTCAGTAATTATGTTTACACTATTTCGGGAAACGTAGAGTACCGGGACCGTTTAAGTCAGCAAGAGTATCAACAGAGAAGCTACAAAGAGCGACGCGAGATACTAGACGTTAGGAGATGATTTTTAGACGGCTAACAGCCGAACGAGATCCACCTCGCAGCAGATAGTAATTCTCTAGGACGGACCACACCCTGATGGAGAACGACGCTGGACTCTGAACATATCCAGGACCACGCCAAGCCAGGAGTAACGGAAACCCAACTCTGGACAACGCTGGACCCCGTCAATAAGTCGTAAGGTCATCAAAACTCGAGGTGACATGCATAATGCATTTATAAATGATTTTTTTAAAAGAGCTCATAAAGACTATATAAAGAGACAATGAATTAAAACAAAAAAGTTTATAATTAGAAAGAATGTAATACAGTCTTATGTAAATGTTTTAGTAGTAAACAAGCGATCGCATATAGAGAAATATAGAAAAAAAAATGAGTTTAAATTTGAGATAGTATATTTTTTTTTATCAAAGTAAAATAATTGAAATGATTTGACATTTGCATTTTGTAGAAAAGAATAATTTAAATTTTGAATACGAAACAAATGCCAGTCTAAGTGTAAACAATATATTTTTAAATTATTTAAAAATAAGGAACATTGGTATAGACTGAGCAACCTGAGGTCAGATCTGAGTTAAATGAATTCAATTAAAATAAAACTTAATTACATTAAACTTTTTTTTATTAAATCAATTTGAATAAATGTCTAGATTAAGATTATTAACATGTCTAGAGGTAAGAGTGTTTAAATGTGTGTAACACCGTAAAGCTTAAGAGATGAACTTAATAATGAGTGATATCTTGATCGGAGATTATTAACAATGTTTTATTATTTTTAATGCTTGTTAAAACAATAAACATGAAATTTTAACTACTCATAAATTTACTACTCTTATTATAGTTACACCTGGTATTGTTATAATTATTTACAACTTGCATATACAAAAGGTATCGTTGTATAAATTTGGCGTCCCAAAGAACGTGGGGCCACATAAATTACAGTATATCTAATTTGTGTTATGTATCGTTGTAATACATATAAAGTAATTTAATACTATCCAGATATTTTTGTACTTACTGTAGCAAAATAATTTTTACTTTTAATTGAAAATTTATTATATACCTTATTGTGATCCGTCTTGCGATCTTGTAGTAATTTTTTCACTACATGTTTCGGGAATAAGTTCCCATCTTCAGTGAAGAATTTTTTTAACGTCCTATTATATAGGAATCGTCGGCGAAAATATCACACACACACACACACACACACACACACACACACACACACACACACACACACACACACACACACACACACACACACACACACACACACACACACACACACACACACACACACACACACACACACACACACAACTGTTACAAATAACATAATTAAAACCGTTAACACACAACTATCGAAAACAGTGCGCACTGGTCGACTATCACATTTCGTATTTTACATTTCCTAGGAAATGTGACAGTCGAGCAGTGCGCACTGTTTTCGATAGTTGTGTGTTAACGGTTTTAATTATGTTATTTGTAACAGTTGTGGTTGTGTTGTTTGTTTGTGTGTGTAATATTTTCGCCGACGAATCCTATATAATAGGAGGATAAAAAAATTCTTCACCTGAAGATGGGAATTATTACCGAAACATGTAGTGAAAAAATAACTACAAGATCGCAAGACGTATCTCAATAAGGTATAAATTTTAAATTAAATCTTAAATGCTATCTGGAGACTGTATATAATGAATTTTTACTTGTTAGATAAAATATTCGAACATCTAACCAACGTACATTCAAACATACATTTAACAGACTAATAAGAAAAAGACAACAGTAATGTTATTATTTAATCGAACTATTTCAAGAAACAACAAAATATTCACGAAACCTACTTAACGTCCTACTTATATTACAAAATATACACGAAACCTACCGGCAATAATTTGACTATTTGTAATAACTCAAACCACTTATCAGTACAGGAAAAGGTAACTTCGAAGCAGTCTTCAATATAATGTGCATAATAGCCCTAAATGCAAAGGTAATTAAAACAAAAGAAATAACTTACGTCAAATTCCCTAAGAAAATTGTATCTATCAAAAACTCTGAGCAAAATGGAAAATAATAAAATATAAAATAAAACAGTACATTCAAGAACCATAAAGTCCCAAATAACAACAACAACAACAACAACAACAACAATAATACTAATAATAATCATAAAAATAATTGAAAAACTAGGCTACATTCCCTTACATAAGAGACGACTCCATAACGAAATTTACTAATCACGTTGAAACACAGATGATAATGTAACATACAAAAAAACAAAAACAATATGCAAGTACTCACAACAATGATGGTACACTAAACAGTGGAATCTACAAAACAGAACGCAAAAAAAATTACGTACATCAGATAAAAATATTATAAACTAATGATTTTTAAACATAAATGTGTTAAAAAAATGTACAATCCAATCAAGCCTCACCTAAGAAAAAACGCCTTGATAGTAGCTTAATGTAGCATTAAAATGAATTAATTATAAATACAAATATAAATGTAAGAATTGCGTAAGAAATATAATGTACATGTAAAACCCGTACAGGTACCTATCGGAAGCGACGTTTTCTTTCGTTTCTTCTTTAGTTCGCCTAACAGCTGAATTTTTCATCTTCCAAGCCCGGGGGTTCCTTCTCGATGACGTCTTGCAGCAACCAACTTTTTCTCAGGCTCTGTCGGACTCAGTTTGTTTTCCTTTGACCAACGGTACTCATGATTAATCTTTTCATGTCCACTCGTCTTAGGACTTCTTCAATTGTTACACTGGCCATCCTATCATGTCTTCAGGCGTTTCTTCGTTCAACATCAGTTGTATCAGGTCATTCACATATTTAACGGTGGTGCTAGGTGTTCCCTCCCTATTCTTCCTTGGCTAAACTTTGTCCACAGAGGTTGAACAGAATTAATGGTATGGAAAATCCTCTTCTTATCTCCACACTGTTGGTCTCCCCAAGGTGAAGATTGATGCGTGATCTTCTGCCATTCCATTCAATGCAGACAAGAGTAATAGTTTTTATTTTCACATTCCTAATGAACTCAATTCTGAAGAACGTAGTCTGCAATTTTTTTAATACCTAGTCGAAATTAGTAGGTACTACTGTTAGTCAAAAAGTTGACCAAATGGGTTACTACATTTAGTCCTTGTCGATGTTAACATTCTTTCTGTAAACGTGCATCAGACAAACATATGTAACTCTCTCTCTCTCTCTCTCTCTCTCTCTCTCTCTCTCTCTCTCACACACACACACACACACACACACACACACACACACACACACACACACACACACACACACACACACCACATTCTAATCTGACTTCTTAAATTAATATAAAGCAAAATTAACGTTTTTTTATTACTGAAAGCAGCTATGTTACAGGTTTATTATTAACCGTTGGAAGCGATCTGGCTATATCCTCCGTGTTTCAAGGGAGGCCTATATTTGATTAGCAATCGAAAGTTTATTATTATTTTTTTTTTACATTCATTCTGTATAAATAGTTAACCTTAATTTTGCATTACAAATAAATTTAAGGATGATTCAGTATACGTTTTCGGTTTTAGTTTGTGTGTGTGTGTGTGTGTGTGTGTGTGTGTGTGTGTGCCTGTAATACTTAATATTTTGCAGAGGATAATTGGTTTTTATAGTATGGACATGCAGAAATGTGTGCCACTGTGTTTCATATTTTGATTAAAACATGCAGACGATTTCTTCGTTTTCCGTCAAAAGAACCATTTTGATGTGGTAACACACAATATATGCATTAACTAGTAGAACAAAGCGTCCATGAAAAGTATAGTGGCTGACGATGGAAAAGTGAAGTTTTTACGTACGTGGAATAATGTGATAAGCTTAGAGAAGGCAGACATGATCATAACTGGATTTACAGAACGGAGAAACTTTACGACTGGTTCTCTGGAGTCGAAAAAATCCATTGTATACACAGTTAATAAAACTTGCATATAGACAGTCCAAACGCTTTAAGCGTCTCCTCCTACTTAACAGTGTTTCTAATGTCCACAGATCACATCTAAAATACAAGTGCTGATTCAGAACTTAAACATTTTCTTTAACGTTAAGAAACATATAAGATTGGAAAATTAGAGGAGATGCTATATTTACCTAACAGCTCAAAAGGACATAAGTAGTCTTACTGCAATTGATTTTTAACGGCAAATCCTGCTTGTGAGATAAGGAAAAGAATTTGAATAGAAATGGGTTATCAGAATTACAACGTGAAAAAGTGAGTGACGTACCACGAACCTTATAAGAACAGTTAAGAGTAAATGGATGATTAATCCTATAGGAAAGGAAACACTAGTAGAACGCCGAATGATGGAGACAAAGAGAACAGTAAATGTTATAAAAACCTTTCTTCAAAAGTGGATATAATCTAAAATTTGCATTTTATTCCGAAGTTCTGTCATTCGGCCAGTGAATGAATCACACGTTAACACAGTACTCATAATTCAGTTACAGATTATGAAAGAAATTCTATGACTTTGACAAACCCAGGTTTACTAAATATAAATCTATATTAACTGAGAATTTAAACAAACGTATGAAAACGGGTATACTTTCCTGAGAATGCGTGACTAAAAACTACTGAAGTAACTGTTTCTGAGAACGAGTGACTTACAGCTATTTAAGTACCTAAAAATTGACAAGGCTTCAAACGAAGCAGTGTGTTGTTGCATTGTGTGTTTTTCAGCTGTAAGCGAAGTTTTAGGAAGTATTAAGTAGTACGGGCAATGATTATATTCGGTAACATGTAAAGTCTGTCCAATGTAACGAATGTCAGCTTAAAGGGGTTGGCAAGGAATTTGTTAAAGAGCTATGCTTGGAGCGTTGATTTTCACGGCAATTGGCTCGTGGACGATTCGATAGGGAGAAGGGAAACTGCTGGCATCAATGCGTTGTGTTATAGATTAATGCGTCGTGTTAATAATTTAGGTAATTTGGAGAGAGAAACTTGCTAATGATGAGGTTTTTTTGAGAATTCAAGAGGAAGAAGATTTTAAAAAAGTAAAGATCTCAGCTAATTACGTAACACTTCGGCACAATTAATTTATAATGTAATTAAACAAGTAACAAGTTTGTTGCAAAACAATAGTCTTATAAGTGACAAAACAATTTGTTCATTTGTTTACTGTCTGTACGAGCCACACCATACAAGCTTCGTTCTGAGATAGTGGCTCAATTGAGAATCGGTCCTTTACTCACACCTTCAGACCCGCTGCGGAATATCCCTAAAATACATTCAAATTGATATTAAATTAAAGTGTCTGAGTATTTATTAGAGGACATTAAGCACCATCTTAGACAATAACATCAAAGTGTCTGAGTGTTTATTAGAGGACAGTAAGCAGCATCTTAGACAATAACATCAAAATGTAACAGACTGATCCCAACGACTCAGACGTTTAACTCTTATTTTGTGTGATTAAAAAATTTCTTCTGAGCGTGTTCTTTAAATTTTCATACTTTTTCTTGAAATATACTATGATGTAACTTATAAAAAAGGTATAATAATACAGTAAAAAAATTACTTTATATAATTATTACTTTCAACTAGTAAAATTATCAGAAAATGTTTAAATAATAACTTATCGCCTTTGTATTATAGGTTGTAACAATTTTTATGCCAGAAGAGACAGACAGCTGGGAGGTAAAATTGAAATCAAATACTTGGAAAACCCTGGTGGACGGCCAAAACACAGACGCCCGGAACGTACGACAACGCAAGCGCCAAAACCCCAGCGAACGCGCAAACCTCTGACGACGACAGCTACCCCGCAAACACGAAGCACAAAAAAACAAGTAACCTGGCCACCCCATCGTATACCTCCAACCGCTCCTCCAATGACGATCGCCCGGCCGGAGTATCCGTACTGTGAGGACGACGATGAGGATGACGTTTGCGATTGGGTGTGCTTACCTAGGAAAAAAGAAATGTCTGCAGAAGTTTGAAACTTTAAAACTCTAAATCGCTGTGATGGATAAAACCTGTTATTTCAATAAATAAACATTACTTAGTATAAATAAAGATAGAGGAAGAGAGAGAGAGAGAGAGAGAGAGAGAGAGAGAGAGAGAGAGAGAGAGAGAGAGAGATACGTGAGTTTGAGCATTTGAAATGAAAACAGTGGGTTTACGTGTAGGTGATCTGAACAACCAATATATTCAGACATATTGGCTTATATAAGGATCTAGATTTTCTGTTTACAAAATCGTTCTTGTGAGGCAATACTTGCAGGTAAGAAAAGAGATTGTAAAACTGTTCCCCAACACTTCTCGAGGTCACATTTATTGCAGACCTATTGTTCGTTCAAAGAACACATTTGGCCCCGAAAGTATCAATTTTTCCCTTAGTTTGTCAATACAATTTACCTTTACTGTTAACTGGTGAAGCTAAAATATTTCAAAATGTTTTTCCCAAACGGCAGGGAAGCAGGTGAAATTAAACTATTAAGGTAAGCAATAAAGTAACAAAAAATTCAATTAGATTTGCAACTTTATTTTATAACAATATTTATCTTAAATATTTGATTACTTTCCTACTTGGCAGTGGTCCTGATTAGAATCAGTTTTGTTTTTTCCTAGGTTTACACATCCAAGTACAATTGTTTGGGTCATTCTTTGGATGTATACACGTCCAATCACAATCACAATCACAATCACTATCATCATCGTAATCGGTACACTCAGTAGTCTTTGGTGGATTTTTTTTTTGTACATTCAATCATCCAAGTACAATTGTTTGGGTCATTCTTTGGATGTATACACGTCCAAGTACAATCATTATCCCTCCAATCATCATCCCTCCAATCATCATCGTCAGTACACTCCGGCGGGGCGATCGTCGTTGGAGGAGTGGTTGGAGGACGGTGTGTCGTCAAATCATTGTTAGGTTTATTGTCGTAGTCGCATTCTGAGAGGATTTCAGGTTTCCTAGGTGCACACATCCAAACACAATCCTGTAACCCGTGGACGCATGGCGTGAGCAGGAGCGGACTCGACACCTCTATACACCTTGTGCTGTTCAAGTAACAATGTTCTTTTAATTAACAACACCCAGCTGTAGTTCCAACTTCCATACAATTAGCAAGAAAGGAAATATGAACGTGTACATTTTTCAGAGACTTTAAGTATAAGCAAGTGTGAGAAACTTACTAACAGATCACAGCATGTTTGCTGCGCGTAACTAAAAATGTAAACTTGTACTGATTCATAGAACTGATTTATTCTACTTAATTTGGATCAGTGTTCGATTCACCTTCTAAATCGACACTTAGTAAAGATTTTATGCACGGCTTAATTTATTCACTTTTCAATTTATTCAACAGTTAATTTATTGAGAATTTAATTAAACAAAAAGAATTATTACATGCTGGCTGATCCGTAATTACTCAGCATCAAGAGGCTAATTTTGTTTCTGAATGAATAAATTAGTTTAACTCTGCTCACCAGCTGGTAGTATAATTTTCTTTACATATCACCCTCCATTGCATGTAAGTTAGTTATTATGTCTGTTTTGATGAACACTAGATTTATGATGAGTTATAGGTAGCAGCTAATTTTATTATACTGTGGTACCTAGTGTTATATTATTGATATATATTGTGTTACGTTATTGTAATGTATTGTGGTTTTGTGATACATTTGTCGTATAATGATATTTTATGTAGCACGTTTAATTTGGGGCCCAGCACTGTATAGTGACTTGTTACAAATACAGGTGGGAAATTTCCATTTATACAGACTCAACAATTACTACACTTTCCGGTGTTCGAAGCAGAAATGGACATGTATATGAACTATAGTTTCAAATTTATAATTAGTAAAATTGTGCCAGAACATGTCTAATCAATGCATAATTCTGATTCACTATAACCTGTGTTAAGAAAGGCATTCACTTTTATGTACTCTGCTTATTTACAGTGTTAAAATTACTTATCATTCCTGTTATTACAGCACATTGAATATATATAGATATATTGTCTAGAAGATGAAAAATGATGAATGTTATAACCATTAAACGATGAAACAGATCAAATTTGTTAGAACTAGCCCTGTGAAAATATATATACAGTATGTTGATTCGTATTGTTGACTGTATAAGAGTCCCTGCTTGTCAGGCTGTTTGATTAATTTTATTGTTAATTGCATTCATAAATATTAGTAGAAAGGTTATTTGTGTAAACAGTATTTTCTTTGTTTAATGTTGCCTGTGGGAAGTATCTCCGTAAGTGAAGCAAAACTGTATGAAGAAACGAATTCCTGAAGTTCTTAATCCCGTTCATGGAACCAAGTTCACACTGTAAATTCCAGATCTTTTAGTATGGGTTTACCATTACCGTGTTCACATATTCAATCATACAACACCTGACAGACTCTTACAAAATACAGTTATTACAATCACAAAGTTACTGCTCAATTCTATAACAACATTAAATTAACGTAAAAAATTACATATCTTTCTTTTCTGTACTCAACTGGCTGAAATTGGCTTTTGTTAAGAGGTTTGCGGTTACAAACATGCTACATCATGGTCCGTTACAGATTACAATTCTTTTATTTTTACACAAATTACATACGATTGGTTCTACAAAAATGACAAACAAATATAATTAGCCACCAGTACTAAACAATAAGGACCAAAATAATTAAAAGTACCTTGGTAAAAGAGGCTCCAAATTTCGGCGTCGACCTGGAGACGACGGGAACTCTGCTCACAGCGATATTCGCTAGTCGACTAACCCAAACTTGTCTAGCGAAAACCCTTCTAGGGAAGGAAAGGGGGTAGCGCCGTGACGTCAGGACATCGAGCAAAGTACGAACATAAACCCGTAACGCGACAATATACTTATTTTTATTTAATTCGGTAATACGCTTATCGTTGCGTTCGACGTGAGCCGAATAACTGCAATATATTTTAACGCTGGTCGACGTTACCGCGTGTGATGGTGATGATTAGCAGGGTTGTTGGTGAGCTGGAAACGGTTGTTCACTCTCCTTAGGGCGACTGTCCTCCTGATGTCCTGGAGCATGTGTGTGTGTCCGGCGGCGTTGGGGAGCTTTCAGTCGACATCTCTGCCGATGGTGACAGATGGTCAGGTCACCATTTCAGCCTCTCCCTTTCTCTTGGCGGATCGAGGACCCTGTAACGTTTCAGTGTACAGTAGCCATCATGACATATAACTATCCCAATTATCTCTTACCGACACCACACACACACTGTCACAATTTTATACACCCCAATATTGTGCACCAGCAACACTGTTTCATACAATTAGTGAGTTTGAAAGTTCACATTTATATTTTCGTTTACATGTACGATTTCCAAAAAATTCTCAATTCAACTTGCTATTACCAACACTTTCACTTTTGGTGTTACGTTTATTTTATATTACTTTTACATTTAAGTTTCTAAAATAATAGGGTGCAAAAGTCACCACGTGCTCGCATACATTTATGTATACCGGAAATAACCTGCTGAATGCACACACATATACTCGTCCTCACACAATTCTCGTTTATTAATTTAACACATAATCCGTTAATCAAATGACAAAGAATAAATAATGATTTTTACCTGAGACACTTTCTGATCACTGACACATAGTATTCAAAAGAATGTAGCGGTGGCAGAAATTCCTTCCAAGCCGTCAGACACCAGTACCGTAGGAAAGCGAAATTAGAAATGAGGACGATTCACGTTTTGCAACGGGCCACTAGGCTTTGTGTTAACGTGCTACAAGCTGTCTATCAGCTGATCGACCGGCTTGCTTTATTGTATCGGCGCTCACTTATCAAACCGTCATTGGCGCCGACAACAAAAGTGTATTTAGATTTATCCTAATCAAGCATTACATAAGGATAGTCAATTTACAGTCAAATTCTAATTGATTTTTAGTTTGGGTAAAAAGTGTTACACGTGGGGCCAGAAATTATTTTTCGTGTGAGCAATTAGGCTGCAATAAAGATAAACCTAAGAACGGTATTTACTGTGCCGAGACGGTCGGCATATTTGAAATCCTTACCTGCAGACAGTTCCTAAGGAATATATGCCTCAACTAAGAGATTTGTCTCTTTTTATTACTTTCAGCAGTTTTCTTTCCTCTCCTATCCTCGTCAATATTTCATCGTTTCTCATTCCATTAATTCATTCCACCTTAATCATTCCCGTCACAAACACATTTCGAAGCTCTCTCTGGGTACCTTCCCTCCTTCTTTTTGATGGTCCATGTTTCACTGCCATATAAAAACCACATTTTTAAATAAAACATTTATCAAATCTCTTTCTCATGTCATTCAGAATCCTTCTTGCTGCAAGTAGCGTAATGGTTTTACCTTTTCAAAAGCTGTCTTACCCGTAGATATCCTACTTCCGATTTTTTCTGTACAGCTTCCATTCCATGTGACCGTGCTCCCCAAATACTTAAACGAGTTTACTTGATCTACAGTTTTTGCTGACATATGCTTCAGAGACCTGGACCATGATAAAAAGCAGCGAGAGACTTCTAGGTTGCTATGAAAGACGGATTCTAAGAACAATATTTAGAGAAGTACAAGAAAATGGAATGTGGAGCAGGCGCTATAATTATGAACTATACCATCTTTACAAAGAGCCGGACATTGTCAGGATAATCAAAATATACAGGCTAAGGTGGTTTGGACACATAGAGAGAATGGAGGAAGGACACCCTACGAAACATATTTTCTACCACAAACTAATGGGTAGTAGAAAAGGGGGAGACACCGAAGTAGATTCAAAGACCAGATAGAGGACAACCTCGGAAACCTGAACATAAGAAACTGGAAAGCCAGGGCACGCAATAGGGAGGAATGGAATCGACTGTTGGAGCTGGCCAAGACCCATCAAGGGTTGTAGAGCCACGGCTGATGATGATGATGATGAAGATGATGCTCTATAGTTTTTCGTTTCAAGAATATGTTAGTACCAACCTGCTTCACCTGCAGGCGTAGTACGTTTTCACCTGCTTATATCTGTTTTGAAATGAACCGTCATTTCTTCCGGAACAAAGCATCCAAAACATATTATGTGCATCAAGGAACGATATTCTCAAAAACGTTTATTTTGTTGTTTGATATGATGGAATTTGTAAGGCGAACAAATAAAAATCGACAAATTAGTAACATTTCGTCGGTGTTCCGACCAACGTACAATATTAATGTTTTGCAAAGAAATCACTTAAATAAAATTGTAACAGAAGAATATAAAACGCACACTTTATGTTGTGTTTCTAACGACAAATAAACAGCTTTAACACAGTGCATGTGTTTCTACTTCCAGTTTCTACAATCTAGTCGATACAATGTTAATAACAACTCGCGCATTTCAAGGTAATTTACATATCCAATATACATAAATATATGCTTTATATTGTGTGTGTGTGTGTGTGTGTGTGTGTGTGTGAGAAAACAAACTGTAGTCTGTACTGAAATTTTATTTGTTACATAAAATAAAAGGCAAACGCTGTACGACCAGAGTTTTTAATACCCTATGAGCAAACCAGCGTGGAGGTAGACCGTTTATATACACCCGAATGAGTTACTGTACTGTTACATATTATTACAGGTTCCTTGTGTCGTTCAGCTCCTTTTGTTTGAACGGTGAACTACGCAGGCGACATTGCCGTAAACCTTTAACACGAGTACACCGAACACAAAGTGTGCTTTTCACCGTCCAGTACTTTTGTGTTGGTCGATGTGTGAATTTTACTCCTATGAAGATACGACGTGAGATCGCCTTTCTTGCTGGCTGATTTGCATAGAGCTAGTGACGTCAGTTCTAGGAATCTATCCTTAAGTGTGTGTGTTGCGTCCTTCGGTCGCACGGAAGTTTAGATGCTATTATTTTATTGCTTTTAGTGACGGCCTCCACATCTCCCCTTATAGCCATCCTAACCTCCTTGAAGAATTCTATTTAACAGGGAAGCAGAATTATTGTGTTCTAATGTGAAGAGAGTGCAGAGAACAGTGTGATTACCTTGGTGTATGCACTTTACCTAATTGGGAAGTATTTCAGGGGTCACAATATACCGTAGAAGGGGAGAGATATACTGCATATGTAAAACAAACAATAAGTAACACGGATTTATACACAACACGCATTTCTGAAATGAATAGATGTCTAGTCAAAGTCTCACTCTAGTAGGTCCATAATATTCTTCCTTCCTAATATTCTAATTGAAACAGTCAACGTCTTCACTGTACAAACTCTGTTCGCCGTACTGCTGGAGCTCGCCAATGCAGCCAATCCTGTGGAACATAAAAAACATGCGGCTTTTGGTATATATATATTATGTTTAAACACACAAATATCGTTGCGATATTAATATGTGAACTTACGTTTACAGACGTCTGGACTGAAGCACCGAGAGACGTCAACTGACAACAACAAGTGAACTGAAACAAGTGTTGGAGGGGGTTACTATACATGGAGACAAATTTTTTTAGCAGGTGGGGAGGTGTCGTCGTCGTTCTCCATGTTGATGCGTCGTCGTATTCGATAATGACCGTATGCAAGCGTATCATGACCATTGTCTAGTATATAGCGCTTATCATCATACGGTGACAACGCTTGCTTATTTACGCGCATCGTGTACAGCGTATGATGATCGCTACGTAAACAAAGCGCACTGGTAGAAAACTGACAGTGATCAGTGAGACACTTGCGATACATATCGTGTCGTAGACTCCTCTTAATCGCAACTCGAGGCACACCTTTACATACACGTTTTTGACACTCTTTGGCAGGATCTTCGTGGGCCACAAGGAACGAATAATATTTCGCACGGAGACCCACGAATTCTCTAATAGGACGACCACACGTTTCATCCTTGAACAGTCCGACAACCTTTTTGTTCTTAAGGCTATAACAAGGATGAGACGTAGGGTAATCCGATGTGTCAAAAACGTGTAGGTCCTTCTTCATGTCTGCATACAAGTCTGATGTTTGAATACTATACATCAGACTGTCTGTATCTGTCATTAACAATTTAACGTTGCCACCGTACTTGGCGACAGCATAACGATAATGAAAGTCGTACATTATCGTTTTGCTAACGTCAAGCACCGTGAAGCCGACATACACGGGACGGGAAAGAACAATGGATTTTTTACGGAGTGAGAGCCCCACCAAATCGTTCGTATAACGAATCATACGTTTTAGCCTAGGTGTGGAAACTAGTTTTTGAAGCCGTCGTTCATCCGAGACTAGTTCAAAGTCTATATGTTTCCGTACGTTCTCCAGCGACTTACCGTATACGGCGTTGTTCATCAGTTTGAAAAGGTCTTTTTCAAAGCTGTTGACGGCTGCTTGCCTCTTGCGGGTGTTGAAATCGATAAACGGTTTCAACCAAGCGCTTTGCTTAAAACACAACACCCTATGAGTCGCTTTCAGCTCTAAGCCAAGACTTAAATACAATTTCAAATTTCGATAATGGAGAACGTAATTTTGTTTGTCCTCCAAAGTTGTTAACAACTTCTCTACGGATGACCCTGATTCGTTATACGATGATCTGTATATACTCTCATGTAAACGGTTGGAAAAGGGAGAAAGGATATCGGGTGTTACGCGCTGGCGCACAGGTGCAAGCGGGTAGTCGGAATGCAGGTCGTGTAAGGTATTAGGATAGTGTAGGTCGACTTCGAGGATGTACCCGATGTCGGAATCATCACTCACATTACGTACGTCCAAGGACTCGATTTCGTTACGATCGAGCCATCGGAAGTCTGCGTAAGGGAGTGGTTGCGACATGGCTGCACCGTATAAATTGTTACAGTCCGTATACAGAATGAAGGAGGTCGGTTTCGATACATCGTACTGATCTGGAATCAAAGGGTTGTTAGCGACTGCATGACGGTTGGATATCATCGCGCAGCCTCCGCGGACCCCAGACTCGACGAACAGATGTTGATTTATCTCTATCAACAGCTCTAATTCGACCCCTGTCATTTTTAGCATCGCGTTCCAAGCGAGTCCGGGAAGCGAGTAAAAATGACACGGGTCCAAGCAGTAATCGCGTAAGGCCATGTCTCGGAAACTTTCAAAGACATCGACCAGCAGCATTACGTCTGTCAACAAATACAAATCGTGGTAATCTCCAAACGTACGCAGATTGAATGCACTCCACACGTTTTGTGCGTGCTCGTAATCTGCGTCCGAAATAGACGATTCCAACAACCGGTTATCAAAGTGTTCACGAGCGGGTAGACTTGTTTCGTTGAACCGATCAATGCTGTCAACGTACTCGTAAGGGTATACCCCCTTGCGTACGAGCAGATTGGTCTGTTCGTCGAAACCCCGTCTAAGCATTTCCTCTCTGAGCAAAGGAAATTGGCTCCCGGACGTGGACAGATTGGTAACGAGTGTGTCCAGAGAGCGATTAAGAAATTGAAAGGAGTCTACGAAACGCAAGGGACCCAGGGAGAACGACACGTAACGCTCACTGGATGTTGCAATGCAGGATACGTGTTGGTCCTTATATTTTCCTAAACCTTGCATTAAATGGTGACAGTCGTAGCCACGAAGGTTGTGAAAGAAGACGGGGATATGACGAGGCATCTTGTAGCTTAGATTACAGCTATTGTGGGCTGCTCCCAAGAATTTCCCCGTAAGATGACAATGATTGCGTACCTTGTCATCGTCTGTCAAAGGGCGCTCACACAAATGACAAACGGTGGCGTTAGTGAACGCAACATTGTCATCATCCTACATAATTATTTGTACGTTATGTCGTACTACCTTCATCATATCCTCGGCGTCTTTCATCAACCACGAGAAGAAAGTGTCTACGACGTTTTCACCTTGATAAACTTTAGCCTCTCTCCAGAGTCTGTGTGTATGATCGACGATAGCATAGGAGAAACCTGACGGAATATGCATCGCTTCGTATGATGTGGACGATACAGGAGGAGAAGTTATTTTCTGACGGGGACCGTTGCTATCAACTGAGTAGAATTCACCTAACTCGTGCACTGTCGTCGGGACGTTGTTACCAGGTGAACACGATTGAAGCGGAGTGATGAGGGACTCGAAGTCGGCGTAGACGGTAAAGGGTACTTTAAGACAGTGCGCGTAATTTTTAAATGACATAAACTTCTCCTCCTCTGTGGGCATTTTGGT
This sequence comes from Magicicada septendecula, assembly GCA_034769895.1. Lineage (NCBI taxonomy): Eukaryota > Metazoa > Arthropoda > Insecta > Hemiptera > Cicadidae > Magicicada > Magicicada septendecula. Next base: position 120,822,668 of record CM068368.1, read on the forward strand.
TTTCTGCTCGCCGTGAGGTGTGCAGTAGGGGAGATGATCGGACAGACCATGTTCTGTGGAGAAACGATGCAGGCAGTAGTCGCAGTAAAATGATTTACGATTGACTTTTGTTAGGGAAAATAACAATTTATTAATGCTACTGATAAGACAGTAGTGTTTTCGGCTATTTGTATCGGACAGAAGTAAAAGATTAACATGATGTAATCTGTCCTTATTGGGGGTAATTCTTAACGGATAAACCTCATTTTTTGATTCGTTTCTGATATTGTCTTCTATATCATAGCCGAAAACGTTTATAGAAATGTTGGGATTCTGTGTTTCAAATTTAGAAAGTGAGTTTATAGAAACAGGTTACTCGATACCGGACATATTTATTGTGTTTTTGAATAAGATGTAGTTTGAAATAAATTCTTTATTACGTTCTTGAGGGTGTATGTGAGCTAGTACGGACCATAGAAAACACATTTCATCTTGGGAGTTATTGATGTTGACTACTGCCTTGGTGAGTGCAAGTTTTCGCGGGGTTGGAAGGTAGGAGGACGCTGCTAGAGGCCGGTACCGTCCAACAACCAGTTCCAGCTTCAGTACAGCATCCACCGACCATCCGCTCCCGTCACGGGTAAAATTGGATATGCTATTCATGATTTTATCGTAGGATTCATCGAGTAGACAGTTCAACTCGTCGTTGTCGTCCGTGAGCAACGTACGACAACGTCCGTGGAAGACGGCGTCTTTGGTTACCTCTTTTTCTTCGCCGCTGTCACCATCTAACACAGTTTTAGTGAAACGTATCCTGCACGCAATATGCCATTTGATACTGCGTAAACGTGCTTGTTCTGCCAGAATATCCTTGCACAATAAAGGTCGCACCTCAGTCATTATCGGTAATATATCTTGATCTTCTTCTTCTGTGTACACAGGCAGGTAATTAAAAGTTGTGAGGGATCCTCTAATACTAGTGTTTCGCACAATATAAAATCGTGTCATAACTGAATCAATAGAAACACATGTATTAGCTAATAGGAATGATGAATAACACACACACAAATTCATGTTTGTGGTAAATAAATAGATAGTACACGTTAGTAATACGTTAGTTTATTGCAAACTGTGAAGATGGCAGCTACTCCTGATTTTAGCATTGAAAGTGAAAGAAGAAAATCATTCAAGTATTGGGAAGTGACGTTTGTCAGCCCCGCCGAGTTAGCGTTTGCTGGGTTTTACTACTATCCGCTAAATTATGATGTTTGTGGACATAGTATGTCATTCATAGACGATAGAGTTAAATGCTTTTGTTGCGGAATTGAATTAGTTCATTGGAGAGAAGGTGACATACCTATGGTGGAACATGAAAAATTTTCTCCGGCATGTCAATTTCTAAACGATATCAAGAGACAATACATTGGGGAGAAGGTAACAAACCTATGTCAGAACATAAAAAATTTTCTTCGCCATATCAATTTCTAAACAACGTCAAGAGACTATCTTATACATGTTAGACAGAGTTGAATCATATGTTAATTCATATCAAACAAATTTGGTTTGCTACATAATTATAGAGAGAGAGAGACAATTGGTATTTAAAAAAATTTTTACCTTGTTGAGGATGTCCCTGTTCCTGCTGATGTTGTTGTTGTTCTGGATTCTGCTGAAGGTCGGACATGATATTCAGACGAGAGAGTGAATACTGAAAAACAAAGAAACTGTTATAGATATATATAGTATTTTTAACACTGGTATTATGTTAGTGTATCTTAAACCATGAACAACGCACGCAAGACTATAGCTCTAGAGCTACACAGAGCAGCGAGAAGGAATTTCGTTAGGCGCGCGGTTGAATTGAAGGGTCTACACGACTTGTACCAGGCAGATCTTGTGGAGATGATACCATACGCTCGAGTGAACAAAGGGTACAAGTACATGATGACAGTGATCAATGCGTTTAGCAAGTACGCGTATGCTGTACCATTGAAAACAAAGACAGGAAAAGAAGTAAAGCACGCACTAGAGCCTATACTAACTGCTAATCGAATGAAATATTTACAGACGGACAACGGGAAGGAGTATTACAACAGCACAGTACAAGCGTTGCTAAAAAAGTATAATGTGAAACATTACTCAACCTACAGTGAGAAAAAAGCTTCCATAGTGGAACGTTTTAATCGCACACTGAAGACACACATGTATCGAGCTTTCAGCGAACAAGGACACTACCGCTGGTTGGATCTACTACCTACATTACTGAAATCGTACAACAATACAACACACAGAACCATTGGTATGAAACCTAGTGAAGTGAATGACGCCAACGAACATATAGTGTTGGAACGAATAAGGAAGAACACAGCGCCTAAAATCAGTCCAACGAAACCACCCAAATTTAAAGTCTGTGACCGTGTTCGTATAAGTAAGCACAAAATGACGTTCGCCAAAGGTTATACGCCAAATTGGACTAACGAAATATTCACTGTAGATAAAGTACAATCCACTACCATCCCAGTCACTTATCTGCTAAAAGATCATCTAAACAAAGTGTTGAAAGGTGGTTTTTACGAGCACGAGATTAGTAAGTCCAAAGTCGGCGACGTATACCTAGTGGAAAAGGTGTTACAACGCAAAGGTGACAGAGTGCGTGTTCGTTGGCTCGGTTTCGATGGTAAACACGATGCATGGATACATAAGAAAGATCTAATATAAAAAAGGTGACAGCACGTGCTGAAAACAGTATGCTTTCGGTATTCACAAAGATGAAGATTGTACAGCAAGCAAACAAATTACCAATAAAGGATATGGACTTTTTGGCTGGTGACGAAGGTAGTGCTAAGCGTAAACATGGCCCGCTATACCGAACAGTATTCGCTGTATCGTTACAGGCCCAAGTTCCTGTGGGAAATCAAATGTGCTATTCAACCTACTGTTTGATGCCAACGGACTACGTTTCCGCAACGTATACGTGTTTTCAAAATCATTATTTCAACCAAAATACAGAATGCTAGAAACAGTGATGAAATCACTCGCTGATGAAGGTTTAGGTTATCATGCATACAGCGAGAACGAAGAAGTCCCGCTACCGAGTGAAATCACTGGTCTCGACTCTGTTATCGTATTCGATGATGTATCGTGTGAAAGACAAAACAATATTCGAAAGTATTTTGCTATGGGGAGACATAGCGGTGTGGACACATTCTATCTATGCCAGACATATAGCCAGATACCGAAACAATTGGTACGTGACAACGCTAACTTGTTGATATTGTTCAAACAAGACGATCTAAATTTACGACATGCATACAATGATCACGTTAACATAGATATGAAATATGATGCTTTCAAAGACGTCTGCATGGAAGCGTGGAAGGATCGTTATGGATTTCTAGTCATAGACAAAGACTCGTCAATAAATGAAGGTAGATATAGAATCGGCTTTGATCGATTCATAATTGTTTCCGACGAAGTATAAAAGTGGTTGCACTGTAGTAATGTAATCAGTCCTCTTGCTAACACACGATGGCGATGAATAAGGAGGAACGACTTGTGTATGATATAGATACGATAAGCGACAACATAAGGAAAAAATATCATGCATTACAACACGGTATCAGAGAAAGCGACGAGACGTTTAGAAAAAATTACAGACCGATTCTGGAACCGTTAGAAGCTATTTCACGAAAGTTAAGTGGTGATATGATGGAGGAGGAGGAGGAGGAGGAGGAGGAGGAGGAGGAGGAGGAGGAGAAGCAGCAGATAAAACAAGAAGAGCCTACACAACACGCAATAACAGAAAACGAAAGTGGTATGCAAAGTCATAACGCTTCTCATTTCAGTGACGAGGACGCCTGGAACCCTAACTCTTCACATTTCAGTGAGGATTCATTAGCAAACAAATATATGCGTTTGTGTGAATCGGCAGACTGTAAACGGATTATAGATCGTATGTATGGTGTTCGATACGAAGGTGGTAAATTTATGATAGGTGATTCAAATGTAAAAATCGATGATAACAACAACTTTCATGTCAAAGGGAAAATTTACGAGGGTACACCTGGTCTGTATGAACTTTTGTTTATGAAACTCCCGAAAAAATACAATAAGGACGATATGAGGAAATATAAGTCCATACTACTAGCAACCAACGGACACAAACAAAAATATAAACACAATACGCGAATAAACAGTAACACTGGCGTCAAGTAGCGACTAGTAATATCTAAATTGTTTGCATCGAGTGCACGAAAACGTACAGGGAGTGGCTATATGGAGATGAAACCGAACACTGCAATCGATTACGTGCATTGGGATGATCCTAACGAGTTGGTTAATAGATTGAGACTGTTAATGGGGTCTCAAAATAGCGGCCATACTGGTCATAGAAATGAAATCGTTTCGATATTGGAAGAATTACGTGAAGCCGGCATTATCATATAAAAGCAGACGCACCGTTCTATAACCATCAGTTCTACTTCATAAATATGAGTGTAGACAAGTTCGGTAGACACGACAGCGCTGTAAGAGTGCGAAAAGAAACTCATCGAAGTCTGCGTGAGGATATCGTTTTAGGAGTGACTAACGACGGTCACTTTGATGTGAAAAACAAAAAGATATGCAACTTGGGTGATCCTGAAGAGTTGCACGATGTTGTTTCTTTACAGTACGTAAAGGACACATGCTTACAGTACAAGAACGACAACGCTACCGTAGACGCAAAAGATCATCGAATAATAATGCTAAACGATCCGCTTAAATCAAGAGATGCAGCCACAAAACGATACGTAGACGAGAAGAGTTTGAAAAAAGATCGTGCAGGTAACGTAATCGTTAATGACTGTCGACTAACGCGTGTGCAAGCACCTGTTGACTTCAAAGACGCAGTGAATTTGGAATTTTTACACGCACACACAATCAGTTTGCAAAACGATGCTTTCTACGCTGCCGGAAGAAAAATTACGAATATAGCGAACGGTGTCAATGACAAAGACGCAGTCACTGTACGACAAATGCACGAATTAAAATTACATATAAAGACCGAATTGTACAAGGTCACTCAGGTATTTCACGCTCATATAATCAATCTAATAAAGTTTGTCTATAAATATCAAGACAGCGCGATACAGCGTTCAGTCCTGTCTGAATATATTGAAGTGGTGGGACGTTTAATAGACGTTCTCGATACGGAAACGGAAATCAAGGATTGGAGATCTGTTTACAAGAATGCACGTACTTCGTAAGAAAAGAATGGGGCGTGGTGTAATTGGAAAAATACTTAAAAACACTGTGCCCGCTATCGTTTCGTCAGTACCTACTTTGATTAATCGAGCGGTGGACGCATTACCAGTAGAATTACACCTACCCGGCTACCGATTCTGTGGACCTGGAACAAAACTCAAAGAGAAATTGGCACGTGGCGAGCGCGGAATCAACGAGCTGGACGAAGCCTGTCGCGAACACGATGAAGACGTATAGCTGATCGCGTTCTTGCCGACAAAGCGTGGGAACGAGTGAAAGATTGGAATTCCGGTGTTAGTGGAAGAGCGTATGCTGCGGCTGTAGCCGCTGCAATGAAAGTGAAATCGGCGGTGGGTGGAGGGAGCTCGCGTAGTGGTTGTAGAAAAAAGAAGAAGGGTTCAGGAATTAAACGTCAATCCACGAACAAACGCAAAACAACCCACAAACGCAAAACAGTCCCAAGGCATAAACGTAACAATAAAAAAATAGCGTCAGGTCTATACCTACGTCCTTACAGACAAAAAAACTAATTTGCACACCAGTGCGTGCATTGTCTGACAGTGATTTGTATGTGTACGCAAAACTTTTGAAAATACCTTATTTCAGAGGAGTTTTTATGCGTAACACTTTACCACACACGCAACCATGGAAGAATGAGAGTGCAGTTGTTAATCTGGACAGTGCAGAAGGACCTGGTACGCACTGGGTTTGCTACAAGTAGCGAAACAAACAAGTTTACTACTATGATGCGTATGGTAATATGCAGCCACCTCTTGAGCTGACACAGTATTTTGGAACCGACACTGACATTTACTACAATTACGAGCGTGAACAGCCACCACACACAGTCATCTGTGGGCATTTATGTTTGGACTTCTTAACGCGTGAGTGATCAGTAAGCGACAAGATGTCTTCGCTGTCGGTCACCTTAACAGGCACGAATGCTGCTGCTCTTGTATGTGACTTTTTCCCGCCTCTCGAACTAACAAACGGCGAATGGTATGTAGGTCTATTGGACTTTACTACATACAACAGTATACCGAACGTGATTGAGGGAAAAAACAATGTGTTTCCAGTACTACGGGACGGAACAACGTGGGACTTGATAACTTTACCTACAGGTGCTTATGAAATCGGTGACATAGAAGCCTTCCTCAAAAAGCAGTTAGGAGACTCAAAGATTAGTCTACGTCCTAACAACAATACACTGAAATGTGAACTGACTTGTGCACTGGATATTGACTTTCAACAAACAGTGTACGGTATCCGGTATCGGTGATATGTTAGGTTTCAAGGAAAAGCGTCTGCTTGAAGCGAATAAAACTCACACGTCTGACGCCACAGTTAACATTATAAAAGTGAACAGTATACTGATAAGGTGTAATATAGCGCAAGGATCATACAAGAACGGTAAAACTGAGCACACGCTGCACTCGTTCTATCCGTCAGTCGAACCAGGATTCAAAATAATTGAATCGCCTACAAACGTCATATACCTACCTGTGAATGTGAGTCGTTTGGACAACATAACATTATCTTTACACGATCAGGACGGTGACGTAATAGATTTTCGCGGAGAAGTCATCACTGTGCGTTTACATCTAAAACGACTATAGACATGGGCTTGTACTTTGTTTCTTCGCCACCGCTGCTACCACAGTCGTCAGTAATAAAAAAAGAAGAAGAAGAAAGATCAGTTAGGAAACGCATCAGTACTCGTTCGAAACTGAAACGATTAACATCAGTTAACCGCCGTTTCCTGATTTCACTGGGTTTTGTTGTTGTAAACAAGTAACATGGCGAGTGGAATATTATCTGTGGAGCAGCAACCGTTCTTTGAAGACAGTATCACACACTTTTCATTTCACTCACACGCACCGTACGCAACAACAAGATATGGAAACAATGATGAAATACGTGTGCCAATACAACAACAGGACGTCTTTACACTGCCGTCAGAAAGTTTCCTCTACATCGAAGGCAAGTTGGTTAAAAACCCTAGTGTGGCTGCAGATACTGCACTGAATGTGGAACTGGTGAACAATGCTATAGCATTTCTCTTTGAAGAGATTCGTTACGAGTTGGCTGGAGTGGTAGTGGACCATACCAGAAACGTCGGTGTTACGTCAACTATTAAAACTTTTCTATCACTCAACAACAACACACGTGACGCAATGGAAAACGCAGGTTGGGTGGCGCCGACCACGAACATATTAAAAGTGAATGATGACGGCGAATTCAACTTTTGTATACCACTGAAAATGCTAATGGGATTCGCAGAAGACTATACACGCATCGTGCTGAACGTGAAACAAGAACTTATACTCCTACGCACATCTACCGACATAAACGCTATGGTTTTAGCAAGCGGACAAACGACTGCTAATTGTGTTCTTGAACTAGATAAAGTTTACTGGAAAATGCCTTATGTACATGTAGCTAATGCGTACAGATTACCACTGTTACGACTCATAGAGAAAGACCACCCGATAACTATGCCTTTTAGGACCTGGGAGTTGCACGAGTATCCTGCCTTACCACAGACTAAAAGGCAGAATTGGATTGTCAAGACCTCGAGTCAGCTAGAAAAACCACGCTTTGTTGTGTTAGCGTTTCAGACAGCAAGAAAGAATGTACTGGCAGCACACGCCGATGAATTCGATCATTGTAACGTGATCAATGCGAGACTGTTTCTAAACGACAAGTATTATCCTTACGATAATTTAAACTTGGATATTGGGAAAGACCGTTTTGCATTATTGTACAATATGTACGCCAGTTTTCAAAGTTCGTATTACCACCGTTTAGACGGCAGCCCAGTACTGACACCGGAATTATTCAAATCAAAAGCCCCGCTGTTTGTATTCGATTGTAGCAGGCAAGACGATGCGCTTAAGTCTTCAGCAGTTGATGTACGTTTAGAATTTGAATCGTCGATGAATTTTCCTACACAGACGACTGCCTACTGTATGATACTACATGATTCGCTTGTAGAATATACACCATTGTCCAACACAGTACATAGACGTGTTTAAGTCTTATTTTATACATATTTTGTAAATACTAGTTTTAAATATATATATTTTCATATTTGTAACATTATAATATTGGAGCTGTGTGTGTATGTATTTTTAATTGTAAAACTAGTTTAGATATATTTTAATACTTGTAACAATATAATCTTGGAACTGTGTATGTTTTTTTTTTTTAAATTGTAAATACTAGTTTAGATATATTTTCATACTTGTAACAATATAATCTTGGAGCTGTGTATGTATTTTTAATTGTAAAAACTGTTTAATATAATCTTGGAGCTGTGTGTATGTATTTTAATAAATGTATTTTAATAAATGTATATATTACACACACTTTATTATTATTATTTGTATAACCCACTCCATAATGTATACGCATAATAATTTGATCATACACATACGCGCACACACACACACACACACACACACACACACACACACACATGTATTAAATTCAATAATGCGCTTGATAATGTTTTAATGCAAATAATTTTTACGTTTAAATAAAATCTGCACATACATTAAAATTAAATAAAATCTGTACACTTACCAAAACTAGTATGTGTGTTGTCTACACACCCTTAATGATGAAAGTTGTGTGTATACTGAATGCGTACAAACAGTCTTTCAACTATTAAAAAAGATGCAGAGATAGATAGATTTCACGATGTATCAGCACACGCAGGCGATCAATGAGAAATTGCCACTATAAAAATACGGTAAGAATATATTTTCAGAAATTGTAATTTGATCACACACACACACACACACACACACACACACACACACACACACACACACACACACACACACACACACACACACACACACACACACACACACACACGTATGTATTAAATTCAATAAATAATGCGCTTGATAATGTTTTAATGCAAATAATTTTTACGTTTAAATAAAATATCTGTACATACAATAAAAATTATACTCAGTTATTAACGTATTCAAATGTTTCAATAATGCGCTTGATAATGTTTTAATACAAATAATTTTTACGTTTAAATAAAATCTGCACATACATTAAAATTAAATAAAATCTGTACACTTACCAAAACACCCTTAATGATTAAAGTTGCGTATACTGAAGACGTACAAACAGTCTTTCAACTATTAAAAAAGATGCAGAGATAGATTTCACGATGTATCAGCACACACAAGCAGTCAAATGAGAAATTTTCGCTAATTTTCTGTGCGTATATATATTGTACACTGGTAGTGGGAGAAAGCTTGCATGTCCGTTTTTAGAGTAAATACTTTCTAATCCATAATTAATCCTAATTACTGTCAACGCTGCTAATGACTGACAGGTGTCAATTAGAAAGTAGAACGTCAGATTTAGACGACGTATACAAGGTTAATGACCTCTGGTTTAAGTTATCGAATAATAATAACTATATCTAATTCAGTATCGTTGTGTGTGTGTGCATAGACTTGTTTCGTTGAACCGATCAATGCTGTCAACATACTCGTAAGGGTACACCCCCTTGCGTACAAGCAGATTGGTCTGTTCGTCAAAACCCCGTATTTAATTATTTAAAACAAATTATGGTTTATTTTAATTTATTTCGTTATAAACCTCCGAATATGCATGCAATTATTTGTATAGTAATCAGAAATGTGTGAGAGAGACATTTTAATAATTTGTAGGTTGTATCTTACAATCATGAAAATTATTATTTAAACTGATAATTGTTTTATTAAAATCTTACAATGACGAAATATTATTATTTCATTGTTTACGATATATATATTTAATGCAAAAATGAATTTTTAAAATTACAATCGTCTGTAAACTATATTTAAGTTCGTGTACACATAAAAATCGTTTTGAATAAGGGAATTCTTGTCAACGTTTGCAGCGAGAGAGAGACATATACAATGTGTGTATGTGTATGTGTACACAAAACTTTTGAAAATACCTTATTTCAAGGAGATTTTTTTTTTATGCGTAACACTTTACCACACACACACAGACTTGGCAGTATATTAATTTCTAAATCGTGGTCAATGACTGTCATGTGCCAAAAAAAATTAGAAGTAGGACGCAACGAGGTAGGTGATAAATATATTTCCTGGTGATTACATTTTAGTATCGCTACTTACAATAATCCATAATTAGCACGACGCTTATGTAAAACTGATGACATAAAGAGAGAGTTTATATCGTGATCGATAACTGTGTCTAGAGACAAAGAGAGAGGAGGGGAGAGAGAGTTGATATCGAAGTCGTCAACAATTTACTATACACTATAATATAGTTTGAATTTCCCACCGAAGAAAAATGTTGGCAGATCTGTTCTATACACACAATAATGCAGGATTGGTAACCCTGATCATATATTTTAATATACACTATAATACACACACATATCAAGTTTGAACCCATACATAGGTTGGTAAACCTGATCATATAGATTTAATATACATTATAACACACAACAAATTTGAACTCATGCAAGGTTGGTAACCCTGATCATATATTTAATATATACACTATAATGCATCAAGTCGGAACCCCCCCCACCCACCCACCACCTTTGCGATGCTGCGGGTCCAGCTGATAGAAAGTGAAAGTGATCTAGGCTCGCGAAAGGCGGCATATAAAAAAATAACGCGGATGCTGTGTTCCAGATACGCGAAAAAGTCGCGGATCTTGACACAGATCAGCGAAAAAGTCGCGGATGCTGTGGTCCAGTAGAAAGTGAAAGTGATCTAGGCTCGCGAAAGGCGGCATATATTCACGGATATGCAAATCAATTTAATTAAAAAAATAAAAATATCAAATTAAAAAAAAATAAATAAAAAAATTTATTCGCGGAAATTCGCGGTCCAGTAGAAAGTGAAAGTGATCTAGGCTCACGAAAGACGGCATATACGCGAAAAAGTCGCGGATGCTGTGGTCCAGTAGAAAGTGAAAGTGATTGGTGCGGGACTCTATTAGTTGACATTGTGTTGCGTTTGAACCCTTATTTTCCCTCTACTCAAGATACGTAGCAAGGTGGTGTGTGTGTGAAATATTTGGAGCCAGGAGTAGTTCGAATTATCGATTTGTTTCAATTTTAAAACTTAAAACTATACTACGTATAAAATCATAACCCGACGTTGCATAACCATGGTAATTAAAATTTATGGTAAATGTGAGCATCCACGGACTATAAGGGGGATAAGTAATTACTGTAATATTCGGACAAAGCTTAAGGAAAATATTAAGACTTTATTTATACTCCACAAATATCGTCGATAGATTAAAAAGTTTATTTCGTAAACTAACGTTACAATGTACCCATTAACTTCTGCGAAGTGCAACTCCTTTCTGATTACCCCGTGAATTTCAATTGTTTATGAAGAACGGTTACACACACCGTACTACTATTGGTAGTACAGAATCCGATGTTAAAACGAATATTTCGAAATAAAATTTTTGTTTTCGATCTCTACTCCAAAAACAAGATCAACTATAGCCTCCACCGTTGCGGAACAAACTGCATTTCATCCCAAAATTGTAACAGGGCATTTGAACAACATAATCTGAATAAGATAAAAAAGTTACAATTTTTCGATAAAATAAACTTTTTTTAAGATAAAAGTTGTTCACAATATGGTGAATGAAGTCTAATAAAAAAAGTTGTTAATATTACAGTAGAAAATATAGGATAAAATGTAAATTATGCTAATATTACGGTAGAGAGTCAATAATTCGAAATATGTGGAGCCAAGAGTAGTTTGAATTATCGATTTGTTCAGATTTTGAAACTTAAAACAATTCTACGTACAATATTATAAAATTCAATTTGTGCGTATGAAAGTAACATGAACAAGAATTGTATGTATTTGTATTTTCGCTGGTAGATTGGATAAAATTACTTTTCCAATGCTATAACTGTATATCGGATATTTCAAGTTTAAAATTTTGTCAAGTTGGACTATGCAGATGACATAGTATTTCTAGTTCACACCCTTGCAGACATGCAGATTAAAATTCATAATCAACGAGCTCGACAGTGTCCTCTACAGATAACTGTGGAAAAGACTAAGGCAGATTGTCCTGTTGAATATATATAGTCCAAAAATGAATCTGCAAAGCCAGAATTGCTGTCGCAACTTAAAAGGTACATCGAATAGTTTTAATATAACGACAAAAACGGAGGCGAGAACCTTGAATAACGTTGGATTCATCCTATTGTATGCATCTGTACGTAGAGGATTGTGAAAATTCTCTAGTGATTGAATAGCAGACTATCTACGTTCAATAATACATGTTTGAGAAGCCGGTGAAATTTCAACGGTAACGAAGAACTGGTATTCACTGAAATGGACTGAAGAACTGAAATGGGGACGGTCCGAACAAAGAAATGAAGATCATAAATAAGATCACAGACGAATTCACATAGCGAGAAGGGCACTTGACTGTAACCCACAGGATAGCAGACGGTGGGGTCGGTCAAAACTACGTGACGCAGGACAGTGTCACAGGAACTAGCAGGTACAGGGGAAACGTGGAAAGAAGCAAAATTGGTAGCTCAAAATCGGAAGTGACGATATATATACTGTAGTGCGAGGAGCATTCAACAAGTAAAGAGAAATAAATAAATCAATTGTTTTAAACAATTTATTCAGTTAGTGTAACCGTTTTCCTACTTTTTGACATAATCTCCCGCTACGATTGTACGTTTGAGCCATCGTTGTAGTACTTTCTTATGCCTTTAATGAAGAATTCTTTGCCTTCCAATCTGTGCCAGTTTTATACACTTTCTCGTTGGTGGGAAATTTCGGACCCTTCCTAAAAACCCTTTGGAAGACCAAACAGAAAGAGGCCAGATGGAACCGAGATCTGTACTATAAGGCGGATGAGACTTAACCAACCTTCTTAGTTTCTCAATGATTTTTGAAGCGTTGATGTTGAAGTTTGTGCGTGAACATTATCTTGTAGAAAAAGCACTCATCATCTTCTCTGTAAACCACGTAGCCTTTTTTTTTTTAGTGTGGTAGGCTTAATTTTATTTCCAAGCACATCTCTGTAGTAGTATTATTGGTAGTAAGTCGTTTTACTAAAAAATCGCAGAAAATAGGGCCCTTAGTACCCAAAAAATAATTGTTAGCGGGCCGAGGGTCATCACAGTTGAGGGAGGAGTAAGCAATAATCTGAGCAGTAACTAAATAATCTAACTCCGAAAAAATCGACCACGCCCCAACTGCCCGGTTTTTAATGTTTTATATAATATTGACTCCCGCTGTGATAGCCTAAGAAATAGGAGCTGTTATTGTTCACGTTTTCATAAGTTATATGCTGTAGACGGTACTATTGTAAAACAACGCACAGAATTCACACTTCCAGACCGTAAATTACTACAAATGTGATGTACCACGATAGTAGTCCTAAAATAGTAGAAATAATGGTTTTCCAAGAAGAAGTAAACAATTATTCTGCGAAGAAATAAAATTCCCCATACTCAGCGTCCATCCAGATGAAGAAATATTTAGTGGAAATATAATCACAGTACAACAAAGCATATTTTCATTTTGTACCGAAAATAAACGTCCCTGTTCATTGGGCTGACAGCTTCAAAGTATTCAGAAACAACATTTATTTCCGCAGTTAATGAGTGTAATATTTTCACACGAATGAAAAATATAAAAAACGTACGTAAACATTTTATGTTGTGCATACTTTACAGCAAATTAAATGGAAACACGATTTTATGTTATAGATTGAAGAAATTCAAAAGGTGTCGTGTGACTACAGGATTTTTTTATAGGGACCGGTTTCGGAAAAAATTTATGTTTTGAAATGTTCTGGGGGTATTCGCCCATGGTCAGTTGCGCAGCAAGTCCTAGTTACTGAAGGTGGCTGCCGCCAAAACTACAACAGTCGACCACGGGCGGATAGTTCCATCTTCACTAGCTAGAAGAGTATTGTTTAGCACTTGCGCAACAAGTCCTAGTTACTGAAAATAGTTTGCGTGAGGGTCGCCGAGATTTTTGCCTAAGCGGAAACTACGACAACAATTGACCGTGCGTGAATAGTTCGAAACATTTTAACAGTTGTGATCACACAAGCAGTGAAAGCCTTCGTAACTAATTGAAAAGTTTTGGAGTCCAGCGTACGGGTTATAATGTTGGGCACGGTAATTGGCTTGGACTTTATATTTACATGTGCTTCTACTAGACGATACGGTTTGTTATGGAGCAAAATGTAGAATACATCCTAAAACAATAATGAAACCACAAAAAAATGTAAGAAAGTGGAAAGCGAAATAAATGAAAAAAAAACTTTCCTTACTCACTTACTATCACGTATGCATTAATAAGTCGACTTAAATGTAGACAGTCTCTTTCACAGGTGCTGAGGTATTTCCTACTGAAATAAATTTTTAATGTCATTCTAATCATACCTTTCTTTTAACTCTACATGCTTGTGTACTTTGTCGACTGTATGTGTGTGCAAAATCTGTAATATCTGGCTGCGAAACAGGCATGTATCAGACTGTAGTATAATTTGCTCGTTTTTTCTCAGTAGTTTTCGTTCACAAAAACATAACTGTGTAGGGTGAGAATCGAAACCACGCTGGTTCGACGCAGAAAACACTATTGCCAAAAATCTCTGGTGTAGTTTGTTTGGATCAGCAATTCTTTGACAAGTAGTTTGTAAGAAAGAAGAATTTCGACGAAACCGAAACGTCGAAGCATGATAATGTTTTTAGGCTTTAAAAATAAGATTTCTAGACTGTGGGGAATCGAAAGTGTGGAAAAAATATAATGTTAACATCACCTGGAGCGTTACACATTTTGCATCACGCATTTTGTGGGATGACCTCCAGCCTAAAAACATTATCATGTTAACAAGAAAACGTTCATTTCATAACGTATTTCAAGGTTTTATAAAAACTATGGAACTGGAAAAATACGACTTTTAGCTTAAGCACGTATGCAGACCAAGTTGTTGAGGATATCCATTTAAGAGGAATGGTTTGTACAAAAAAAAGGACTAAATAAATAATGTAAGTAACGTCTGTAATATTTAATATACTAAATTAACATATTTTCATATTTAAACATCGCTGTTTGTCGTAAAACAATGTGTAATGTATGCTCTCGCGCGCGCTGAAAACTTTAATACTTCAGCAGGGCATGACGACAGTTGAAAGTATTCAAAAAAAAATTTATTTCCTAAGTTAATAATTTTTTTTGTGATGTTTAGTGTTCAGTTCCGAGAATTATAGCCTATATAAAATAAAATTATATACAAATTAAACTTTCATGCTGTGTACATTTTACGGTTTATTAAAAAGCAAACGCGCGTTTACGACTAGTAAGTCTTCAATTTAGCAGACGTCTTGAAACAAATTGAGATTTTTTTTCAGCAGTCTCGGCCAGTTGCGACGAAACGACGTTTTCGCCTGTTCATACCCGGTCAATTGTGCCCTCCATTTTCACTTTGTTGCAACTGTCCGAATCCGTGGCAAATAGTAGAAACTTTCCTGTTCCAACTTTCGATGACGTTTCAATTCTGTAACTTGTTTATTTGTGCGCGTAACCTCTTTCTTCTAATATTTTAGGTAGATTAGGTTAGTTTCGGTTAGGTTAGGAATAAATTGAATTGTAATTATAATTCTGTATTATAACAATGAGATGAAAGGCACGTTATTTGTCACGATAGATAGGCCTACTACCTTACGACACCATAAATTTCACACTACTATAGCACAGAGAATGTTGATTGGTCGCAACAGTATATAGGCCCCCACACTGGAAACAGCTGTACCCATTACAATTCCAAGCATGATCCTTCACGCACTTTTGATAGACAAAAACTGTATCTGTAGCTGATAGAACGATACTTTCTATCGCCATTGACTGGGTCGCAATTGATCATGTCCAAATTTTCACCTCGGTGGCAACTGACCAGGTTTGGGTCGCAACTTAGCGCGGTCCGAGTTAACGTACGTCAACTTTAAAGAGGAAAACAAAGAAAACAAGAAGGTTGGCTCTTACGGGTAGCGAACCACAGATTCTTTAGACTTCCTGGCTTTACGGATCCCGCTGAACCTACGATTCAGTTGTCGTAACATACCGTCTGTAACACAATTCTAACGACAAGCAGGGCTCCACGTGTTGGACACAGACACCGCCTTAATTTCGAGGTGTACTTCATAATGTCATATAACAATCGCAGTTATTAGGGAAAACTTGATCACAAGTTATTAAATGATTTATTTGCCACTTTCAATTTCAATTGCTCTATTCAACTTCTCCTTCTTCTACACTTCAGGGATTAGGCACTGTGCCTGTTCCGCTTCACATTATCAGATCCATTTCTTTCTTGGCCTTCCTGCATACCTTCTTGTTTACAATTACTGGAATTCCATCTTCATCCATGCGACTTAAATGCTGTCTCCATTTTCCCCTGTATTCCTCAATTTTCTCATTTAGTTTATACGTATTTAATTGTTCCCTTATGTCTTCATTCTTATATGATCCCTTCTTGTGTATCCTTTAACCCTTCTTAAAAATCTCAACTCTGCTGATTGTTTGTTGCCTTTATCTCTTTGTTTTCTAATCCACGATTCGCTGACATATAATAGCACTGGAACAGCCATTGTTTTGTAGAATTTTAATTTTGTCTCACGTTTAGTTTTATTTTTCAGTGTTCTATTTATAATTCCACATACGTGTTGAAATCTATTGACTTTATTTTGTATATCTTTGTCAACGTCAAAATTTATGTCACAACCTAAACAGTTAAAATTTGAGGTCTGTTGAAATACTATATCCTCAATAATAATCATTGAACGTACTGGAAATTTTCCGTAGTAAACCATAACTTTTGTTGATAGATATCTTTAGGTTGTAGTATTGTCGTCCCAGTTTATTTAGTCTGTACGTTGTAAAGTCTGCTTCATTATTTTGTTGTATAACCACATCATCTGCGTACATCAGATTATCCAAATTACGTGTTAAAAAAAAATAATTTTTCTAATAAACGGAGTTATATACTACTTGCTCTTAGTCCGTAGCGTAGGCCTGTATACGATAAATAGGAATATGACAGGAAAATTAAGGAAACTTTATTGCAATATACTGTACATCAGCTATGACGTCTGTTCAACACTGCTGCGTAAACCGAAGACTAAAAACTGCCGGGCCCTAAAATAAAACTTTACTTAAAAAGAAATTATGCTTAAACGTTCTCTACGACAAAACAAGTAAACGTTAGAAATATCAAAAGGAAATTCTAGAATGATCATAATGGGTCTTTTTGAACCGCTGAAGTAGCTTAGAAACGTTAGGCAGTTCAGGCTGGCCAGCACTACGCTTCACCGTTCATTACTGTCCTAAGACGTTGTCTCAAATACTCATTCTGCCATGCTGAGTGAACCTTGATTTTGTGGTGCTGTTTGAGAGCTGAACCCGGGACTGTAGGTTAGCCGATCGTCATATCCCTGGTCAACTAATATCTGGCTGTAAGACAGATATAGCCTTCCTTCCTTTTCATGGCGTTACAACCCAGCGTGGGGTTTAGCCTGCTCAATGACTTTCTTCCATTCCGTCCTCTCATTACACATCCGTCTCCATCCTCTCACGTTGATACATCTCAAATCATCATCCACGTCATCCAACCATCTCTTTCTCGGTCTGCCTCTAATTCTTCTTCCTACCGGTGTCCAATTTGCAATTCTAGATTGCCCAGCCACTCAAGCCTCCTACTCTTAATACACCTGACTATGTCGCCACCCTGAATCAGTTGATTCATTCTTATCCTCCAATATCCATCTTCAGTTTGTAAAGGTCCAAAGATTTTTCGCAAGTCTTTTCGTTCAAATATGCGTAGATGTTGTTCGTCTGTGCTGGAAAAATGGTCAGGCTTCGCATCCGTATGTTACTACCGCTTGTATAAGACTTTTGTGTATAGTCGGCTTGAGTTGTTTGCTTAACATCCTGGATTTAAAAATCTTTTCATAGAGTAATAACAGCTCTTGCCACTTACGATGCGGGACTTATTATTTCTATTGCTCCATTGCCGCAAGAGTTGTTCTGAGTAATTTGTGAACCTAAGCAAGGAAATGAGAGTACACGCAATATAAACATAAAGAGACACGATCGTTGTTGTTTTCTGTTTTATTATTTTATAAATCACTGTTAAACTGTGTACACTTGATCTTTGTTGATTCACTTTACTGCTTAGACAGCGTACATACTGCGAGTGTGCGCGCGCGCGCCTTTGTGTGTACGCAGCCGTTGAAAACTATGTCCCAGTATAGAACCGTGTGTGTTTTCGCTGAAGAAATTTTTATGTTCGCGGTTAATCAAACCGTAGTTGTTTGGGGGGGGGGGTTGTATTAATAAATTTACAAGTAATTCCATTGTTGTACGATTTACGTGACGATACTGTTGTCTATAAAAATTAAACGTCTACAGATATTAATTTGTTAACATAATAAGTGAACAATATTGTTAATGATAAATCAGTCATGCACATCTGCACATCGTTGGAAATAATTTGTTAGTTAACATTACAGTTAACATTTTTAACGAAAAACAGTCACTTCTGTTTGCAATACCATAGAAGTAAAATGTAGCCTAAATAACTTTTCACCCATATATTGTTGAGACTCAATTGTTTCCACGCCTATTGCCTTATTGTCACGTCTTTTCTTAATAAAACGTGTGATTTATTTTAATTGTAAAATTTTCCTATCGACACAATAATTACAATTCGCTGAATAAATTTATTGTTCATAGTAAAATGTACGTTCAAGTAAAATGTTGTTTTATTTGAGTATGTTCTTTAATTAGCCTTATTCTATTGTGTTTTGATAACAAATGAATTTTATTTGTTATTGCATTCTAATCAAAGATGAAACTCAAATACCAAACAAAAAATGACCTATTTAAATTACATATTTATTAAAATAAATAAAACATATTAAAATTAAAGTAAATAACTAAAGATATTTACAATAAAAAGTGCATATCTAAAAATGCGAAAATAAGGCATTACTGTACAGTAGTGAAGCCAGAATGCCTATATGCAAGTGAATGTCTAGTATTGAATTATAATTTAGACACACTAGAAATATTGTAAAGACGAATTATTAGGAAAATATTAGACTCACGGAAAACTTCAGAAATTAAGAAATAATGATGAAATATATCAGAACATAGAAAATATAACAGAAACAATGAGAAAAAGAAGACTATTATTTTTTGGACATTTATATAGAATGGACGACAATAGGTTAACAAAGAAGATCTTCAAATATCTGTGGGGGAAGAAAGTCAACATCAAGTTGGGTTAAAGAAGTCCAAAAGGAATTAGAAAAAAAATAATATAAATGCAGAAGAAGCAATTGGAAGAGCAGTATTTCGGGTAAAAATGTTAAAAATGGAAGTAGTCCAGAGTAGGAGAGAGAAAAACGCAGGTTCAAATGGACTGAAGACAGGAAGAAGAGACACAGTGAAAAGATGAAAGAATATTGGAGAAAAAGAAAAGAACAAAGAATAAAGAATTGAAATTGGCATGTGGTCCTTAGATGGCCGATAAAAAAAATTAATAAAATATAAAAATTAAATAATTTAATACAGTATAACCGTGAAAACAGGTGAGTCTGGCAGTTCGTTGTTAGTGCGCCGGACAATCTCTGTGTGAAGAAATAAACCCGTATTTCGTACAATTATGGTCTGTTCGATAAAAAAAGGGTGAAATAATCACGATTACATTCGCAAATGTTGATACAGTGTTGGACGAAAGTTAGCGTGATCTCCAGGAAAACCTGCTTGTAACTGAAAGGATATGTTGTAAGTTTACCTTGACGTTAAAAAGGGATGACGCAGAAAAGTAACTACAGCCGGTATTTAACTGGAAAGTGGTAAGATTTTAAAACGCCTTAGTATTACAGTTTCAGTGGATGAAAGAGCCACAGAAAATGTCAAATCTAGGATAGGACGGAAGGGAAAATACAGCGGCCAGCGCAATACTCAATAATCGATTATAGTCAAACTAAAAATACTAAATGAAAACATAAATTTCGTCAAATTAATTATTTGTGTTTGTTTACTGGCACTAAAAATGAAATTCAGTTGTACGTTGTGTTTTACGTTCGATTTTTTTCCTGAAAATGAAACAATTTACTACTCTACCTAAGGCTTTCACGGTCGGCGCCAACAGGGTGGAAGCAAACTCCGGGCTATTGGGCCGTAGTGCACTCCTGTTGTTACTAACAGACGTTCGGCCTCTCCTCTTCAGTGTGCAAAACGATTAGCTGACTACTAAACTGAAGAGACATTAGACCCAAAATGAGGAACATTCTCGTAAGAACTTTTGTGGAGAACGTGGCTTTGGACCATTGGGAAGAAAGGATGTGAAGGCTTTTGAGAATTAGCGCAGGAGAAGAGTGGAGACGTTTCTTCGTTAGCGTTGAGTACTCAGAAAGGCTGTACTTTCACCTGTGCTAGTCAAACCCGGACAATAAGAGGTAAAGAAAAACGGTTAAAACAAACAGTTGCGAACTTCGAAACTCATCCCGCGTTGCCCGCGTTGATGAACACAGTCGCTACTGTTGTTTGAAGCAGTCAGTCGGAGAAGTCTGCTATAGCAGAGCACGCACTCGCGCCAATGCCAGCCATCGCATACTTTGTGAAGAGCCGAGGCTTCTGTCGTCGGTGAGTGCGTATTTGCCTCGCCTGCATAGTCCAGATTCAGAAACATGCATCGAATGCAATTAATCGCTGGGGTGAGTCCCTCTCATTGAGTTCTCTTTGGTTGCTCGTGGTAAACGGATAAGAATTTGCTTTCTTCTGATTGGCTGATGGTGTCAGATAACATCTTCGTGCGCACTCCAAAAGTTTATAAATATGGGTGTTCTACTCAGAGCCGCTAGCCTTAACCACAGTTCAGCGGTTACTGACTGCGAAACCATGGTCAGTGTGTTGCAGCCTTCTGCACTGAAGATGGCCGTCGTTTGCACCCAACAACCTTGGACAAGCAGAAGTTCTGATAACATTGAAGCCGGCCGTGAAAGCGTCAGACAGAATTTGAGCTGAAATTAAGTTTCTTCAAGGCGAGTAAAATGCCATTGGCTTAGAGGTAAAGTAAAGAAGGGAACGTAATGAAGATGTAAGGATTGAACTAAATATATTTATATGTACCGTAGAATAAAAGTAAGAGAACACCTGTGGAATGGGAACTTTACGGATGGAAGATAGAGGGTAGATAAGCCGGCAGTAGACTATAAACCTATTAGGAAAAGGTATTTATGTATGCCCTTGTAGAGATGACGGAAGAGGCTATAAAACTATACTATAGAATTAAGACGACGAGGATAAAGTATTCAGTGGTGAAATGTCTATGAGAAAATATGAATGTAAGTTTGCAAGTAGAACAGTCAGAGGTCTTAAAAAATTTATGAGAAAAGCCTCGCGTGAAGGTACGAATATAGATGACTAGAGGTCTTAATCACCCACGATAGCATCGTAATAATATTACGGGGAAAACGCTGAAGGTAAAAACGCTAATATAATGCCAAAGAAATGGTACGTATAATAAAAGAGCCGCATAAAAGAATATAAAAGGAAACGAGGATTTTAAACTGAAGATGTAATTCGACAACTTCAGAATATATTGCCACCAGCCGAAATAAGGTTGCAATTGAGAGCAGGATGTCTGCAGCGGAGACAGGTTACGTGCAAAAGACCGGATACCTAAACTTCCAAAATCTGCTCACTATCTGGACGGCAGCGGAGTGCTTTGGTGTTCATTACGAAGATCAGTAAGACAGGGAAACCTCAAGTCTGGTTCTGGTACACCACTCCGTGGTCACCCTATCTTGCATCAGAGTAGAGGTAATGCCAAAATGGGCACTGCGATTGAGGAACTCTGAACGAACGTTTTTTGATCAGATTCTATTGTTGACAGTTCCTTACGCAGTCTACCCTCAAAGTAAAAAGCAACGCACAGCTGGTAATAATAAATGTGGTCAGAACATTAAAAACATAGGCCTACTGCTTCAGTTTACTACAAAGACGTTTGAAGTAATGTGAAGTGAAAACGTTTATCACTTTATCAATTTACTTTTGTTTTTGAAAAGCATTAGAAAATATGTAAGTATCAATTGTCATTACAAACACCAATTATGTACTCAATTTTACTTTGTTCAATTAATTTTAACTACTGTTCCTAATAAAATTAGAATTAATGACATAAATTTACGGACATGAAAATTTAGAGATTTTTTTGTTTATATTTATTTTTATATTTTGAGGGAATAAATAAACCTATATCTAGGTTTATAAAAAGTAAACTAGGTCTATCTACCGAAACTAGTACTTAGTGTCGGAAGGTTACATAAATTTGAATTTTTTCTGTTTGGATAATATGCTATATTTTGATTAGATTAGATCTTTGCAACATGCATTTACTGGACCAAAAGGAGTGACCGCGTGCGCTTTTAAGTCATCTCTCCTGCGTCAGTCAAAATTAGTTCACGTAAAAAAGTGGCTAGAGTAAGGAGGGTCTAGGCGACTGAAACAAATAAACACTCTTACAAAACAAGCAAAATAGATACTGGTGGTCAGACATGGCGGCTTGGGTGGACAGACTGTTTTGGGAGAAGTAAAGAGTTAACTGCGCATATTTGTCTCCCGCCGTGCTCTGAATAAAAGTACTGTTTCTCCTGCCGTTGGTAATAATAATGAAATAATAATAATAATTTTTTTTATAGAGGGGAAAAATGCTTCATGCACCGTCAGAGGAGGCCGTGCTACCTCTGGTGTGTGGGACTCTCACCGACTAAAAACACCCACCTCTAATTCAGGCATTTATATCCATCCTGGAACCACTTAGTGTGTTACTTCAGGGCGGAGCCTATTGCGCCCTTATCGTGCTCCTTCTAGTTGTTCCTCATCTTCTAGTGCCCGTTGGGTGCAAGTTTGGGCCTGTCTTTTTTTTCTAGTAGGACTAAACGCATTGATGTGGTCCCATTCCGCCTTACGACGAAGCATCAGCACAACGACGCTCTCGAGCTCTATTTCCAGTACCATCCTCTGTCTTGCGAATCTGCAGCACTTGAAAAAAGTGTGCGAGGCGTACTCATGGGGAGAGTCTCCCCACTGGCATAACGGACTTTGCACCTTTACCATTATTTGTAGGTAGGCATTAAAATTGCCGTGACCACTGAAGAACTGCGTCAGATGGTAGTTGACCTCACCGTGTTAGGGGTCGATCCATTCCTTCAAGTTTGGTATGAGCCTTGGTGTCCATCTTCCTCTATCCTCTCTGTCTCAACGATCTTGTCAATGCCGGAGAGTGAGTTCCCTGCCTTCGTGCTTTGCAAGATCCCTTCTAATTTCGTCTCTTCTTTCGAATAAACAGGTGTATGGTAATCACTCCCGGTATCATCAGGACTACTGGCTCTGGTACTGTCCGGTAAGAGGACGCTACTTTGAGGGCTCCTGTTCTCTGCACCGATGCCATACCTTTTCTGTATTTCTCCGTCTTTAGAGCATCGGCCCAGATTTCGCAACCATACAGAAAGAATTAATTCTGTGACCGCAATCAACAATCGCCTCTTGCTTTCAGTGGGATGTCCTACATTGCCCATACGTCTCCTGAGCTTGGTTGTAATGTTAGCCGCCTTATCAGTTCCATACTTAATTTGCTCCCAATAGGAGAGCTTTGAGTCTAGCCTCACCCCTAGGTATTTCACAGCGTTCTTTGTAAGTATAGTCTCAGCTCCCACTTAGAGAATAATAATGTTAATAATAATAATAATAATAATCATCATCATAGCAATACCAATAACAATAACAATAACAATAACAATAACAATAACAATAACAATAACAATAACAATAACAATAAAAGTCGTAAATAATATTCACAGTAATTTTATCATGTCGTTAAAATAATATTCTATCGAATCGTAAATTATTTTGACCTTCATAAATCGTACATTACTTTTATGGCTTATTTACTTCAACCTAAACGCTGTTTGTTTGATAATTGATATTAACACCAACAATAATAGTCGCATTTTTCTAAACGTTTACCATAAATTAAATTAACAAACGCTAATTAATTTACACCGGCTTCGTGGTTACTTTGGTGAGCAAGAATGGGTTACCTTTGAGGTCACGCCTATCAGACACTGTAAACGAGAGAGCGAATCGTTGTTTTATAGTTTATTACTTTATAATTCACCGTTAAATTTTACACACTTTATCTTCTCGGTTCACTTAGTGCTTAGGCAAATATGGTTCGTACTGTACATGTGTGTGTGTGTGTGTGTGTGTGTGTGTGTTCTCTCGCGCGTTATACCTACGTTCAAGTATATGATTGATTAAAGAAATATACAAGTGATTTTATCCAGTAGTAAGTTCCTTTGTAACCCGCTTATTATGAACAATATTAAATATACGTACAAATTTTAAGTTAACCGTTTGACAGGCTTTAAGGGCCAAGTCAGATCAGTATCACAACCAGTTAGTGTGTACACAAGTAGGATAACCTAAAACGGCTGTTACATTTTCCCAGTTGAAGAGTCGTCGTCAGCTGTGCCCAGAATCCAATCGTGAAAACGGTTCAACCTGAGATGTTTTCGAACCTAACCAATAATGCTTCGCTTCTGAAGGAGAGTCTGTTGGCCAAGGCCCCCTTCAGACTTCACTACTGCAACTTTTGTGAAATATTCCGCAAAATAAGATTATCTGCACAGTCTGGGATCTGTGAACAGATAACAATACTCGTTTAGGGAGGGCAAAAGCAAGACGCATAACATCTACTGAATCGCTCACAATTCTCTTCACTTCCCCTGCGGACCGAGCTGCAGATATCTACGTAGCTAGCAATGCTGCATGCTTGGTACCAGGTAATGGTGACGGATAATTCATATTTATATACCCATCATCATCATCATCAAAGTTCACTTTTAAAAATTAGCCGTTGTCAACTTCCATAAATCCCCCTTTGTTCATTACCAGATTGTAGCCCTACTTGCCTATCTTTCATAACGATTTTGTATGCTTGCCAATCGACAAGTTACCCTGTAATCTTCATCTGAATTATTGCCATTTTAAAATTCTCTTCGTTCAGAAATGACACGAACATGTCCGTACCCTGATACGATTGCATTCTCCAGACATTCGTGATGGTCGACGTTATTCCCAGGAGTCAACATACATCCTGTTCCTAGTTCGTTTACCATGTAATCAGACGATAAGGCGCAAATCTTCCATCCCCAATCTGGCGGATCGAGTGATTTTTCTTCAGAGTTTTGTTCCCTTAAACTGATTGTTTTTGGGAATAAAAAAGGTCCGTCCTCCTCGTTTTCTTGTACGATTTTAGAAGTGTTTGAACACTAAGCTTCCAGACTAAGCCACTAAGCCATTTCTAAGCTTCCAGAAGCCTATCGAGAATGTTCACTTATCTGAAGCTTCTCACGATCCGAGTAATTTATTAAAGGCACCCGCATCTCGGCGTCAGAGGTTTACTTACAGCAAGAATTTCATTTTCCGCCAAGTTTACTAATTTGACATCTCGAATTTGAGACGTTTTAATGTTAAAGTTATGTCTACATTTGGTCACAAAATTTTAACCAAAACCGCGTGCAATATCCTCCAGGCAGCTTATATCCACCTAATATAACCAGTAGGATCCGCGGGATATTCAACCCTTCCGGTTTGGATGCGCCGCTCATCTCAAGTTTGATGGCGTTACTTCAACCATAAAAAAAGAGTTTTATGGTTCGTACGTGTATCAGTTGGCCAACGAATAAAGATAAAGATAACTTCATAGTGTCCGTATTATAAGCCTACACATTTGTTGAGGACACACACACACACATACACACACACACACACGTGTTCTTAGAATTTTGTAGTTATTTAATGTACTCTACTTAAATCTGTACCTTAATATTTACAACTGAACCTGTACACATCCTTTAAAACCATTAAACTCTTTTCTAGGGTAGCTACTACTTAATACCGTCATTTATAATAGCCAACATGGTCATTAAAATTAGTGCTATCATTTATATTTCCCACAGTTTGAAGTTACAGGTACTGGCTTCTACGAGTGAGATACCACGCCTCATTATTCAAATACACAGATTTGGTACGGACACTTATGCTTTCCGCTTCTAACTGTAGTATGCTACATTTTGTGATTTGTTTACATGACAGTGTGATACTGTTTAATGCTAAATTTGTTAATGATGACCATTACGGCTTTAACGTGTAGTAGTAAGTTTTTCTTGTGAATCTTTCTGTCGTAGTATTTCAGTAAATAAACAATATGCGATTGCCTTATAAAACGGTAGCTGTAGCCCATTGTTGCCGTCAATACATCCAATAACTGTTATGGTCTACCGACTTTATAGATTCTTAACACAATTCATTTAACCTATTCAAATTTTATAACTTGACACTGTAATGTGCAGACCCCCTGGAAGAAGAAATAGGCCAGCCGTAGAAGTTTGCAATGTAGTTTATGAAGCAGTAACGTCTATTAAGGAACAGTAAAGAACAAGTCAAAGGATTTGTGGAAAATTTCGCAACCACGAAGGGACACCTCGGTAAGTGAAGAATTATTTGTCCGTAGGCCCTATATTTTATATTTTAGGTTTGGAAGAATGAACCTGGTGTCTGTTTGCAGCACAGATGTGTGTACGACGCACTTCCGTGTATTTTAAGAGAAGATATGTTAATAAGATAACTGATGTCTGGATTACGTAAATGATTTCATTTCTGCAAATATAATTACAGTATTAATGAGAGGGTAATTGTGTGTCAAGCCCTGCGCACACTGTGTTAAAATAAGCACAATGTGTTAAAGTAAGCACAATATTTCATAGCATTTAATAATTTGATCAATACTTATGTTTTACCTGGCTATATGAAGAAGCCTGGTCAAGTTTTAAAGTGTCCTTGCTTATGGGACGTATTACTTTAGCAGTCATACCCTTTCATATTTCATACTTTGGCAGTCATGCTCTTTCATATTTCATACTTTGGCAGTCATGCACTTTCATATTTCATAGTTTGGCAGTCATGCACTTTCATATTTCGTACTTTGGCAGTCACACATTTTCATATTTGCTATATGGATATGTGCCTCCGTTTATGCTCAAAGACAGAGGCAAATTGTGGTCCCGACCCCACGACTTCATTCTCAGTCTACTTCAAAGTATTACAGCCACTAATATATATCGTAAACGTCGTTTCTTATAATTTAAACTCAACTATTTAGATCTCATTTTAAGTATCCAAGATTGTAATACGTGAAAAAGTGTTGACATGGTTGGAACCTACAAAACTATTAATACTGCAGCTTTACGTCTTCATAGCAGTCCTTCGTGCGAACGACAACTTATGAAATGGAAACCACGACTGGTTGTTGCCATCATACAGAAGGTTTAACCACATGGCAAGGATCTGGTAAACATGTCCACAGGACCAGACCAGGTGGACATAGCAAGGAGGGGCAGAAGATTTTGAAACCAAATATGGTATTGAATAAAATCATTGCCACTGGTAGACAGGACTCGTGGAAGTGGAGGCAGCCTGTGGTATATACGAGATATTGAACACAAATCTGGCGTCTCCAGGTAGGGATCTGACAATGGTCTTCTTTACCCGTTCCTATTAAAGAACACATAGGCTTACACATAGGACTTACAAAATGAACCGTACGAATATGATTGATACGGACAGGGGAATTTTAGGGGGCGGGGGTCTTTCAACTTCCAACTTATTCACGTAAAGCGTTGATACTACCGTTTGTCTTCAAGAGACTTCTTACCTCTCGTTTTCCATCTTTTCTTTGTTGAAATTTAAACATTTTTACTTGTATAAACTTTGGTTTTTCCAGTTAATACAATTTCAATTTGCCTAGCTTGCCATCACCATTTCACATATAGGCTATCTTCCATTATAATTCTGGCCTTCCTCTTCTTCTGTACGTGGTTGATTTCATTTTAAACGTTAAGTCGCTTACTTGTTTTCTGATATACGTTGTACATACCATTATGAGCTACTTTATTCGAAGCTTTTCTGATACAGCCAGTTATTCCTGTAGGCTACGTTTTTTGTTCATACCTTTCATCGTCTTTCCGTGTAAACTGAAAACATTTCCTCTGGTAGTCCGTTTCTGCCTTTATAACTATTCCCATTCCTCTTTCATCATCATCATCACCTTCAAGGATTAAACCAAGGATGGTTTGTTCCGGTCTCAAACAAGGAAAGATTATAGCTGGTCACTCCAGCGCTTCCTCGGACGTTCCATACCTATCCGACCCCTTGCCTTATAGTTCCATAGTTGATTGGGGATGCGGCAGTCATCCATACGGCAAAGATGTTCCCACCAATTCAGCCGATACTGGGCGATCCTGTCGAGTATACTCATGATGTTCAGTTCCTGCCGTATATCTGTGTTTCTTCTATGATCATGGAGACGATACCCTGCCACGTGCCTGAGAAATCTCATTTCAGCCGCTTGAATGCTACTGGTCTGGCCTTTCGTTAAAGTCCATTTCTCAGACCTAAAAAGATGTGTGGGAAGAGCCATCACCTTATAGAATTTTAGGGGTGTTCCTCTACTTGCTGACTTAAGGGTTCGCCTAATGGTCCCGCACATAAGGTTGAACTTATGCAACTTATTCACAACGTCGTTGCTTGCATTATAAGGCACTGTAGCCCAAGTAATCAAAGTTGCTAACTTGTTCCAGGACAGTACCATCTGTAACAACTTTTGTCCGTACGGGATCAGTACCACGAAAAGCCATCACCTTTGCATTCCAGTCTTTGCAGATTCGATTTAACAAATGTATACCCATCCCCATTCCTTTTTATACTCCATTTTTTCTCCCGCATAATGTTATGATAACTGTCATTTCCGATCAGAAGCCTTCATTCCGCGGAATACTATGTAATACGTTGGTTGGTTTTACCCCGATGTTATTCGAGTTTCGGTGTTATAATCACATTCATCAGCTTATCCAAGTTGTTTGATACCTGTTAGGTTTTGATATTTTTGGAATCTGTTTGGATATTGTTGTTTATCCGTCTCCTTTTCTCTTTTTTCGATTATATGAAATCTAATTTTCAATTCCTAATTTTATTCTGATCTCTGAGTTTTCTCAGCGTGCGTTCCATTCTGTCTTGTACTTGAACGTTTTTTATAACCCGATCTTCTGCAAAAAAGATCATTTGTAGAGTATGGTTTACAATTCGAATTCCTGCTCCCGATAGTTTATTACATACACGGGTCTTCTAGTGTTTCCTCCGAGTAGACGATCTATATATCGTCGTTAGCCCACAGACTTGGTTCACGTCCAAAATTTAAAAATTTTTTATTTAACATAATATCAGCCTAAAACCGGGTACAACAATGGCCATGAATAGAATGAGAATTTGTTATTTATGTCCTTTTTTCAGGCTTCTTCTTCTTCTTCTTCTTCTTCTTCTTCTTCTTCTTCTTCTTCTTCTTCTTCTTCTTCTTCTTCTTCTTCTTTAGAACTACAGCTCAGTGTGATCCTTGGCTTCCAACACCGATTTTCTCCAATGTCTCCTGTGGGAACGATCTTCTATTTTTCAGTGAAACCCCACACATCCATTCTTAGATGTTCCAGAATATAACCCATCCGTCTTATCTTATCTTTCTACTTTTATAAACTTGCACCCTCAGGATTTTCTTTGACATATGCTGATCATGTATCTGCTCTAGGTGACCTAGCCATTGTATTTGTTGAGCCTTTACGAATATTACAATGTCCTCATGCTTCAATAGCTCATCTATCTCCCGGTTATTCCTTATTCTCAATTTGTCATCTTCCTTAACCGGACCATAAACACATCTTACAATCTTTCTTTCAAACCGTTGTAGTATTTCATGTTCCTTTCTTCTCATTGTCCACGTCTTGCCTCCATAAGTAACAACCGGTCTTACAAGTGTCTTATATATTTTTATTTTTATTTTTATACTATGAAACGATACTCCAGTCATCAATCAAAGGCAAAATCACGTCAGACACTAAATGAGTACACAGAAACTAAACTCGTCTTAACTGAAAACTGTCAAGAAATTTAAATTCACTGACGAAGGCAGCGTTAAAACGACATCCGGTGAAAAAATGAGTAGTATGCAAAAACCGAATAACAGGTGGCAGGACGCTGATTTATGTAACGAAAGTTTGCGTAGGATAAAGGCGAGCACAGTTTGGTTACAGCACACATCGGCACCAAAGACTTCGCGTGTTATTTACTAGGAACACCTTTGTTCTGGATTTTTTTTTATGGAAATTAATGGAAGCATAGTTTGACGTGCGCTGAAAATCGTTAACGATTTTTCGGATTTATGTTTGAAATATTAAAGTCGTCGTCTTAAATTGCAGAACTGTCGACAACACGATTTAGTTATCTGCCTTGACGTGAGTAGGCGTTATTTGGTACTAACTTGATAACTGCACATTTGCAAGAAAGTTGCCTAAAATTCAACTCGAAACCAAACACCTATATTTAACTACGATACGTTCGGCTGAAACGAATAACCAGTTTCAAACGTATACACATCAACATGTTGTGCGATTTTTCTGTTTCTTCTTTAACATTATCTCCTCTTTTAATTCTCCTTTCGCTTCACAAATCATATAACTGTAGGTAAGGAACAATTCACAAACCGAGCTAAAATTTTCGTTGGCTTTTAATTATTCTTGGATCTTGCAAATCTCGCCACGTAGCTTATGGTGAACAACTGGGTTAGTTACAATTTACCGCGCAAAAATGTTTTACAAAACTTGTAGGTCCATCATTTTTTCTCAAAATACAGTAGGTTAAAAAGTTTTAAACATTACGTATTTATAAATAGTGCATATTATTAAGAAGCCACGTTTTTGTGGGAGTTGTGCAACCTTGCAACTCTACCATCGGCCGCCACTGTAAGTATGAAACGTATTCTACATTGAGAATGTTACACTCTGTATGTTTTCATAGTCTCTTCGCTCGTAGTTCTATTCCAGAACAGTCAATATAGATGGTTAGCTGCCTGTTTTCTAGTCTCTATTCTGGCCAAAATATATAGCAATATTCTCATAGCGTTTGCCTTTTTTCAATATAAAGCCGCAATATATGAACTTATTACTCATTTTAAGCTCTAAACGATTTCTCATTGTCAAGTTTTCACTTACTACCCCGTTGTTTCTTTCGGCCGTAGTTAGGGAAATACTTCAACTAACTTGTCTTTCCATGCTTCTTCGTCTCATCGGTCGTTACGGAGTGTGGCCGGGCAAATCCTAATACCCGGATTTATTTATTTCAAGTCTTCAAACGAAATTTCAGTTTTAAACAAATGTCACACAGAATAGAGTGAAAACACGGTGGATCAGAGTATAGCGTACCCCTGGGCAAAATTGTTTGCCTTTATTTAATTTTTGCATTCAAATGAATAAAAAGAATAATGGTATTTAATAATTAAGAAAACTGGCGTACAGTAGTGAAGCCAGAATGCCTATATGCAAGTGAATGTCTAACATTGAATTATAATTTAGAGAAACTAGAAATATTGGAAAGACGAATTATTAGGAAAATATTAGGCCCACGAAAAACTTCAGAAGGTTGGAAAATATAAAAAAGGTTCAGAAAAGTGTAGAAAATATAACAGAAACAATTAGAAAAAGAAGAGTATTATGTTTTGGACATTTATATAGAATAGACGACAGTAGGTTAACAAAGCAAATCTTCAAATATCTGTGGGGGAAGAAGTCAACATCAAGTTGGATTAAAGAAGTCCAAAAGGATTTAGAAAAAAATAATATACACGCAGAAGAAGCAATTGAAAGAGAAGTTTTTCGGGCAAAAGTGTTAAAAATGGAAGTTGTCCAGGGTAGGAGAGAGAAAAACGCAGGTTCAAAGTGGACTGAAGACAGGAAGAAGAGACACAGTGAAAAGATGAAAGAATATTGGAGAAAAAGAAAAGAAAAAAAACTGGCAAATGCAACTTTCCAAAATTAACTACACCAGCTAAGAGTGGCACATCATTTTCTTGGCAAAAAGTTTGCAGTATTGAGATTTGCTTTTAAATCGATCGGCTTCATAACGATATTGATATCAAGTCGAAAAGATGTAGTGTGTATACGATGAAAATCGTTTAAAGATTGTACGTATTTATATCCTTTCCTTACCTGTTATTTGTATGAAGATCTAGCTACTGCCTCATCGACCAGAAGGTATTACTGACAAGAGAAAGCTCGTCAGAATTAGTGACGCACATAGAAATTGTGGTTATAGATAAAATTGAGTGCTGCACAAGAAACGTGAAATTGAAAACAAAAGAAAATTTCAGAAAGTCTTCTGTGAAGTCACGTGCTTCTTTATAGATTTAAATTATGGACTGCTCAAAGAGACACAAGAAACGATCAGAGAGTTTTGAGACATGTTGTTGGAAGTGAATCCAAGGATTTCATGTAGCGATAAGGAGGACATTTATGAACTGTATAAGGAGATACCAAACAAACGTGACTGTGGGAAAACTCACCAGAAGGAAAACCGAGGATCTGGGGAACATAATTAAGGACAGAAGCTACGATTACGGACTTGAGTGGCTTCACAAACGCGACCGAAAGGATAGAAAGATTTTAAATAGATGGCGACCTGATGACTAGGCTCGCTCACCAGCATTTGGACTAAGACTGCAAGAAGGACAATAGAAGCAGTGTAGCCATTAAAAAGTTATCTGAAGCACTATATCTTCGTAACACGTCAGCGTGAAACGTGAAACATCTACATTTGGGTCCTGCTTTTTGCGAAAGAAAATACGTGCAGGCTGTTTAATTTATAAGTTAATTTGTTAGATTAATTTTTATCACAGTAAAATATTCATAAAGCTTCATAGGTAACTTTTAAATTTAACGTATTTTCTAATCGTTTTGTTTTAAATTTAATTAATTTTTACCTTATATATATTTCTTAACATATAATTAAATTTATTTAAAATTTGAGTTATTTAAACATTTTTATAATTATAAAATACTATTAGAAACGATTATCCTTAATTATGTTTTATTCTTTCTGTAATGTTTACAAGTACAGGTTTTCGGACGCCTGTTTTACGGAAGCTAATTATGAGAGTATCCAAATTTTTGGACTGTTCAACTTTGCAGTAGGCAGTTGACAAAAATATATATACGTATTGGAAAGAAAATCTTATATATGTATTGGAAAGAAAATCTAAAATATTTATGTAATATTGATTTGCTTTAACAGGAATCATATTCTGAATCCTAAATAGTACGTTTAACTTAAAGCAATTACTTGATTTTGCAGCTCATGATCGAAATTAACATCAAACTAAATTTCGATTATACATTTGTTGGAGAAGATATAATCTTTGTTGAAGGAATCTCTTAATTACGGTATTGACTGAAATAAAGATTTATTGAAGTTAACGTAATTTTTATTTTTTCCAGATTTTTCGCACTTTTAGATATTGATATTTCTCTTTTGCAACATGGTGAATCGTACAACATAAGCCTCTGGTGTGCAGGATACGGAAGACAGCAGTAGCTGTAGAAGACTTGCAATGGACGGCTAGGTGTATATTGTTGTACTTAATTATTTTAATTTCTTTTATTGAACTGCTGTGAGCGGTTTTTAAAATTCTAATAATTTTATTGTCAGAATGTACATTTTTCAAATTATTGTACAGTATTTTATATTTGCACTGTAAAACTTTGTCTGAAAAGAATGTATTTCCGGAATTTTCATCTTTCTTAAAATATTATGGTAACCCAATAAACGTCAAATAGAGACAAAACATAATAGAGATAATGGAAGAATTTGTATGCCAGGGAAACTGGTGAGCCTGATAAAAATGACACTGGAAGGAACACGGAGCAAGATGCGAGTAGAAGAATACAGCTTACAGAAGATTTTGATGTTCAAAGAGGGCTTAAACAAGATGTGCTCTCTAAAATTCTGTTTAATTTGACTCTCGAAAAAGCGGTAAGGCAAATGCTTATAAACCCAGGGGACACGATATTTAACAGAATGCTGCAGTGTTTAGCTTATGCTGATGACATAGTACTTATCTCAAGAAGCCTAAAAGAGGGTTGAGGCTAGAAGAGGCCGCAACAATTTGGTCTAAAAGTAAACACTGAAAAGGCCAAATATGTTAACAGCAGTAAAATACAAGAGAGAAGAGCACCCCTGGTAAATGGAGGACACAAATTTCAAAAGGTTGATAAATTTAATACCTGGGCTCACTAGTTACCGAAGGCAACATTATGGCCGAAGCAATAAAAGAAAGGATATCTGCTGGAAGCAGATGTTACTTCTCCCTAAAAGGAATATTTTAAGTGTAAAAACACACTTAGAGTAACCAAGATTCGTCTCTATAAAACAGTTCTAAAGCCAGTGGTCATGTATGGGTCCGAAACTTGGAGAATGACAGTAATAGAGGAAGAGTGGTTGCGCAGGTGGATGGGAAAGAAAAGTCCTCAGTAGGATATTTGGTGCAGTGAACATCCAAGGAGAATGGAGAATAAGGACGAATGCAGAAATCTAGCAAATCTATGGAGAACCAGATATCATCACTGACATAAAGAAAAGTAGAATCCGGTGGGCAGGGCGTAACCAGAATGTTGGAGACATCCACGTTGAAGAAATTTTGTATGCGGAGACCTGGTGAAAGAAGAAGGAGGGGTCGGCCCAAAAAACGACGAGTGGATGATCTTGAGGACGACCTGCGCAGCCTCGGTGTAAGAAGATGGAGACTGAGAGCAGAGGATCGAGATGACTGGAGGCAGATTGTCCAAGAGGCCAAGCCTTTTCAAGAGCTGTAGCGCCAATTAAAAAGAAGAAGAAGAAGAAGAAGAAGAAGAAGAAGAAGAAGAAGAAGAAGAAGAAGAAGAAGAAGAAGAAGAAGAAGAAGAAGAAGAAGAACAAGAAGAAGAAGAACAAGAAGAAGAAGAATAATAAGAAGAAACGTTAAAGAATGATATACAATACGTAATATTTGAGACATAAAATATTATAATTAGTCAATTATTCCGATTTATGATTATCCGGATTCAACCTTTGCAATGATCAATTCGGATAATCGGAATCCTACTGTATTTATTGTACAGAATGTTCCGAAGATTTGCGCCTCCGTCGCATATAAAGTAAGGATGTTCCGTGCCTTACTAGTAAGCGCGAATACAGTTTGAGTTTTTGGATTTTAAATAACAGGTAGAATGCCTACACCTTTCCATATCCTTTAGAGACTTAAAATTTAAGCAGAAGTGTTATCAAAACATGTACGGTTATCATGATGACGTTTCTCATGTCAAATAAACGTCGGTGACCATACATAATAGCGTCTAATTAGTGAAGAAGGGAAGGAATCGAAATTGCGACCTCGTTCAAAATCCTCAGCTGGTACTACCCGACGTCAAACTCGTTATCTTTTTATATCATGTTTTAACCACCACGTGTTTGACATTTTTTTATTAAGATGGAGGTAATTATCCGGTTGCTAATTATCCTGTAAAGGCCGCCACAAGAACTCAACAACACAGTAGAGACATATATACAGTACAAAAAGTGATATAACAATCCAGATAATTATAAACATAACAGGTAAGAACAAGCGAAAGTCTGGTCACAACCGTTTCTACTACAACTACCACACTACCACTACTGTCGTTGCTGTTACTACTACTACTACTGCTCTTACCTTAAAAGATTATCAGATGCAGGTGTTGTTGTGTGTTGTAACATCAATCATACAACTTCCGCTAACACCACTTCCGACTTGTGAACAGGAAGGTGTCATAGGTTTAAAAGTGAGCCTTGTGAGAAAGGCAATTTGTGAGCCTTCTTTATCAGATGGAACAAAGGTTAATTAAGTTAGACTTGGTTTGAAACGGAGAGGGGGACAAGTAATGGACGTATCGGATTCTTCAAATCTCTTGTCTCCCCCCTCTCTCTCTGCCCGATGCATTAATAATTACTTCAAAACAAGACAGCTTATAATATAATAAACACGATTATGGTTTGCTAAGACTTAATCTTCCAGAGATAAGTAGGCCTACGTTTTTACTCGTCCCTATGTTTCTTTTATGTTCTCCCACCTCAGAATTTCTCGTGCCATATGGTAACTTCGTATGGAACACAGTAAAAAATGCACTAGAATTAAAATATTTTTTCAGTTAGCAGTGCCGGGTTTAAGCATAGGCTACATAGGGTGCAGCCTAGGGGCCCGCACCACAAAAAAAAAACAGAAAAATCAACTTGCATAAAAATTATTTTGTTCGTGTTTCAGAGAACAGCAGAAGTTATTAACGGAAAAGGTGGTATTATGAGCCATGTATAGGGTAGAGTGGGGCAAGAGTGCGCACTTAAATTTTAAATTCATCTCAAACTGCGCTCATTGCACTGAGACTCATTACATTTTGTAGAAATATAGTGAATCCCTTAAGGCTCGATTAAAAGACCCCCTTTTTATAATTTCAACTACTGCAACACATGTAAATAAATATATTTCCAAAACGTGCAAATGCGAACTTTTGCTCCCATAGCTGGTGTAAACGTTTGCAATTAAATTCATTTGAATAAATTAACTTTATTTTTAAACTTTAAACAACTTTATTAATGATTTTTTTACTTTATTAGCATATATGACCAACGTTTTAATTTTTTAACAAATTATAATTAAAAATTTGATAGAATATAAAAGAATTCCAGACTGTAAAAGTATAACCCCCAGGCACCCCGGTAGTTGGGGGGCCCGCACCACATCTTCAGCCTAGAGGCCCACTAACTCTAAATCCGGCCCTGTCAGTCAGTGATACACGTTGTACAGTCAGTTAATAACAAATGTAAATAATCTTTACATAAACAGCCTTAAGAACCATTAGTAGTCCTAGTAACTATAGCTGATCGTTTTAAAGAATAGTAAGTCGGTACAATTAGAAATAGAGAAAATCATTGTACATCTAAACTTGTAATAGACATTTTTAAAACGCGTTTCGAAACAGGTTTCCCATCGCTGCAACACAACTGATCGTGTCCCGCGTGTGGTATCAATATATCTCCACACTCTTTATCACAACACTGTTCACAAAGATAGTATAACTGAAAAATATAACTTGCAGAGCTATGCCAGAATCCCCTACAGACTTACTCTGATTATATGAGATGAAATGCGAATTTATACGTTTTTGTACCTAATAAAAATTTAAAAACTTGAAAAAACACTAAAAAATCATTAGGGTCTTAATGGTTATGTTTCATAATCAGCCGTGGCTCTACAGCCCTTGGTGGGTCTTTGCCTGCTCCAAGTGTCGACTCCATTTTTCCCTATTGCATGCCCTGGCTTTCCAGTTTCTTATGTTCAGTTGTTTGAGGTCCTCCTGTATCTGATCTTTGAATCTATTTCGGGGTCTTTCACTTGCTCTACTACCCATTGGATCCTGGTAGAAGATATGTTTCGTACTTCCTTCCTCCATTATGCGTCCAACCGACCTTAACCTGTATATTTCGATTATTCTGACAATGTCCGGCTCTTTTTAAAGATGGTATAGTTCATAATTATAGCGCCTGCGCCACATTCCATTTCCTTGTACTCCTCCAAATATTGTTCTTAGTATCAATGGTTATGCTTAGATTTATATTAAAAAGGTTAATAATAATCGGCAAATTCTATTAGGCAAATAATTTTTTTCAAACACAGTTACGTTATTCATATACTTCCAAAAGCCCAATACAATGAGACAAATAAGAAAATTATAATGATGATGACGCAAATTTTACTAAACCATTTCGAAGTATCCTGATTCGTCGGAACAGTAATAGAAAAAGTGTGTGTACCCTATTGAATCGCATAGTTAACTCGAGAAGCCAACAATTGTAAAACGGGAAATTATAAAAGGACAGGCTAATAAAAGCCAATCAAATTACGTACAGTAGATTATGACTGAATCATCCTCCAGAGCGCTTTTAAAATGACCGTTCATTTCCAGGTACCAGACGTATGGAAAGAACTCGCTCTAATGAAACGAACTAATGGCGAGAGATTACAAAAATGTAGTCTAAAGTTGAAGAGTACAAAAAGAAAACACAAAAACGATGGTATTGAATTAAATGAACAGTTCATGCCAGTCATTAAAAGCTATTTAGGCTTTTAATGTCAAACAGGAGGAGAAGAGAACAAGAAGAAAAAGAGAAATTGAAAGTAGAAATAATGTCGGTCATAGTTTTGAGGCCCCTTAGCCAGCATACTGATTCAGTAAAATTTTCAAGCCTCAGGGCCGGGCATAATGGACGAAATAGAAGAAACAATTAACCTAGCGTGCTCGCGCCAACAAACGGTATTATTATTCTCCCATTGTTTAATGTTATTAGCATTATTATTAGCGCAATGCGTGTCAACTTAATATTAATTATATTTGCCGTTGTGCATGTATAATGTATAATGATTTTGCTGATAAAGTAAGCATTGCAACCAGCATGGGGGATATGCACGTCAAATAGAAGCAAGCACTACTTATTTTCAAATAAAGAGAGTGGCACAGTGAAATAAAAAACACACGATTAAAAGAGAAACAAACAAACAGCCAACAAAATTTAATAGTTATTGTTTGTTAATTGAGGGCTTGCTTCTCCTCGAGTTAATGGTCGTTTCGAGTTTCGTGTGGACCGCGCGTTTGATACCCTCTTGTGTGTTTGTGTGAGTGTTTTTACAAAACGTTATTACATACATACGTACAACAACAAAATAATAAGAAGGTAATTTTCGTTCGGTAGGCCTTCTTGATATATCCGCTACACACGTACTCTCCAAGTAATTATGTAAATGAATGATCTTTTGAATGCTGAGTCGGCAGTTAATTGACAGAGACTAATTCTTACAATACATTAGGCACTGGACGACACGTATCAGCTGTCTCGAATCTGTTTCTCTCTCGTTCTAGTCATTTGAGTTACAATTTCGTTTTAATTAGGGTTAATAGTTATACGAAAGACAACAGCCGTTCAAAAAGTTCATTTAATGCAGTTCATTTCGACAATTAAGAAAGCACAATTGCCGTAATGCGTACTGTCGTAACACTGCCTACATGTTTCCGTCACTTTTTGTACGCCGAATTAACGACATTATCGCATTTAAACAGTATATTGATGTTTGTTTTTTTATTTTAGTTTTTATTTACTACTAAATAAGCGGAACACTTCTTTTTCATTGTTATGCCCTTCTCTGAAATGTATTTTCATGTTTTCATTTTTTTTTTTTTTTTTTAACAGCTTGTTCCAATTATTCCTGTGTATTTCGTTTTTTGTCTGGTCTGTATGCCACTGAGTCTTTTCTTTTACCTAGAGTACAGTTAGGATAGCTCTGAAAAAATCTACACCGTAGAAAAAACCCTAAATCGCAGTAATTATTATATCGTGACTTTTCTACTCCAATGCGTGTGGTTATTCTCAGAAACCGATAGAGGCTGTTCAAGGAGGTTATTAGAAGACCTAACCGTACCGTTCTACAATATATTGAAACCGCCGTGGCGCCGCTCTCAGTTGGAGGTGGAACACAGATATTTGGCGTCGATACCTCAAAGAAAAAAAATCTCTACGACGGCGGTAAGCCAGCAAGAAGTTTTCCACATGCAGTTCACCCATCGTGTTACAGGGTGGTTATGCACGTCAGTTTGTTGAAGCCACACGTTCGAGTAGTCCAGGTAGCGCACTGGCTTCTGAAGCGGAGCTCAGTGGCCGCAAAGCCATCTCAGCCGGACGTCCAACCGAATACCGGGTCATCAACTCCAACAGATACTAGAAAAGTATAGGCGTAGCGTCGAACTGGACTCCGACAAGGAGATAGCCTATCATGCTTGTTAGTTAATCTAGCATTAGAAAAAGCGATAAGAGACTCCCAAATAAACACAAGAGGTACGATCCTAAACAAAAGTATACAACTTTTAGCATACGTAGATATCATTGCTCTAATAGCCAGAACAAAACGAGATCTCACAAGTGCCTTTACAGCATTAGAGGAAGCCTAAAAAAAATTGGACTGCAGATAAACTTGGAGAAAACAAAACACATGTATGGTACCAACAAACTACCATTAAACCCAACCCTTCAAAACCTTGAAATAGCCACAAAAAGTATAGAGACAGTAAAAGAGTTCATTTATCTTGGCTCCCAGGTAAACATCACTAACGACACCAACACTGAAATAAGAAAAAGAATACATCTCGCAAATAAAATATATGGACTTAAACATATGGATTTAAAAAGCACCTGACATCTAGCTTCATCTCAAGAAGCATGAAATGCAAAATTTACAAAACATTTATCAGGCCAGTGCTGATATACGCTTCAGAAACCTGGACGATGAAAGAAATAGCGAGAGACTTCTAGGTTGCTTTGAAAGACGAATTCTAAGAACAATATTTAGAGTAGTACAAGAAAATGGATTGTGGCGCAGGCACTATAATTATGAACTATACCATCTTTACAAAGAGCCGGACATTGTCAGGATAATCAAAATATACATGTTAAGGTAGGTTAGACACATAGAGAGAATGGAGGAAGGATAGCCTGCGAAAAACATCTTCTATCGGAAACCAATGGGTAGTAGAACAAGGGGAAGACCCCGGAGTAGATTCAAAGATCAGATAGAGGAGGACCTCAGAAAGCTGAACATAAGAAACATGGAAAGCCAGGGCACGCGGAAGAATGGAGTCGACTCTTGGAGCAGGCCAAGACCCACCATGGGTTGTAGAGCCACGGCTGACGATGATAGGCGTAGCGTCGCCTACATTAATTGGGTACGACATTATAGCGTAATTCCTAAGCGCTGTCGAGACACCAATAGGGGTAACTATAAATTTTGTACCTTTCGTTTATCTATTCATAACTTAGGGCAATGAAAACGACCTGCAACAGAAATTTACACTTTAGGGTACAGATATTTAAAAGAACAGTTTTGCTGGAGTAATCTTTTATTTCATATTATTATTAATAATAAAACTTTTAACAAGAATATATTTTATTGTGTATTCAGCTATCATCATCAGATATAATTAATAAATTTAAATTTTTTTAAATTTTAAAAAAGGTTTTAAGTCAATTGTTTAAAACAGCTGTTTATATGAAGACTAAATTTAATGTTTTACATGTGTATATAAATATGTTATATAATTAATTGTAAAAATATAATATATATAAGTATTTATCATTTTATTAAATTAGTAATCTTGAAAATATTATCATTTTTTGTATTAATCTGAATTTGTTCTGGTATTAATTTATTATTTGTTTTATGTTTAAATATTTCTAAATTTTCTAATAAGGTCATTTTTAGACCTTTCGAAATGTATTTAATAAACTGATATTATTAAATTTGGAAATGTGTGTTTGTTTTTTTTATTGAGTGTGTAGCTAATTTTGATTTATATATATATATATATATATATATATTACATTTAATATTTATAAATAAATTTACTTCAAGATATACCTTTTTTTTCCTTATTAGGAACATGTTTCGGGTACTATCTTGTACCCATCCTCAGCCTTCCGGTTTTTTTGTCTGGTGAAGTACGTATGTGTTGTTGGTTGACTATTATTATTGTGGCTTCCTGTTGGCTTCTGGTAT
This sequence comes from Magicicada septendecula, assembly GCA_034769895.1. Taxonomy (NCBI): domain Eukaryota; kingdom Metazoa; phylum Arthropoda; class Insecta; order Hemiptera; family Cicadidae; genus Magicicada; species Magicicada septendecula. Next base: position 120,864,569 of record CM068368.1, read on the forward strand.
TTCAAATTGGTTTTATTGTGTGTGATTGTGGTGTATGTGTTAGTTTTTTGTGTATTTTCAATGTTGAGTGCTTTCAATATTGTGTCATGTTTTGTATTGATTTGTATTTGTTCAGGTATTAGTTTGTTTTCAGGTAATTGTATATGCTCCATTTAAATTATGAATTAATTTATCTGTTTAGGTTTGATTCTATCAAAATCTGTTTTATTACTGTTATAGGTAATTTTTATATGTTTTTTAAAAATAATTTTGTATTTTTATGATTAATATTGCCTGTGTATGTGAAATTAACATATTTAATATTTTGATTTTTCTGTGTTTTGTTGCCGATCGATCCGTGTAGTGTCTAAATATTTAAGTTTATCACACTTTTTTATTCTGCGTTTTCTGCAACCATATATGTTTCCTCACTTTCAATGAACATATATGTTCAATTTTGTTAAAATTAATTTTTAATCGCCACGTATAGGAATGAAGGAATGTTAGGAAGGTGTGTATCACTCTGCTAAATTATTTTTTAAGCATTAATTAAGAATCGTAAAGAATACATTATAATAGTGTACGTAACATAAGCTGTTATAAGAAAATAAGAAATCTTACCTAGTGGAAAGTGACTTCTGTAATTAATTAGAGAATTAATCTATAGGACCAATGGGGTAGTACTAAAACTGTCACTTTAGCAAAAATTCACTCCAAAGTCATGTTCGGTGAGTCGCTCCTGCTTGCACATTGCACAGAGCACACATACAGCGATTTCCTTTTCCAAACTTGCACCAGCGTTGTTTAAAGCATTGTTCTTTGAGTTTTCCTTTTCGAGCTTTGTCGTTATTTTCATCCACTAATCTTGATTTGTCCACATATTTTATCTCTTAGGTACAGAGAGTGGCACCCGTTTAGTGGCCAATTTTAATGTCTCTATCGGCCATCTTTCTGCTATTCCTTTGACGTGGCTATATCGTCCTAAATTCCGGTCCTCTAATGTGTTTGTTTTTAACCGCATCACTCTCACCGTTCTCTCCCTTCTGTCGTTATTTTGCTCATCGTAAAGAAACCGGAAGATATCAAAGAGCCTAATGCCGTGATAGGAAAGGAAAGAGGAGGAAGAAAAGAAGAAGAAGAAGGAGGAGGAGGAGCAGGAGGAGGCTTACCAGGCGCATCAATTCATGGGAACCATTACTTATTACAATTTCGGCGGATTATATCAGAAAAAAATAAAATAAATGGTTTAATGAAGTAAAATTAATTTAGAGAGAGTGTCCGTAGTGTACATTATGGAGGGATCAGCTCCTATAATTGTCTGATTATATTGTTTCGATTTGGTGCTTTCTTTATTAATGGATGATCAGATCCCATCACCAAGTCACTACGTTTTCATTGATACTTTTCTTCGTCACTTGACCAATACTTTTATCCCATCTCAGTGCGATTTAATGTTTCGACCTTTAACATCTAATGCCTTCTTCAGTAGTAGGTCTGGTATTATTGTAAGTGGCCCTGCATCATGCTCCCTTTATCGCATCCAAGCTTTCATTTTTCTTTTGCCACTCACTCTTATCATTTATTTCCAAAGCTCTTCGTTTGGATTTTTTTGCAGTTTAAAGTCTTTCAAGTTGAGGGGTCCAAATCCATCCCATCGACCCCTAGCCTATAGGACCGGGTAATTTTCCGTCAAGGTTGTCTTTATGCAGCCTCTGATAAGCCAGTATCGAAGCTACACTGTAGCAGCTAGGATAGGATAATATAGAGAGCGGATGGGATTCACCTTAGGACACGGTTCCCTTCCGATTTTAAGAGAAGGCATAAAACCACTGCCCACGTGGGCTGGATCGCGTCCCTGAAGTAGACCTACCATCTGACGTCAGGATTGGGATGTGATATTGAGATCTCAAACGAGTGTCTTTAAAAATATTTCCTAAGACAAAGTAATATATTAAGGTAATGGCTTTTCGTGGAACTGTTTCCTTACGGGCAAAAATTGTTATAGATGGTACTCTCCTGGAACAAGTTAGCAATTTTGAATACCTGGGCTATAGTGTGTCTTATAATGCAAGCAACGACGTCATGATGTGTGTGACCATTAGGCGAACCCTTAAGTCAGCAAGTAAAGGAACACGCCTAAAATTCTACAAGGTGATGGCTCTTCCCACACTTCTTTATGGGTCTGAGAATTGGACTTTAACGAAAGGCCAGGCTAGTCGCATCCAAGCGGCTGAAATGAGATTTCTCAGGCACGTGGAAGTGAATACTCTCCACGATCATAGAAGAAACACAGATATACGGTAGGAATTGAATATTATGAGTATACTCGGCAGGATCGCCCAGCATCGGCTGAATTGGTGGGAACATCTTTGCCGAATGGATGACTGCTGCATCCCCAAACACTCTGGAACTATAAGCCGAGGGGACGGAGAGGTGTGGGACGTCCGAGGAAGCGCTGGAGTGACCAGCTCTAATATTTTCCTATTTGAGACCGGAACTAACCATTTTTGGTTTAATCTGTGAGGAGGAGGATGATGATGATGATGATGGTGATGATCAAGTAATATCAAATTAACAGACAAACAATAAAAGTTACAAAAACAATTTTATGATGTTTTGTAACTTTTGTCGTGCGGAAACGTAAGAAAGGAGCCAGTGGCGATGGTACGTTAAGAATATATTAAAATCGGATCAAGAGCTTAGGGAGAAACCTATCAGAACGAAGTAGTACCTGGCGGGTATTGTACAAACAAGGGCAGTATTTAAAGAATACTTTTGTCAGCGGACAAGCAAACAACATCTGGGAGTCCCACATTAACAGAACTACTGACTTCTTATACACGCACTTCAGCACTCTTAACATCCTCCCGTAAAAACCCCACTCGCTCACGTACGTACACAAAAGCACGCGCACGTGTGTGCATTTTGCTGTGAACACAATGCCTAGTTTCGCAAATGCCACGACGGATTCGATATGAATTATTTAGTCTACATGTTTTCGCTAATGACACCGACCATTCAAACGTTAAATAAAAAAAACAATACACGTTCGTTGTCTGCCTATAGGCGCGCATTCGCGATGCTTGCGTGCGTCAGTGTGAATACTGCAAACGTTTTATGTAAATACAATTTAGTTATAAAAAAAAACACACACACAAACACACAGAGGATACATACAATTGAATCTCAATTAGAATTTCTGCCTGAATTATATGGTAACGTATACGGGCGCGCGCGTGTGTGCCATATCGATACACGTGCCTGCACTTACGCAATTACATACACGGGCGCGCGCTTCCACACACTCAAAGCTTTGTTCCAACCTTGAATAAATTAATTGAAAACCCTGTAAGCCAGCCTTTGTTTTTAAGTTTATTTGTTGTCTAGTGTATTATTTTATTTTATTAGTTGGAATTATTATACTGTGCCTACAGTACACAGGCGTATTTAGAAACTAGTATTTAGAAACATATTCAAAATAAGCGAAGATAACAAACGGATTATAATTATATAGATTATAAATATATAATGTATAATTATAGAGAGGAGCGATTAGATTCTTTCCAGCGGGTACTTCGCTTGACTAATCTGGATGTCTCTAGGTCAATGTCTGGCTGCACAACAAAATTAAGCAGCTTTTCTCCAGCCTGCTAATCGGCACAGCCTGTAGAAATGAGTACCGGTACTTAAGGCAATACCCGTGCTAAAAGCAGGCGTGTGAAGCTTTGTATGGTACTACTCTCCATACCTTTTGTGTCATTCCAGTTCAAGATGTTTCTCTTAAAATTTCGCTGGTATAAATAGAATTTAGCACGAGGTTCTAAAACCAGGGGCGGATCCCGGGAGGGATACTAGGGATCCTGTGTGTCGTTTATGCAGAGGTTCCTCATCCTCCGCCTAAGAAGGTTCAACCGCTATAGTGGTGAGTGTTCCTCACCCCTCACCCAAGAGCTACCCTATAAGATCCACCCGCTCCTGCACTATTCGAATAGAAACTTAGCACTTGGTAAACACTAACAGTTTATACTGACAGTCGCTCGGTGTCGAGGTCCGTGTTAGCTCTTGTTTTCGTCAAGACACAGTGGAGATTTCTCATTGTCTCCAGTACTTTAGGGGCTTTGATTTACTTATCTTATTAAAAGAACATTCCTCTGTGCTGTTGTAAAGCATCAGAATCTGTGAAGCTGTGTGAATCTGTCTCAGAAACTAAGTATTACCCTTAAGGTTCTAAGATAATTAAAAAACCTCTCTTGTCCCTTGGCGATCTCCCAGCTCAACTTTGTGTTGTAGTTGAGGCCTGTCAAATTAAGACGATGACATCTCTGTTTATTTCCCAAGCGCGATTTTGACCTCCGCCAGAAGTTGGTAATGCAACTACCAGTTCAGCCATTCAATGTTGTGCAGATCTCACGGGACTGAAACCTGTAACTTTTCTCACCGGAAGTCATTAGATCACAGTTGTCTTTATAAATGGCCTATCTTTTACTGGCGAGAGTTGACCACTCGATAGGGGAGAAGTTTTTAATCAATTTTGTATATACCGGGTATTCACCTCAGCCGGCCGTCGTCTTCGGCTTCATAAGAAAGATTTGCATAATGTATTCCGAACTGATGTGACTTGAACGAGGCTGCGTGTAGCCGGCCTTTAGCCCACGACATTCAAAATAACAGTGTTTGTGCTGCTTTGTGCAGACTTTATTGCGTTGACGAGCTCTTGATCACGACGCACCGGGCAGATGCAGAAACGAATGGCATTATTAAGAAGGAGACACGAGCAAATGAATGAATATTAAACAGGGAGAAAACGCGGCAGAATGTCGTGTCGTGGGTTTTTGATGCTGACGATCTAACAAGGCGATCGAACGGTCGGGGTACCTGTTCTAAAGCGGTTAACTACATTCGCGCGCACACACACACACACACACACACACACACGTATACAGTGTATACATGTGTATATCTTACGCGTATATAGCCTTTTGATGTATGATAATGCAGTCCTTTTAACAAAAACACCTAATGTAAAAAGTAAATGTATCCCTTCCCGCTGCAGCCGATACGAGAATGTTGGTCTTGTCGTCGGCTCGTACCAAAAATGGTGATCTTGGTATATATTTGAAGGAACTATATATTATATAAAACAGCAGGTGACAGTAAGAACGTTCGGACAAAGAGAGAGAACGGACTAGAGGTCCTACTTTGCCTGGAGAAGGTGGTGAGACGAGTTTTCGGTCACCTGCTTTGGACACCTCCTACAGCCCAGCCGCGCCGTCGTCGACGTATTTATTATTATTACGTATGGAAATTCAGCCCGCTGTCGGTAATTATTAAAATAATAACGACGATAATAATAACTCGAAGTCGACATGCGTACGCACTTGAACGCTGAATGCACTCGCTAGCGTTCCATGCATTGAAGTAGATTACATCTTGGCGATCGTCTCCGCGTTGCGACCGGTCCGGTCTGCCCGCAAGGGCTGTACGTACGTTGACTGCGCGGTGCAATTTTATATAATGCACTTTAAATACAGGAATTACGTAATTTCGATTCGGTTTCGGAGGCGTCGTTCGTCGGACAAGCTACCGCGAAACGCCGTCCGTCGCTTAATTGAACGCCTTGGCTATCAATTTCCAATTAACCACCTTTGTGTGTATGTGCGTACGCGCGCGCATGCCTGTACAGCGTGACATTGAGTGTCAAAAAGGGTGTTAATATTTCTAGACGTGATTTTCGCACAACCGCCGTTTTGTTTATTTATTTTCTTTTTATTGTCTGGTAGGCCTGCGTAAAAACAATCGGAAGGGACTAAGCAGACGTGTATTATAAATATCGGTATGGAGTATGTATTATAAATGATTTCCATGTTCTAAGGTGTTTATTTAAAATCATTTTGGAAATGATATATTTCCATAGAAACTACTTCTTTCTTCAGCCTTAACTACAGTACTGTGTTCACTGACGTTAGCGCACTCGATTTTCACTGATGATGGCAGTCGATTGCACTACCGAAACGTCTGGTTTTACAGAGAACTTTGGACCACGGCCAAACAGCCCGGGAAGGAATTTTAACAACAAACTACTTCTTTGTTGCCGATAACGTAGTACACATATAAAAAATTATCCCCTCCCCCTTCACCTATTATTTTAATTTATAGAAAATTAACTCCTCCCCCTTCAACCACCCTTTTATTTATAGAATCTTCGTCTACCTTTCTATAGTGGATTATTATGACCTTCTTTTCAGGATACATTATTTGTCAAAATTAAATACTTTACTCTTGTTAAAACAAGAAACGTTGCAAGTAAACTACCCCTTCACCTTAATCGATCTTCACCAAAATCAATAGGCCTTGAGTCCTTTACAACTCAGGCACATATGCAAAATATTATTTGATTCTGTTTGAATTTGTGGCAGTTATCGTTCGCCATAAAAAAAATTCTATACACACACACACACACACACACACACACACACACACATTTCGGAAAATGACTTTTCTTCATGTTTTGAGGGTAGTACAATCGCCCTTATCTCGAACACGATTTTTTCGCCATCACCATACATCCATTTCCTTATGGAACATGGAAGTAAAAATACGTATAGAACAAGTCATATTTACGTAATTATTACAAATAAGCTTCCCGTGCTGCAGAACGTGCTCAGTATTTTGAAGAAAATACATTTATTATTTAAAACCAGATTAATAAATTTTTAATTTTTTAAAACTGTTAGTAAAGTTATTCGTACGTTGATTCTTAGCAACAGCCGAGAAACATCGCGAGGAGGTGATCGTACGTCCTTTCTCATACTTTATGCATATTTTGTTTTTCTTTCAATTTTATTTACTTTTAATGTGTTTTTGATTACATATATAAATATAGCGCAACAAAAAGAATCATGCTAATTATATAATTAATTATTCTATACATAAAACCAAATGTCTATTTTTTTTGTAATGGACTGCATTCGCATAAATGACCTCCTTAGACTCTTATAACTTTCCAAAATTTTGACTTCCATTCTTGGGTTCCGATACACCTAATGTTAAAAAAAAAATACTACGTTCGGTTTGGGTTCAAATTCACTTTAATTTGATACCCCACATGGATTTTAAAATTTTTATCAAATTTCGATTCTCCTGTTTTGGGCTACGGTGCACAAACATTTTGAAATTTCCAAAACTGAATATTATAACTTATTTCGACGTTGGTTTATTTTGTTAATATGGTTCATTTGATAGGGCTATCCTTTTATTGATTTTAACAATTTTTGAAAAACTTTGACCCTTTGACCTTTTTTGGATCCTAGTCTCCGAATCCTTTATAATTTCCAAAACTCAACAGAATTTTCAGACTTCGTTAAATTTTTTTTTCAATTCGGTAACCAACATGGACTTTTGAGATTCTTCCAAACTCTTACCCCTCAAATTTGTTGCCTTCCGCCCTTATTTTTGGGGATATAAATCATAAAATATATGGGTGTGTAGGGTAAAAGTGTTAATATAGGCATGCTGAATTTTACGAAAATTGGTTCGTGAGACGTACCCGAAACAGACAGGTAGATAGACAGACACACAAACGACAGTCCACATATCGACTGAGAACTTGCTTCGCTCATTTAATACAGAATTATTTGAAAATCATAACCCGCATATTGTTGTAGGAAGGAAAACGTTCATGAAAATTCAACAGTAGATTAATTTATCGTTTATTTCTCGGGGGCTTAAATAATTAAACAGGGTGGAAAAGACGTAATTGAGATATTTTATTTGATGTTTCAACGTTATGTCGTGCAGTTTCGGTGTTTTTTTAAACCTTGTTATCAACAAGGAATTGAGTTGTGCAGGATTGTATCGACAAAAATCCGCCTACACCAGAATGTCCAGTAGGTCTCTTTATCGTGCACTTAACGTAGTATAGGCCTACCTTCGTAACTCTTCACAGACCAGCAAAGCCTGTAACAAAGAACATTTAGTGAATACTATGATACGATTAACTTTAACGGATTCTGTGAACGTTGCAGGTATCTGTGACGTTTTGAACTGTTAAACGTGTTGAGTATCCAGTGACGAATGATAGTAATTCATCGAAAACCGTGCAGTAGATAGAGGTAACACCAGCAAGAACAAACATATAAAATACATAGCAGACAAACAAATAATCTTTCTCCTTGTGTATTCGGTTGTTAGTTGGCGAGGTAAAAACAAATCGATTCGAGTAAAATTTTCAAGACGTTAAACAAGGCAATCCTTCACGGATACGGCTTCTAAGATTTATATTTAAAATCATTTACTTGAACTCGGTCCGACAATTTCTAAAAAAATATTCCCCATCCTCAAACTATTTTCACTATTTTATAGATATTTTTCTTATTATGGGGTAGTCGTTTAAAATAATTTTATTTTCGAGTCACTTTATCTATAAAAATTAGGTACTTTATTCTTATAAAGAAACTGAACTTTCGCAGATAATCATCCCTTCTACTCAACCGATCACCACCATTAATGATATTTACACTTTCATAGAGCAATAGTTTTATCATATGTAATTTCTAAGGTATCCTTCAAAATTAAATATTCGTACTTGAATATTGCTTGATTTCATCACAGCAATTTTCAAAATTCACCCCCTCTCCCTGCAACTACCCACTGCATTTATAATTATCTCATTTACCATTTTACAGAGGATTAATATGACTTTATTTTCGGTGAAATTATTTATTAAAATTAAGTACTTTACTATTGTTAAAACACAAAACAATGCAGGTAAACTACCCCTCCCTCCTAACCGAACAACCTGGTTGCCTGGCAACAAAATTATTTAGTTTTTAACAATTACCATTGTTTGGAAAAGTTTGAATGAATTTTTAAGTACTTTCCTGTTGTTAAAAAGTAATCCGTTGCAGCTAAACTACCCCTCCCCCGTAACCGATCTTCACCAAAATCACCGATCCTTTACAACTCGGGCACATATACAAAAAATGATTTGATCCTGTTTGAATTTATGGCAGCTATCGTTCGCCATAGAAAACATTGTACACACAGACACAGACACTTTTCGGAAAATGACTTTTTTCATGTTTTGAGGGTAGTAGAATCAGAATCAGCCCTTATCTCGAACACGATTTTTTCGGTATCACTATACTTCCATTTCCTACGGAACATGGAAGCAAAATCGATTTGGTTAAAATTTTGATAACTTTACTCACAGATACGCCTTGTCACACAAAAAGTCTTTGGCAATATCAAGACGAATCTAGTGACACGGTGCTCGATGGGTACTGAAAATGTTTTATGAGTTGTGTCGAACGATATGATTGTAACGCTCCGTCGCTCGTCCGTTACTAACACCAACTAGAAGAATCAACTGAGCGCTGTTTCGTCATAATTCAGATTCTTCTGAGGGATACCAAAGGATGTATGAACAAAGAGTGTATGAAAATAAAGAACGACGTACACTAATGATAATGTGATGTATTTATAATATAAACACACTTATTGCTTACTAGTGGTACCTAAAATCTCAGTCTTCTATTGTAGTGTATTCATAGTTCATAACCTAAAGATCCATATATATGATTTATAATAAAGGTTTAATTACTCACATTCTTAATTTCTATCGATTTCGGTCGTCGACCATCGTCAAGATATTTACACTATTCACTGGCGGTCACTACATTGCAAAACAGTTACCATTTACAAAAAACGAATTCAAAAACACTGATTAATGATCGTGAAATGTACGTTTGTGTGCAAAGTTTCTCGATAAATATAGTGCAACTTTCCCCAAAGTTGCATAGTGACTGACGTTGAAGGTAAGGCCAAACATTTGGTTTGAACAACCTTGGACCACGGCATTACAGCCCAGCAAGCCGAAATCTTAATAACAGTATAGTATATAAATTTTGTAGCGTGTCTTGTACAAGAAGTACATGATGCGTATAAAGGGATGAACACAAAGACAGACGGACACACATAAAAAGACACAGTTGCAACAGATAAAATAATAATTATGGGGTAATACTTGAACTAATTATTGTACCGCTTCCAGTGATATTAGTATTTTGCAGATGTTTGTAAACTTGAAGAAGTAGGCTAAGAAAATACCAGTCATGGTTTCAGGAGACATCAATTTACGCGGGCTGAAATCCAAACGCTCTGGCAACTAAACCTCTGTTACATATATATTCAATAATATTAAATGACAATAAAATAATAAAGGCGTTCAAAATAACAAAAATAACAAAACGTTCTGTTGTGGTTCGTCCGACAGTTACCGTGGGCGAATGAATTCATCAAGAATAAATATTTTTTTCCATATGAATGTTGATTTGTAGTCGCTTTATTGTGACGCGAAGTTGAATTATTGAATTCAACGCGGCGTTTGGCGGTCACGTAAAATATATGGGCGAAAAACAACCTGTCACCTCGTGCGATCCACCTCTTCGCACAGACGAAAACAATAATATATTATTATTTTATTCATTATTTTCCTTTTTTATAAATTTTAAATGAACCGCCTTTAACGTGTAAAAGGGTGACGTGCCCGTTGCCGAGGCGTTGTTGATTTCTTAAACAACGAAATGAAATAAAATAAAATAAAACGCATCACAGTTGTAACAAACAATCTGAAAACGCGAGTATTTCTTCTTCTTCTTTCGTTGTTTTCCTTACTGCCGTGAGCTCGAAGACCCTGTGGCTCTGTTCTTCGTTTCCTTTGCCGGCCGACTCAGCAGACATGCAGAAACGTGTTTGTATTTTAAATAAATTATAAAATCGCACACGCTCCATCATCACTGAACGCGTGATGTTTTAGAAGGCCGTGTGTAATAGAATATCATGCTGGCATTGCTTAGCTGATTTTCTTTCTCGTTTTCCTTACCCGTTCGTGTTACTCACTTCGTTAAAATCCAATTAAAGTGTTAACACACGCACATCATCTGTTTGTGTGAGAATTACTAATCTGGTGTTTGTTTATATTCCTTTTTTGTATTTCTATTATGACGTGTGATTTGTAATTATGTTCAATTTTTGACTCCAACTGTCGATTACCTAAAATTTCAGAGAATGGTAATAAATATTAATTATGAAATTCTTTTATCCTAAAGAGATTTTGTAATAAATGTAGGCTATTAAGAATTTAAACTAGGCCTATATGTAAACACACATCAGCTAACGTGTGGACAGAATACGTTCTACCTGCCTGCCGAAATTGGTAAACTGAATTTTTGTTATATCATATAGGCTATTGACACTGATTCTGTTCCTTATGTTACCTTTTGGGCTAAATTGAAAAATGAATCAGAACTCCTTTATCATGGTAAATTCCTTTGTGTCCTTATGTAAATATATATATATAATGTGTGTGTGTGTGTGTGTGTGTGTGTGTGTGTGTGTGTGTGTGTGTGTGTGTGTGTGTGTGTGTGTGTGTGTGTGTGTGTGTGTGTGTGTGTGTGTGTGTGTGTGTGTGTGTGTGTGTGTGTGTGTGTGTGTGTGTGTGTGTGTGTGTGTGTGTGTGTGTGTGTGTGTGAAAATTAAATTTTTAGGGTCTGAAAAAAGGAGGTATGTTGGTTGAAAATTTGAAGACCATTCGAGGAAGATAGGAAAAGTGGCGTGCAAAACTTTCAATAAATCGTATCAAGAATTTTCTGTAAATTCCAGAGCAGACGCCTTTGACTTGAAACATGTAGAGTAGACGGGGGGGAGATAAATATGACTACCGGTACGTCATTTATCTCCATCAACAACATCATCATGACGTCACCGCTCTCAGTGGGCCGTAGCCTCCTTCAGGATATTCCTCCAATCGAATAGGTCCGTTGCTTGCTGTCTTCCCCCTTCACCCCAAAAGTTCGTAAGTCGTCTTCTATATTATCCAAGAATCTTGTTCTTGGTCTTCCTTGCTTGAGCTGACCAAAAGACGTTCCCATCAATGTTTTTTTTTCTAGTAGGTTTCGTCTTCATGCGTTCTCGTAATGTAGCCAAGCCATCTGAGTCTACTTATCTTTAATTGTTCTCACAATATCTGACCACTGGAACAGCCTACAGCCTACAGACTTCCAAGTTGTACCTTTGACTCCAAGACCCATTTTCATAACAAGTCCCATAAAATTTTCTTAAAACTTTCCTTTCATTTATCTACATCAATACTATAAAATGTATAGCAGAAAGAGATATCAGACTGTTGTTTGAATTACCTGCTGTTGAAAAATCTACGCTTAAAGCATTAATTTCATCATAAAATCAGTTATGTGTGCAAAATTTGAATCCCAAGTTATTTTAACGTTACAAACTAATTTAAATCTTTTGAGTCCGTTCGTAACACTTGAAAACGAGCAATTCTAGACCTGTGTTTATATGAATTTTTTCATTGTTTTTAAAAAGTATTCCGTAACTCACCGCTTTATTTATAATGGCTCCTATGAACATAACATTTTTAAAAACTTCAGTAAATTACGTTCGGAGTTATATTTTAGTAAAGAATAACATTACCTCTTAATAAGCCTGCTGTGTCCTTTGTGTATACGGGAATGTACGTAGGTGTTAAGAAGGCAGTTCACAACTGATTAAAAATATACCTAGGTTTCAGAACGGTTTTAAAAATTGAGTGTTGTCACATGAATCTTGAGCTGGGAAACACTGATATTGATGAACAAAAAGGGATATACCGTTTTAAAAGTTTTTAGATATGACGTGGGGAAAAACGGAATGCATAATACATGTAGACCGAATGATAAACGAGGAGGTAATGAAAAAGAGTAACGGAAAACGCGTATTCAGGAAAAAAGCTAACTCGATCGCCCGGGTGCTGATAAGAACTCTATGTACAGAAGATTTTCTTCGAAGGACGCGTTGAAGGCAAAAGAGACGAACGGTGAAGAAGGTATGAATTGCTAACTGGTGTGAAGGAGGGAAAGAGATACGATAAATTGAAGAGAGTTGTAAAAGAGAATATGGGGAGTTGAAAACTGTCCCCAGACAGATTTATATTTGACGATACGTTATTTTGAAGGTGAGGTTATGTTTATTTAATTGTATAAGAATATTTATTGCCTTCATACACTTACATGTCACGAATAACGTGTGGCCGTGTGACTTGTGTGCACGCAAATAAATACTGTATGTGCAGCACTACATTATATTCAGCGGAAAATTATAACAGCCGCACAGCAACAATAAAACGTAAAATACAGAATATATCAAGTGCGTGGAAATGTGTGTTGTGGCGTGCGTACGTTAAATTTATTCGTAGTGGTCCCACATTAATGTCGAATGCTCCTAATTGGATAGTGAAAACGAATTGTAACAACGGCCAATGACGTACGTCCGTTTGGTATAATTTATGCGACACATTAGGCCCGTAATAAAGTGTGTGGCGGGGCGCACCGTGGATTCGGATCGAGCGGTAGCCAATGCCTTTGTAATTGCATAATTAAAAACTCTGTTTGTGTGTGTGTGAAGCAGCTGACGCTTTTGTAATTAGTCTGCTACTACTAATATACTGCTGCTGCTTATGGGAAGGCGTCGGGGGCTTGAGTTCTGCCTGACCACACAGCTGGTCCTGTTATTTATGCCTTCCCTTCGTTTTCTCGTCGTCGCAGATCCAGTTGGCCCTTCACTCATGGTAGGCGTATGAGACGTGTTTCTGTCGTAATTAGATGCTTCACGCGTTACTCCATTCACGATAATGAACGTCTTCTGTCACTCGCTCCATATCGTTTCTTCCACACTTTCTCTGTCTGTCTGTCTAGTTATGTGTCTATCTGCTTACATGCCTGTCTGTCTTTCTGTCCGTCATTCCGTCTGTATGTTGTCTGTCCATCTCTCTCACACACTCACCCCCCCCCACACACACATATATATAGCCTATATACACTGGTTGATTTCTAAAATTATAGGTGCCGGAACGCATCAATTCAAAAGTTGTACAGACACAAATATACTTAAATTTTATACTAGCGTATAAGGTTACATCAGGTTATTACAAAGGAGGTCTAACATTTTTAAAGCTTTATAAAATGTGTAACATTCGTATAAACTTGTATCTAAAAAGATAATAAAGTTTACTGACATTTCTAAAGAGCTTCATCGTCAGGTTAGCTGCACGACAATTGAAAACATGTCACTCATGATAGCGTCATCCCGGAGCCTCAATCAAACTCTAACTGATGGTTTCGGTGTTTCGGACATTTTAAAAAAGTATCCATAGTTTCATCATTGTGTCGTCACATTGTTTGTTTCTTGACCTTTCCTTACTCTTTGGGTCCAATGCTGTATGATGGCCAGAAATCAGCCATGAATCCACGTACTTTGATGGATCAAATAAAAGAAGAGAGGAGGTCCATTAATTTTCACAAATAAGAGGCTGGATACAGTCTTTGTCTTTATAGATGCTATATAATGATTAGATTCGTTTGCGAAAAACCCCTCTCAAATTCACTTAAAGATATTGCTATTGATTCAATAGCATATTTCAAGGTAGAAAGACTCTCCGGAAAAATTCTATAATGCACAGATAAACGTCGGTCGTCCCTTCGTGTCGACACCGCTAACTGCGAATGTCATCTTCCAGCGAGCCTTGTTGAAATTTTTAAAAATACGTTCTACTTACAAGAGAATTTCAGGTAGAACGTATTATAAAAATTAACAATAATAGTTAAGATAAAGATGAGTGCTGGTGTTTGATTTTGACAAATGTGTAGTTTTGTAGTTGGGCTTATAAAGGGCAAAATTTAAAAAGTAATAGAAAATGTTTGTAATAATTAGGTTTCTCTTTTCATGTTTTTTCGGTAATTTATTTTTGGACCCAAAAGGTTCCCGAACGCCGTTCCGGCACTTTCCCCCTGAAATCAAGCCCTGGCCTAATAGATATCGAGTTCCGGTCGTAATAAAAACGCATTTTGTATGCAGCGTTTCAAGATTTATTTAATCCCATTTAATCCCATAATCATTCATATGTTGTGAATCACAGCTACACACATTATGTAACACTACACACTACGCTAAGAAATAAAACACACACACACACACACACACACACACACACACACACACACACACACACACACACACACACACACACACACACACACACACACACACACACACACACACACACACACACACACACACACACACACACACACACACACACACACACACACACACACATTAGTTACATTTAATTACACTTTGTACAAATTTGCACAGTGACAGTGTATGAATCTTGTACGATTTGGAAGTAATTTCAGTGCTGATGCTGCAGACATGACGTGTGTGTTCTTGATGTTTATGTAGAAAACCATGGAAACCCAAATGTTGTGTGGAAGTTATCTTTAAGCTTGTTGCAATATTAATAAGAATATTATTTATCGACCGCACGATATTAATTGTATCAACCGACAATAAATATATATATTTATCAACCGATAAACATTAATTTATCGACCGACAATGTACAGTAATATACACTGTCACTGTCACTGTACAAGTGTAATTAAATGTAACTAATATGTGAATGTGCGTAGTACATCTTAGTGTAGAGTGCAGTGTTATATGATGTGTGTACCTGTGACTCACAACATATGAATGATTATGGGATTAAATAAATCTTGAAACGTTGCATAAAAATGCGTTTTTATTGCGACCGGAACTCGATGTACACATGAAACCATAATTAATACGGTCGATAAATATGTATATTTCATCCTCTATATCACTTTTTAGTGTTTAAGTTAAATGAAAAACCTTAATTAACGTTTCGATTATAACAAAGGGATAATTACTGACAGACCATGAGATTAAGAGTTTCTCTGTTACCATAATATAATATTCACTATAAAAGATGTCATTACCCTCATCGTCATCACTAGAGCACATGTTTGCCAAAGTATGCCTCCTCAGTCGTCCTTCAGCGATTTCTCCCCGTCCATTTCATTACAGCGCAGTTCTTAACCAAACCACCCTCCGGTAGTTTCTTTTGTTCGTCTCTTGGTCTTTAATCTACCCGTCTTCTATATCGTATCCCATTTTCTCGCTTAACAAAACGACCTGCCCTCCTACATGTTATTTTCTTAATTCACTAAATAATGTCATCTGTTTGTAGTTTTATTTAACTATACATTTATCCGGTGTTACTCCTAGCACATTCTTATCTGTGCAGTCCGCATCTTTTGTTTCATTCTCGTGTTCAGTGTCCCTGTCTGTGGTCCATAAGTCTACAACGAACTGACTGAAAGCTTTTGTTTATACACAATGTTTCACCCCGGCAAAGTCAAAACAACTTGATCTCATTTGATTTACGGCATTTTGGCATTGATATTTTATTCTTTGTCATAACTAAACCAAATGTTTTATCGGCAACTGCCAGACTTCAACCTATATACGCTTTGGAGAAGTATTTGCCAGATTTGTTAGCGAAAGGCTGTGTAGCATATTTTTTGAAGAAGGAGCATATCGTTTCCGATATTTAGTAAACACTGTAATAGAAGTCTGTGTACCGACAATAAAATATCGATTAACTATCGAAACGGAAATAATGAACAGTTTTTATAAAACTTGGTTGTCCTACACGGTAGTGGTTTGTCCCCGACCCTTTTTAACGTTTGTGTAGACTAGACAGTGATAAAGAACATTGAAGATATGCAAAATTGGACGAAGTGAATCTTCAAGTATTCATTTTTCGCAGGTGACAGCTTGTGTACATCTATCAAAAAAGCAATGTCTGCGGCTTTTCATCGAAGAGACACAATAGGGACCATTTTAGTAATTCATAATCAACCAACAGAAGAGTTGTCTGCCTTCAGGTTTTTGGGCCGTGACGTGATTTGAATTATAATGATGTAAATATTAAACTGAATAAATAGATAGTACCGTGTGGTATAATAAACAAACCTTAACAACAACAAACTACAAATTC
The DNA here is from genome assembly GCA_034769895.1 of Magicicada septendecula. Taxonomy (NCBI): domain Eukaryota; kingdom Metazoa; phylum Arthropoda; class Insecta; order Hemiptera; family Cicadidae; genus Magicicada; species Magicicada septendecula. Next base: position 120,881,466 of record CM068368.1, read on the forward strand.
CACGCACTCAAATTTTGGAAGATAACGGCCGTTCTGATACTCTTACACTTAGCAAAACACGTGTTAAGAAGTTCGATTCGTTCTAGGATCCAAGCGGTTGAAATAAACTCTTTAAAAAGGTTGACTTAAATGTTGAACGACTTTATTTCACATCATGTCACATTGGTAACGTCTTTGTTGGGGCAGAGTTAGGCACATTCTCAATAAACGAAAAATCGAATAGAGCATACGGATCTTCTAGACAGGATGCATGGGAGCAGAATAGGGAATCAGGCTCGTAAATACAAACCAGCAGCGAATCGAAGCTTGGGGTGACTAAGGAGAGATTGTTGAATAATATCTAGAAACCGGAAGATGTCAAAGAGCCTAATGATTGATAGGAAAGGAAAGAAGAAGAAGAAGAAGAAGAAGAAGAAGAAGAAGAAGAAGAAGAAGAAGAAGAAGAAGAAGAAGAAGAAGAAGAAGAAGAAGAAGAAGAAGAAAGCGTATCAGGCGCATCTCTTCATGCGAGCCAGTAGGTCTACTTATTACAATTTCGGCAGATTATATCAGAAAAAATAAAATAAATGATTATTTCAAAATGATTTGATTACTTCAAAAAAATCAAGTAAAATTAATTTGAAGAACACAGTAAAAAACAGAAGAACACAAGATAATGTATATAATTTCGTTTCTGTAATTGCAGCGTGTACGCAGTACATTTTTGTTTGACACTGTTCTACACCCGAGTTAATTCTTTCTTACTGGTAGGCCTATAATTAAGAGTTGCAGAGAGACAGTCAGTAGCCTACGTTACTGAGATGGACTGCACATGTAGGCCAATATTCTTGACACGTTTGCGTGCTTCTTGTCCTATTTGTGTGTGTGCGTGTGCGTGTGACGTGTCATTTTTAAAATATGGCTCTCTTTCGTGAACAAAAATTCAGAGCCTACGACCGATTACTTATTACAAGACGTCAAGATTTCGTTGTTTTGGAATTTGAGTACACTATATACGCCCTACAATATGAACTCGTTTGGTTGAAAATGAGAGCTCTTTACAAGCTCCTTTCTGCGAACATAAGATTTTGCGAGTTTGACAAGGACGAATGGAAAAAGAAGACAAAGGATGGCGACTAGAAACGACACAAGGAAGTGTCATCTGGAAAGAATAAAGTGCACACAAAGACTTCCAAATACTTAGATAGCAAAATCTAAGTGGTTTAAATATATTAAATTTAGAAAAGTCCAGGATAAACGAGCATTTATAACAATAACAGATTGATAATCATAAAAAATCATTTAACTTAAAAAAAAGAAACATCTCGTCAATATATCTGTTAGTTTTCAAAATTTTTCTCTGAACACATTAACTTTGGAATTAGCCCTACCCTGTCTAACTCCTACAATAATTCGATGATACAAAAAGAAGCCATTGAAAATACTGATTTTGAGTGTTATTAATTAATCACTCGTTGCCATTAATTACTTTCTTAAGCACCACGTTGGGCGCCATATATAAATACTTTTTCTTGGTGTAATTAATTATTTAATTAATTTGATTAAGTATTGGGTCGTAATTAAGATATAACTAGCCCCACGTTTGGGATGCCATATACAACTATTGATTATTCCACTACTGCTTGCTTATTGCCTCACGTTGGGCATGCCATATACAATGTTATTTTCTTGTGTTAATTAATTAATGTAATAAAAGTAATACATTGTAATTACATTTTATATTGCTCGAATCCTTCGTTGGGAGGTCATAGATAACTATGGATATGTAATATACATCAATGTTGATTTGATATGAATGCAATCTTATGAAACTAAGTTTTACTTTGTTTTATTGCGGATAGAGTAGTTAATTAGGCTCACTCTATGGGCGTCATATACAACTATGTCTGTTAATGCTTATATCACATTGAGTTAAGTATGTACGTGTAATAAGTGTGATGAGTACCATTAATTAATATTCAGATAATTTTGACTTTACTATGAGTATTACTATGTTATCACTAATTTATTCCATACTTTGGGTGTCATTTGTATCTACGTATAATTACGTAAGGTAATTGGTATTAATTAGGATGATTATAAATGATTCTACTCGTACACCAAATTCTACATTACAAACAATAATTTATTCAGACCTTTTGCAATGGTCATCAATTTCTGAAATTAAACATTACTTCGCAATAACATATGATACATTACATTTCTAATTCGTTCATTACTTCTCTGATGATTCATCTCCTAATTAATTAAATGTTTAAATCATAACTTCTTTACATATTACAAAGTTTCTCTCATTAATGGATTCATATTTCATATTCTTCCTTTCGCATTATACTATTCAGCTTTACTCTAAATGAATTTAAATATGTATACTAACTAGATCAGAGGTGTGTTCTTTGTGAGGAACAGGACAGTGGCTATTAAACATAAGTGATACATAAATGTTTTACTTGAGGTAAGTATCCACGTCTACGGCATGTGTACGATGATTTCCTCTCTCCCTCGCTCCTCAGGATGGCTGATGACTTGGTGGACACTCTCATCGTCCTCTGAAATTTACACTATTCACTATCGCTGAGATTAGCACTCCGGGGTCAACATTCTTTTGTTCGCACTCGTTGATAAGTTATATGTGTAACAAAAGTTAGTTAGTACGATCATTTGGATTTGATTTATTCATTTCACGACTTATTCTCGTGTGATTGTAACTTCACAACTTTGTTCACAAGCACTGATTGTTTGAACTTTATTTAGTCGGCACAATTATTTCACTTATGAACCTTTTCATTACGATATTTGAAATATTTAATCGACGTAAATTATACGTTAATTCATCGCACAATCGCGATATTTAGTTCATATGTCCGAATTATCTTTCACGATTTCGCACAATGTCTCTACTTAATTCATACCGTCAGAGTTTTTGAGCGTCTTAACACAACTCGTTATTATACAAACTTTGAATTTGAACTAAGTCCCTTATAAGTTCTACTTCATTGCATACAATACGATATAACGATTCACCATCAATATTTTACTCCGCACTTTTCGACTCGTCAGTATATTGAAATAATACAAAGTCTGGTTGAGATTAACCCAACATTGTCTTAACAACTGACTCCCATCAACTCACTAACAAATTTCAACTAACTCCAACAATTAACTTCCAACAACTCACTCCCAAAATTCAACTAACTCTCCAAAAACCAACTAACCAAAAAAAAACCAACTAACCCCTCTCTCTTCATCAACACTTATTTTTATATCTCGAGTTCTACTACTATTTCTGCATCCAGTGCACTCCTTCCCACCATCTACGTCCTTATTGGTTTTACGTCTTCATTTCCACGAAGGCTCCTCCCTGAGTCTCTAGCTAGACTCCTGGCTTCGTCTTTATTCGCTCTTGGCCCTTGTCTCCATGGTAACGTCTTCTAAAGACCCGCCTTTGCCAAACTCTCGTTCGTGGTAGGCTCATCTGATCCCTTCTCTTAGATCTTACTGTTTCGCTCCTCCTTTGCCGTAAGACGACGGACCGGATTTCATGGTTGTCCATCATCCAATTGTTCTTGTATTTCCTTTCAGCTCGTTCCTACTAATTGCTGTTCAGATACCCATGTGTCTTTTAGTTTGGGTGTAACCAATTGCTGTATTGTCTCCTAACTTACTCCGTTTCGTTCACACGCTGATGGAGGTCGCTTCCTCGGTAAGGCACATCTGTTCGGCAGGTCTCCTGCACAGTCCGTTCTCTGGCTGGTAAACAAGTTCCCCGCTGTTTCACCATGCGTGGTCCTTTGTTCATGTAACGTCCGTATGAATTTTTCCATTGTGGACTCTCCACATCTGTGTGTCGTCGCTAAGCTCCCACAAGTAGCTTGACAATACTCGCGTCGCCATCATATCCGTATTCTTGGTAATTGGCCCAGTAAGACGTATTCCTTTGTTTCTCTGTGACTGCAACGCATTCCCATGCCATTCTCTCACGTCGAACATCTGCCATAACCGAGGCATTGTCTTCTCTAGCGGTGCCTATTTCGTCGCTAATGTGTCGCACGTGTCGTTACCGAACGGCGGCTGGTTGGTTCCTAAGTATATCATTTCTGACAGCTGACATTTGCTACTGTCCCTTCTACGCAATAAAAAAAAATTCCCTTGCATAATTGCTTTACACCATTATAGCCTAATAATAGTAATATTAATATTATTGATTGGCCAATATCGGCTAAAATGATTGGAACATCGTAACAGTTAGTTTCTGTCTGTTTATTCACGTCTACAAACGTTGGAGAATGTCAAAGAACCACACGAGAGTAAACACTAAAAAACTAATTTCTTAACTAATGATGATGATGATGATTATTAACTCTAACATCTTAGAATCTATAATCATCCCCCATCAATCATCCCCAGTCAAGATTATTGACCAGCACTTTTCTATGGAGATCTTATACAACAGGAATTATTTGTACTAGTGTGTTGCTGATCCAGAATGACTTATCAGGAAGGTTTGACTACGGAAAGGGAGTCCCCCAAGGCGATGCTCTTGCTTGCCTCCTCTTCATTCTTGCCTTGGAAAAAGCTATGAGAGATGATGGAATAGATTCCTCTGGGACTGCATTCAACAGGTTGGTGCAGGTCCTAGGATAGGCCGATGACCTAGATATAATCGAGAGGTCCCTTCGAGAAGTCACCGAAGCCTTTCTTGTTCTTGAAGGTCCCGCAAGGAGGTTGTCTCTCATAATAAACGAAAGCAAGACAAAATACATGGTCACAGGACAGGAAGCTAGAGAAGGAGAGCACGTCCAAATTTGTATATATTGCTTCGAAAAAGACAACAACTTCGTTTATTTTGGATGCCAAGTTAATTCTGATGGGGAAACGACAGAAGAAATAAAGCGAAGAATCACCTCAGCTAATAGGTGCTTCTTTGGTCTCAGGCTCCTATTCCAGAGCAGAACAATTGCCAGGAGCATCAAGCTGCTTCTGTATAAAACACTGATCCACCCAGTTCTCACCTATGGTTCTGATACCTGGACAATTTCTAGAAAGTCTGAGTCAAGCCTGCTGGTTCATGAACGCAGTATTTTTGGTCCCCAATATGTGTGGGAGGTGAATGGAAGAAAAGGGCCAACCAAGAACTGAACACTCTTGTGAACGAAGCAGATATTGTGAAAGTTATAAAATTTGGTAGACTCAGGCGGGCTGGACACGTGATCAGAATGTGGGAGAATGAAATACCCAGAAAGGCATTCACAGAACAGATCTATGGAACCAGGAGAGTTGGTAGGCCCAAACTACTTTGGGAAGACGATGTGAATTATGATGCGCCCCATATCCTTGGGACCCGGAACTGGAGAGCAGCTGCACTTAACCGGGACAACCGGCGGAGGCTGTTAAAGGAGGCCTCAGTAATGGGTTGTCGCGTTGCCGTAAGTAAGTAAGTAAGTGTGTTGCTGATGATAAGCGATGGTTAGAAGCGTTAGTGATAGTACTCAGTACCCAGTTGTAGCCTTATACGGAGACCTACGTTATGTCACAGCCATTGGCGAGATGGTATTCCTTGCTTTCAGATTTTACCTGTAACACTCATTGGCGACTTAGCCAATGGTGGGGGTGGCGATCGCAACCCCCATAACTATTTTTGGCTATACGCTGAGGTGGCAAAGCTCCATAAGTAGGATACACTTTGATCAGAAGGACTTCAACACTTGTTGATATTTATGACTATGATATAAATTATACTACATAAATTACCACGTGGGTATCAAATTAATGACAATTTTTACCACAGTATAATGTAGTGCTCAGTTTTTGAAATTTAAAATTTTTGTGGCACTAGGGCAGCAGGGTCTGAAGTCTATAAGTGTTCCTACTATCTCATGCCCATGACTTAAAGCCATGCAGGGCTACAGTCCACACAAATAATTTTTTCAAAATTTTACCTTGTTCAGAGTGCAGCGTTCATAAGCTTGTATATAGTGAATAATTGCTTGCAAACAGCGGTTACTGAAAAGAATAAGCGTTCCTCAGCCTGTTTTTGCGGTATGTTAAAAGCTATATGTTTAGCAAATTTTACTGCTAGGCCTACTACGAAACCAATTGTCACATGGGAAGTCGTTTTTACGGCTTTTCTGCTTTTATACCAAAATTCACCGTAATTTGAACGCACACGCGTTAACACAAACACGCACACATACCATTATGTGTAACAATCGATTCGTTACAGTGCATCTGCGGTATCTAGGACGGGCAGACTATGGAAGGCTACAGGATATGCACTCACATGCGTTAATACGGAGTCCGCTGATTTTACAACACTCATTTACATACTGCGCCTCTTGTATGGCTATTTTTACCATGTGAAAACACACACACACACACACACACAATATGTACAAACAAAGGCGTTACGTGTTCCGCGTGAGAAACATCCGTTTTTGTTTGTTTGTCCGCGGATTGCGCGCCCGCGCGCGCGCACAATTGCGATACAGTGGGTCGTTATAGCCACTTGCGGTGTTTGGTTATGAATTTACGGATTCACTGAATGTTAAGTAGTGTTTGCAGCCAGAAGCTTTGGTGTTTGCTCATTACGGAAACCACAAACAAACGGACACCGTAAAATATTGTTGACACTGGCAGTAATAGCTTCCTGTTATTGCCCCCCGCGTCCTCAATTTCTCCTTTCTTTAGTCGTTCGCATTCAATGTTCGCTGGAGAAGCTTTCAAAGAAGCTAAGCGAAAAACTGACATGTTGAATAGCAAACAATCTAATGGTATTGAGAAACGATAATCCCATACAGGATCGTTTAAATGCGAGTACCACGTAAAATATTCATTTTCCACCCGACATACTCTCTTTAAAGTGTCTGTTTCTTGCTTACAGTCATATTCTCTTGCTCGTCCGTGTCTCTTTTTCTCTCTCTAGTTTTTGTATGTTTATAAACGTCTACAAACGTTGGAGAATGTCAAAGAACCACACGATAATAAAATCGAAAAAACGAAGTTCTTAAAAGATGATGATTAACTCTAACATCTTAGAAACTGTAATCATCCCCGCTCTATGGCTCTGAAATTTAAGAGATAAATCTCTGTATCTCTCTTTCTCTCTCTAGTTTACGTTGTATGTACACGTCTACAAACATTGGACAATGTCGAAGATCCACAGGAGAATAAAAGGAGAGAAACAAATTTCATAAAAGATGATAGTTAATTCTTTCTGTCATCTTAGAAAGTATCACCCCAGCTCCTTTATGGCTCCCAAAATTTAGAGACTACAAAATGAAAGTAACTCCCGAAGGGTCCGAGCAGTGGAAATGGAGTACTGGAGAAGGTCTTGTGTGATGTCCAGGTTCTAGTGCATTGGAAGTGGAGATATAAAGAGGCAACTAGTGTTCTTCTTCTGATAGTTCCTATCCGTTTCGGATGTTGGATATAGTACAGGCTGTTTTAACTTCCTGTACTGCTGTACGGAATAAGTCAGTTGTATTCATTCCAAACCAGATCCTTAAATTTCTTGGCCATGATATTCTCGGTCGCCCAACTCCTCTTTTTCCAAGTACTTTTCCCTGTAGTATGGACTGCAACAAGTAATATCTCTTTTCATTTCTCATCAGATGTCCCAGATATTGAAGCTTTCTTATCTGTTAATACTAGTGTTAAGAAATATCAATTTCATACTCCATAAATACAAAATGCCTTCTTCGGTATAGCCACGTGGAACGAATGCCTGATGACCGTTGGTCCTAAAGATGTTAAAATGTGTTCCAACTATACGACGGAAATAGTGGAAGAAGGACATATACGATGAGCTGGACAAAAGAGGCTTACAACGTGCAGGATGAGAAAAACGACCATAGCTATATAAGCACCCACTCGTGGATGGAACCAGTGCTTTGATTACAGTACGTAAATTCAAGACATCAGACGAGTACTGAACGAATAAACGTGAACAAAGAAATGAAAAATAAGAATAAGTGAAAATACAACTTAGGACGAATGGGGGAAATAAATGTCAAAACTTCTGACCAAATATCAAAGGGGCTGCCTTTCTCAGGCACGTGGCAGGGTATACTCTCCATGATCATAGAAGAAACACATATATACGGCAGGAACCGAGTATCATGAGTATACTTGACAGGATTGCCCAGTATCGGCTGAATTTGTGGGAACATCTTTGCCGAATGGATGACTGTTGCATCCCCAAACAACTATGGAACTATAAGCCGAAGGAACGGAGAAGTGAGGGACGTCCGAGGAAGCGTTGGAGTGACCAGCTCTAGACTTTGCCTGTTTGAGCCCGGAACGAACCATCATTGGTTTAATTCTTGCAGATGATGATACTGATGATGAACTTCTGGCCAAATGTAAGCCAACTTAAGGTTGTGTATCTGATTAACTTAACAGGAGAATCAGACAATCATGTGAAAAGAAGGTGGCCAAGCCAAATCCTAAAGGGTGAAAATCGTGTTTGAGAAAAGGAACAAGTTTGATACAATATAATTATGAAGACTAAACATAGTGTATTAAGTGCTGATACAAGCAGTGATAGGCGTATGTAGAAAATAGGCGTATATAAAAATCAAATATAGTGGAGCAGATGAGTAATTTTGAATATGTGGAATGTACTATGTCTTGTAGTACAAACAAGGGTGTGCGAAGAACCTGCACTAGTTCAACCATATTTATGAGGCCATCAGGAGAACTATAAGAAACACGCCTGAAGTTCTACAAGGTGATGACCCTCCCCACACTTCTCTGTGGGTCTGAGAATTGGACTTTAACGAAATCCCTGACCAGTCGTATTCAACCGGCTGAAATGAGATTTCTCGGGGACTCTTCAAGATAGCAAAATGTTGATGTACGGCAGGAACTGAATGTAATACTTGGTAGGACTGCCCAATGTCGGTTAAAACAGTTGGAACATCTTGACCGAATGGATGAGTGCCGCATTCGCAAAGAACTGTGGAATTATAAGCCGAAAGGCCGGAGTGGTGTGGGGCGTCTGAAGAAGCGCTGGTGTGACCAGCTCTAGACTGGAACAAACCATTTTTGGTTTAATCCTTGCTGAAGAAGATGATCATGATAACAATTAAATAATATGCGTAACCATCAACAGAACAAACTGCGACCAGACACCACAGCTACATTTCACAAAATGGAAGCTGCTCCTATTTTATTATATCGAAGTGAAACATGCGTTATGACCATAAAAGTTTGAAATCAAAATAAAGTTCCCAGAGATGAAGGTTCTTCGAGGTGCGAAGGGATGCACGAGAGCTGACCGTATTAGAACTCACGACATTGTCACTTTTTGGTTGTCGTGACGACCTAAACACACATAGCTTCAGTTAAAAAACAACATAGCTTCGCCAGAACTGGACAGGGCACACAGAAAGATTGGTAAATAAAGACTGCTTAAACCGGTCCTCAAATACAATGCAAGATGCGAGAAAGAATGTAGAACAATCAAACAAAGAATGGTCAGATACTTAAAGGCGGAACAGGCAAACGCCTAAACCACTTAGCATAGGTGATGATGACCTTCGAATTATTGTTGTAGAAGACATTGTGAATTTTATTAATATGGCGTTCAGACCTAGTTACGTTTTTCTCTTCGACACCTCGGACGACCAACATCCGTCTTGAAAACTGATCATACGTCAGTTTTTGTGGCGGAAACCTATCTGAAAACTGTGAAAAAACGTGGTTCCTCGTAACGACAAGAGATTCCTGTGAATACAGTTTTTTGTGTCGTTCGTTTTTCTTGAATCTTCTTAGACAGTTGAAGGAACTCCGTTTTGGCTCTCCGAATGTTAAAGTTATAATTCGTTGGTAGATGTTTCTACATCCACACGTTTCGGCTCCGTCTACGGTAGCGCTTCGTGAGTGCTGTTTCTTGACCCTGTCATAGACAATACTGAACTCGCTACTGACTTTAGTTACCTGTTTCCAGTGATTAAACTCGTTAGAGGTGTTCTTGGTGAAAGAAGTCTTAAACATTTGACACATGTATCGCAGCCTGCGAAACGAATTTTAGAGATAGACTGGAGCTTCTGTCTCGTGTCTTGTGGAGTAATGATCGGAGGGTTTATAACATTAATATGAGGCGTGCTGGTGCGTAGGTGTCATCTCTGGCAACTTAGGGATTTCTTCCTTTACACGTAGCTGTGAAGGGTCCATACCCCAACGTTTGGCTGCCTGGGTCAGAACAGCACCAGGGGGTGCTGGTCTGCGAGAGGAGTAATAACAATCCTTGTAGCCTATCACAGACAATTATTAAAGTGTTATCAACCATCGACAGTTTCTTTTGTGCAACATTCCAGATGAAAAATATGTTTTTCTTCTGTATCCTGTTAAAAATTTCTTGTTGAATTCTATATTCTCCTTGTTTCTCATTCTATTCGGCCTCGAGTTCCTCTCTTGTCTTTCAGCAGTAATGGTAGTTGTAGAGTTGGAAATAGTCGATAGTCGTGACCAAAGAGAAAACTTAGTAGTAGTAGTAGTAGTAGTAGTAGTAGTAGTAATAATTGATCTGAGGCTCTCACGGCCGGCGTTAACATTGTTAGAATCAGTGATAGGCGGGCTGTTAGGCCTAATGATATTTGCTACAGACTTTTCGGCCCCACCATCGGTGCCATCTTCAGTGCAAAAAAAATTGTTTGGCAGTTGTTTCGCCAAATAACCCCCCAGTACTGAGGAAAACTATCCCATATCATACCTCATATGGAAGACTATCATAGTCTACCTCTGTACTACGGTTATTTGGCGAACAGCTCCCAAACGATGTTTTGCACTGAAGACGGCCCTCGATGTTGGGCCGATACGTCTGTAACAAACATCATTAGACCTAACAGCCCGCCTATCACTAATTCTAACAAGTACTAATATTGTTAATATCACTAGCAGTAAAAGAAAAAGTTATAATTTACCTCTTAATTTAGACATACGTTAAGACTTTGTATTCTGATTAACTAGTAATTATAGCAGTAAATTATATCGAAATGTACACGAAGTGTTCTATTCTGCGTTCGTCAAGAAAGGAAAACGCGTTCGCACGAAGGCAGAAGCGGCAGATGCACAAATTGTTGTATCAAGCAACTTATTACGGTAATAAAGTTTTCAGAATACAGTCATTTGTTTTAATGATATGGGCAGGCTTACAGAGGCGAGGCGAGGCGTGTGTGCGCTCTGACAGCATACGTATATTGATCTTCACGGTACCAGCATACCTCTAGTTCCATGCATGTAATTCATTCTCGACTATTACTACGCGGCAGTGCGTTGCGTCGTGTCTTGTCACATGCCACATAACTTACTCCAACAACTACTTCGGATAGTTTCGATTTCTTTTTAAACTATCGTCCGCAAGCGTTTTTTTTTCATTTACCTTTGTCTGTTATATGATTTATTTGTGTGTCTGCGCGTGCGTGTGTGTCGGCTTCAGACATTCTATACGTACTTCCTCCCCGGCCCCCCCTTTACAAAATGCTTCCTTAAAAGTTTTCTCATTCCATGTGTGTGTGTCGATCGATTCACCTGTCTGCCTACCTAACCGTCTATTAACGCTATTTATTAACTACCGTTTCTTGTCGACAATTAAAGCTGTCCATTCACTTGTCGGATCCAGTTGAACCGTTCATATCCTGCGATAAATAGAAATTACTGTATCAATTGTCCGATGCCTGTGCGCGTAAACGTTGGAATCCTCTGACTAATGTGTACGCAATTTATCACTATCACTTTCTCCTCCTTCTTTCATTTCTTCTATTTCATCATAGTCACCTAGCATCACTATCACCGTAAAGGTCTTGTTAGTGTTATCGCTGCATTCTTTTTTCATTCAACTACTGTCTCCACTTGCCAATTGTTTTCAATTTGTCGTTTTTTAATTACGTCTTGAAAACACTGTGGCACATTCTTTCTGCGCAGTGTAGGTAAATCCGGCACACTTCTGATTGTGTATTTGTCTAAAAAAAAACGAAACTGTACATTATTCGATTTACAAAACGGAATGTCTGGACTCACTAATGCTAAACAAAAGTCTTTGGAAAATGTGTCACCTGAACTCGATTGTTATTTCTTTTTCTACTCGTTTCTTCAGTGTCACGGTCTTCCTTTTCAGCTCATTTCACTGAACTACAGTCTGCCGGTTTAGTTATCCACCAGTTGCTGCCATGTAGCTACTTATTTCGTTTCCGCTACATCTACTGACAAACGTCTGTTATTCTATTCCATCAGTCTACCAAACTGCTGTAAATTCTAGCTTTAGTATCATTATTAATATACTCTATCCATTTAGTTGGACGTAGTTTTTAATGTAAACTCTAATATCTTTCAGTCTGTTTTTTTTTTTTTTTTTTTTTTTTTTTTTTTTTTTTTAACACGAGCTGTAGGTATTCCAATTTATTTGGTCCTAAAACATGTTGCCATTATATAATTTCCAAGTCGACCGTTACTTAGCCTACTGTTGTTTCAAATGTTCTACTTTGCCGTAGGATAATTACTAATCATTGAACCTGGCTCTGTCGATGGTACGTGAATATTAACAGAACAGGGTTAGAACGGACAATTTAAACAGCGAACAACGAGTTAAACTTACGTCAGTGTTGTGTTTCGTAGGCTTACACAGCCGGAGTCAATGTTGTTAAAATTCCTTCCTGGGCTGTTTGGCCGTGGTCCAATGTTTCCTGCAAATCCAGACGTTTCGGGAGTGCCATCGACTGCCATCTTCAGTGGAAAATCGAGTACGCTAACCTGAGGTGGTATACGTTAGTTAAGCCTTAACCACAGTACTATGGTCACTAACGTAGGCCTATACCACCTCACGTTAGCCTACTCGATTTTCACTGAAGATGGGAGTCGATGGCACTGCCGAAACGTCTGGTTTTGCAGAAACTTCGGACCACGGCCACACTGCCCGGTAAGGAATTGTAACAATATTTACGTCAGTGAGTTGGTTTCTCGGTTACGTCCAGCAAGCGTAGAGGGTAAATCGTTGTTCTTTTATATATGTAGTTCTTCTATAATTGCGTTTCACCTTGTAGACGGTGGCGGTTTATTAATTTTTTTCTTTGGCGGTCCACGAATTTCGGTAGGCTTAAGTCTGTAATGAATTTACTAGGCTAATTTACACCTGAAGGCGACCACAGATTACTTAGTGGTCGAAACGTTGTGTGATGAATTATAACGATGGTATTTGTCCGACCTAACCCTTCTGTTAATTATTAATCCGTTTAGGCCTATTATCTTCACCGTACTGAGTAAGAGAACACAGGTAAGTCTGTGGAAGCTCTTTATTAAGTTTCTTAGAAAGGACTTCTTTTTAAATATTATATGCATTTATCTCAAGAAAAGTACATAACGTAAGGATAACGTTATCATTGAAAAAGTTAACCACATAATAACGGGTGACTGGAGGGTCTTCTTATACTTCTTCTTCTTCTTCTTCTTCTTCTTCTTCTTTTTCTTGTCAGGGACTAGGCGAATTACCTGTCTCGGTCCCAAAGGAATATATATACGACACCTAAACCTCATATACTTCCTAAACCTAAGTCTTCCTATACTTCCGACCGACTTGTTCCTTTGTGACTTTCGAGTACGATAAATGTTCTCTAAGAGCGTTACCAGCGTCCTGTAGAGTAAGACCAGTGGTAGGATTGCTACCTCTGAGCCTCTAGATTTGCTCTGGGTTCCATTCGGAGACACACCTCCTAGGTTCTTCCGCCCCTAAAACCGTTGACCATTTGACACCTTTAACCCTGGCCGGGTCCTTACCGGGTAGCGCGAAAGGAAACCAAGAATATATAGTAAAGCTGAAGTATGAAAACAATGAAAGACTTCTTACCCCTCGAAAACTTAATATCGTTGGGGTCGAAAAGACCAAGAGTTGAAAAGATTCCTAGAAGAGACCAGGCACAAAAGATTCAAGAAGGGGATTCCACCCAAAACAGGTTGAAACACGGTGAGATTCCAGCTAGGGTACATCGGGTGTGCTAAACCCGTGTCCACCAGTTGTGGACCCCTGATGGATGTGACTGCAGATGTAACATAAAATAAAAGTTAGAATATTAATGGCAAAAATAGATGAATCTTCAATAAGAAAAAATATGTTTACTAGGAAATTTAATATTTTCGTCAAGAAAAAGATTATTGACGACCTACGCTTGGAGCGTGAAACTATATGTAACGGAGACATAGACAAATTAGGAGAAAGTATCGAGATGTAAACTTGGAAGACGGAAATGTTATCCGAGTAGGTGGGACGAATATGTTAAGTAACGAGACAGCGATTGAAAATGTAGGGGTAAAGAGAAATAATTGAAGCGTATTAAATAAAGGATCGCTAACTGATGAGGACATATGTCACGAAGAAAGTATAAGAATATGAGCGATAACAATAACTGATCAAAAGAGAAAGCTTCCATGAAGAAATCAAGAGGGACTCGTGAGATTCGGATCCTAAATCCTCCACTGTCGCGAGACCAGTAGACTTGAATATGCATACGCGCGTGCGTGTGCGATATAGGATCAAATCGGACGACATATGTCTGAATTACCTTTTGAAAATTTACAAAATTATTTGCATAGTTTACCGACTTCATTCATGTTTCAGTTTATTCCATCCGCTAGGAACAGAAGTTTCTTGTTACAAGAGAAAACAGGAGATATTATATAAAAGAAGGTAGGAAGAGGAAAGAGGAAAATTAGTTTTGTATATTGTTTGTAGGAACACTATCGTGAAAGGAAGAAACTAGAAATTAAACCCGAACCATGCAACATAGCTTGATATGAGGACGCGTGAAGAATGCGCGAAGCTGACATTATGCAAAGAGAAAATCAAGGAAGTACAAACGTCGAACGCGTGAAGATGAAGAAGGAGATTAGCAACTGGCTGCGATGTGTGGATCAGACAACCTGCCTAAACGAACACATAATGACGATGTTGAAGAATTTTAATGTCTTTGCAACGTTTAATAGGCAGCGCAAGCCAATACGGAAAAACAATGAATGGGCGATTGTGTAACCTCTGTTGACCCGTTAGGATCGAGGTCACAATGAACCCATACAGGAAAGATCTTTTATCTTTCCGCGTAGAGGAAACGAAAAGAATGGAATCCAATCCGAGACAAGTAAATAGGAACAATGCAAGGCTAAATTTCTCCTTATGACCCCTCCCGGGGTCATCAAAGGTATATTGCAAATTGTATATATATAGTATATAATTACTTTAGATGTTCTCAAGATGTTTTCTCCCTTTTGGAACATGTTTCGGGAAGCCTTGTGTTCCCATCCTCAGCCTTCCTAATTTTGAGTCTTGTGAGGTATTTATGTGTTGGCTGGTTGTTGCTTTGGTTTCCTGTTGGTCTCTGGTGCTTTAAATTGGTATTATTGTGCGTGATTTTGGTTTATATATTAGTATTTTGTGTATTTTCTATGTTGAGTGGCTTGAAACTTGTGTCATCTTTTGTATTGATTTGTATTTGTTCAGATATTAGTTTGTTTTGTGTTTGTATATTTATAAATTTTCCCAAATGTTCATTATGGTGCCTTTGTGTGGTATATGTTTAATTAGTGTCATATTAGTTATGTCTGGGAATTCATGTCCAGTGTTTATTGCATGTGTGGCCAAATGAGATTTACTTATTTTTGGTTTTTGGTATGCATTTAGGTGTTCAAAATAACGTTTTTTCAGCTCTTTTTTTGTTTGTCCTATGTAACATTTATTGTAATCTGCAATCTTGGCATTCAATTTTGTATATACCATTGGTTGTTGTATTAGCTTTGTTGTGTGGGTTATTTAGTTTTTGTAAATTATTTTTATTAGTTTTGTATGCTATTTTGATATCTTTGTTTTTAAATAGTTTTGTTAGTTTTGTCATTTTATTATTTATGTATGTGAATGTGGCCCATTTTTTATTGTTGTTATTATTTATGTGTTGTTCATTTTGATTAATTCTTAATTGTTCAGTTTTTATTTTATATTTGATTTTATTTTCTATTTTGTTTATAGTATTTTTATTGTATCCATTTGCATAACCAATTTGGTATATTATATTTCTTTCTTTGTGTGTTTCTTGTTTGTTTAGAGAAATTTTGTACATTCTGTTAAATAGTGAATAGAAAGCTGCCATTTTATGTTGTGGTGGGTGGTCAGAATGGTTAAGTATAATGATGTTAGTAGATGTTGGTTTCCTGTATATTGCATATTGTATGTGGTTGTTGTTTCTTGTGATGGTTATGTCTAAATAGTTGATTTTGTTATGTTTTTCTTTTTCTTCTGCGAATTGTATTTTTGGATGTATGTTATTGATTTGTTTTAATATGTTATCTGCATTTGTGTTTTTGTTATTTGATACATATAGCCCATCATCTACATATCTTATCCATATGCCATTTGAATCAAATGAATTTATAATATTTTGTATTTTGGTGTCTACGTGTTGTAAGAATATTTCTGCTATTATGCTAGATAATGGAGATCCCATTGCTAAACCTTCTTGCTGTTGATAAATTTTACTATTAAATTCAAAGTAATTTTGTTTTAGTATTAGTTGGAGGCTATTTTTTATTTCAGTTATATATTGTGTGTCTTCATTTTGTTCTTTAAGTTTGTTTATTATTATGTCTATTGTTTCATCTACTGGGATGTTGGTGTACATGTCTGTGATATCATGTGATGTGAAAAATGTATTTTCATTTATATTTATTATTTTTAGTTTGTCTATTAATTCGTATGGATTTTT
Source organism: Magicicada septendecula (assembly GCA_034769895.1). Lineage (NCBI taxonomy): Eukaryota > Metazoa > Arthropoda > Insecta > Hemiptera > Cicadidae > Magicicada > Magicicada septendecula. The sequence continues at coordinate 120,898,205 of CM068368.1, forward strand.
TATGTTATGATGATTATTTGTTAGATGGTTATTTTTTAGTTTTTTTGCTATTATTTTTGCTATTTTGTATGTAGGTGCTTTTGTGAAGTTGATTAATGGACGTTGTAAGTAGACTCTTTCGGTTTAGAATAAATACTCAAACTCCTTACTTTCTTTTTTCGGATTCCATTATTTTTATTTATCTTTTTGCAACTCAGTTCTGTTGCAGAGCATGTAAAATCTCAATCTCAGGGTTCATGTATAAGTCATGTCAAATTATAGTACATAAGTCGTAAACATATCATATAACATAATATTTAAAAATTAATGTTTGGTAATTAGGTGTTGTTGATGTATGTTGTGTATCAGTCGGTTCTTTGGATCATACAAAAGTGCAAATGAACAATTGAAAAAGAAACTCTTACTACTAATAATTATTGGTGTACAATTAGAATTCACTGTTCTAAAGTTTTTATTGTTTTTTACTATAGTATATCGCTGTGATTCGAACTTTAAATGTTAAGATGTTTTCTAATATCTGGGTTGACTATTGGATAGATCTCACCCATCTGGTAGTTTTCTTTACGATCCTCTTTCTTGATCCTTTGCGTCTGGACTTCTAGTTTTCTGCACCATCGATTAAAATATCCTTCTTCTATTTATTTTCGTAGTCCTTCAGTATCGTTTCGTTTCGTATTCTCCTTTAATTTGTATAAAAACCAGCATTAAAATTCGACACGTTCTGCCTAGTTTCAATATTTTTTCCAACAATAATCCTTTTCTATTAAAACACTAATTTATTCAGATAAGGTCTTTGCAGTGATACACATTTATGGGTCACAGGTTCGGTCTCCCAATTTATAATTAATATTATTCCGTAGAATCTTATTCTATCTTAGTCACTATTACATTATAAGTTTTTAACGGAAGATTCTTTATTTTTTAATTATTTCCACTTGGTTTTATTGCACTATATGAGTTACCTTGTGGTTTCATATAAATTATATGTTTCATGTGATGTTCATATTGTAAATATGTTTATTCACTTACACTATACACTGTTTTTACTTCTTAAAGTCTATCACCGTTGTTCTCACCTTCTTACACTGTTACACTACCTAACTTTTACAATTATCATTCAATATTTTTATATTTGTAATTTTATATTAACTACAGTCTGGAGTTCACTTATACACAATAGCTGTTTGAGGTTCGCAGACCTCCTTTAGTTTTAATCCTATAGGTATACTCAATGTCTTATTTCATATGCTAAGTTTCATATTTGTACATTATAATTGTTTATTAAGAACTATTTACATTTTTGGTCATTTGATCGTCTCTTCTGGGTATTTGTCATCGTCAGTTATTGTTTTGTCATGTTAATTGCATTATTTAATTCCTAAATGTGCATTCTCTATTTCCCTATTTCCCAATTATTCATTTATGATATTTCCCTTTTTGTTTCGATTTCTTTTTATTCCTTGAAAATATTAATTATCTTTAAGTAATATATTATCTCTTCATTACTGTATTTATTAAGTTTATTTAATCTTCTATTTCTTTTAATATTAATAAGATTGCGTTTCTGCAAATTTCACTACGAATTTTGATGGTATACTTGTCTTTCTTTGGAGGTGGAATCTTGTTACCTTATAACGTATTGGATTGTTTAATTTGTGTATTTTTATTAGGCTATTCATTTTAGGTGGTTCTGGATTATTATTTATATAGATGTCTGTATTTTTATTGTTGAATATGTTTTTAGCTGTTTTTATTAGTTTTATTGTTTGTTTAAGATTTTTTCTGTTGTGTCTTTGTTTAGTTGTGTGCATTTATTATTGTTGATGAAGTCTTCAGTTTTTCTGATGAAGTCTGGCTTGTCAATAATTACTGTTGCTTGACTTTTTTCTGCTTTAGTTATTATGAAATTATTGTTCTTTACTTTATTTTTAATTTCTTTTATTGTCGTTATTTGTTTAGATTAGTTTTCCATTTCACTAGTGATTATTTTTTAAATTATGTGTTGGTTCTGTTCGTTTTTCGTCTTGTATATTGTCTTCTATTAGGTTAATGGCAAATTCAGTTTCTACTATTAAATTTTCTAGGTTTTTGTTTATGTTTAGTTAGGTTAGGTTTTTGACATATTCCGATTCTTTTTTGCATAAGTTAATGGTTCGAGGATAAAATGTGTGTTTATTTTTGTTTTCTTGTTCTTGATTTTCGTTTTGTTGTTTTAATGTGTTGAGTTTTTGTTAATTGTAATTGTCTTTTTGTATTTTCAAATTTTATTTTACTTTCTATGTTATTGTATTTATTATTCCATGTAATTGGAAACGTAGTGCTGGCCACACTGCCTTCCTTGCATGCCGTACGGCTCACATTAGGCAGCCTACCCTGCCTACTCCTAAGCTACCTCGGTGGTATACATGGGAGCCATTATTATTATTCCATGTAATTGGATGTAATAAACTTGTTAGCTCTAAGTGTAGTTTATATATGTCTAGTGTTATGCTATTTTTCTTACTCTATAATTGATTAATTTCGTTTTGTATCCATAACTTTTGTGCTTGTTTTATTGTTTTTTGTGTAGTCATATTTTTGTTGTTGTTATCATTATACCTAACCATTCTGACCACCCACCACAACATAAAATGGCAGCTTTCTATTCACTATTTAACAGAATGTACAAAATTCCCCTAAACAAAAAAGAAACAGACAAAGAAAGAAATATAATATACCAAATTGCTTATGAACATGGATACAATAAAAATACTATAAACAAAATAGAAAATAAAATCAAATATAAAATAAAAACTGAACAATTAAGAATTAATCAAAATGAACAACACATAAATAATAACAACAATAAAAATGGGCCACATTCACATACATAAATAATAAAATGACAAAACTAACAAAACTATTTAAAAACACAGATATCAAAATAGCATACGAAACTAATAAAAATAATTTACAAAAACTAAATAACCCATACAACAAAGATAATACAACAACCAATGGTATATACAAAATTGAACGCCAAGATTGCAATAAATGTTACATAGGACACACAAAAAACAGCTGAAAAAACGTTATTTTGAACACCTATATGCATACAAAAAACCAGAAATATATAAATCTAATTTGTCCACACATGCAATAAACACAGGACATGAATTCCCAGATATAACCAATATGACACTAATAAAACATATACCACACAAAGGGACTATAATGAACATTTGGGAAAATTTACAAATATACAAACATAAAATACAAAACAAACTAATATCTGAATAAATACAAATCAATACAAAACATGACACAATTTTCAAAGCACTCAACATAGAAAATACACAAAATACTAATATATACACCACAATCACACACAATAATACCAATTTAAAGCACCAGAGACCAACAGGAAACCAAAGGAACAACCAGCCAACACATAAATACCTTACAAGACTCAAAATTAGGAAGGGTGAGGATGGGAACACAAGGCTTCCCGAAACATGTTCCATATATATATTATAACGATTCATATTAGCGTCCTATCTGAGCGTTATATGAAAGTGTCTGACGGAGGGAGTAGAGCAGCGCAAGCAAGAGAGAGAGCGTACAATCGCAGCCATCTCACTCTAACCTCGTCACAGCGACATCAGATACCGGTACGAACATGAAAATTTACTCAATACAAATTATCAGTTCAACCTGTGATAACTTAAAAACTAATAAATATACGGCAATTCTGAAAACAGCATTGTATTCAGCAAGTGAAGCTTTATAAGTAGCCGCAATCTCAGTTAATATAATTAACAATTGGAGAAGTTATACGAAAGACGAACGCCGAAAGGAATAACAAGAGAATTATGCTACGTAGGAATTAGGTGTTTTCACACACACACAGACCTAAGCAACAATATTCTGTGGTCAGATCTTTGAAAATACGTTTGCAAATACCTGTAATCAATCGATTTGCAAACACAGGAAGTACGATTTTAACTAGAAATTCTCTGCAGTTTCAAACCTGTCACGGGGTGTTTCGTCGACCTGTTCAAGATTGCCAAAACTGGAAAAACGCATGATTTATTTGAACAACCAATCAGCATCCCGTATTTAAAACTGACGCCAACTCAAAGCGAGGGGTAGCATCACTCTTCGTTCGGATCTTCAATGCGCTAGTCGTGTATAAATTACGTACAGAAATTTTTCAATCACGCAAAAGCGTAATTAAGTATCAAATTCGAGAAGTAGTCCGCAGTGAAGATGAACTAGTACCGTTCAACAACTCTCGCTGCGTAAAACAACGTTAATTAATTAAATTATTAATTAATTAATCATCAGCCGTGAAGGACCTGTGCGACAGAAGGCTACAGCATCTGTAATTGCCAGGGCATCTTCTACAGCATTGATCAACATCAATTCTTCTGTGCAAAACCATCAAAAGGAGGACCCCTACGGATTCCTATCTTCGGTCAACGCATCAAACAGTAAGAAATAGATTCATTGATCAATGAAATAAGCACTAAACAAATAATAAAAGCAATAAACAATTTTAAAAAGACACTAAGAATTTCACACTTTGTATTTTAATTATAAGATTAGCTCTAACATAGTATAGGAGTGTTGAATGGAAAGTGAGGTGTAGTATTGGACGTGCAAATTATTGCAGACCTGTTCTCTAGCACTGGTTTGGGAGATAGCAATCTCTTAATTAAACCAGATAAGAGCCATAGGTCGTTTGAACGTCTTAATCGTTACTTTTCACACTCACTCAGTAATTATAAGTGTTAGAGTAAAAATAAGTCCTACCATTAGCATAATCAAGTTTAAAAATAATTGATTAAAACGTTAATTAAAATAATCAAGCAAATATTAAAGTGTTATTTGTAACGATTCCCCTTGAAAACCACAATCACTGAACGAATCCTGAGAAAGAGTGTCTCCATGCGCTGAGCTAAGCTGAAACCGTGTCATTTTATCTGGGATTTGTTCTGGCGCCCAGGTAAAGTAATATCACGGGTAAGTAACATTTTATCTAACATTCAAAATATTAGATAATTGTGTTAGATAAAAGGGAGCGTTGTAATATATATATATATATATATATATTATATATAGTTTTTATGTATTATAAATAAAGTTCTTATGTATACATATTATAAATATGTATTATGAATCTAGTTCTAATGTAATAATAAATAAACGTTATTTAACATAAGACTCTTAGTAATTACAAGTGACAATTACTGATATAACGTCCTCATCGACGAGCGTTACTCGATGACCCTTCATAAGCCATCTTGAATCTATCTCGCCGATCTTGCGAAACTTTGCCTCCCATCCCTTCTGTGCACACTGCGTCCATGCCGGTGCATGGTGACAGACGGAGGGGGGCTGGGCTTGCTCTAGACGTTCCATAGTGCCGTCTCCTGTGGGCGCTTCCTCCCTTTCCGCTCTATCCCGTTACCCGACATTGCCTTACGGCCGCCTCTAGAGACTTTTCCTGGGATGGTCTGACGCGCCTGGCCAGTTGCGGGCGGGCGATCTCTGCCTCCCTTCCGACGTAGCGCTGCGATATGGTGGTGATCCTGAAGTAAACGCCTAACGTTTGTCTTCAGATGTGATCAAATGCCAAACAAATTAATTAAAGAATAAAGTTACTTTTAATTATTTATTAATATTTTTAATATTTATGTTATTCTTGTAATATTTAAACTTAAACGTTTAAAATATGTTCACGCTTTGCTTAAAGCACACATATTTGTGGCAGCGGGGAAATTTTGGGTAGCTATATGGGGAATACAGGTTTGATTGACCTGGCAACATTGCTTTTTCGTTTCAGCTATTCCGCGACTGGTAGAATCAGTTTAGTGGGCTAGGAGCCCAAGGTGTACTAGACCATAATGCCAGATATAAAGTTCTCACTTCAAAAATGTGTTTTTTTTTAAATTTATTAAAGAGCGATAAGAGAGTTACGTGGTATAAACCATTATCATGTGTTAGTGTTAGTGGTTCTTCGTCTCCTCTGATCAGATTGCAGACACCAAGAGGATTACAGATTTTAAGGGGTTGAATCAAAAGCTTAACAAAACACTTCCAAAAGCTTAAGAAAAAGCTTAACATTAATTCAGTTCCTCAAGTATCTTCCGTTAAGTACGATTTTGATGACACAGAATACGCCAAAACACTGGACAAAATACCGGAACTACATCATGTAAGCTACGGGAGTTCCAAACTTGCGGCCGCTGAAAACTGTTAAGACACTGGTGGCATGGCAAAACAGCTGTTTCCAAGCCTGGAAGCAGTGGACGTACCCGAATCAATTTATATAATCACCTGTTGTTATCGTGGGTACAAAACAAAATGATACAATCTTACGGATGTGACGCTACTTTCGTGTAACAGATGTTTTGAAACCTGGGTGTGTCAAATACGACGACGCTGCTAGCTCCTCTACTCAACGCGCTGATATTAAATAATAGTCTTACTGCGTATTATTTGTTCAAAACAAAGTGTGTTAAAATTATTATCAGAATGTTAATTAATTTACTAGTACGTGAATTAAATGAAATATATTAAAATATAAATTTATGCCACAAGATATAAGGTTTCAGAAATTATCACTCTACAATATATCAAGCTCACAGAATAGTCAATCACCTATACAAGAACTTAGAGGGCCACAAGTATTGGACTGCAGTCTTCGTGGAAAACAACCAGCATGGGTACATGGGTCTGTTATTCAAACTTAAGCATATGTTGGCAAATATCTACCCTATGCTTTTCAAATTCTGCCTCATTGGCAGATATTTTTTTGTAAACTATAAATACAGAACATCAGTTCAGTAAAGAAACGCATATAGCTTTCGTTGATTTTGAGAAGGCCTTTGGTAGAATAGATAGAAATTTGTTGTGGGAAATATTAGAAGAACGGGGATACCCTCAAGAACTTTTAAGAACTATACAAAGCCTATATAATGGAACAAGAATAGCTGTCAAAAATAATTGTAGGATATCTCTACAAATATCTGTCAATCAAGGTGTTAGACAAGGATGCAGTATGTCACCTATTCTTTTTAACATTTATATTGACGATCTGGTAAGGAAATGGAAACATCTAGTGATCCCTGGTATTAAGTTATTAGGAGACAGATATTTGAATGTGATGTTGTTTGCCGACGACTTGCTTGTACTTCAAAATACAGAATCTGATTTGCAAAAATCTGTTTTTCAGCTTCATTAGATTTGCAAACAATACAATATGAAAATCTCCACTATGAAGAGAAAGGTAATGACAATGTGAGGTAAGGTGCCAATAAGAACAAAAATAATGATTAGTGTTCGAGTTCTAGAATAGGTGAGCCACTTTAATTATTTGGTAAATAATATTGGCTATGATAGAAATTGATGTTACGTTAGACGAACTGTGGAACAATCAACCGTATTTTTGGAAATAAGGTACGTCGAAATACAAAATAAAGTTTCACAAAGTTATGGCAGTCCCTCTACTGTTCTGTAGATGTGAATTATGGACGACAACCGAGAAACAAGAATGTAAAATACAGGGCTCGGAAACGGCGTTAAGATAAGTTAAAAGGTGTTCTAAACTAGACTGTAAAAGAAGTGAGGCCATAAGAGAAGAGTTACAAGTTTTTAACTTGAATGAAAAATTAAAAGATTACAATCAACGGTGGAAAGAACACTTTGAAAGAATGTCAGATTCCAGACTGGTCAAACACGTCTGAAAATACAAACCTATAGGACACAGGCGTGTGGGTAGACCCAAGAAGAGATGGCTGGAGGATTTTTGAAGGCGGAAAAATGCAGCACCTTTCCTATGCCGTGTTATGAAGATGGTGATGAACTACAAATACGATTCTTCTGCGTATTCTCCTTTCCAAGCTGGTGTTCCTCAAGGCAGCGGCTTGAGCGTCTCTCGTATCTTCTGTATACTGATGGCATGACCTTACACAACACCTCAACAACTACATTCGCCGACGATATAACAATACCCTCTACTCACAGTGATCGGCTCATAGCGTCAGAAAAATGCAGTTTCATCTAAACCACTGATTTACAACTGGAAAACAACCTCCGACACCATTGCATGCGGCCCGCGACCTTGACTTAGAAAATCAATTTAAAGATTACTCTATTTACTTTAATAAGTAAATGAATAAATAGTAAAGTATTATTTTGACTGAGAATGGTCTTGCAGGCGAAACCTATGGAAAAGTGTTTCACTTATTCACGAATAAACATACAGTAGATTTGACTTTATTTGTTTAATGTAATGTGTTCTCTTTTGTTTTCATCATAATACAAGATCTAGTCTACTTTCTTCCATCCCTAGGCTAGAAAAAACAGACACGCTTCTCGTATGTTTCATACTTGATTCGTAATCAGTCGTATTTATTATTCAAAGTCATGTTTAACTGTTTCAGCTCGATGTGGACATCCCTGTTTCAGTGGCTGCAGCAGATTGACCTTGGTTTTCACATTGAAGATTTTTTGTAAATATACAAAGTGTTTAATATCCCTTTAATATCTTCATCGTTATAGCCTACTAACATAATAAAGATTGCGCCGTTAAAAATATATAATAAGATATGTTAAATGTGTAAATCGCCTCTTTTTACTTCTTAAATTTACAATTAAATAATTTTAGGTGTATACAATTTAAATAAAGTTAAGAGGTAATTACTTTTTCTTAAAAGCTAAAAAGTAACTTACACTGGAAGTTAATTGAAAAATTTAATTTACAGTTAATTAAATATTGACTTTTTTATTTTTCCGATACTTGTCGAAAATTGATCTCATATGATGCGCCCCGCCGGCAGGTGCCTGAGTTGAGTGTGGTCTTCAGGCGCTTTAAGTCGGAAATCACTGATCTAAACCTAATCAGTGACTGGTTTACTAACTGGACAACAAAGCTAAGTCCATCCAGGTTACGATCTCCACAAAACGGTCTGTTTGCCCTTCATGAACAGTCAAGGACGCGTCTATTCCCGCACGTTCGCAAAGCAAAATATCTTGGTCTCTCGACCAGGCCTTCGCCTACCATCAACATATCAAATACAAGTGTTAAGAACTTGTTCTCAAATTTAGACAAATGTACTGGCTTCTTGGCCGAATCTGAATCTAAACCGTTCATCAGAAACAATGTTCTTTTCTACAAAACTGTTCTGAAACCTGTTAGAATTAGTGACAGCCGGACTGTTAAGCCGTGGTCAAGACGTTTCGGTCCCACCAATCGTCAGTACAAAAAATTATCTGGTAGCTGTCCGCCAAATAACCGTAAATGGCTAACATACTCTACCTCATTACTGGGGTTGTTTGGCCAACAGCTGCCAGACAATTTTTTGCACTGAAGATGGCCTTCGATGGTGGGGCCGAAACGTCTGTAACAAACACTAAACCACAGCCTAACAACCCGGTTATCACTAATTCTAACAATATCAACGCCGGCTGAGCCTCAGATCAAATTCACGTTATGAAACCTATTTGAAAATGTGGAATTCGAGTCTGGTAATGTGTCGTTAAAAACAATATTAACGGTCTTTGACGTAGGCCTACTCAGTCCAGACGCTTATGAGCATTTGTGAAAGTCGTACGTTACCAACCAAACCATTCATGAAAACCTAAGCGTCCTACAGAATACCACGTGTGACTCTCCGGACACACGAATCACCTATACAAGAGCTCGCCCGGGCTGTGCCTTGCAAACGTGTGTAGAAGCAATGGCCTCTCTACCTAATTGATCGTCAACATTGTGCTCAGATATCTACAGGAGAATCGTCGATGGATGGTGCTTTCTTTACGACAGTTTTACCTGTAGATTTACTCACCACTCTTTAAATATTTAATAGATTGTAAGTTGCCGGAATAATATTAAAAAACTTTTTTCCAAGGGAGGGCATAAAGGATAACTGACAAGAGTGCCAACAAACTTTCAAAAAGCCTACATATATTGAGTAAGACACGATGATAATAACAGGGAACTTACGACGTTGGATGCGACCTAGGGCTATATAGAGCGCAAAGCTCAGTCAGTTAACTAATTGTTTATGGTACTTATTCTGTGCATTACAATTGGTGCGAATTCCAGCAGTACAAAACGGGATGGATAATTTTTCTGTTAAAATTGTCTTCCGTTTTGCTCCCTCCAAGACAGTCTCTTCCATTTCCTCATTCCCCAACACCCTCAAGTCGTCCTCCGAATCATCGAACCGCTTTTTCGTTGGGCATCCCTCCTTCATTTCTCAAATGGTTTCAAATTTAAGATCTTCTTCATCATGAGCCTTTGATCCATCCTCTCAGTGTGACCTAACCGTCCTCTGAGTCTTCGTCCTGAAGTGAATCGAATGATGCCGTCGATCCCTGTGATTTGGCTTGTTCTCCAAGACCATCCGCCTCTCGAACGGGACCCATATATTTTTCTAAGAATTTTTCTTTTGACGCTTCACCACTATTTGTCATGCTCCAGGCTCCAATATATGTGACCATAGGCCGAATTAGGCTTTCATGTACTTTTATGTTTAATACTTTTAATTAACAGGAGCTATATCGCTATGAATTTACGTGTATAACAATATCTATTTCAACGTTGGTTTTGTGTTTTTGTTTAATACTTTTAATTAACAGGAGCTATATCGCTATGAATTTACGTGTATAACAATATCTATTTCAACGTTGGTTTTGTGTTTTTGTTTAATACTTTTAATTAACAGGAGCTATATCGCTATGAATTTACGTGTATAACAATATCTATTTCAACGTTGGTTTTGTGTTTTTGTTTAATACTTTTAATTAACAGGAGCTATATCGCTATGAATTTACGTGTATAACAATATCTATTTCAACGTTGGTTTTGTGTTTTTTGTTTAATTTGCTACACTGTTCGGTTATGACGAGTGCATAGCTATGTTTGTGTATTTGTTTTTAATTGGAACTTTTAAAATTAATTACCTTAGTGAGACTAACTTTTAACGTGCGTAATGCTAATAGTTTGTTGAATCAGGGTGTGCTTTGGATGATTGGGACAAAAGTGTTTATTAATACAAGTGACTGTTATTGTCATGTCAGGTGTCAGATTCCATCATAAACGTGTGTGTTACGATACACCCACAATCATCTCTCCACACACATACTCACACAGATGATATACATTTTTTACGACTATATGTAAATTTTATTAAATTATAATTTATTACATCCGGCTGTTCCTTATTTGAGGCAATTTAGTAGTGAATATGTCCCCTGGATATGTTACCAGCATATCGCAGGGTAAGACGTATGGTGGGGCTGCCACCTTCAGGCTTAACGTCCAGCTCGATTTTCTGTTTGGCTGTTCTCCCATAAACTGGCTGTCTTACCAGCCTAAAGAGACCAGTTTTCCCTGATGAGATATCCATAAGGATCTTTAATATGGTGGTTTCTCAAGGTGTGGCCTAAAATTCTACTAGGTGATGGCCTTTCCCACACTTCTTTATGGATCTGAGAATTGGACTTTAACGAAAGCGGTTGAATTGGTGGGAACATCTTTGCCGAATGGATGACTGCCGGGTCCCCAAACAACTATGGAACTATAAGCCGAGGGGACGGAGAGGTGTGGGACGTCCGAGGAAGCGCCGGAGTGACCAGCTCTAATCTTTGCGTATTTGAGACCGGAACAAACCGTTCTTGGTTTAAACCTTGAGGTTGATGATGATGATGTTTACATAGATTTATTTTCGTGCAAGTTTTTTAAGGATGCGTTTTCCTAAATGCTTTTATACGTATACTTTTATCACATCACCAGAAAACCTTAAAAATTACCTCATCTTGTTTTGTAACTAAGGAGTTATTTACGGTTTTATAATTTTTTCTTCATTTGTTTATGTAGTAGCTGACTTTAAAACAATATTTATTTGCGACATTTAGTATCAGATTTGGAAAAAATGAGAACTTCAACGTCGTGTTTTCCTAACTATACGGTCAAAATATTCAATCAAAACGAACATAAGCTTTGTTGTTTTGTTCGCAGATCTTTACCAGTCAGAGAAACTGACGAGAAAGATATAAGAGACTATACAAGGAAAGGAATGTTGCTATTTATGTAGCAGTTCTGTAGTATGTTAAAAAATATGTATGCGCGCGCGCGTGTGTGTGTGTGGGGGGGTGAAATCTGTATATTTTCATATCTGATTTATTGTTGCTAATTTATATATTCTGCGAGTAAGGAACGGCCGTTAAGATGTGACGTGGCTGAAGTCAATAGGGACCACCGCGGATAGAGAAATCAATCTACGAAAGAGGCACTGACGCGGGTCGACTGGCACCCGGGTTCGTTGTCCTGCAATAATAAACATAAACTAGTCAGCCAATTTATCTTCGGCGAATATCTTCAGTTTGAAAACCTGTTCGTTCCGTGCGTAACGTTCCGATCTTCCAGACGTACACCAGTCTCTCTCCCCTGTCCGTTGGCTCTGCGCTTCCGATTAGGCGAGATCGAAATCGCCAGCCGGTTGCATGCCGTGTGCGACCAATCGTTCAGTGCCACGTCCCGTCACATCTGTAACAGTCAATCTTAATAATATTTTCCCATTATAAACGTTGGAATTACCGAAATAAAAAAAAAACTCAAACATTGCTGTCAAGATATTTATAAATATGCAAGTACTTCGCATTCCTTGCGGCTGTTGACGGCACCAAGACTTCCATTTCTCTCAGTCTCACCTCTTCTAATCCTCTTTCAAGCATTGCATTCTGCGAGGAGACGTCATTTCACCATTTCTGTCATTTAATCTTTTCTCCTTTCTTTTGAGTGTCGTTTCCATTTCACCATTGTTGGTCGTCTCTCTCTTCCTACCGGCTCATTTGTCCATGCCACATAAACTCTTTTTATTGGTATCATTTTCCCACCCTGTGTGTGTGTGTGTGTGTGTGTGTGTGTAGTAGATTTCTTTCACAGACAGCTATAATTAGGCATATCACTTTTTCTTTCTTTTTTTTTGAAAAAGATCATGATGAAAACAATCATACAAAGCAGTCATCAGATCAGTAGAGTAGGCTATAGTCGCCATAAAAGAGCAGGTTTTCTCGTCTCTGGCACTGCGGTCCCTGTAGAACCCTGGCCTGCTCAATGATTCTCCTCTATTCATATCTGTTCAGAGCCTTACTCCTCCAGCCCGACACTCACATCTCCCTCAAATCTTCACACCATCTACTCTTCGGACGTCCTCCCCTCCTTACTCTCTCCGGCATCCTTTCCAATGCCATTTTTGATCACTTCTCATTCTCACCACGAGTCCTAACCATCTCAAGATTTGCGTCTTCTCTGCCGCAACTATGTCCGCTTCTCCGTAAAGGTCTCTTAGCTCACGATTCTTTCTTATCCTCACTTCTTCCCACACTGGTCCATAAATTCTTCTCAGAATTTTCCTTTCGAAAACACCAAGGTTTTTCATATAAAAGAGCAGATTATAAAAGAAATAAAAAGGTACAGGCGTAGATCCACGGGGGGAGAGAAGCGGGGAAATCCCCCTCCAAATGGTCTCATATCAGATGAATTTGTTTCGTTGTTTTGTGATTCTAAATATGCCACTACCTTCATATCACGTTATGTAAGTTCATAGTTTTTCTCAAAAATGATTTTAAAATTGTTAACTGTACCTTATCACCATGTTAATTTTTGTTTCATACGTAACGTAAATGTGTAGTGTGTACGTTAGACTGTAACTGAATGTTATTAAAAGAACAATGAACAGGCAAACACAGATATGATTTTATACTTGTGTGTTAATAAATTCGCTGTGTTGATAATAACACACTGTATTTTTATCTGCTCTCATTCCTATCATTTATGCTGTAGACCATTTGAGAATGGTCCAACTTTTCATATCCTCCCACAAATTGCTTGCTGGATCCGCCCCTGAAAAGGTACGCCGCTAATTAAAAAAAATTAGAATATAGCATAGATGATTTTCATGACCATCTTAAGGAAGCCTTTCAAAAATGTACAAGTGTATCGGACGTTCCTGACTAATATAAATCATATATGACTTCTGCACATAACATGACGGGCGAAACGGAGTGTGATAAAAAAAGCGGTGTAGCAGTAGTGAGTAAAATTACCTTCAATTACCCATAACGTATCAAAGTTTGTTGCTACGATGATTTTGCAGATCATTATTTTAGTATTTCGATATACAATATATCGTTAATCCAAAGTATGCCATTCAACAGACGTGTAACAGCATTCCCTTGACTGACTCTACTAGCAATTTCCTCTGTACTTATTCTTCTTATCTGGCGTTACAGCCTTTGGTGGGCTTTAGCCTCCTCAACAATATTCCTCCATGCTTCCCTGTTCTCCGACCTTCCTCTCCACCCTTTGATTCCCATGCTAGCAAGATCTTCTATTACGCCATCCAACCATCTCCTCCTTGGTCTGTCTGTACGTCTAATAGTATATTTATAATCTTCCCTTCAGCATTCTTTTAGGCATTCTTTCCGCAGACATTCTTTCCTCTCTACTACGGCTATCATTTCTTATCTTTACTACGAGATGTTTACGAGAATTATATCGGTTCCCGAATTGCCTCCTAATAGGTTTCCGTCTTAGATGCATCTATGGTCCCTTTTCCATCAACCTTCCGTAGCATGTAATGTATATCGCTTTACATAGCAGGCTAACAATAGCTACTGAGCGTGTCGCAGGTGGCGGACAACTAAGGGTCCATGCGCACATTTGGGTTAGCCGCGAATAAGGGGTGACCCGAATTAACATTTCCGGACCGAAGCGGCAGGTTCAGCAGGATATACCGCATGTACACAGCAAGACCCGCCGGTGGTTCATCAAGATACCTGGTGGACCCCCATATACCAAGTGACAACGCTGAGATATGACGAGTAATGCCCGCATTAAATGAACACTCCTTGGTGTTGCCTTACACCATGTGGGAGGAGGTGTAGGAGAAGGAAATTCTGGTAGAAAACCATGGGCAGATGAGGCTCTTGAAGAGGCGGGAAAACCGGGACGAACTGTTCGAGGGCACGAAAACCGTGAAATCAAATGAACTGGTCCTACAGGTTGGTGGTTGGGGCGACTGGTTTGCTCTCCATCACGCAAAAGAGAGTATGTTGCGGAACTTTCTAACTAACATTAGGAGCACATTAAGAGGTAAATATTAGGAGACAAACATGAGAGCCTTTGCCACAGTACTGTGTGTGACTGACGTACATCTTGTCAGCTTTTTCAAAGACCTTTCACTAAAGATGTGACCTCCAGAGGTGTGGCCGAAACGTGTGATCACGCGCATAACATCAATAAGCATGAAGATTTTGGAAGACCGCGGCCTTACAGTCCGGATAATAATTTAAATAATTAGGAGGTCTAAGAATCAGTGTCCTGATACTGGAATCAGCGAAGCAAACTGCTATTAAACCTTCTTAACAGTATTTTATAAGATAAAAACATAGAAAGGACAACAAAACAAAAACAAATTTGTAACCAACAGTACACATCATAATCTATAAGGCCGAGATATGGTCATTGAAAGATATCATAGAAAATATGGTAGTAGATTTTTGTGAACCAACAGATGGATAATCGTGAAAAAAAGTACAATAAACGGGCAGATAAGAAAAATTATGGGAATTATGGGTCCTGTCGTTATAAGACGATATTTGAAATAAATAGTTAATTTGGTCTGGTCGCATATAACGATTGGCCGAACAAAGAATCACAAAACTAGTATTGTAAGGGCAACTGAAAATCAGAACGGAGCCAGGCACCCAAGAGAAGCCTGAAGAGATTGCTTAGACAAGGACATGGGGAAAGGGAACTACGGAATAATCGAGAAAGACGGAGATTGGAAAAAGACGGCGATCTGTTACGATGATGGTGGATACCACTTGCCTAGATGTATAAAAATGTCAGTGTAAAACCCGCTCTTCACGTTGTAGCGATTCAACACACCATTACAATAAATATTACATCAGGCTTAATCACAATTTTAGACGTAACTGTGTGTCGTTTCCTTTTTTTATCATCGTAAAGTTACTTGTCTCTTTCTTTACCATTTCTCACGACTTGGTACTTCGTCGATGATGGCTCTAAAATACTTGAGACGTTAGAAAATGCTATTAAGGCCTGCTGGTTACTAAAGGGTGACGCATACAGAGACCTGGAACAAGGAGCTCCCCACATTCAAAGTGTCAACGGTCTCTGTGGAGGGCAGGCAAACGAGAGTCAGTTAGGGTACTAACTTACCTTTGGAGTGTAGGAAATCACTCCTTAAGACGGGTGAACCAGCGATGGTCAACCACTTATGACTTTTCTGTGTAAATTAATTCGGAGATAAATAGTCCTTTGCTCGGAACCCCGCACAGGCGCTACTGCGGAGAATGACTTATCAAAGTAGAAGAAGAAGGCAAAGAAGTGGGAGAAAGAGATACTGCGAATTAAAAGTGTCCATACAGCAGGGAGCTGATCCCACACGAGCAAACATTGTTTTAGCTGGTACTGTTTCTGGATCAGGTCAGAAATTTTGGGTATCTAGGCTATAATGTGTCTTATAGTACAAAGAATGGCGTGGTGAATAAGATACGTAAGTTCAACCGTAGGTAGAGAAGCATCAGGAGAACTCTAAAATCAACGAGTAAAGAAACGCGCCTGAAAGGTTCTACAAGGTGATATCCCTCCCCATCATTCTCTACGGGTTTGGAAAGGACAGTCGTATTAAAGCGGCCGAAATGAGATTTCTCAGCCACGTAGCAAGATATGCAGATATACGGCTGAATCTCAATAGTGTAGGTTTACTTGATAGTATTACCCAGTATCAGCTAAAATGGTTGGAACATGTTAACCGAATGGATGATGGACGTATCCCCAAAACAAAACGAAACTACGGAGAGATGTGGAGATGTGGAACACAGAAGAAGCGTTGGACTTACTAGTTCTAGTCTGTCTGCTTGGGACAGGAACAAACCGATTTTGGTTTAATCCTTCTTGTTGTTGTTTTTGATGATGATGATGATGATGATGATGATGATGACGACGACGACGACAACGACGACGATGATGATGATATAGCAGTGCATCACAGTTGACTTATATGAGTTAAACTGTTGGTGGTGATGTGGGTTGTGGGAGTTATGTTAAGGTGAAGACTTGCTCGGTACAGGGATGACTGCAGGATAATGTTAAACTAGTCGGAAGAGTGATGACTCAAACAGAGAGAAGTGCAGATATGTGTAGTGACTTCACGAAACTTAAACAGTTGTCTTCTATTTTACGTTATCTACAGTTCCCATTATCCGGTACTTGGCCCGTTTATTCCATGGAGAATTTCGTCTTTCTCCACTTCCTGGCTCTTCTACTTTTCCAGTATTTGTTCTTTACACCGTTTTAATTATCCTGCAAAAAACCAGTGTATCAATGATTTATACTAACACAGTGTTGTAGCGTGCCTTACCTTTCCCAATCTTCATTCCCTTCTGTCTGCCAGTCGTATTAAACTTCTTTCTTGAACCCAGTCTTGAACCTCGTTCAGATAGAACTTTCTTCGTTCCTCATTTTCCCTGTGTCCTTAGGATATCTATTCCGAACAATTAGTTTTTAATCGTTGTTCCGACATTCCCCGTAGGCGCTAGTAACAAAATAGTTTTTTAGTTTGGCTGTAATCTTGATATCCGTGATAATGTTAATTCGTTCGTTTCTTATTTTTTGCAGCCGTGATATTCCGACCGCTCTCCAGCAGGAACCCAGAATTTCTAATGCTCCCTTTAAGGAATTTCCGCCTCTCTTAAGGTGTTTATTCAGTTCCCAGATTTCAATGCCGTATAAACGACATCCTTAAACGCCACAAGGATGACACATGTTTCTTCCGGCTGTTGTCACAGTTTTGATGACGCGTTCTTCATCTGATAGTTCCTATCCGTTTCGGATGTTGGATGTCATACAAACTATTTTAACTTTCTGTACTGCTGCACGGAATAAGTCAGTTGTATTTATGCCAAACCAGGTTCTTAAATTTCTCAGCCATGAGATTCGCCCAACTCGGTCGCCCAACTTCTCTCTTTCCAAGTACTTTTACCTGTAGTATGGACTGCAATAAGTAAAATAGCTGTTCATTTCTCATGAGGTGTCACAGATGATGATGCGTTAGAGTCCCTCAAATTCAAATTCATGCAGACGAATTTAGAGGCAGGTAACTTGGTTGTAATTAAAACTTCTCTTTAATTCAATACATCATTTTGATTATTTTATGTTAATTGTTTCAACAATATATTTCTTTCTTGGTAGATAGTTTGTTCTACTATTTAATTTTATTATCTCACCTGAAGACGACCACCCGTTGCTAATGATCGAAACGTTGTAATTTTACATTACTAACGATGGCAGATGCCCAAAACAATTAAACTAATAATATTGTGTAAATTCAGTTTTTTTTTAGTACTGATTTCTGCCATAAGGTGGAGAGTTTCTTTTTTAAATTTCTAGCTCTCAATGAAGAACTGAAGTGCCGTGGGAATCGAACCAACGACTGTTGCTCACAAGTACGTTACATTGGCCGGTATTTTATTATTTAAACTTTAGTTACAGTAACACCAATAATGACAATAATTACAAGTCGCACTAAAAACCACAATTATTTAACACCGGCTTTAATAAATGACGTACCGCAGCTGACAATAAGAAAGTAAGTTATATAGCCTAGATTTGTTGCAGAAATAATAATTGAACGAAACTCGTTATCGGCGCGTCTTTTTTATTTTCGAAACGACTATTATAAAGCTGTCATAAAATTATACCTACTATCATTACTACTATAGTTGCTCCACTTAAGTTAATAGTACGGTCGGATCTATTTTTGAAGTTAGACTAGGCAGTCGTTTGTGATAGAAAGAAATTTCAATATATTGATTCACTGACACCAACACAAACACGTATTCGTGCGTACACGTACTTACGGAAACCTATAATTTCAACAGTAGATTTATATATATATATATATATATATATATATATATATATATATACTCAGAGAACTATACAGACAATTTTCTTTATTATCACACGTTGCCAGCTGGTTCGCTTCTTCTTTTCCTTCTTTTTTCTTCTTCTTCTTCGTTCAATAACTATAAAATCTGCAGCACAGCTGATTCAGTACTGATTGTAACAATATCGGTAACGGCAGTATAAATCTAATGTAAACGAGAGAGAAGGAGAAAGTGGAGAGAGAGAGAGAGAGAGAGAGAGAGAGAGAGAGAGAGAGAGAGAGAGAGAGAGAGAGAGAGAGAGAGAGAGAGAGAGAGAGAGAAGTGAACTAGTAGTAATAGTAAGGTGAGGAGTGTTTTAGTGGGTGGAGAGGTTGTGACCAAAGGGTCTGTTGTGAGTGTGTGAGTAATAATGAGGGAAGGCCACTGCAGAAGCAGCAGGAGGCCAATCATACCCAATCACCTATCATCTGTGGGTTAACAACCTCGGCTCTCTAACACGCACACACACACACACACATCGCTGGACCGGTACCTTCAGCCTAATGTTTGTGTGTATGTAACGACCGACCGCGCAGCTGGCTCCGGCTGGGCGTGTGAGTGTAACTGTGAATGTGAGTTTGTGTATGTGTCACCTTTTTGTAAACCGTGACAACGTTGTTGACCACTGTAATCGGACGGCGAAACTGTTCCAGCGTGCGGGGTTATGAGCAAACATGAAAATTCTAAGGTTTTGTGAAGTAAAGGCGGTCTGAACCGGAGGCGTCCCATAGGTCTGACGAGCTCCGATTTTTCGGAGAAAAAAAATAGTTTAATAAAAACTGATTTTAAATATATATATATATATATATATATATATATATATATATATATAGTACGCCTTGAAAATGTTCCGGGATTACGGAACGAAACGTCGGCAATATAAGCATCACATACACGGGTGTACCCAAAAACCTGCTACAACAGATATTCCCCGTGAAAGCCTTCGCACGAGCATGAATATATATTTTATATAGAAAATAAATGAATATTTACGTTCTGCTTAGGCTTTTTGAATAGACCTATAATCGAATCGATTCGAATAATCATTTGGCTATTTCAATACAATTTTAAACTTTTTAACGTTACCAGATTTGACTGTGACATTTTTTTTTTTTAAGTGTTTGTTTTGTCTCATGTCACAAGATTACAGCTCAGTAATATTGAGCAAGATTACACTATCACTTTTGTGTCAAACTTGAAGACACGGCAACAGGAACATTTGACATGTTAAAACGTGTTTATGGAATCGATGCCATATCTCAGATGTTTAATTGGGACAAAAAATTAGTTGGTGTCCATGAATCTTCGGAGGATTAACCCTATTCTGAGCAATCAAGCACAGCATGAATCGATGAGAATGTGTCGTAGGTGAAGCGATCTCGTAACATCTGATCATCGTTTGAAGATAACAGTGATCGGGTATCAACTAAATTTAAATTACTAGATAGTTGTGCTGCACAGTTTGAGCCAGGCCAGAGATTGTTAAAGTCTTAATGATAATTCTCAATAACTGATTTCAGTTTCTCCGAAAAGTGTCTGGCCAAAAAAGGACGTTCTCGAGACCCTTACTCCTGTGATTATAATTTTTTTTCCCAATGTTTCCAAAAACCAAAATTCATCTACGTCGCGGCTGTTTCGAAAGTGAAGAACATTCAAAAGATTATAACTGGCCAACTTAAAGGACATGACAGTTAGACTTTCACTACTGTTTCAATGGGAACAACGGCTCCGTACGTGTGATTCCACAGAGAATAACTGTGAAGACGATAAATTGTTTGTATTTAATGGATCAATAATTAATTTTATAAAATACGAAATGAAACTATAAGAACCTAGTTAAATGTATATTCGATGGCCAGCAGAATAAGGGAAGGACAAATAAAATGGAGACAGCATATCGAGAGAATGGAAGATATGAGACTACCTAAGCAAGTAATAAGATACAGACCTCAAGGAAGACGAGAAATAGGTAGCCCAAGGAAGAGATGGCTTCAGTGAAGGCGGAACTTGCTGTAAGCCTGTACCTTGACGTGGAGAAGAAGAAGAAGAAGACAAAAGTAGTTTCATAATTTTTTTTAAACAAATCGTGTAACCTTGCAAAGTATATCAATATTCTTTGTCGGTATAATAAATGTTGTACTGTCATCACACTGATAACAATTACGCACACTTTCTTCATAAAATCACTCGATTTACAGTAATTTATTTACGATAACGCAATTTAAATATTCAACTTGGCAAAAATTCTGCACACGCTCCTAGTTTAAGAATTTCATGTCGGTTTCACTACTATTCGATGGTAGAAGCTTTAGAAACTAATCGAGGAGTCGTACGATTTTAAAATCGTATGTTTTCGAGCTGTAGCGCCGCGTTGCAATTTCCGTTTTCCTTGATAACTTGGCAACCGCGCTGCGGCAGTCATCTTTAGCGCAGTTGTCCTCTTACGGTACAACGACTGTCAGATTGGCGGAGACGCAGCTCTTGTGTCAATTCATTGGCTCATGTCGGTTTTTGATTGGTAAAAAAAAATCGATTTACCGACTGCATCTTCGCCAGCCGGACCGGACTTCGCCTGCACTGAAGATGACTGCCGATCATTGTCCTCCGGCTCGGAAATTTTTTATTACGTGTGACTTCGTCCGTACCACGGTTTTCGAACCCGTGAATTTTTAATTTTTAACAATTGCTCGCAGTCTAACTGAAGTTGGGCAGTCGTTACTTCAACGTCACTTTGTTTTGGGTAACCGATATTACTGTATTAGTTAGGCCAACATATAGGCTACTTAATATACTCTTCCAACGCACATTTTTATGGCATCAGTCTTCTTCTGGACTTCAACTATTAGGCACAGAGCACCTGGTACGGTACCCATCTCTTCCTTGGCTTTCCAAGACTTCTTCTTCCTGATGGTATATAATGCAAGACTTGATTACTCACCTTTTCATGTTTTCTGTTATTTTATTCTGCATACTGTATATTTGCAATATCTGCACTCCAATTGTTTTCTTCTTTATCTTCTTCTTCTTCTTCTTCACTTCACGGAGTAGGCCTTTGCCTGTCCCGTCTTCACAGACTATCTCTCCATCTCACTCGTGGTCTTCCTACATCTCTTGTACCGAAGGGTCTATATTGAAACGTAACCGTAGATAGTCGTCCATCCTCCACTCTGCCTAGATGAGGTAACCATTCCCTACGATATGTCTGGATCTTATCATTTACGGAGAATACCCGTATCTCTTCTCTTATATCCTCACTGCGCAAACGATCCTGTCTCGTGCAACCCTATGTACTTCTCAGAAACTTCATTTCCGAAATTTGAATCTGGTTTTTAATCTTCTTTGTAGGAACCCATGTTTCAGATCCATATAGTAAAACAGGCGCTGTCATTGTTTTATAAAATTTAAGCCTTGCCTCTTTCGTTGTCTTTGTCCTCAACGTTCTATGTATGACACCACACATCATCTGAAACTTCGATATTTTTCCATGGAGACCAGATATTGGCTCAGGAATCCAATCGTTTTATACATCTTAATTATTCTTGTGTCTCTTAGTGTTCTGTGTTTAAAATGCCGCTATATTGCACCACAAATATGACCAAACTTATTGATTTTATTTTTAAGATCCCTGTCGAATCCATTTGAAATTTCGTACCCACGGTAGTTAATTCGCTGAACCTGTTCGATGACTGTACCGTCCATGACTATATTTGTCCTAACTGGCTGGTTTCTCAGGAATGCCATTGTTTTTGGTTTTTCACTTGAGACTTTAAAAGTGTAATCCTTACAGATCTCACTTAGTGAATATATATTCTCATTTGAAGGTCACTGTCCATTGTATCGTTTGCATAAAGCAGTATATTCAAGGTACAAGCTTATTCATATTTTTTCTTCTGTTTCATGGTGGGAGCTATCTTGGCAACCCTATAAACTATGTTTTTAATGCACAGTTAACTAATATATCTAGCAAACACCCATGTCTGCTTTCAGTCAAAGAGCGGAGACAGGGGCCTAATTTCAAAACGTGGGAATAACGAGCTTTAGGAAGACGTCCACGGCGAGTAGCTGCACTAGGATATTGTCAGATTTGGGAGCCTGAGATGTGATAGCGGCCAGGATGGAGTGCACACCTAACATGTCTCCGCATTCTACTGCTAGTCCATAACCGACTGAAGCGACGAAAAAGGACTAGACGGACTGTCCGTGTCACCTCACTCGGAGCCCGGTTCGCTTAACCCATCAGTTCCTATACGGCCGAAGCAGAGCATATTTTAAGGAACTTACACTAGGCAGCACTAAACCAACCAATGTGTGTGTGTGTGTGTGTGTGTGTGTGTGTGTGTATGATTTTTATATAATATTGAAAATTATGTAATTTAAATTTAACTTGACGATGATCATGTTCATTCTTTACTTGTGAAATTAACTGTATAAATAGACACAAATGCTTTAGACATTGGGCAAATAAAAAAAAAACACTACAAACACTCAAATGTATTCATTATACGTAATTAATTATGTAACATTAAATAAGTACATTACAGTGTGATGTGCACATTACTACTACATGGAGGCCTGTTACAAATTCAAAGCTTTGTCACTGGTCTACTTAAAAATATAAAAAGTCTATAGTCTTTTCAGATACTAAAAAGTCTCCTCAGCCTTGGGCTTGGGCCGACGTACACTCGCAGCAAAAATAAGCGCCCAATTCGCACACTGTACAGACAACGCTGAAAGCTAGTATACGCAAATGTAAAAGCGCCTTCGTGGTTTCCTGATTTCTCCCCTTTTATCTCACATTTCGGCACCGCCACTAATATCTGCCACTAGGCGACACTAAGTCCTCCACTAGGCACTAGTGCCGCCTAGTTTATTGCTTAAAATATGCTCTGCACGGAAGTGAGATGATTATTTACCGAACCACTTCTATGTAATCGGAGCCGGACTAAGAGATCCAGCAGAAGAAAGACCCGCTGGTAATAATTGCAGATAAATTTCCTCTCCATCCGTACTGGCCATGACCCTCCGAGGCCGCCTTCTCGAGGAGCCTCTAATTGACAATCAACATTTTATGTTTCAAAACTAAATAAGGTTGCGCTTTGCGCTTCGAGTTGATCGGGCAAATTCTTTCACGCCACCTACAGGTACAGCCGGTGGAAGTCGTCCGTATACACTGTATACGGGTAGTGATAGTAATAATAGTTAATGGTATGATTTAATGTAATAGTGTATTCAGGTGACCTGACCCTCAATCGTGTGTGTACCGGCCTTCTCTCTCTCCCACCCACTCTGTATCTTCCTGTTAAACGTTTATAATTTCAGTTTTTGAATTTATGAAGAAAGCGGAGGAGTAGAAGTTACAACAAGAAGTAAAACTAGAGAACTTGTTTGGAATAATAATTTATCCGATAAATATTTCTGTGTGTGTGTGTGTGTGTGTGTGTGTGTGTGTGTGTGTGTGTGTGTGTGTGTGTGTGTGTGTGTGTGTGTGTGTGTGTGTGTGTGTGTGTGTGTGTGTGTGTGTGTTTAATTCCGACCTGCGCGGCTAGAGTAGGCGGTTATCATATCGACTCTCTATAATAATTGCACGGTTTTAAATCTTGTACCACGCATCTCGTGTGTGTGTGTGTGTGTGTGTGTATATATATATATATATATATATATATATAGATAATGTATTATTTTGCAATCCTCGCTCGCAACAGTATTTTAGCTTCGAGATTTTTGTTGTGTGCTGTTATTGTTAATATTATTTTTGTTATTATGAATGAGGATACGTGACAATTTAAGTAAACTACACACACACACATTAATAACAATTACTTAGGTTGTGGTATTTATTATCTGTTCAACTTTTTTTAGTTGCAAATTAAATTTGAATTAAATTTCGTACCAAGTTAAATAGATTTAATAATGTTTCCTTGCGATAAATTTGTGATTTAAAAACCTTCATTGAACTATATAAATTACATATTAGTTTTATAATAATAACTGTTTAAACAGAACATAAATTTATGATCGAGAAAGCTGCCCCATCTGCTGTTCATCATGGTGCGTCTAACCAGTTTCCATTGTGAGTTTGTCGGATAATTCCTTAATCAAACGATTTTCACGAATCACGAGTCGCTCTCTCTATCTTCTAGCATGCATTTTCTAAGTACGTTCTTGATGAATGACTCTGAGAATTTCAGAGAACTTCATGGAGCGTGTGGTTTGAGACACGTGAAGGAAAATTCATTATAATAAGAAAGTATTCGTCAAAATATTTATGTAACTACAGTATTTCATCGGTATAACGTGCAATTTTTTTTCCTAAGGTATTCTTTCCAAAATTTGGGTGCGTGTGATATACAGATAATCTAATTACCATAATTAACCGTTTCTGTCTTGTTCTCTTCTTCTCCACGTGAAAGTATAGGCTTACAGCCTGTTCCGCCTTCCTTGGTCTACCTATAAACCGTTTCTGTATAATTACAAAACATCGAATGCTTTATAAAACTCTTTACAATCTAACAATGAGTCTCTCTTTCCCTTTTCCATCATTCTCTCTTTCTTCTCAATGTCAGTGGACAGCATGAGTTTCTACGGGTATTTCATGAGGTTTCTCTGCAAAGCCAGTTCTTCAGTCCGATGACGGAGACGTCCTCCTTTAACGACATTGATGAATTTAGATCTTGAAGTTACTTCTCCGTTCACCGTTCCATCAAATAAATCTATATGGATACTTGAAAAAGCTAATTCCACTTTTAGCAGCACTCTTGAGAATGATTATTACCGTTAATTTATTCAAGAAAACTACAACAAAAACCACGTTCGCACAAGTAAGTTGTACAAAATACGTTGTACTGTCTGGAGGCGGTCTGTGATTGCTCTGGGTTATTTGTGTAAATACGGAAAGGGACTAAACTAGTAGTAATCGACTACGATTTTTGCGAGGAATCACATGACACTTCTATCAGCGAATCTTCCATAACGTACACTATTTCAACATTCGGCGCTGCCGCTTATTATTATTGTGTTTAATTTTGCACACTGTTCCACTATTCACCACATATTTTTCGCCCAAGTCTCTGGGAAATGCTAGTTTAGGTAGGCTAACGCATTTTCTTCTATGACAGCCTTATACTGTATTACAAAAATTGTTGTTAGTGTTATTATTAACTAATTCAATTTTCCTTGTTTTTTTTTTTTAGATTTATTGTGAGCCTATTACAGCGAAACTCGGACATAAAATGTCAAAGAACCTATATACTTGGGACAAGCGGTATTACTGGAAAATAAAAGTTATAGAAAATGAAAAGCGAAGCGAAGCTGCGTAGTTAGCTTTGCTAACTTAATAATGCTGTGACAAATAAGAGACAAATAAGAAAAACTGTGTGTGTGTGTGTGTGTGTGTGTGTGTCCACTATACATGTGAATGTCTACAGCTGTTCCTGTCCTATACTTTTCAGCCACCGATTCCTTGACGCTGTCTATCAAGCTGTTCTGAAGCTGTTTCTTCACTCTCCCTCTGTCTACTTCATTCCCGTATGACCGCTGAAGTCTACCAGTTCTTGTTTTAGATAGACTCTAATCCGTTGCTGATCATGTATCATGTGTATTGGAAGTGTAGTGAATGAGGTGAGATATACGAAGCTCTAATATTGATATAATCTCAGAACAGGCTGCAGGGATAACATTAATTTATTTTATTTTTTTTCGAAGGGAAGGTGGAAACATTTTCTGTACAAATGTCCGGAAGGGTGCACACTTGCGGGTTTGGGTATTACACCGGCTCACTAAGAAAAACCACTTCCCTTTCCTCCTCTAGGACACTAACCTGCGACTGTTTGGCACGTTACTTCGGGCTAGCCGCATTGTTTCCTAAAGCTCACGTCTAACTTGTTATTCTTCTTCTATATTATGTTGTACAAGTCTATCTTATTCGTTCGAAGAATCTCTTGTGCGCAGCGTGTCTCGCAGTTTCAGGGGTCCTCCCTTCGAAGCATCGCTTCGACGTTGTTATCCGATGAGATCTACTTATTATTAGTAGTACTAGTATTATTAACAGATTCTTGTTTATGCCTTTAAAGAAGAAGCAACGAAAGTTCCCGAGTATTTTATACCTCCTCTCAATTTATACCCCAGAGACTTAGTAAGACTTAGTCAACCTGGAGGGTAAAAAACGCATCTTCATTTTATAGTAGAACGTACATAAAATATGTATACAAACACGAATTTTATTTTATATTGTATACAAACACGCACTAACTTTATTTCAAGCAAACTGTGTGTGTGTGTGTGTGTGTGTGTGTGTGTGTGTGTGTGTGTGTGTGTGTGTGTGTGTGTGTGCTGGACTATATTATATAATGCGAAGCAAGGAGGAACAGGACAGACGCGTGACGTTGCGAGTAATTTAAGGGAAGTAGTAAAAAAAATCGTCTATATTAGTGAGTATATAAAAGTGAATGAAGGTGAGGAGAAGAAAGACAGAGAGAAAGAGAAAGAGAGTGGGAAGCGAGGTAGTGGGGCGGGCCGCAGTTCGATTTATGGGTTGTGCATTTGGGCTGTCACCTTGGCTAATTTATTTTTAATATAATAATATATTTAGGGGCCGAGACGCGAGCACACGCGCGCGCTTACAGACATTGTCCGTCTGTAGCGTTGTTATTTATTGCTCACGCCGGCCCAGCAGTACAGCTTTCCCGTTGCAAGATTCACTAAACGTTTCCATTTATTTATGTACTTAAACGCAGAATTGTATGTACTCATAATATATTATTACGTGGATTTGTAGTAATACACGTACACAAATAAATACGTACTACTTTTTTGTTCTCCTTCTCCTTCTCCTTCTCCTTCTCCTTCTCCTTCTCCTTCTCCTCCTCCTCCTCCTCCTTCTTCTTCTTCTTCTTCTTCTTCTTCTTCTTCTTCTTCTTCTTCTTCTTCTTCTTCTTCTTCTTTGTACCAAGAGTGTGGACTTGGGCCCGATGCTCATCCGCTCTACTTCTCCCGTACCATTCTAATGGCACAAAAAGGAGTCTGTTCATACTACTGTTATTATATTTTCTTCAGTTTTTTAATTACAAGTGTTGTACAAAGAAATCACGGTGTTTTTGAAAAACAAAAGAGGATGAATATCTTTGACTCGGTGAATATGGGGAGGTCATAGTAGTTGAAATGTTGTAGAGTCTACTCGTTGCGAATTGCGGTTAACGAATGCAGAGCCTTCACTTACGCAGCGACCTTTCTCTCTTGTTGCAATTCTAGAATCGTTAGCGCTCTGGACATGACATAAGTATGTGTCCTCCATCCCATAATTATTTACGTTGTGAAAACTTTCGAAATGCCTAAGAATTCGATGTGGGTTCTCTGTTAAATTCTTGACGATTTCCTGTTTCTCTATAGGAGTGAGAATACTACATTGTCACACCTCCTTCCTTTACTAATTTTAATAACCATTCCAAAATGGTTCTAAGTATGTTATTTAGGAACTGCGAGGATTTTACAAGCACGATCTACCAGAATATTTACTGGAAATGAGAAAGTTACAAAAAGACTTGACGAAAAAGAAAAACAAGAGTCAGTTGTATTGTTAACTAAGTCACGTTGTAACATTTTTATTTATTGTGTCCAACCGATTTATTGTCTGTTTTATACGTTTCAATTTAAAAAGAAATAAATATTAAATTGTGTGAGATTAAAGAGAAAAATAGATAACGCGTGCTTGCGTCATTTATAGAACTTAATTATGACGTACTTTCTTATGGTTGAGATGCATTACAGCAGTGGTCCCCAAAGTGGGGTCCGCGGACACTTTTAAGAAAAAATAGAATATACCGTAATTTTCTACGATTTTTTTATAGCCTAAATTCTAAATTTTTGAATCTTAAAACATTTAGTAGCAGAATCCAGTATTTTTTTTTGTTCAAACTAATTGTAACTGTAAAGTAATTTCAAACTAATGGCTTTAATAATGTCTTAAACATCATGTCCTGTAGCAGATCTGTTTCTCAGCCGAACTGCCTAGAACGCCGCATCAACGCAGAACTGATCGCACTGTTTTAGTCCACGTATGAGCAATGTATCTTGCTTACAAGCACTGTATCTAAGCAAAACGTTCTTCCGTGTAGCTGGTTTTAGGCCTAAGTAGCTGGATTTCGACACGTGTTGCTGGAAAGATAGAGCCGAGGTTGGCAAAGTTAAGAAATAAACTGGATGTCGAAAGTGACTTAATATTGAAATTATCAGAAATTAAACTTAATATACTGCAGAGCTAATTGTTCAAAAGCAGCTTCATTGTTCACACTAAACTATGTATGATATCATTATTATTATAATTTTGCAAGTTAAGAGAGTTTTGATTTTAAAACGTTTTAATTAAAATATAAGAGTTTGTATCGTATTTACTGTTTGTTTTATTTCATAACTCAGACGGGGTCCGTGAAATTTTTAATTTTTTGGGGGGTCCGCGGACTGAAAAGTTTGGGAAGTCTGTGGAACAAACAACAGTAGACTAAAAAAATTATGAAAGAGAAAGAGAGGAAGTGAGAAAAAAAGAGGAGAGGAGAGACAATAAGAGAGAAAGGGAGTTTCAGCTACTTCTGCTTCGTTTCGTTAATTAAATCGTCCGAAATGTTATCAACACATATCCGGTAATAATTTTTTACTAAAAAACAAAGTAGACTTGCCATTCTACACCTCATCGAATTCTTTTTAAAAATCGTACAAAAAAAAGAATTATCAGACGAGACCGACGGAGAGAGGACAGCATTTTTGCGACTTCGGCGAAAACAGGTAAATACCTACCAAAAAACAACGTCTACAGAACGTGACAAAAATACCGACGCTTACACACACACACACACACACACACACACACACACACACACACACACACACACACACACACACAGACGCATCGTATGTGTATGTCACAGAAATGTAAATTTTTAGCCAAGAGTGTACACATGCACACACACACACACACACAGATACGCGGTGCGTTGTCCAGGTGAGGTGACCCTTTGCGTTCGCTCCCCTAAGTAAGTAAGGTAAGCAGAAAACGAGAGGAGAGGTCTGGCCGAGCCGACAGCAAATGGGGACGGGGCAACCCTTCAACATCAACAACAGTCTTCCTTCGGGTCAACAACCCACGAGACCCGTCCCGTCACACACACACTCACACTCACATAGTTTATAATCCACCGCTGCGTCCAGCTTGAAGCGTTCTTTCGTTCATTGAGTAAGAAACCGGTAATCCTATCGACCTTTGTTGTGAAGAACGAGTGAAGATAACGAACCATTCTCTCATTCTCTTCCCCTCCCTACGTTACCTTCCTGTTTATATAGGTGTGTGTGTGTGTGTGTGTGTGTGTGTGTGTGTGTGTGTGTGTGTGTGTGTGTGTGTGTAAGCGTAGTTCCAGGTTATTGTTCTTTACTGTGTTCTATGGAATGGTTTTATTCTAGCTTTCCTTAATAATGGATCTTATTATTCCTCAGCCAGTTAACAATTTGTGCTTTACTTTTAAATATGTATACGTATACTTTGGTAGCCTATGTTCATGCTGTTCAGGCCTACATCTTTGCTGTTGCCAATAACGAACATTTGTCTTTCTTTGCACTTCCGAATGAAAATACACGTGTTGTTTAGAGTTCGCTCTCTCTCTCTCTCTCTCGCTCTCTCTGTCCCTCCACACACACACACACACACACACACACACACACACACACACACACACACACACACACACACACACACACACACACACACACACACACACACACACACACACACACTCACTCACTCACTCACTCACTCACTCACTCACTCACTCACTCACTCACTCACTCACTCACTCACTCACTCACTCACTCACTCACACAGTTTGTTTCAAATAAACTTAACAAAATAAAAAAAATTTGTTCACGTAACCCGATAACGCGCGCGTGAATATGGGTCTAAGGATACAGTCACACTTGTTGACGAGTATGATCACGTCGTGGGCTATAGTGAAGGAAAAACAAATCAGAAATGGTTAACCTTGAAGCTCATTATGGTGATAATGATGATGATGATGACGACAACGGTGATGATGATGATGCTATTTATAAAGAAAAGAGATTGACGGCGAATAAAACTAGAATAAATGCGCCAAATAAAATTCTATTAAACAATGCACCATATATGTTAAAAGTTGTGGACAGCATCACCAAACGATGTATACTTGTTGAGGGTCGGTCTCAACGGGAAAAGTTCTGTCAAAAATCGTAATCAGGTAAAATGAAATTTATGAAAAAAGTTTAAGACAGGCAACTTAAATACTTACATAAAGGCAAAAATTCAATATTTACTTATAAAACAATAAGGTATGACAAAATAAAGAAGCCTATGAAATACACATGGTGCAAAAGAATTAACTCAGAAACCGGAAATAAATATATTAAATTACATATTTAACTGGAAAAGAAGGTTCAAGAAATGGCAGAAAGCCAGTAATTTCAAAGCGTAGCGTGGGTCACAAGTAACATACAGGTTAAAGGAAAGAAGATTTAATGATGAAGATAATTACTACGTTACGCACAATTCGCCTCAATTAACCTAAAACTCAAGCCGAGGGATCTGAATCATCTTGTGTTCCCTGCCAACTTGTTTTCACTTTCGGTTGTGGTTGAGAATATTAAATGAAGGCTCTGTTAGTTGAACGTCATAATCTAAAGGTTATTGCTGACCTTGATTTCCACTGTTCTTTTTATTTGGAAATAAATTGCATCCCGTACTTATGCTGATATTTTTCAAATACGTTTCCCCAATGTCTGCCTTGTCTTTTCCTTCCAAAAGTCTTGCCTTTCGGAATGTTCGTGATAATGTAATTTTGATTCAGAAGGAATCCTATTAACGTATTCTATTGTACGTCAGCACGTCAAACACTGAAAAATCTTTCAATTTAATTTGTTCTTTATAGATTACAGAATGACTATCGATGACATTCATATACTGACGCTGTTGGAAGTAATGGAAGGTTTTGGTACGCCAAGGAAACTAGTCAACTGCACAACAATTCTATGCTAAACAGTGAGACTAAGTTACGATTAGTGGAAGTATTCGCAGAATCATGCCTATGCAGATGATCTCGTTCTGGTTGTCAGGAATTTAACTCTTGTACAAATGTTTCCCAATTTTGAGAGACAGGTATGGCAAATATACCTAAAATAAACGAACAAAAAGCAAATACACAAAACTGAGTGCAGCAGAGGCGAGAACTTTTTAGAATTGTTTTATCGGGGATAATAAATTTGAAGGGGTAGCAAGTTGTACATATCTGGGAACGGATGTGAATAATACAAACCAGATATAAGAAGAAATCAACAAGTGGGTATTTGCTAGAGACTGAACATACTGTGCAAATAACAACTTCATCAGAGACAAACAATTTCCAGATCTATTAAAATGAAGCTTTATAGAATTCTGATCAGGCCAGTAGTAACATGCGATCAGAATCTCAGACTCTTAAATAAAAGGTGTCTCTATTTTAAAAGCCTTTGGAACGAAAGTAATAAAGAAAATTGATGGCTCTGTGAAAGAAGGAGAAATCTGAAGGATGAGGAACAACTATTTAGTAATTCCTGAAGGACTGGTTGATTAGAGCGAGTGGAGAGAATGGGTCGGGACAGGCAACCAAAGAGAATCCTATATGGTGAAGTGGGAGAAATGAAGCGGGTAGGAAGTCGGAGAAGGTTTTTCTGCAAGAGGCGGAAGCAGATTTGGGAAGGATTGGAATCAGAAATTTGAAAAGTCTGGCAGGGGAAAGAATTGAATGGAGGCGAATAGTGGAGGAAGCCGAAGTCCATGCAGGGGTGTAGCGCCTTGACAAAAGAAGAAGAAGAAGTTCCATTTTCCTCTCTTTTCGTGTCACCTCTAAATTTGTTTTCATTTCAGTTTAACTAGTCTTTGTCCCTTTCTGCTACCACACTTATACTGCTTGGAGACGAGTGTTCTCCTGACTTCCATAATTCAACTCCCTTTTCCATAAACATATCACTTTCAGCAGTACACCAAACCAATAATTTCGATAAACCTTTTCTTACCTCCAAGTTGATGTGCTTATTTGTTAATAAATTTGTTGTCTTTCGAAATCCATTTCTCTTGTCACCTCTAATGAACAGCTTGAGTTTTCAATAGTTTTACTTGTAGGTTACAGTGTTACCTAAATCATCCATATTAGTTCTAAAATCGTAGCGATTATTTTGCATTGCGCTCCTCTGAACAAAGTCTTTTACTAGATAAAATGCTACAACACACTAAGTAACGTAACTTTAAAAAAAAAAAGGTTCTTTTCACTTTACCTTAAGACGAGAGGTCAGAATTTCGTCAGTAATTGCTCTTAGCCAAACACAACACGTCACAGGTGGTTACCTTACTTCAGTTTAGGTTAGCTTTAGTTTAAGATCACATCGGAGAGATTTCATAACAGTTTTGTACTTTCGCTTCAGACTGCTCTCATCCCGTCGAAAATCTCGTTAATACCGTTCAGAGCTTATATAATATGGACTGACCAAAAGAGAAGTTCAACAGATTGTATAAGTCTTGTCCAATTACGGGTATCACTACCATTCTTTACTGCAGCTGCTGACAGAGACAGAGAATTATTTGTCAGTTAGTGTCTTTGTCATCATTGAGATTTCACAGATACACAACAGAATTATCCAACTACAGACCTATAACATTACTCAACGTTACTTGCAAAGTTCTTCTTCTTCTTCTTCTTCTTCTTCTTCTTCTTCTTCTTCTTCTTCTTCTTCTTCTTCTTCTTCTTCTTCTTCTTCTTCTTCTTCTTCTTCTTCTTCTTCTTCTTCTTCTTCTCCTTCTCCTTCTCCTTCTCCTCCTCCTTCTCCTCCTCCTCCTCCTCCTCCTCCTCCTCCTCCTCCTCCTCCTCCTCCTTCTTCTTCTTCTTCTTCTTCTTCTTCTTCTATCAGGGACTAGGCGAATCACCTGTTCCGGTTCCAAAGGTTCCTGTACTCCGCTGTCCAACTTCCTTAAGCAACCTGCCATCTGGCATCCTATTCAGATGAGCAATCCATCTCCCTTTGGGCTCTGCAATACGATCTTGGATATCAAAAATGGTTAATGTTTTCATTGTAAAATCTACCCCTTTGTGTGCAGCCTGTAACAGATCGCAAGAATTTTATCTCCGTTGAATGTATTCTATAGTCAGACGTTTGTTCGCCGGAGCCCGAGTTTCAGAACAGTACAATAATACTGGCACAGGCATTACCTTATAAAATTTTAGTCGAGTCTCTTTCCTTGTTTTCCTTAACAGTGCTCTCGACCAGTCGCGCCACATATTGATTGAAACGTATAAAGTACTACCAGGTGTAATATAAAACAGGTTAGTAGAATTTGCGGAAGAAATATTAGGAGACTGTCAATATGGATTCCGAGCGAACTACTTCACAGCTGATCAGACATTCACCATAAGACAGATACGAGGAAAAGGCCATAAGACAGATACGAGGAAAAGGCGTATGAATTCAACATACATAACCTATATAATAGACTTCAGACAACCCTTTGACAGCATTAACAGAAGAAAGATGTCGGAAGGTCTATCATTATCACTTGGTACCCCAAATAAATTGGCACAACTCATGTAAGTGACAATGGTTGGTTCCAGAGCAACGATACGAGTTGGCAGTCATTTCATATCAACATTTCCCATCAACACAGGCGTTAGACAAGGAAATGCACCGTCTTTTTTACTAGTTAACTTAGATTTGCATGCAGTAATCAATAAGATGGAAATTAAGGGACACGTAGGTATAAGAACCACTTAAATTCTTGCTTATGCTGATGATGTAGCCATTATAAGTAGAAACAAAACTCTTTGAAAGAAGCTGTAATTAAGATAGATAGCGAGGCAATGGAGAGTACATAAAATAAATAATAATAAAACCACATATATGGAAATAACAAAAATGTCATTTAATAAACAACCTCTACAATGTGAAAAACAATGAATTCAATCATGGAATACAATGCTTATTCCGTGAATAGTATGGCTAGAACAAAGCTCGTTTTAAGTTAGGGCTAATACTTTCCGGCTTTCAACGTTACGAGAAGAATCCGGGTGAGAAACTTAGGAATTATGCGGTGTCGTTTCTGAGGAAAACCTTCGACTGATGTTTTACAAGATCATGCCGGAAAACGTGTAGAGCGGGCACGTACCTTGGGCAGTTAAAAATCAGGATGTAATTAAGATTCATTACTTGACCTGAATGACTGTTCTAAAGCATAACAGGCGCTAATAGGCATGAAGACGTTAGGACAGAGATATAAGTATGGTCACTCACTGTAATTATTATGGCGACAGAATGAATTAGTATAGAAGAAATTGGGGCACCCGTGTAGTGAGTGTGTTGAGCACGTGGTTACGAAAAACAAATTATTGAGATGACCCAAAGGCAGACGGTACAGTCATTCGAATGGCGTACAGTGATTTGTGAAACAGCAACAGCTTAACAACAACTTATTCCTTAAAAACTGATGACGGTGAGGATGACCATGTAACAAAAAAACTATCTAATCCCATTACATTAAATAATGTAAATATAAAATTATTTTATAATATAAAATTTAGAAAATAAATATGTCATTCAGTGGAAAACGTGTAACGCGAAATGAGGGAGACCTGCTAATTTTCAAGTTAACCGAATTTCATTTTAAACAGACAAAGTGAATCAGAATGAGATATATGGACAAATACTGTATAGATTACTTAGTGAATTGTGTAGTAAAATAAAGAAATAAATAATATTCAGGAAGTACTTACATATAACCCTTTTATTTATCCCCCTGAAGAATTTTTGATTAATTTTGGGGAAAAAATTTGTGGTCAATTTTCTTTTTAAATTTAGTATACATCCGCGGTAGCTGTTCTTAACTTAGTCTTAGGATTTAGGTTTTCTTGTGCAGTAATGTATTGCGTCTTTTAAAGTCCCTATAGTGACACAATGCTAAATTATTATTAAAGTCGTTATTTTCTTTTGCACACAATTCTGCACTACTTTATTTTCAACAAATTGTTCTAATTTATCAAACATTTTATCTTCCTAATTGGTTTCTAAATATCGACGAACATGGGTCAGCAACGAAATCATATGTGTAGCGGTAAGAAGTCGTAACTTTTCACTATTATTTTCTGTGTCAAGTTCGTGGACACCCTCATCACTTTCACAGTTTTTAACATGCACTGTTTTGGAGTGTCCATGTATGAATTATTTTATTATGCAGCTATTGAAAGCCATTAGCAAAATTATTATAATAAATTTTTCGTCTTAACATATATTTTGTAGGTAAAACTTTCGTGTTAACCGATCAAACTGTAATTTAAAAACAGAAGCAACGATCGGGACCTGAGCCATGCTTCGTGTTAACCGATATTTTGTGTTAACCGTTTTCGTGTTAAACGCTTTCCACTGTATTTCATGCCACTGGTAAGAATCCGACGTTCACATTTCACAGACGAAAGGTCATCGTGGTCGACTGTGGGTACATCAACCTAAAACGAGTCCTGAAAGTAAAACTGACTATACTTTGACTCGTACTTCAGTAACAACGACATTATTCATCGAGCTGTAGAGCAATGTCATCAGTGTTGCTTGTATTCCGAGGATCAGTGTACACCGAAAAGGCTACTACTGTAGAAGGAACAGGATGGTACCAGTAGTAACGTGTAAGGCGATGTTTCATCAGCTGTTTTTGACAGACGCAGGAACCGTTAGACGAAGTAAATAGTTTTTAGGTTAGTTTAAGAAAGCTGATCAAGAAATCTTAAAGCATAAATGCTTGTTGTACATGCAGGAAGTAAACTAATTGGAAACCTCTGAAATTAAGAAAAAAATTTGATACACAACATTTTACTTTGGTTGCTTTCATCTAAATTTGGTTACAGTCGTACACTCACAGACCGCTGTGAACACATACACACGGTTAGAGAGGTCAGTATTGTCTCGACATCATTCCCCCGGCGTGTCTTCCTAAGGTTTCACACCGTTTCCTCATTATAATTTCCGATCTGATAATACGACACAGTGATTAAACACTAGCGATAGTGTTGATCACGCCTCCTCTTCGCCGAACACGACGTTGAATTTGTAGGCGTCTAGCGGTATCAGGCAGTCACATCATCACATGTCATAGGCATGCCAATGAACGGGAAACTGACAATAAAGACGCGCGCACTTTCACGCTCACACACGCTAGCCCGTGCATATTTTTTACAATATTCACTTGCTAATAATAGCGATTACAGGGAAAAGTTGGGCGTTAGCTGTAGATGGCTAAAGTAGAGGACTCGATGAACTAAGAATTCGTCCGGCTTTAGAATGCCTGTCCCGGCTTCATACTTTTTATTGGTCGTTCTTTTTAATTAATACATTAACGACAGTTTTCACTCCATTTCTCTTTCAGTGCATTTCATAATTTCACTAAACGCGATCTAATCTGTTTTTCGTTAGTATTAGTTCACTCGTTCACGTATTGAGAATATATAACAGTAAAAATTAGGGAATTTGTTCGTCAGGAATTCGCCCTATTCTAAAGAATCGATTTAGTTAATCATAAGATTTAATTTATACAACTTGTATGTGGCTGTTCCTTGTGGTTCACCGACATACAAGTGGCAACAGCAGTGAATTTATAAAACTCGATCTTCGTGTCATTTCGCGAATTTTTTGTTGATCTTTTCATTCTTCCAAACAGTGTTTTCTATCTCTTTGCAATTTTCTGTGTTGTGTAACAGATAATACGCTAATCATCATTAATAGTATAAAACCCAATTCAAACCCGGATCTCATTGAGCTTTCTTTCTAGCTGTTTCTACTCTAGAATAAACATCCCCAGTTGCCAATTCCGTAAAGTTTCATGGAAAGTCGGTAAAGTTTTTATGTTTCGCCAGATATTTTCCTGACCCCCTTTCCTACCCCCCTTTCAGGAGTTCTTTTAAGCTTCAGTATACCGGCATATTATGTATTGTTTACATATACCGTTCACAATTTTAAAGGTATCGTTTGAATCTTAGGATAACCTGAGCCAAAACATGTTACTGAAAGCCTATTTTTGGTCGTCAGAACTGGAAAAATATTCCGCTGTTCCACGAGATTTACGGAGTTTGAAAATCTTTTCATTTCATTTTCAGTAAGACAGCGGCTGTGAGCTCTTAGGATAAGGCAGTCATTCAACCACGTCAACGATCCCACTCTACCGTCTTCGGGGGAACACTGAGAAATTCAGTTTGTAAGCCCTGTTTAGCCTAATTTTGCTTTGCTTGATTTTTCGGGCTGGAGGGATACAATTGTGTTCAGTGATATAAAAATAGAAACGTGTTGTGGAAAGGTACCGCCTTCATCAGTCAAGCGAATGTTATGAAGTGGACAAATTCTGACACGTTCATTACAAGAAGATTTGTTACGGTACTTGTTAGACACGTTGGTAATTTAGCTTTCGGGGTTAGAATAACTTCCCTAACAGCGCTTTCC
Organism: Magicicada septendecula; assembly: GCA_034769895.1. Taxonomy (NCBI): domain Eukaryota; kingdom Metazoa; phylum Arthropoda; class Insecta; order Hemiptera; family Cicadidae; genus Magicicada; species Magicicada septendecula. Next base: position 120,936,728 of record CM068368.1, read on the forward strand.
CTGTTTCGGTTAAAGAATTGTTTCCTTCGAGTGTAATTGCCAGTACAGTAGTTAGTTACTGTGGCGATAAAAATTCAGTTGTCCTAGGATTGAGGCTAGATGATGTCGGACCAAATTTTGGTAATTTTGCCATTAAGAAAACACTAAACACTAATAACATCAGAAAAATCGGGTTAACGTCACACACTAATAACATCGGGTGTTTTCAACATTGGAAAAATTTTTTAAGTTTCCGAAAATTCTTACTAGCAGGTTTGTTTTTAAAAATTTGACTTCTCTAACATTTGTTTTGATAGAAGTATCTGAACTGTATGAGTTGAAGCGCAGTGGTTTTTGATGTTCGTAGATTACTTCACAGTATCAGAGCAGACGCTAGTGAGAAATATCTGTCCGTTTGTCTGAATTGTTTGTCCATATGAATCGTACATATTATTGTTTACAAAGTAGTGAGGCGGACACAGGAAGCAAGAGCCAAAAATTGTGTATCGAGTCGGACAGCCTGTGGGTAATACAAGTAGAATAATTGTGCAACCGATTACATTTGAGTCAGATAACCTATGTGTAATTTATGTAGACCAATTGTGTAGCCAATTACGATATATACATCAAATGTTGACAAATGACCAAAAGGAATAAGGAAAAATTGGCCTTAAAAGAAGGTTTTCAAGGAATATGTGAACAACGGAGGTTAATGTGGTGGTACGGACGCATACAGCGAATGAGCAACGAGAGATGGCCTAGGATACTAGAACATCATCCACTCAATCGGAGAAGAGAGGTAGGCCTCGAAGAACTTGGAGACACGGTGTGGAGGAGGATTTGGAGAGCAGGAATTTACACGAGATGGATTAGGAAAGCAGAAATTATTAGTGGTTAGGACGTGGCATGCGACGAACGCTGTAGGTTCCCCGCAATATATAAGTACAGTAATCTCCCGTTATAACGGACAGCTGTAAGGAGGAAAGGAGGACGAAAAGAAGCTGTGTCATTAGAGAATATCGAGTCAGTAGCGTGACGTAACCGGCGGCAACAGTCCTGGAAACGAAAGAAAATAATATGAATTATATCACGGAATAAATTGTTTAGTTATTGTATAATTTGAAATTCGAACAATAGCCTATTAGTAGGGAAACTTTAAGAAAAGCATAGGATTGCTTTGGAACTGATGTGGACTTGCACCGACTTGTGTTGCCGGCTCAGACATTGGCAATGTTTTACTGCGTGTGGTCATTGACCTCGTAGTAGTTGTCACTGTACTAACGGGAGAGGGACACATTCGTCCACCCAATGTGATGCCGTTGTATAAACCGGCAAAACGCTCAGTTAGCAGCTATGTTCGATTCGGAACCAACGTGCAGCAGTTACTACCTACCTCTTTGTGTTTTGTTTATTTAGTTATGCGTTTCTCTGTTTATCTTTATTATTATTAATTCTATTATTTGTGTCCTCATTTATTCTGTGTAAGTATAGTGGAGTCAGATCCCGTTGAACCGGGACCCTCTTCTTCTGCCAGCGAAAGATAGAAAATAATCTAAAAATACATTTTAGCTCTAAAAAGAATATTTTGGCTCTAAAGAGAACACTTAGTACTAGGAAAAATTCGAATTAATTTTCAGACTAAGTTTTAGGCCTATAACAACCAGCAACAGCTGTTATGTACCCACGCCACGATCACGTCCTGGCTTAAAGCAGATGAAGATGATCCTGGCTACCATATCATGTCTGAAGAGGAGATTGCTGATAGTGTGACACGAGTGCTAGAAAGTACAGAGGAGAAGAAGATGAAGAAGACGACAATTTTCAGCCAACATTCAAAGCGGGTGAAGTAAAATACCACTTGAACTTTATCACTGAGAATGTTCAGGAATCGAAAAACGAAAACATATTATTATGATATTATAATTTATAATATGAAAACATATTATTTTATTATGATCAAAGAAATTAACTCTGACCAATCTCAAACAAAATTAGTAATTATTTGTAAGCCAGTGAATATGGAAAGTGATTCTGACACACAGCCAACTTGTTCTTGAAGAGGATAGATATTGGAGACGTTTTTTGATATAACTGTGAATATTTCGTTTAACATATAAATGTTCTTTACAATTATTAAGTTTTTATTACAGTTATGTAAACAGAATTTTGAATAAGACATAACTGTTTTTTATTGCTGAACTGCTGTATAGTTTACCTGTTTTATACAAATAGAGTAAAATAAATAGTTTCTATTGTTATCCACGTAGTTTATAGGAGTCATATCCGTATTATAAGCCCTACTTGCTGTACACAGTTACAGAGGGCTTACAATATAACGGACACCTCTGACCAGACCCCCTATTAGCCCGCTATAGTGGGGGATTACTGTATTTAAAACCTGTGGGTCACAACAATATCATAACAAGCCCGTAAAACCACCAAGCGAAAATTCAAAAAAATGAAATCAAAGTCTAATAAAATTATGTCCTCGTATCGGAAAACACCGTAGCCAGTTTCAACGTTCTGACGTGAGTGCTGTGGTCGGTTTTGTAAGGTAGTTTTACTCAACGTCTGTACTTGTCCAGCGACGCACTTTTACATGAAACCGTTGTGTAATTCGAGAATCGATTCGTTGGCAAGACGAAATTAGTCACACGTAAGCCGTGTTTATCTAGTCGTTGTTTAACGGCGATAATGCCCTTCGGCGACCGGTTTCACGGTCTTGAGGCGTCAAATTATCACACCTCGTTCTATCACACCCACGGCTCATACGCATAAATCAGACGGGTGCGAATTCTTCTGGCGCTATTATTTCGCATCGACCGGAACGTATTATCGACGAGCGATCTGCATTTACAAGCTTTATAAATTCATATATTCGTCCCGAACAATCGATAGATTGATCTTGACATCAAGAATCGAATTATCTCTCTTTCTTTCACACGCGCGCGCGCGCGCTCACACACACTCACACACACGATTACAGTAGTTGGGGGAAATAATTATATTTTTTTTTTAACACAAGACTTCTTGTGTGAAGATCGTTGAAAGAAATCGCTGAATTATTTGTCCGTACTTCTTTCTTTTTTGCATCGTCGTAGAAGAAGTAGTGGAAGAAGAAAAAAGGTAACGGTCAAATTTGCAATCAATACGCCTGCGGACCTGTTCGCTGACCAGTCCTGCCAACCGCTACGATAAAACAATTGCCGTAGTAATGTCGGCCGTTTGTTGCAAATGACTGCAATTTCACTTCAGTTTTCGATTGCTTCCCTTCGGTCTAATGTTTACCTTCTTTCTTCGCGCGGATAAATCGCTACGGATTGAAACGTATCATTTGCTTGTGTGTGCGCGTGCGTGTAACACGTTTATTGTTAGGAAATAACGAGTTTCACTCGCTTCATGAGCGCGAATTGAAACATCCGTCTTGCCTTGCCGAAGTATACTTCATTACATGTTTGTGTATTCAATTGTTGCTGAGTTTTTTTTTACATTTTACGTCTTTGAAATATCTAAAACAATACGCACTGCTGTTACGATGTATAACACAATCGGAATGTTTACAGAACCCAGTTGCGGCTGGTGGTTCCAAATTTTGGTGGTTGCAGTTCCAACTGGTTGAGTGGATGGGCGATCGGTTAAAAGACATTAAACTGTCATAATCACAGTTGTACAAAATTATTAGTATAATTTTATAACCTCAAACAACGGATAACGTTTACCTTGAACAAACGTAAATACTAAACCTGACATAACCTAATAAATCAAGAAGGCTGTGCTGATTTCATGACACAAAGTTGCGCTACAGCGCTACTAGCGGAGCGTTGCAGAAACTTTGCAACCGCCTAGCTAACATTGGAAACATAGAGCAGTTGTGAAGAGTAGCGCACGTCCTCCCATATGTTTGCGTAGTAAGTTCTGCCATTTACTGTTGAAGTTGCAAACGGCCTGCAACTACCAGCCTGCGCGCCACATTTGAATTGTACGCGAACATTACCGCGTAGGATCTAATACGCTCTCCGTCGAAATTTATGATACTTTTAGCTGCTTAATGTGTTCGTATATTATTTTGTAGTTTAGTAATTCTATATTGGCGGTTGTCCAACGCTGCAACCATAACAGCAGCCGCCACTGCCAGAACCACAAACGACGAACAACACGTTACAGAACTAAAGGGAAAGTTTAAGTATTTAGGCACAGTGATATCACAGAATGGAACGTTCAGTGGCGAAATTATAGAAAGAACAACGCAAACGGGAGGCCATCCAACAGTATAAAAAGAAATTCCGAAACAAGTGCTGAAATATTCATAGAAACCGTTGCCACCATATTTACACAGGAATCAGAATTATCGACATTTGCCAAAACGTAAGCACAATAGGTACGTCGAACCAGTAGCGTATCTAGAATTTGGCCTTGGGGCGGAAGCGACTTCACACATACAAAATAAAAATACATGTTATACTAATCAATATTAACATCTTTAAAGTGGTTAAAAAAGTGAGGTAACATCCCGAAAACAAATTCCATTAAAGCAAACGGTAATAACACAATAAAAGTACGTGTCATGGAAACACTGGTTACAAGATACTTATTGACTGAACCGATTTTCCTATATTTTATACTTCAAACCAATACGCAAACTCTGTGTAATAAACCTGTTTCTATTGTTTGTCCTCTACCACTGCGATTCCTTTGTGTCGGAACAAAATTTTCAGTCCAGACAATGGCAAAAGCGTGGGGCATAATCAGGGACATGTTAAGCTGTTCTACGCGTGCGGCCGGCAAAAACACGAGTTTCAATCCGAAAAAAATTATGGAAACGCTGACTCATGATCCGACGAAAAAACAACGGCCTGCTCGGAACGAAGCAGACGACGATACGTCGACCGCCAAAGTGCGCTCTCGAACCACTACCGAACTGTAGTGTACGTGACCAGGCTCGAAAAGCGACAGATAAACGCCGAGTCTCAACGGCAGCAACAGAAACCGAAACCTTCAGGGTCACAACAACAGACTTCGAAATTGACCGCAAAGGATCTTCACGAGATCGGTGTGCCGTTAAAGTTTAAAGGTATTAAAGTCTTTTATTAACGGCCTGCCGACGATTATGGTCATCGTGAAGTCGGTTGCGGTTCATATTAAAACAAGTTTAAAAAAAAAACGACGCTATTAATGGTAATGTCTGTACAATTGTACTAATATTTTTTGATTAAAATTTATGACATTTATTTTCATTTTTGTTATTATATTGAGAATTATTTACTCGTTGTGGGCTTGAATCCAATCAAGCCGTCACGAAATCCGTCTCTCGGAGTGGATGTAACCTACTATGGTAGGCCTATACGTTGGTGTCATAAAGACCCTAGCGTATTATCCAATGTTACTAAATGGTGGAGAGGGTGGCAGGGGAGGGGATCTTCTTATATAGCAACATATTCTGATTATCAATCAGTAGAAAAAGGAAGGATCATCATCCAAACCATCATCCCATTGCGCGCGCGCTGCGCGTGAATAAAACGTATAAAGATGGCAACGATTTTGGTCACTAAACAGATGGTGTGTTGCTTCATGTCCGACTACAGGATAGGTCTCATCCTTCGGTAGCCACACAATGAAGAACGTTCAGAAGAAGATATTACCAGAGAAATCGTATGTCGACAGGCGAGGTAGTCCATCAAATGCCGGTCAACCGCACACATATAAACATTCCAATGACAATGGTCTTCGAGAATAACCACGTTTTATTAGGAAAATCAATGCCAAACTTTACGCTTGTCGTATAACGAGGGCTCCACAGGGACTATATCGAGACTCTCAAGTTGATAAGAATTTGCCGTCATAGAATGGGCGATACACCACTGGTATGGGAACCAGTACAGATCTTTGTATAGACTATCAGGTACGCTATTAGGTAATTTTATTATTATTATTATTATTATTATTATTATTATTATTATTATTATTATTATTATTATTATTATTACACTATCAGGTAATTTTACAGTATTCAGCTCGTTGGACATCAAACAACACTGGAACCCATCGGTGTAAACAGTCGGATGGTTCAAAAGCGTTTATATAAATCTGAGAGTCTACAATATCAATGGTATTAGAAACAAATTTGAATTGAAATAAAGTGACGAGTGTATGAAGGTAAACGGAAGTAGCCAATACTGTTAAAAATTATAAACCAAAAGGAACTGAGATGCGTTGAAGAGGGAGAACAGGAGAACGCGAGCGAAGCAGAAGGAGACAAACTGAAGGACAAGGAGAAGAAGAATGTAATACGCAAGCCTATACTCTATACAAAATATTTGTCCATGTATACGGTGAATATGTTAATAACGAACGAATTTACTAATAAAACCGAAAGAAACTGTAATTTGAATTACCCAAACTACGCAAGTTGAAGAGTATCATTAGTATTGAAATACAAAATATTATTTCTCTTAATGTTAGGTCGTTACTGACGTATTCATATAGACACCTTAGGACATTGTCTTTTCTATTATTGACATCGCATGGGCGTTGTTGGCAGAGAGTAGTTTGGATCACTCCCCCCCCCCGAATCTCCAACTAAGAAATTAAAAATCAGTAAGAATTATGTCATTTTATTATCCTTTTAAGGCAGCTCCAAATATTATTTGAAACAGGGAAAAATAACTAATTTTATTATTTATAGATATGTTGTCAGAAAATTGGTGACCATAATATTTGTCACCTCCTTTTTTGATGAACATCCTCAAAAAAAAATATTCTCCATACGCCTACGCATCGCCGTAGATCGTCAATCGAAAGACCTAGCGGTTAACTACTTCAGCCTTTCTCAGTGTGTACCTGTAGATTGCAAATACCTGTCGATTATCCGATTACGTCACTACGATGATTCTCAAGTCCTCTCTCTCTCACTCACTTTCTGTATCTCCCTCATCTGTCTATTGATACCTGGACTAATGTCACTACATGATAAAATAATTGGGGTATCACAAACCACCCATCTTCGTAGAGCACATTGTTTATTTCCTGGAAAGGAAGGTGATGCGTTTGACGCTAAGTGTATTTAAGGGGGGGGGGACAAACGGGACCGGACAGGGGTCGAAGACCATTGTCATTGGAATGTTTATATGTGGTTCTTAAGTTAACCATATAAAGAAAGAAGTCATAAGAGAAAAATTACAAGTTTTCAACTTGAAAGAAAGATTAAAATATTATAACGACGGTGAAAAGAAGAAGTAGAAATAATGACAGATTCAAGACTGGCTAAACAAGTCTGGAAATGTAAACCTACAGGACCCAGGAAGAGACGGCTGGAGGATCACTGAAGGCCGAACAGGAAGCATCTTGTCTATGCTGTGATGTGTAGGGGATGATGATGATATATTTTTAATTTGTGAATGTGAAACTTTCTACTCTAAATTTAACGCATCGGCAGTTCTCCGTACCCCAACATCTTCACTTCGTGAAGGACTTAAAGGCAGCCCAGACTATGTTTGAATCAACAGTGCACTGAAGGTGTACCACTACTAGACTACCAGACATGTAGACGAAGTAAAGACAGTCGTTTTCCTCTGCTTCATCGAGAAAAATTGGCACAGCTGCAAGTGTTGAAATTGTGATCAAGTTTCGTGAAGTACATGTCTTTAAAAGTTTCCTTCTAAACAAATGTACATTTGTTCTCCAGACTATAGTACTATATAACTAGTAACATATTTTTAAGTATTGTCACTAAATTTCAAATACTGTTAATTCGAGTCTGATGATACCATCCTCACTGTCTTACCTTGATGTAACTTACGTATATTAATGTTGGTCCACTATTTCTTTGTAAGTAATTCGTTGAGTTTCTTGCAGGTCTACCATGTAATATCTTCAAATAAATACACTGCAAGTAGGTTTATTTTCACCTGACGCACGTTTCACAGAAATTGTTCTGTATCTTCAGAGGTTTGTTTGAATTTCAATTTGAAGATACAGAATAATTTCTGTGAAACGTGCGTCAAGTGAAAATAAACCTACTTGCAGTGTATTTATTTGAAGATATTACATTTATTTTGGTAAATTGTAATTCTAAAGGCGCCTAACAATATACAAGGGCCTGGAAATGAATCCGCTAATCTGTTAGGCCTATATTTATAATCTGTTCTTTTAATACTGTAATATTTGCATATTTACGTATTTGCATTTTACTGTAACATTTGTACGTTTCCTTTAATCGTCCTCTTCTTTTAAGTTAAAGCGTAGGCTTTCAATTACAGATTCTATGAAATATCGTCTATACATCTGAACCGTTATATTTTAGATTCTTTTTCTATCTGTCCTTTTCTCCAGTTGTTATTTCGTCTTTTACTTGTTCATAACTTATTGCTTAATAAGATTTTTGTTTTCAATTAATATATTTAAAGACATGCATTCTTCATATTCCATGATCGGTCAAAAAGAACATTTTTGAGTTCTCTGCGCAAACGGTCGTCAGTCAACTACCTTAGCCGAACGGTTTGCGCACACAATGCGAAAAGAATTCTTTCACCGTTACCATAGTCCAGTGGAGAGTTCCGGGCGGTTCACAGCCTCTAGTTAGTCTGTGACCTCTGATTTTTAACCGCTCGAAACTCGCCCTCACTGACGCACGATCTATTGGATTAGAAAGGCTACGCATTATTAAGATACCCAGCGTATTTTACTTAGTATTTACGGAACCGACCTATCGCTTCTTCGAATTTGTAATTATTAGCACTTTTCTGCAGTTGCTGTGCGCGGACGTCTAATGCAGTTAATTTCAAGCAGTTTCCTTCCAAAGAAAATTTTGTCGATTTTGCTGTACCATAGTGCTTAGCCAGACAGTCCATCTATTGAAAGCGCGTTGTTGTCCTTTGGACTCCAATTAGGCAGTCTTCATGACCATCTGTTGTCTTCATCCTCGCCCAATTTCTACTACCGACGTTTCATTTACTTCATTTTGTAAAGCATCTCCTCTGTTTTGTTACGATTTCTTCTCTAATTTGTTAATTTTCTTCGTTTCTCTTGTGATCACGAGTACAGTTTTCTTTTTACGAGGGAGACTGTGGAAAACTAATGTTCTCCGCAGGAGGGTCCGCACTCCTACGGTGCGTGGGACTCGCACCCAAAACCACAAACCCTGTTGTTCACGGCATGGATCCACCTAGGGACTCAGCTTTCGCAGTACTTCAAGGTAGTGCCATTTGTACTACATCCTGTGGACGTTCATCTGTTTTAAACCATTCAGCGGGTCCACGTTACCTGTTTTCTGCTATTAATCACGAGTATAGAAGTATTGCTATGCTTCTATGTGAAGGTATCATTGTTGTATTACCTTAATGTTCGCTAACCATGTTTTGGATTCGAAAATCTTTGAAAGTAATACAAATTTATTCTATTCTTTCTTTTATATTGGTAAGACAGTTTTTCCTTTTCTTAATCCTCACCCTTCGATCTCATTCGATTTACAGTTTTCTCATTGTTCACTTAAATATTTCATTTTATTACATATGACAGTCTCTTACTGTTTCGTTCGTTCCCTTAGTCAATACTGTTTTGTTCAGTTTGATTTGCGTCTTCTGTATCATCAGCGTACTTTCAGTAAAAACGAAACGTTTCGTTCCTGCAACGGACTAAATCGTCGCAGGCTCTGCAAACTAACGGACTAAGGACGTTTCAGCTCTGTAAACGGCTACTGTTAGCCGTTATCCTATCAGACCCCTACCCAGCTCCAACACCTGTTGAACCTGGGGCATTCTCCCCAGTGGTAGTCCCGAGAGTTTCCTCCCGCTTCTACTGAGACCTCAACCAAGTACCCGACCTAGTATACCCCGCATCAGCTTTGTTCGGAATAGCATCAAAGTGCTCTATCAATTTCAGCTGCTCTCGTTTAATGTCCAGACAGATCTGAATCGTAGCGTGGCACGCCGCGCCGGTGGACGATCCGAGGCGATATTCTTCTCGTGTATGTGTATGTGTGTATTCTTCTTGTGTCTTCTTCAATTTTGAGATTGTTTTTAACCTCCATCCTGATAGCTCTTGCATCATATACATATTGAATATGTAATCGCCAAAATAAATAATATTAATATTGCCAAAAAATTTTTCCTACAAATATAGGACTACCTACTTTCTATATTGTACGTTTCACAGAATTGTACACACACACACACACACACACACGCCTACACACACATCAGACAGTGAAGAATCAAAATGTAATCGATTTGCTTTTTGTTACACATTAATTCCATCGTTGTAATGTTTGTTTACCTGATCACGTATCATTTATTTATCTATTTATACCTAGCAATACGGTCGTATAGTCAAAGCGTTGTGACTTCACACCATCACAAGTTCGAGCGTCGTATTCATGAATACAAAACATGGATGGATGACTACGGCACCACGGTAGCTGTTCACATCCATAATCTTTCGAAAAACTGGAGGGTACTATTCGGTTCAATCGATTTTTTTGTTCATCTATAAGTCATTTAATCTAGACTTACAATTTCTTAGCAATTTGGATACAGTCCTGATCTTGCGATGTGTGATTTACGGGGAGCGAATATTAAGGAGGATTGTAAAGGAGGACAAGGCTGTAGCACCGATTGGTAGGTAGGTACAAAATCAAATACTGTGGCATCAGGATGTAAGCATCCGATTAGAATGAAAGCGGTTGTGGACAATGAAATTTTACTGCAGGTTTGTCATCATGATGTGATATATCATACAAAAACTACATTGGCTACATTGGATAATACGTTAGCAGAATTTAGATGTATTGTGGAGTTAAACAGGGAAACGAATATGTTGTATAGTTGTATTTTACAAAACAGCAGTTGTCCTCACATTGCTGTATAGAAGTGAAAGAAGAAGGGCTCTCGGGAAGAACGAATAAGTAAAGTATCCTGAAAAGAAAGTTTTAATAGGTACAGAAGGATATTTCGTCGTTCGTTGCAGAAGCAATAAAAGAGAATTAAAAATATAATTTTACAGAAGAAAGACTGAGGGCAATAAGAGGATATGGTACGAGACTTGGCTTAGACGTTAAATAAAAGATTATCAGTTGCAGTCTTAAGATACGAGGCTTACTGAAGACGGACGCTGGTATACAGAAGAGGTGGTGGGTGTCTTCGGTACATGTCACTTACGGCGTCATCTTTGCAGGGAATGTAATCGTCACACACACACACAGCAAATAGGCGGCAGCAATTATGCCTATTCTGCTCCACCGGACTCGGTAATAGTTTATGAACGAGCAAAACATGGTCCGTTTCCATTTTATGGAATCTAGACGAACCATCACAGGCATAAGCGAACGTATCTACAGAAATATAGTGCAATTTCGAATCCAGTTCAAAGAAGAGAACGCCACTTAAATTAAAATGCAAACGGTTATCTAGAGATAAATCGTTTTGGGAAAATAAACTATGCGTTTAAGTAAACGGCCCGATGACAGATAGCAAGCAATGCGCTCGTACACATTTGTTTTTATGTCGACAATCACGTTTATGCGTGTTCCGTACTAAAATTTAACGACGGAAATAAATTACGCAGCCGGAGAATGCCGGCTAACAGTTTAAATTAAATTTATTTCAGTAAAACGATGTTTACTTTCAAGAGCGAGAGAGAGAAGAATTCGGATGGCTGTGTGTGTGTGTGTCTAAAGGCGGAGTGTTATTGTTTCGAATGGAATTTTATCTTTACGGCTGTGTTACGAATAAAATACGGCGGTCGTCGAACTGGTTTGTCTTCGTACGCTCTCTGTACTCACCAACAGGTGTGCACAAGAATGTAACGTTCGAGTAAATTTGTTTGGGTTTTTTCTACATTTTTCTCAGTACGGTCCTACGGACGGGGTTTACGTGTCTCTTTTCAAAAACATTATCGTTTACATTACACACACGGGCGCGCGCGCGTTAACACACACACACACACACACACACACACATCCAGTTGGTTCAATGTCAAAGAGGTCGTAGGATTTTATTTACAAACGGAAAAACGTATCGCCGTCTGTAATTTGATGTGAATTTATTGGGCACTTGTTTTATCCTTTATTTCGTTTTAATTTACTTCGAGCGTTTTTTCTGCGCGTTTTATCGCTCGCGGTGTCTCGCAAATGTCGCTTTCAAAATCGGATAAATTTAATTTTAAAATTTATCTCATTGTCTTTGGGCTTGACTTTGGGGTTAAGGTCAGGCGAATCGGTAAAACGGACGCATATCGTCAGCGAGTTTATTAAAACCCGACGTTTAGAGGGTCACGTGGTGTTATAATGTTAAAGGACTCGCACAAAGCAAGGGTATAACTTCTTTAGAATGCTGCGCGAAAAAGTACAGCGACGCTAAGAATTCGAAATTAAATGCAGAAAAATGAGGAAATCAGGATTGCAGGCATATTTGTGAACTGAAAAAATGAAACAGTTGTTTTTAGAGAATTTGGAGATTTAAACTGCGATAAGTATAAATAAATATTTTGGTTAGGTTATAGGGGAACAGCTCATGTGACGAGAAAATTGAGATCTGAGTGGCAATAAGAGGATAGTCATTTATTTAAAAGGGGTTGAAAAATACATTTTTGTTTTAATTTATTTTTTGTTATCAGTTAAATATTCAGATCTTCCTCTTTAAAATGAAGTGTAATTTATAGGGATTTTTCTTCGTTTTTAACCATAAAAAATTTTTTGAAGTTATCTCACACACGTCATACATGATTTTTTGATATCTGGTGGTTACATTTTGGATTTGCATTTTTAATTATTTTTTGTCTTTACTGTAGATGCTGAGGTTTTTTTTTTAATACGACGATCAACGTATTTTTCCCTCTTGCCATGACTGCACTGACTTCCATACTTTATCAGCTGATTGTAATTATTCTTTTTGGTTATGTTATCGAAGAGGTAAGGTTTACATTTCGATTACATAATAGCAGTGTTTGTTATATCTGTGCAGTTATTTGTGTGTTTTGTGTGTTGTTAATATAAATAAACACACAATAGTGTGTTTAGTAATATGGTGTATGATAGGCCTACATAGTTATAGATAGTCTGTATGATAATTTATCTGAATATGAAACTGGAATTGACTAAGTCGATTTTCAATACTGTGTTTTAGTTTTTAGATTTAATTTTTTTCTGTAAATTCTTTTTTTTTACGTCTGAAGAAACATTTTCTCAAAAACCGTAACAGATAATTTTGATGAAATTTTCGGGGTGTTTATTCTTTTAACAGTACAACACAACACCAAGGAATTTTGTGATAAATTGATATGTCATGATTCTTTGTGTGTCTGAAATGTAAATATTTCAAGTGTTGGAACATACTACTAAAAGAACTTTTTTCAAATGTATATACGGAGATATTTCAAATTCCTTTGGTCACATTCTTCATAACATAGCAATAAAGCAACGGTTAAAATTTGACTGCAACCATTAAACACAGGCTGAGTAAAACTAATCCGTCAAAGTATGAAGAAAAGGATAGTCTAAGAAGAAAAAAAAGCTCATTTCCATTCGAAGTACAACGGGTTAGACTAATGAAAGGGTAAAATCCAAACAATGTGTTTAGATTATATATAAAAAGAACTCTCAGTTTGCTTGTTAAACCGTACGATAAAAATAAACCGATTTATTGATAAATTTAGAAGTGATGAGTGCTGTGTAAGGCAGAAAGAGGCAAACCGAAAATTTAACTTGGACGACACGATAAATAACATTAAAATATTACAACTGCTTTGTAATCCGTCATATTTGGGCCATTTAGAGATGGATTACGTTAGCCGTCAGTGACTTGTATTCACATTCAATGTACGAGAACGTAGGCTGTGGATTGCACAATAGGCTGTGGCCGCTCACAATAGAAGTGGTTTGTTTTTGTTCCTTTAGCTTTTTTAAACTTTACATGTATGTTATTATTTGCCTATAGGTATCAAATGCAACTTATTGCTTTGGCTTCCGCGTATGTGTCAAGAAAGAATTCAGTTTCTACCGCATCACCCGTCTTCTGCAGTCAGACTACATTTCATCCATCTTACAGGGAGATTTCTTCAGGTCGTGTTGCTTAAAAGTTCCACTCAACGATTTGAATTCTCTCTTTGCAGTATGAGTAACACGAGACTAAAAAAGGAAAATAAGGACGTCAGCTTGAAGAAGTTGAGTATTTTCATAAGAGACAATTTATCACTTATCTCTTAAAATTAGATGCAAGTTAAGATGTCGTGTGAGGTGTCTCTTAAGTTTGAAATGAAACGCTAATTTTGTGTTATCACACAAAGTTTAAACCGTTCTATCATTTTGAGTCTGTTTGTCAGGTGGGCAATATCCAGAAGCGATACTTCACGCTAGTGTTTCACTACAAGCTCTGGATTTCTTCTGTAGCCTGGGAATCTCCAGATCTGTATGAATGGTGTCGTTTCAAAAACAGCACGAGCGTCGTCAATACTTCGAGAACTTTTTCCAGAAAAAGTTAAATTTTACTGTTATTCTGCATTTTTTTGTGATCCTCTACATCAGCACAGGCTGAGAACTTTTTCTGAAAGAGAATTTTGTTTTTGACAATCCACATTTTTTTAATTAGACACGTTGCCCATAAGAGCACGTTACGGTTTTTTACGTGCTCTTTCCAACTGAGTTCAGTAGGGCTAACAAGATTCATTTCAAGATGTATAAAATGTTGGTGCTACCAAACCTACAGATAATATAATCTACACTAAACACTAAATTATAAAGAGAAATATACAATTAGTGTACAGCATATCAACCAAATTCTTCTTCTCTATTAGTGAAGAACATTGGAGAATGACTACTTTTTTGTTAAGTTTCTTACTCACTGAGTGTGTCTTCAAGCACCTAGTGATCCTTCAACTCCCACTTCCTCTGTCACGTCGTATACAAATTGCTTCCTTGGCTTCCTCATTCCTGTATTTCCTTCCATTCGTCCCTCTACTAAAGCAACCACGTAGTCGTTATAAGCTATCTGATCATATTCACTATACACTTCTTTCGTATCCTGTTGACAGTTTTCCATGTTTTTTTTTTATTCGTTCGAATCAAAATACAGATTAGTTGTGTTTTAATAACTGTGTCAGAAAACTTAGATCGGTGACATAACCTTTTATAAACAATTTATTGGTAAAATTTATTCATATAAAAATTTATAGGTTTCTTAGTGCACATGGCTATATATCTCGAAATATGTACATAGAGTTAACAAAATAAAATAATCTAATGTGTGTTTGTAGATAGTCATGCGGAGAAAGTGTGGAATTAAGTAGAGTAAGCCAAAAGACATTATTGCCTAGCAGAGGAAAATAGGAATGTGAAGAAATATCAAAATAAGTCGTTACGTGAACCAGAAAAGGCATTAGTGAAGAAATAAAGTCATGTTTTTGTCGTTTAACCAAATACCAATCGGAGGTGGCCTCAGCGAACGATGTAAACGATGTGCGTCACGAAGAAGACTTCGTTAACTAAAACGCAATATTTAATTAATAAAGTTGTGTTAGTGGTAATAATTACAAACAGAAATTACGCTTTTGCACACGACTAAATAAAAACGCTTTCAAGCTTCACAGCTCATCATCGGATCGGAAATATTTGTTCTAAACGCAATTGTAAAGCTGAGGTAGATTATGCGATGACAGAATTTTAAATCTTGAAACCTAAAACGCACAAGATATCGTTAACTGGACGCAGTAACGCTACGCGCAGACACAATAAGTCGACGCAGAGATGCACGTGCGTGTTTTGGGAGGTTTCGTTTTCCAGTTCTTGGTTTTTCAATTTTTTTTTTTTTTGACTGCCTTACTCGATTGTTGATCTCTATTCTCTTTTCTTCTTCTGCATCTTCCTTCAGATGCCTGTTTCGGGAGTGTAGTGTTTACAGGATACGGCATGTAATGGCAACGTTTCCAGCCTGTTTTTAGGTTTATCGAATTTGTTGTGACCAGGTAAACCAGTTGCATAACTTAGGTTTAGAATTTGCAATACATCTTACTTACATTTATATTTCTTTCTTACGCGCATCAGCGTGTTGTCATCGTCATCATCATCGTCGTCGTCGTCATCATTTACCAGTGCTAGATGGGTAAGACACTATTGTCTGTTCCAGCCCTACAGGGTCACACATCCTGCTTAATCCAGCTTCTCCTCCGGCGTTCCAAACCATGTCATCCTCTTGTTGTGTAATACAAAAGCCTTACCTTGCTCGTATTATTTGCTGATTGTCGGTCTAGACGGACAACCCATTTCCTTCTATATTCTTTTACTTTATCACACATCTACTGCCTCTTACTATCTCGTTTCCTCTTTTTCATCACCTACACACTCACATAAATGCACGCGCATCACATG
This sequence comes from Magicicada septendecula, assembly GCA_034769895.1. Taxonomy (NCBI): domain Eukaryota; kingdom Metazoa; phylum Arthropoda; class Insecta; order Hemiptera; family Cicadidae; genus Magicicada; species Magicicada septendecula. Next base: position 120,953,058 of record CM068368.1, read on the forward strand.
GCAGACACAAAACACCAGCTCGTGTATCTCGCTACCGAAAACTAACGAGATTTAGGGTTCATTAAGTGCTCGAATCTCGCCGGGACACACCGAGACCACGTTAAATATGACAAAAAATACATTTTGCGTTCTTCTACACCGAGACCCTTCATTAGCGGGAGAAATTCTAATTGAAGCTATAGTTTTAATTGAAGCAGAAAAAATTGAAGTTTTTTTACAAAAAGAAAAAAATATGTAAAAGTTTTATCAGTGGAAACGATGATATGAAGAGGGGCGGGATGATAATTATAATTTAGATTACAACAGAGAGCTCTCCAGACTGTATTGTTGTTATTCAACCAATAGGAGCGCGTTAATTAAGACGATTGTTGGCGTACATGTTCAACAACAATCGGGCTGATTGTTGGATGGATGGATGTGCGCTCCCGAGAGTAATCATTCTATATTTTTAATGAACTCTTTTAATTAGCGATACCACGTACACACTCAAACAAGCGCATATATACAGACGCGCGCACACCACATTTACAAATATTGTAATAACGTGTCAATGTGTTTTGTGTGTGTGTGTGTGTGTGTTTATTGTATGAAAGCCGGTTACGTGTATGCATGTCGGAAATGCAGTTTACCAGGAGCCGGTGTTCCGAGAGGCAGTGTACAGGAACATAAGTGCGAGAGGCGGAGTTTGTGGAAGCCATATTGAGTTGATGAGGGAGATGGATAGACCTCGACTGAGAGAGAGAGAGAGAGAGATTGTGAAGGATTAAAGAAAAGACTATTGATTGTAATGCCGGTGTGTAGTGCAGTAGCAGAGGTATATATGAATATAACCAGGCGGGGATATCACGTATACATACATACAAATATATATATATATATATCCAATTGGAAACAAACTCTTATCTCGGTGTACTTCAGAAAAATCCTTTTTCCTTTCTCTTTCCCTCTCCCTTCTCTCTTTACTTCCCCGTTCGTCGGCCACTCGTCACTCTCTACTCTACTCCGGCAGAGTGGCAAATTGCAAAGAGCCTACTTCAACAAGGCGCATATCTTGATGATGAAAATATGGATTCCCGCCCAATCCCTTGCGTCCCAACCAGTCCCCTGCGTCTCTACTCTGACACAAAAGTACCAGCTCGTGCAGCTGCAGCTTTCGCTGGGCTGGATACAGTCTCGTAATCTCTCCGCTCGGCTCAGCTCAGTTCTACATAAAAACAGAGACGCGTTTTGTTTTCTATATTCGTGCGCAGTTCCAATGTAAATGTTAAAATTATAGGGAATGCGTTCGATTTACAATAATTTTTATGGTGCCACAAACAAAGCCTCTCGACCCCAGGCGAGAACGTTAGAAAGGGGGCAATACCCACCTCGTACAAGCTTATGCGGGTCAGTTATCAGAATTGCACTGTTAGTAAGGTCATATAGTCAAAGAGTCAGATTCTTAATACTTCAGGGAGTCGGACGGAGCGTGTACGCTTTTGTAGTAAATACCAATAGGAAAGGGATAAAGGGCTACCTTGAAAAATTCTAACATAACTGCCAGTACACGACAGTTCCATATCGTGCACTGCAGGTTTACAAACTCCATGACTAAAACCACTTTATAAAAGGCACTGAAACACACACGCGCGCGGGCGCGCGCACGTCTTTTCTTCTACTGGCGTTGCAACCCAGTATGATGGGATTTAGCCTCTTCAACGGTTTTTCTTCATTGAGCCTTCTCTCACGTTCTTATCCTCGTATTCCTCAGATCCTCCTCAACATCCTCGATCCTTTTTTCCTTGGCCTTCGTCTTCATCTCCTACCTACTGGTCTCCATTTCAGAATTTTTCTGGGAATCTCGTGTAGATCCATCATCATTGTGTATCCCAGCCAGGCTATCCTTCTACTCTTTACAAACCTTACAGTATTAGATACGTATTTTATATTAGCTTATTTTTTAAATAATAACAGATTATTAGATAATTAGATATTATCTAATACTTAGATCATTAGATTATTTATTAGATTGTTAGATTATTTATTTCTTGATTCCTTCGTGTTCTTTTTGGACTGGTCTAAACATTTTCCCAGTATTTTTCGTTTGAATAAACCACACACACACACACACACACACACACACACAAATTAAACATTATTTACGATATACTACTCAAGTGTGTTCTTACTTTACAAAGACAGATTTGGAATGATGAGTTATCAAGATCGACGATGGGCATGCAAGTTAATGTACGAAATATGTCTCAAGTAGGCTAAGTGAGAATCCGCCTGCAAGCGTGCGACATAAAGAACGTTAATGATTCATTACAAGGACGTGACATTACTTATGGTCAAGGTAGAGATATAGAAAGTAAAGTGACGAATTTCACAAGAGTGTGTGGAACGATTTGGAGAACGTTTGGAATAAATGTACAAGGAACATTACAAGTTTTATGTATTATGAATGTGTGTGTGTGTGTGTGTGTGTGTGTTTATACGTTATTTGCATCATAGCCCTTCAGTGGCTTTAAGACTCCTATTTCCTCATTTCCGTAGCCACTTTTCCCACTTCCTCGTGTCCTTATTCCCCAATAGAGGTGTATTCCATTTTTCTGGTATCTCTCACTAAAGCTTTCCAGTTTTCTAGAACTTACATCTCCTTACCATCGTTCTCCCTATGTTAGTCCTCTACCTAGATTTAGAGGGTCCATCATCAACATATATGTGTGTATGTATAGACACTATCAGCCCGTGGGCGTATAGACGAATAGACGTACCGGTATAGGTGTATCGGTACGTATAGACGTATACTTCGGTCCGTGGGTATATAGTCGTATAGACGTGCCGGTATGGGTGTATCGGTACGTATAGACGTATGCTTCGGTCCGTGTGTATATAGACGTATCGGTATAGGTGTATCGGTACGTATAGACGTATGCTTCGGTCCGTGGGTATATAGACGTATAGACGTACCAGTATAGGTGTATCGGTACGTATAGACGTATGCTTCGGTCCGTGGGTATATAGACGTATAGACGTGCCGGTATGGGTGTATCGGTACGTATAGACGTATGCTTCGGTCCGTGGGTATATAGACGTATAGACGTACCGGTATAGGTGTATCGGTACGTATGCTTCGGTCCGTGGGTATATAGACGTATAGACGTGCCGGTATAGGTGTATCGGTACGTATAGACGTATGCTTCGGTCCGTGGGTATATATACGTATAGACGTGCCGGTATAGGTGTATCGGTACGTATGCTTCGGTCCGTGGGTATATAGACGTATAGACGTATCGGTATAGGTGTATCGGTACGTATGCTTCGGTCCGTGGGTATATAGACGTATAGACGTGCCGGTATGGGTGTATCGGTACGTATAGACGTATGCTTCGGTCCGTGGGTATATAGACGTATAGACGTACCGGTATAGGTGTATCGGTACGTATGCTTCGGTCCGTGGGTATATAGACGTATAGACGTGCCGGTATAGGTGTATCGGTACGTGTAGACGTATGCTTCGGTCCGTGGGTATATAGACGTATAGACGTGCCGGTATTGGTGTATCGGTACGTATAGACGTATGCTTCGGTCCGTGGGTATATAGACGTATAGACGTATCGGTATAGGTGTATCGGTACGTATGCTTCGGTCCGTGGGTATATAGACGTATAGACGTATCGGTATAGGTGTATCGGTACGTATGCTTCGGTCCGTGGGTATATATACGTATAGACGTATCGGTATAGGTGTATCGGTACGTATGCTTCGGTCCGTGGGTATATAGACGTATAGGTATAGGTGTATCGGTACGTATGCTTCGGTCCGTGGGTATATAGACGTTTGCTTCGGTCCTTGGTATATAGACGTATAGACGTATGCTTCGGTCCGTGGGTATATAGACTTATCGGTATAGGTGTATCGGTACGTATGCTTCGGTCCGTGGGTGTATCGTATTCTCCGTCTTTCTCGTTGTGGTGCTGGTCTAGACAGTCGTCTTAGAGTTTTCGTATCCCACACAGTTACGATTTTCTTCGTTCTTCACTGTTTCATGAACTTTTTTCAATTATTTACTAGCAATCAGAAAATACATTCCTTAAGCTAATCTGCTGATTAGTGTATACACATAAGAAATGCACAACTAGATGGCGTGATGAGGCGTTCCACCAAGCGATGTCACCTTGTGGTCCTTAAAGGTGGGATGGCCAAAGTCTTCTCAAACTTCTGTTCAATTTCAGGTTGTAGAAGTGGCATGATCAGCGGGTTACGATGGTCGTAAAGTCTTGTATGGTGTCTAGTATTACGTTCATGAACGACTTCACGGACGAATGGAATGTGGAAGTTTGTGTGCAAAGTGTGTTTGGACACATACCACGGGGCATCCGCGAAAGCTCATAGCACTTTTTATTAGCATCCCTATATGATTGATATGTTAGAACTGGTGGCGCAGCCCCAATGCTCGATTCCGTAAACCCATATGGGTTTAAAGACATTTTCTACAGAAATATTTTGTTGCCTATATATTCAAGAAACAAGTGAATTCAGAATGGCGAGTTGGATAATTTGTAGAAGAAGGAAATTTTAGAATCTGTTTCTGTTGTGAGAGAAGTGGTGTTGGAAAGAGTGGTAAACTAACGCCAAGGTGGAGTAGTGCGTAATTGTACTGTACTTTAACAAGAACATATTTTACTTACGGTTTCTTGTAGGATAGACATTTAGCACCTTTTATGTTCTACATGTTCCATAGTTTCCATAATCTTCCGTAGTGTCTGATATAACCGATGCACTTTCACACCGTTTTATAATTTGCAATAATTCGAGTACTAACCTTAACGGCCCCGCTTCGATTCCTCGGCAGCACTGTAAAATTTATATCTATTTTTTCAGGCCCATGTAAATTCAGCCTGTGGAAAGGAAAAATTGCTAGGCGACAGTGGTCGGCAGAGGGCAGTACCACCTTCCTTCTATGCGTGCGTCTCCAGCCGTCCTCACCTAAGCCATTTCAGAGATGATACCGTAAGGAAAGTCATCATCATCATCATCATCATCTTAACGGCTTTAGGCTTTAGTGGCCTGCTCTTATTCCACAGTCCACCTTTTCTCAGGGCTACCAACTTTTCTTCTGCCTCTAGGGTTGTAACCTTTCGCCATTTTCGGTATTCTACTTTCTTCCATTCTACTGATGTGTTGAATCCATTTTCTTCTGTATTCTTTAATCTTTCCATTAACTGCAAAAATATCAAAATCACTTCTTATTTCTTCATTTCTTATATGATCTCGTCTATTACGCCTTTTAACTGATATCAGAAATTTCATTTCTACTGTTTGTGTCTTCTGTTCATCTTTTCTCTTTATAAATCAAGTTTCAGAACAATACAGTAGTATAGGTATTACCATTGTTTTATAAAATTTTACTTCGGTATCTTTTCTACATTTATTTCCCAACGTTCTCCACATCGTCCCACACATTCTTGTGAAATTCGTCACTTTATTTTCTATATCTGAATCTTGATCGTAAGTAATGTCACGTCCAAGATAGCTGAAATATCTTACTTGTTCTATGCGTGTGTTGTTTATACTGGTCATCTCCTATAAAGGCCATTACTTTTGTCTTTGAGTCAGATATGTTACAGTTATATTCTTTTCCTATTTTAAGTAATATGTATATTGCTCGCTGGAGATCGTCTTCTGAAATGGCGAATATAGCTTGGTCGTCCACAAAGAGAGTAGTCTTCAAGCTTTTATTTCGGTTGATTTTAATATCGTCAAGCCATTGTTATTTCCAGTTTTTGAAGAGATCATCTAGATAAAGGTTAAAAAGTAATGGTGACGGACAACAAACTTGTCTTACGCCTTGGTTCGTTTCAATCGCGATAGATTATTCTTCGTCGTCTATGATTATCGCGGTGTGTCTATATAAAATCTTTATGGCCTGAACTAGGTGTTGTGGTATACCTTTATTTTCAAGTATGTCCCATAACTTCGGTCTGATCACTCTATCAAAAGCTTTGTTGAAATCGATAAAGGCAATGTGTTTCTAAATTCTTTTCACGTCGTTTTTCTGTCACTTGTATGGTAAATATGCAGTCTATGCAAGAGCGTCCTATCCTAAAACCATGTTGCTCTTCCGCTAAAAGAGTTTCTGCTATGTTTTGTAGTCTTGTTATATTACGTGCGAATAATTTAAAACACGAATTTAGGAGACTAATACCTCTGTAATTGTTGGTGTCTTTTCTGTCTCCCTTCTTAAAAAGGGAGATCGCTTTCGACATTGTCCATTCTTGTGGCATGCGTGTCTGCTGCCAGCACATATTATATGTAAGGAAAGTACAGTATAATAATAATATGATAATAATAGTTTCCTTGTAGAACTGTCTCTGAAATTGCTTAGATGACGTAGGCCAAATATAAACAAGTTATATCATACGCTTGAAATATAAAGGTTATAAGCATTTTGTCTATTTATAGAAGTAAACGTGCAATCTGTATAAACACTAATTCTATCACTAAGTGACTCTTTCTTGTACCCGCACATTCAAATATGATTTTACATACAAACAGATTATACCGCCACATGTTTTCTACTCTGATAGGACGGAAACACTACTGATTGTCGCTAATTGATTTCCGTTCATCCAGAAACCATGAGCATCATCCTGTCACAGATTTGACAACTTTTGTCAGCAACTTTCTTCTGTTCATGAATCTCTTTTTGTCTACGGAGTCTTTTTTTTGTACGGAGGAGGTATAAAAGTTTCAATGGTTCAACGTTTCCTGCAGTAAATGATCGATTTATTTTTAATTCCGTCTTAATGAAATGCTAGAATGAAGTAAATTAAAGCGAGGAGTTGAACAATGGTGAAACCTGCGATTACTGGAGAATAATTATTGGGAAATCGTCAAGCCATGATGAACATGTTTGAAAAAGTGATGCTAAATTTTGTTGCAAAATCTATAGCTTGCTCTCAACTGCTGTCTAAAAGCTTTCACGGCCGGCCATCTTCAGTGCGAAAGGACTGAAAACACTGACAAAGGCCTCACAGTCTGTGAACCCCAGTACTGTGGCTAAGCCTTAAGGTTTGCAACAGTTACATCTGACCACGACCTTACAGCCCGGCAAACCAAAATATTAACGACTGTAGCTCGTTCTGTTTGAATTAATTTTCTACTTAAAAACAAAACAAAAAAATCAGAAACGCTTCAGACACTTGTTTGTAGTCGTCATTTCGCGTTCAAAACTTACTTTAATTTTTACCCGATTTTCTAAATTGTTGAGGGCAACAAGGCGGTTTCTTCCGAATATCATTACACTTCATTGAAGCTAATGGACATCTGTGTTGTTTTTTTTTCTACTGTAAGAGTTTACTCGATGGCACTGAACACGTGTACGCACCGACTGTTAGTCAATGACAACGTACTCGATTATAGAATACAAAAAATATTTCTTTGTTTTATCGGTGGTTTCCTATACAGTAATGTTAAATCGAATTTCAAAAAAAAGGACGACCGTAATACATAAGGAAAGAGCCATAACGAGGTAACACAGACTATGAGTCATTGTGCCGCTGAAGAGTTTCTTCATTGTGTGCAACGCCATACCACCCTTGTTGTTTACAAGGGATATCGCGAAACATTTCATGAACTTCGGCAAAACTTACATATCAACATAGGTGTGATCGTTACAATCGACTCATCGTTGCAGCAATTTTCGTTGTTCAGTCCTCTACCGCACATTGATCTTCTTATGCCCTCTATCCATGTTTTCTTGGGTCTTCCTTTCTTTCTGTGCTCTCTAGGTATCCGTCTCATTGTTTTCTTTGGTAGTCGGTCTTGTCCCGTTCTTTCTACGTGTCCGTACCAGATTAATTGTTTTTCTTCAATGCAGTCGACGGTTGTCTTTTGTACGCCCATTTCTTCTTTGATCGTCTCATTTCGTATTCGCTCTAGCCTTAAAGTTCTAGCAGCTCGTCTCAAAGCATCCATTTCTATGGCTTCCAACTTTCTTTTTACCTGTTCTTTTATTCTCCGTGTTTCGGATCCGTACATCAACGTTCTATAGAATCCCATTCAATTATCAAATTATTTGTTTGGCTTTGTTTATTCTTCTTTATTGTATTTCAACATAATGTGTTCCTTCTTCGTTAAAGTTTAAGTAAGTGTAGCTGTTGCATTTCTTTACACGATGGTTGTTTTCTAAGATTAAATCTGTTGTTTCTTCTCCGACACACAGATACTGCGTTTTTTCTATGTTCATCAGTAATCCCCATTTTTCATACTCTTCCTTTATTTTCCGTTCATATAACGTGTATACACATACATAAACACACACGCACACACAAGCACACATACACGTGTGTGTGTGTGTGTGTGTGTGTGTGTGTGTGTGTGTGTGTGTGTGTGTGTGTGTGTGTGTGTGTGTGTGTGTGTGTGTGTGTGTGTGTGTGTGTGTGTGTGTGTGTGTGTGTGTGTGTGATTCTTACAATTTCACAGTGTTTAAACGCAATAAGCAAGTCAGTCGCTACTCGTGCTGTCGACGTTGTATCGACGTAAGCCATCAAGCAAACGCCTGTAATTAGCATTGTATGTTCTCACACATAACGACAAAGTTTACAATTTCCGGTAATTTAATTCCGACACAAAATTATTTTAATTTCATTACGTACAAGACGATAAAACGAACGCTGCTATCGGCTAATATTTGTATACGCCGTTATTATATTTTCACTTCTACTCGGAAATTGACTCTAAAATTACACTTAATGTAACTAAATTATTTGTAATTTGAGTTGCATGAAACGCACGAATTTTTTGTGCTAATAATATCAAAACACTAGTTTGAACTCCCCCCCCCAAAAAAAATCGTCTAAACCATTCAATACGTGTACTTTTAACATTAATTAAATCCGCAATTTATATAGAATCGATTTTCCAGTCTTTTATGGAATAGAAGTGATGTTGGGGTCAAAGGGTTTATATTAGGCCTAAAAATCTAGAATTGAATGTAATTCCAGCATAACTGTTTAAAATTTTCTGTATTGTGGGCTTACGAAAACATTTCAAACGCTAACGAGTAAAAGAAAAATTGTGCAAAAAAATTAAAGCAACAAAATGATATAAGATTACTATTCCCGCTAAACTGTGTAATAGATAGAAACAAAATAATAGTCACATAAACTTATTGTAATACTACTGTATTACAGTTTTTTAAAGGAAATAACGGTCTTAGTGCCAGTGGTCACTAACTTTAAAGGAAATAACGGTCTTTCATCATCATCATCATCATCATCATCATCATCATCATCATCATCATCATCTTCTTCTTCTTCTTCTTCTTCTTCTTCTTCTTCTTCGTCTTCGTCTTCGTCTTCGTCTTCCTCTTCCTCTTCTTCACTGATTTTGCTTCCTACAGATTATTTGTTCTTTGTCTCCATAATCTTCAGATGTGGAGGAAGAACTTTGGAATTTTCCTTTTAACAGTCGGTAGTAGTCAGTATTTATCTGGGATTAGTTTCAACGGTCGGTACACCGTATTCTTAACGTTTTTATCCAGCTGGTCATTTTTAATCTTTAACTTTATGTCGGCGTGTAGCATGTACGAGTACTCATAAGTCCACGATTCCGTGGATTGGAAACGATTCTATAGATAGCAACTGGTAACACAAGTGCTTCCAGCAGCTTCGCGTTCTTTTCTGACGTTACTAATGGTATTAACACTACTAGTTTTAGTCAGTGAAGCCTGTAACATCTTCCTGTTACTGACCGCGCCGCTGACCATATACTTCCATTTTGTTATGGCTGTTATTTAATTTTCGAAAAAACTCGTAGGCCATGTTTCCCACATGATCTAATGCCACAGTTAAAATTATATCCCCCCCTTTGTTTCTGTACCGTATGTGCCAACGTTATCAGTTGGCGCTCTTCATTAATACCTTATTATAAATGAATCATGCAAGCTGTTACCTGCAGCATACTACAGTGTCCTCATAACATTTGTCATTTGATTCAACAACATACCGCAGTAAAATAATTACGCGTTCTTAGTTTCGTCCTATAAAAATTATAGGAGTTCTAGTTTCGTCCAATTTCTTGTTCCTTCTTCTTCTTCTTCTTCTTCTTCTTCTTCTTCTTCTTCTTCTTCTTCTTCTTCTTCTTCTTCTTCTTCTTCTTCTTCTTCTCCGCCTCATTCATTTTCTTCTTTTTTCTTTTTCTTCTTCATACATAGTAACGCAAATAATTGTTTCGTTTTCAGACTATATTGCAATGTTACAATTTTTCATAAACATCACTACTTTAATTGGTTTATATCTTCTCTTGGTTTACATTGCTGTCCAACGTACGGTAGCTTTTATTGTTCTATTATACACATTCACGCTGTTACTGAATATTCAATGTTCTTTATACTCTCTTTATTCTCTCTCACGAATTCCCTCCTGTCTTTTTTTCTCTTGTAGATCGTAAACGCCCAATTTCTCTTACTTTGTTAAAATACATGTGTTTTCTCGCTAACAAAAAGCGCATTCGCAGTATTTCTAAATTAGTTTTTAAAATCACTTCATTTTTGTTGATTTTGTTTCCTTGGAATACATCTTGCGCAAAAATCACTTAGGTACTCTCCAAAAGCAGAAAAGAAACTTTTTTTCTCTCTCTGGAATTCCCTTTCTCAGCGTGTCCGCGTCATGTTTTTAATGCGGTATATGTAAAGTAGAGCTTTATTTTCGAAGATGATATGAAAAACCATATTATCCTCGTGAGTCTCCGTATTTATTTCTTTATATGTATTTCCGTTTACCTGGAGACTGCTTGTCAAGTAAACCGTTTCTATCGATTTTAATTTAGTACTTAATTGTTGCGAAAGAGACCATATTTCCTACACGCTATGATACAATACAATCGCTTTACACCATATGCCACACAATGTATTAATGTAGTACTTTCTTTTCCTTCCTGCACTGATATTCCAATTTAGGTATCTTTATCCCTTCTACCCTCGCCCTCTGTAACTGTATAGTGTTATACGTTAATTATAATCCACGCAAATGTTGAACCAGCACTGGTTTCTCAGTTGATTCTTACACATCGTTAGACGCCCATTTACACAGTTGCGCCGAGTGTTCATCTCGACATATAGAAACGTTTTACTACAAAACGAATGACATCATTCTCCACTTCAGATAATGAAGCAGGTCCCTAATTAGGCATCGGTAAAAATTAAGTCACTAAAAATAGGAACAATAATATAGAAATGTGTATATGTGTGTGTGCACGCGCGCGTGCGCATGGGTCCGGGTCAATTAAAACGCAGCAATTAATATGTAATAGAACTAGAATGTGTGATACCGTCTGGACAAATACGAAAACAAAATAGACGTAGCAGGTCTTAAAGATACCAAGACGACGGGTTTTTGGAAGACGGAGGAGGGAAGGTCTAGCTGAGTACTGTGAAACAGAAGTGGTCGCGATTGGCTCTGAAAGGAAATGAACTAACGATCGTGTGGTGATGATGATGATTACGATGATTGTGTGTTTGCTCGCGCGCGCGCGCATGTATGTGTTCACTTTTTTGGGAAAATTACTTCAGAATTACTAAGAAGATACTACGAGGTCTGTAAAGTAATGAGACTAATCATGTAGCAGTCGATATGGCAACATTGTAAGGTTTCCATTAACACAGATGGTTAGATAAACAGATGATTGATATTGGGTATTAATATTTATTGTCTATTATTGCTACATGAAACGTAAACAAGCTTTTCGTGAAGTGAATTTTTGTTGTGGGTTATAAAAATGAGTGACATCAATTACGAACAACGTTGTGCAATCAAGTTTTGTGTTAAACTCGGGCACAATGCTACTGAAACTTTCAAAAAATTGACAAAGGTGTATGGAAATGAAGCTGTGACCAGAGCACAGGTTTTCAGATGGTTTAAAACATTTGCAGATGGCCGGGAATCAATTAAGGGTGATCCACGCTCTGGAAGACAGTCAACGTCAAGAACTGACCACAATGTTCATCGAATCAGGGACTTGGTGAGGTCTGAGCATCGATTAACCGTCAGAATCATCGCAGAACAACTAAATTTTAACCACACTACAGTTTATCAAATTTTGAAAACGAAATTTAGCGTGAACACCTGGATGCTGCTGTATCATGACAATTCACCTTGTCACACAGCACTCTAGGTTAATGAGTTTTTGTCAAAGAAAAATATCCCCGACTTTCCTCAGCCATCTTATTCACGTGATTTGAGTCCCTGTGACTAACTTCTCTTCCCGAAATTGAAAAAACATCTCAAAGGACACCACTTTGGGACAACAGACAGCATTGAAAAAATGTAACCGACAAATTAAAGGACATTCCGATTTCTGAGATCCAGCACTGCTATGAAGTGTGGAAAACCCGTCTAAAGCGCTGTGTGGCTTCCCAAGTGAACTGTTTTGAAGGCGATAGAGCCTACATATAGTCTGACTATAAACAAAAGATTTTACTGAAATAGTCTCATTACTTAATTTTACAGACCTCGTATACTTCGAACCGGCATAATTGAACAGTAGGTGATGAGAAGCATTTAATTTGTCAAAAGATCTGAGAGTAGATGAAAAGAATGAAAGTATTTTGGGTGTACGTCGACTGGCGAACGCACGCACACCGACACACTGTATTGTCTAAAATGATTATGTTCCCTCCATTACACATTCGAAGGGAAAAAGAGTGGAGGGTATTGTTTCTAGCATGTATGACGTCACGCGTGCAGGGGTTGCTATGGTGATGCGACCATGCGTTTCCCTCCCCGCCGTGTCCATCATCAGCATTATAATTCTTTCTCGCACTTAAAAAAAATATTCAGAACCACCCCCTCCCCGTCTGCTTTCTTATGTCTTTCCAAACACAACCACTTTACAAAACAATTCATCCCGTTGCACGCGTCTACCGAGAGCACGGTAAACAACCCTGCTTCTCTTCGCTTAATGAATTCCGTTTTGAAAACGCTAGATTTATAGCATTTTTATCGTATGAAATATGTAAGATACGGATTACTTCAGGATGCAGTTTTCTTATGTACAGTAAGATATGTAGATCTATTTTCTCTTCTTATTCGATGAAAACTTCTTCTACTACTACTACTACTACTACTACTACTAATACTACTACTACTACTACTACTACTACTACTACTACTACTAGTATGGAACATTACAATTTATATATTGAGTATCTAAAGAGTACTCCACGTAACAATCGAATAAACTACCAGCTAGGTAGTGGGATTTCTGTGTTGGTCACGGTAAGTCCCTTTTGTTGTACAATAAATTTTTATGTAAGAAGAGAGGAGGAAGACTTTATGGGGTGGAATAAATACTAATAAAACCATTGATTTATTAAAAACAAATTCTTTAAAGATTGAAAAGAAATATGAATTGAAATGTCACTTTTTAAAAGAAACTGCTTCACAATCATTAGTCATATTGTACGGATTATAAAAATACACATCACAATATACAAACAACCACATAAACAAAAATGTGTAAAGATACACAGGCCTATGAGATACTTTTTCTAGATACTTGTGTGCATAACATAAACATTTAATTTGCACAATAAAATTTTAACATGTTTTACATTCTACGCTTAAAAGTGAAATGTAGTCTTTAAACATTTTTTAAACGCTAACATTCTTTGCTGAATATTCGCAAAATATAGTAAAAGTAACTGTGCAGTAAAAACTTACCAAAAGTCAGCCAGCTATCTGACAGAAAACGCAAAACTTTCCACCCCACATGTACAAGATTTATTTTTAAATTACAAAAAAATTCACTCTAATTTATTCGCCTTTTTGTTCTTCGTTCTAAATGGAATCGTCGAAATTATGTTTAGCACACACACACACACACAGACGAATATTTACTCACACACGTGTTGTACCGTTGGCAGGTTATAAATTCCGGTGATCTATTTCGGCAGTTGGTGTTTGGATAGTGTCCTTACTTGGAATTTTGTAAACGGAAAATCCCATTGTATAACAGTAACTGCTAATGCAGTGATAATGATGTTACTGTAGACTATTGTAACGAAATTTTGTTAGGCCTTAACCCATGAACAACCCTGCGACAAAATGCTCGTTATAACCAAGTCTCTAATGCTTTCCTACTCGTTAAAAGCGAGTTTAATTATCATTACTAATATACAAAACCAAACAAATCTCGTACTTTTGCTCGTTACATCCGAGATCTCGTTACAAGCGAGCTCTTTATTCGTGAGTTCCACTGTAGTTTGTTTAGTATCTTTGAATTCCTATTCTTAACTCACACGATTACTCACGTAGCTATCTGTTTTGTCACTTGAACGGATAGTTAAACAACATGATATTCTTTCGGGATACCCAAAACCCGGCTAAGGGAGCGTCACTATGTTGCCATGTTTCTTCATACTTTCCACTCTTACAACTAGTAACCATCATTTTAAACACAACTGTTTCTACAATACTCGGTTCGCTATTTTGTTATTTTCTGGTAACCGTGTGCCCTAGTGAGCGAGTCGCCTCCCTGCATTACATTTATAAAGCGGGTGGTAAGCTTTCTTATAAATCCTTAAATTCGTAGTGACCGTCAATCAATGAATTTTTCAGGTAAAGGGTTTGTGAGGATCGGTCAATAAATATAACACAAATTTTAAATTATTTGTGTCGACGTTTCGACAATATTTATTGTCATAATCAGGACCTGTGTATGAATACAAAAGAAATGTCAAAACAACAGAACAATTATGTTTGAGTGAACGTGTTTGTGTATGTGAGTGTGTGCGTGTGTTGACAGGTATATGTATAAACGTTTTTTGTACCAAATCTAATATTTAATTGCTGATTACTGCTTTTATAGTTAATTACAAATACCATTACATTATGAGTAATTTAAATTGTCATATTCTATAAATTAAGTTCTATGAAATTATAATTTTCTCGTTGTATTTAAAGAAAACATTTGATTTTGTAAAACAAACTGTGTCAACTCCTTCACATATACAAGGATACACACATGGGCATGCGCACGCTCGCACACTCACATACACAAACATCACTCAAATAATTGTTCTGTTGTGTTTGACATTTCTTTTGCACATCCTGATGATGACAATAAATATTGCCGAAACATCGACAAAAATAATTTAATATTTTTGTTATATTTATTGACCGATCCTCACAAACCCTTCACCGGAAAAATTCTTTCTTATAAAACTTAGTAGAATCTTAGTAGGATGTATTTTGAATTCTTAGGTCCCTCATTGTTTGTCGCATAGAAACGGACCATATACTTTTCTAACTCATTTGTCATGAACTTATTTTAAGAACGGGAAAAGTCTATAGTCATCTTCTATCTAACCAAGGTCAGGTATGTTACCTGTACCGGAAACATGTCTGTCGTTTCCTTATTGGTTTCTTATTCTTTTGTGCTTTATCACTTATTCGTGCATTTTGCGTTCCGTTCATACATTCATACTAAACGTCTTTACCTTTCTACACAGTATGTACCGTTTTTCTACTACACAGTATTTATACATCACACTTATATACTTATTTCCTTACCTTCGTGTTTCTGTATCCTTCGTGTCTACCAGTAGCCTTTCATTGCTTTTACAGGACTTCGTATTCTTGCTTTTTCTTCTTTCTTCGCCAAACAAATCCGACACAACCATATGTTAAAACCGTTTGTGCCGTCATATTATTGATTGCATATTGAAGTTCTCTCACTCTCTCTCTCTCTCACTCACACACACGCGCGCGCGCGCAAAATTTAATAATAAATAAAACTTTTCAACGAGAATATATTTTTTTATTAAAATTGTTTACAGCATTTCGATGGTTTTAACTATTGACTTAAGATTTGTTTGAAATAAAGTTGAAAAACTACTGTGTTTTAATGATACAGTTAACAATAATCTCAATTTTTCTTGTTAATATTATATTAATTATTAAAGAAATATACTGTATTATAAAATTATTAACTCAGTTTTCTCTACGATATTATTTTATTTTGCTATTGAAAATACGAATTCTTTGTTTATTTCAATATCGAAAGATAACAGTTGCAACTATCGAAATTGAAGTATAATAATTTAAATAAAAAATATTTTATAATTGAAAAATTTTGTACCCAAGAAGAGATGGTCCGACCATTTTGGAGCCGGAACAGACAAAACAGTTTAAGCCGTGACGAAGAAGAAGAAGAAGAAGAAGAAGAAGAAGAAGAAGAAGAAGAAGAAGAAGAAGAAGAAGAAGAAGAAGAAGAAGAAGAAGAAGAAGAAGAAGAAGAAGAAGAAGACAAATTTTGTTTATTATTGAATAATTAAATAATTATTGAATATTTACGGAAAACACTCAAAGGAAAGACCACGAAAGAAACACAAATAAAATTCTATAAGATGATGGCAGTCACCATGCTATTATACGGGTCCGAATAATGGGCACCATGAAAGAAAGATTACAGACAGATGGAAACGTCTGAAATGAAATATCTTAGATCTGTGAAAGGTTGTATAAGATTATATCACATAAAGAACGAAGATATAAGACAGGAATTTAAAGTACAACCAGTAACGGAACTAGCGAAAAACTATAAAAAAAGATAAAAAGAGCATGTTATGCGCATGTCTCCAGAAAAATTCCAAGAAAAATCCTGAATTATAAGCCACCCGGAAGAAGAAACGTTGGTAAACCGAGACGGAGACGGAGAAGCCGGAACAGGCAACAAGCCTAATCCTGGACAGATAGATGATGATGATGATTATTGAATAATTAAGATAACCGCAAAAGTAAAGTGAATATTGCTCACTTTCTGAAAGGTAAACAGATTACCTACTTAGGTTAACTTTTTGAATAGAGAATTGTCACTCGTGGGTAAGTAATTTGGTAGCCTAGACCATCGCCGAGGGAAGAATGGCCACCTAAAAATCAGATTACAAGAATATTTTGTAAGCGACGGGAATCGAACGTATGTCGCGTAGAGTAGCAAGCCAACATACCACTCCGACGTTTAGCTTCTGTACGGCGGCGCACGCCTGTTACTTGGGCACGGATACTTATTAATTAATGTAGATGAAACTGCCAAGCGTTAAAGATCGTCTTTAAATCACTCAAGCAATGTTTTTTTTTTTTTGAACCAGCAGTTATTATCTCTATATAGTAACAAATAGTATAAACAAAATTGCTAATAACAGGCTACAGTCGAATCCCCCACTGCATCAAATCGATTGTGACCGCTATATTGCGTCATCAGAACTCGTTTCACAGGCCCAATCCACCTAATCAGTGCAGTTTTCCACAATCACCTGATAGCGAGGCTGTGTGTTGAACGATTTCAGCCAAATCGACAAACCGCAGACTAAATTGTTTCATTTTATAGTAACAAACCATATGAAATGACAACTCTCTCTCTCTCTCTCAGTCTCAAAATCTGTTCTAGTTCTAGAAAATAGAGGTATTCCATTATATTTAATACAAGTGATCAAGAGTATGTATCTAGGGAGCAGGATAGAAATAAAGCAACGGAACCCCATCAAAATGAATGGAGGCGTTAGACAAGGTTGCACTCTGTCAAGGGCTCTTTTTAACCATTTTTTTTATGGAATTGTTAGGGTTTGGCTTAACAGTGTAAATGGATGAATCAGAGTTGCAGGCAAAATGCTTAAGACTCTTGATATTTGCAGATGATCAGATTTTATTGGCCACAAATGAAGATGAGCTACAAAGGATGCTCCACTCCTTAAATAACATAGCTAAAGAATCTAATTTGGAAATATCTGACAAAAAACAAAATGTATGGGAACATGGTCAGTTAGATCTAAAATTGTTCTGAATAGTAAAATTATAGAACAAGTCTCGGAATTTAACTATTTATGCTCTAACCTCTCATATAAAAACGAAGAAGATATTAATGGGAAAATTAATAAATTTAACCAGATAACAGGAACTCTTCGAGGTGATCTAAAACGCAAGCCAAGGATAGAGTCCATAATACAATTATAAAAATCCATAGCACTGCCTACTCTTACTTATGCTTCAGAAACGTGGACAATGTCCGCTAGACAAATATCAAGGATTCAGGCTACGAAAATGAAACTTTTGAGTGCCATAGCTGTGTACACAAAATCAGATATGAAAAGAAACACTCAAATAAGAGAGGAACTGAAAGTTGAAGAAGTAAACGGAGTCATCAGTAAGTATAGAGAAAGCTTGAAACAACACATTAGCAGAACGGGCAGTGAGAGATTCCCCGTGGTAGTCTTATTGTATCAGCCGAAAGGGAAGCCTGGGAAGACCCAAGAAGAGATAGTCCGACCAGTTTGGAGCCCGAACAGACTAAACGTCTAAGCTGTGAAGAAGAAGAAGAAGAAGAAGAAGAAGAAGAAGAAGAAGAAGAAGAAGAAGAAGAAGAAGAAGAAGAAGAAGAAGACAAAATCTGTCCTGATATCTAGTGCACAGCGACTGACACAGTTCTTTCGTTATTACGGAACACACAGTTGGATGGATCAGTTGTTTGCATGCTCGACTGTGAATAAAGATTTCACCGCTGTGGTTTAAGCCCCTCCGATTCCGACCTCTTTGCCAACGTGATATTAATACAGTGTGGCCACGTGTTCCACGTGCAGTCGATTCGCAGGCAAGCAAAGCAGTGGAATCTGCACAAGAACACGCACAAGACGATCTGTCACTATAGTGGAGCACGTCGTTCCAAATAATTATAATTCCAAAGTAGACCAACTGTTTAGAGGTCTGGTGACATGAAGTGAATCACAAGCCTATTCGTGTCGGAGTAGTGATGAAGCTGAGGCTATAGGGAATGTTCACAACTACAGTCTGACCTGCAGCTCCTCCTTCGGCTTCTTCTTCTTCTTCTTTATGAATATTGTTCCATAAGTGGAACTGGTTTCGAAGTCTTTACGTTCAACATACGAGGTTTGGTGAAAAAGTTCGTGCAATTTTCCACCGCTACAAGTATCCGATTAAAAATTTGTTTTTATGTGATGTTGGTAGCCTACATATGTTAGTGACATTCGTCTAAAATTATAGCCCTATTTTATGCATTTGGTGCATAGTTTGGATTTAACAGCTAATTGAGTAAGTCGTCCTTAGGTGTATTAGGCGATTTTTTTGTCATTCTACAATGTAAGATTGAAGAACATAGATTAAATTTTGTGTAAACTGTGGGATAATCTGCTCTATCCTGGTAAACGTGCCTTCTGTGCAAGAACAAGCGAAGACTCCCATCGTGGTTGTCAGATGAAGATTATGTTTCTGTGTTCCACGAAATTTCAGCGCTAGGCGCAATGGTAAATAAAGAGTACTATTCGGACATTTTACGCCATTTGTATGAAGGTACCCGTAGAAAGCGGCCAGATTTACCTTAGAATAAGGTGCAGTCCGATAATGCGCCTGAACGCACGTCATTACTTGTTAAGACTTTTACCAGGCTAGGCAAAAGAAAACGTCATAATGATAACACGAAAACAGCCTTATTCACCAGCTGTGTCCTAACGCGATCTTTCCTCCTCCCAATAGTGATAATTTCCTCAAAAGGACGACGTTTCGCGACCATTGAAGGCGTAAAACGAAACTCGCTAAGCGAGCTCAATGTTGCACCAAAAAGTTTTGAAATATTTTGAAGACTCCAAAACGGCTGGCCTTACATTCGACTTACATTCGACTGAGACTACTTTGAAAGGACCAGTATAAGCGTCGATGAATGAAGACATAATTTTAAAAATAAACAACACCTGCATGAACTTTTTGAACTTCAAGCCTCGTACACGAATTGCTTAATTTGCGTAACTTTTTGTCATCTCCGGATGAAAGTATTTCGTCTTTGTTAGATACAACGTTAATCTATGTGGCAGTACTGAAGACAATCGATGTGTCAGAATTGCTTCTGGAACCACTACCACTCCTTGAATCTGAATTTGAACCGTTTTCAAAATTGTTTAACTAAATACTATGATGTAATATTTCGAGTATACGGTTTACAGAGCGTTTTATTTTTAACGTCTTTAGCGAGATGTAGCACAGCTTGCTTCCATCTTTCCATCTTCGCCCCACCTCGGGAAAAAGATAATTTTGCGAAATTTTGTTGCCTTCTCAGGTTTCCTTTTTATGTCTTGAGCGCCACCGATTTAGTCGTTTTATGTTTTCGTCGAGCGTACTCCTATGACTTACAGCAAGAAAGGATTCTGCTAATAAACCATTTCGCTTTTGTTATGCGTAAAACATAGTATTTTGTTCCATCATTTCATAATCATATTGCTTATGTTACCTTCATTCCTTACGTTTCAGTATTAGTTCAGCCTGAAGACGGCTATCGAGTCCATGTGTAATGTAAAAGTTTACTGTTTACACATCAGTAACAGTGCACTTTTCATCGTTTGTTACACTCTTAATTGTTCCCTCAAGTTTTTTATTTTAAACAGATGCAGAGAAACTTTGATGTACAGATGTTACAAGAATGTCAGAACCGCTTCGTCGTCGTCTTCTTCTTCTTCTTCTTCTTCTTCTTCTTCTTCTTCTTCTTCTTCTTCTTCTTCTTCTTCTTCTTCTTCTTTTCCTTCTTAGTGTTTCACCTTTTACAAGTTACCTACTGTCAACTGTCAGTCGTTGCAGTCGCCAGTTCTGTGACTGGTGTTTGAAATACAAACTTTCACAAATCTTTACCTCAGTATCGCGAGTATTCTTCTTCTTCTTCTTCTTTCTTGGACGGTTGGCGATATAAATTCTCTAGAAAAATCTATGCCAATTGTTTAAACAAGTCATATCATTGACCATTTAATATTTTTATCATATTATTGTTATGGATCTTTGAGATGGCGGCACACATTATACCCAAACATCGCCACATTTTATCTTTACGTAGTCATCTTTCCTTGTAAGTTGTGGCACATTTTCGTGATGTCCATATCTACTGTTCTAATTTTATCCTATGAATTTCCTTGTGTTTTTGAAACAAATTATTATATTCAAATTTAAATATCCACGAATTTTGATTCTCATGTGGACAACGTTGTCTGCGCTTGGTACGCTGAGAGGTGTGGCCGTATTGTTTGGAAACGACGGTAGAATGTTATGTTAAGTCGGAACGAGCTGAAGGCAAATCCATGAAGCGTGAAGAAGAAACAGAAGAAGCGTTAATTAATCAATATCTTAAAATACCTCCCCAAAAAATTGAAAGCCTCAGACGATGTGCAAAAACGTTCGAGACTTCTGTGTACTAACAGGATGTGTGGGACATGAATTAGGTCACACAGTGTCTTATCACTGTGTGATACGGATTAATTTTAAATTCTCGCGTTGAAAACGATTGTTAAGTCAGTTCTTTGTCAGTTGATTTATTTACGGACCCATTAGCATTTTTATAAAAAACAGAGCGTTTTTATACAAAAATTAAAAATTCTTAAGAGCTACAAGCTAAGAAAAGTACTAACAGGTGTATGTAATTTAAGCGTTAATTTTTTGTCCGCGTACATACAAAAAATACCGTTGTACTCTCGTCCTGAAATATAGACATTACGCCACCAAATACAGACGACGGATTAAAATTAGAGAGACTTAACGCCGGTCACTAACCAACGTACGTACAAACTATTTACATAATCACACACACACGCACACGCCCATGGTGTTCGAAAAACGTCGTTAATGACTCAATTAGTTTCTACATACGTATTCATTCCAATTTTTAAATATTATCATTTGCTTCCCGTTTTAATTGGTTAAATAATTCATTACTTTTTCCTTGAGTTCTGTTCTGTAAATGATTCTAATTACTGTATTAGTTTAATTTTTCTATACTACTCCTTTATCATCAACACGCCGACAATTATTAGGAAAACAAAAATGATTGTATTTCTTTTTTTTTCTCTAAACTTTGTTCGTCGTTTTCTTTGTGGGTCTGCTGAATATTCGAGTCGAAGAAAACGTTGCCCCAAGTAAGTAAATAAATATCTATACGCATAATATACTCGTGTGTGTGTGTGTGTGTGTGTGTGTGTGTGTGATTCACAGTCTTGTCTTCTTGAGGTTACGTGTAATACATTACAATTTACAGTGTATACATATTCTTTGTCCATTTCTATCTGTTTTTGCATTTCTTGTATTTAGAAACATTGACGGCCAAGGTTTTCATGGAGCTGATGATCCCATACGAGCAAAAATTGTTGCAGACGGTACTGTTCTGTGAAGCAGGTCGGTAATTTTGAATATCTGGGCTGTAATGTGTCTTAAATTACAAACAGTGATGTGGAGAAGAAGCTGCACAAGTTCAACCGTATGTGTGGGATCACCAGGAGAACTATAAAATCAACAAGAAAAGAAAGATGCCTGAAGTTCTACGAGGTGATGGCCCTGCCCACACTTCTCTATATGTCTGAGAATTGGACCTTAATAAAGTCTCAGGCGAGTCATACTCAAGAGGCCGAAATGAGATTCTCAGGGACGCGACGTGGCGATCTATAAAAAGAAAACTCTAAAAGTTCCATGTTGAAAAAATGTAAAATACAAACTTTCAATTTATTCATTTATTTATTTTGGCGTTTGGGGCCCGGGGGCCCCGCCCCGCCTCTCCTGCTCTAGTTATATCAGTGTATTAGAGAATTAGAGGGCCTGATGAGTCCCTTTTGATCTTTTCTTTATTTATTTATCTTCTTAGAGTTAAATCCTCGGAAGGGTAATATTCTTTCTCTCGCGAAATCGACGATAAGTTAACCCACTGTATAGTATCTGATGGAAAGGGCTTTTGATCCGGACAACGTCAAGATCTTAATAAACTGCGAGATTGTATTTTTTGGTACACGGAAGAGGTACATGAGACTCGAATAAGAATCCTCTGATGGTAATTTCATAAGGTGTAATAAGGTATCTCAGTGTAATTTCTGGTTTTATTTTTGGCTGTATGGCCTCTCTCATGTTTATATTTTGCTTTCTTAATAGGGAATCTACCGCTCTAAGCAAAAAATCAAATTCATCTTTCTCTAACCTACACAAGTTTTTAAAAGACATCGGATCTTCTGATCTCAGTTCTTGGCACACACAGCTAGACGCACCTTTCTCATTACGTCTGGCAATCCACGGTCTAATCCATAGTCTTTTCGTAGAATATTCTACCTGATCTTCGTTTTCGTCTTCCGTACCAGCTTTTATATTCTCTAATAGTTTTTCAGCTATTAACCCGCACACAACACCGATAACTTTGCTAACGGTATCCAATTTTCATACTTGTTCAAGTCAACTGCAAGTGTGAACATTCCACGCACGAGGCAATTCGAGAGGCTTCTCGTCTAGCTCGGAGCGCGTGAACTCGTACGAGAACTCACACCGTGTGAACGCCGCTTAATGGACATGTACTGTATCGCCGTGAAGAGAGTTCTCACGACGGAGAAAATCTTACATATGTTCTGCGCATGCGCCTGTCGTTGATCCAAAACCAAAAACATTCAGTACTTTGCGTATTTTGCGTGAAACATCCACTGTATTTTGCGTGACGATTTGAACCTACGTAATAGGCCAACTTACGGAATAGTGTAGTGTAATGTATTTTACGTGAATACAAAAGTATAGACTGGAACAGGGAACGACGTATGGGAGTACTACCGTTTGCTTACGTCACGCCAGCTCTACCTCTCCCGTATGAGAAGTCTATTCGGGGCCATATAGTATCCCGCACTAAAAGGTTTTCAGGAGAACATTTTGAGGCTAAAAATCCCCCAACCCCAAATTTTCCAAAGAGAAAGTCCTTAACGTGCGAATAACGTTACAATAAAGTTATGTTCCAGTAAGACATTTCTGAGAGTATAACGAAAAGGTACTTCGTGTTAACTTACAATTCGCTAGTGCTGCATCATTGTACGGCATCAGCACAATGTATCATGATAGTGTAGGCCTATAGTAATCGAAAGTCTTCAAGTCGAATTTGTTCTGACATCTTAGTACTTATATGGAGGGAGAAGAAGAAGAAGAAGAAGAAGAAGAAGAAGAAGAAGAAGAAGAAGAAGAAGAAGAAGAAGAAGAAGAAGAAGAAGATTATGACGGTGATGACGACGACGACGACGATGATGATTCCGGTAAAAATAAAAAGAAGAAAATTAACGAGGGAGTGTTATGCACGTCAACGTGTAGGTCAGCAACAGCGCGATCTACATTATTAATTAGAAACTGAAAGAAAACCAAATGTGCCAGTCTGTACCAAGAATGTGTAGCCTATCTGTCATTGAGCGTCAAATGTCACCGCTGGATCAACGTGTCATTCCTATCAGTGACACCCATCCGTTACCTGGGATCGTAGGATAACGTGCCGTCACATGCTTGAAAAGTTTGAGTGACAAGGCTTTAGCTCATCTTTTATTAATAGTCTGCTCCTGTGCAAAAGTGTGCCTATCGTACTGCGTTCAATCATTACAGGGGAGATAATCTAATCGTATATTTTGGCGTTTGTGTACTGTTCAGTGTTTACCGGTAGACGGTGATATTCTGTATTGGCTGATACCTTTCTAGCTCGAAGGAGTTGAAAAATATTTCTGAATGTGGGGGGGGGGGTAATTGTGTTGAAAACAATTTAAAATCCTAAATTAATTTGTATGGTTATTTTATTCTCAGTGGCATTGTGTTAACTGTTCGCGCTCCTTTCTGCTCCCCAAAACTATTGATTAGAGGTTAATTGAAGTTTTAGAACGTTCTTATAATTTGAGTACACAGTTTATCAACGTGCGCAATACTGTTTTTCAGAATCTATAGTCCCGACAAAATACCTGGTTACTAGAAGGCTCTATTAGAATTTAACGGACTCGCCCACGATAAAGGGAGTTTATGAACTGAGAGGAGGACCCCGACTCTTGAAGGGAGAAATGGATAGAAAAGAAGAAGAAGAAGAAGAAGAAGAAGAAGAAGAAGAAGAAGAAGAAGAAGAAGAAGAAGAAGAAGAAGAAGAAGAAGAAGAAGAAGAACAACAACAACAAGACAAAATAGATAAAAGCTGCTGAATTAAAAAGTTACGTTGTACTTTTCCTAATTGGCATTGCTCGATTAATTAACACTACTTACTTCACGTTCGCACACAGGTACGAAAATGGGCTATAGGCCTATTTCACTTTGAACAAGGCGTCGTCGTGGCGATCCCAACCACACTTAACATCCTCGCTGCCATGCCGAATCGCACGTACTTAGCTGACTTCCCCGTCTCAGTTTCCCCTGCTACACATAAAATCATACAAGAACACTTCTTCAATTGACAAACACATTACAACAAATAAAAACGTTAAATAATCGTAAGTATCTGAACAAGAAACACTTCTATAAGAGTGAGTCTTAAGACAGTACCTTTTAGAGATCAAATTAAGAAATCACAGTTGTGCTGGTTTGGATACGTTCAGAAGATGGAAAGGGATAGACTTCCTAAACAGCTGTATGAGAAAAACATACTGGGAGAAGAGCCAGGAGCCGGAGAAGAGTGATTTGGGAGGACAATGTGACGTGCTATCTGCAGGGGCTGTGAGTGCAGTGGAATGAAGCCAAGGACCTGGCCATGCAGGGACCACGGTGGCGGGAAGAAAAGGATTGGAAAAAAGAAGAAGAAGAAGTATTTGAACAGAAGATGTCGTGTTAGTTGGTATATCAACTCTATGTGAGAGGGGAGAGGGAGTTGTATTATCAGCAGTTAGACAGACGATGCTCTGGGTAACTTAGCAGAACGGATTTTGTCAACTGCCTGGGTCGCGTTTCTTCCGGTACTTCGAGGACACGTGTTTGCGGCACGAAAAAATTAAAAAACACGGGTCCCTGGTGCCTGAACTAGCATGCAAGTCGGGGGTAAGCTGAACCTGGATGTTGTGGTCGTCGCGCCGCTGCGAACCCCCACGTCTGAGTCAGCGACCCCGTAGCTTCCGCTGGAAAGCTGTGCTGATGTGGACGGTAACCGCGGATGCCAAGGCCGTGGCAAGGCGACCGAGTCAAAAATCCTTGCAGAAAACCAGGTCTGAACGACTGGTGTTATTTTTCCGAATGTCGTATTCAATAAAACGCAAACTTTAGTGTCCGTCCTTTACTTAAACGAACATACTGACGAAACCGAACGTCATTTAACCTTATATCAAACAAGGATAAAACCACCCACAAAACTGTTTCCAGTAACGTATTGTTACGCAATACGGAACGTTCTGGTACAGTGGAGAACGTTGTTCTACTCTTTATCTCGGCTATCACAGCATGAGTAATTTTTGTGTGCTTACATATTGTTGCTTTGTGACGAAAGACAATTACGTGACACTTGAGGCTTCAACAATTGAGGCTATTCCAGACCGCAACGGTCGGGCACTGTGTTCAGGGCCAGACAATGAGACTGTTTCTTGTGGATCCGAGATCACCTGTTTAACGTCATAGAAAAAGTTACATACTATTCTGGAATCACAGCGGTGTATAAATATAAGCATCCAGCGACGGTCAGTTCAGTTCAGTTTAAGTGGTGATTTATTCAAGTGAGGTTCGAAGTATTGTGGTGAAGTGTTATAATTGTGCGGGACTGTATTAACTGACATTAGTATTGCGTGTGGACAAATGTTGCTCGGATTATTGTACAAGTTGATTATAAACTGTATTTGTGATTAATAAAAGCTGGTGATTAGTGACTTCATTGGTGTCTTGTATTTTGTTTTCTATTTTACCATACGACGATCAGGGAGCCTGGCGTAACTACACATTTCACTGAAACATTTACTGTCTGGCCGCGATTGGAGTGCGCAGGGTAGGTAAAGTGGGGGAATGGGCAATGCAGTAACAATGCATCTGCCAGTATAGTGGTGGGGACCCCAAGCCGCGCATTCCAATCGCGGCCAGACAGTATGTCTTTCGACCAGTGCTCGTTTTTTCGCTTTTACGCAAATATTAATAAAAGGAGAAGCACTACATGAGCTGTATAAATTATAGTTTGGTTTGCGTTGGAGTATGTCTATTGGGGCGGCAGTATCGCCTACTCATTCTAACATTCGGCAATGCGGGATTAAAATCAAAATGAAACAGTGGTTAAAAATAATTGTTAGTTAGCGGTAATTTTCGTGTCGTTTACACACTTATCTTAAAACACCGGTCTTCCGCTGCTGACGGAAGATCTTCTCTGGTCATGTCCTGGTCATGGGAATCCCTCCCCACCAAACAGTCACTTCAAAAGAAATTTCATCGTCTTGTCAATTTAGAATGTATTTGTGATTGTAAATACGATAGAAAATCCTATCACGTTATGTAGGTTCATGGGTTTACTCTAAAACTATTTTAAATTTAGTTTAAAGTACTTATAATTGACTTTAAATTTACTCTAAAGTACCTTACCACGATGTTAATTTTTGTTTGATACATAACTTAAATGAGTAGTGTGTATTTTAAACTGTAAGTGAATATTATATAAGAAGAACACTGAATGGAAAGAAGGTCAGAAGAGATACACTTTTGAAATTTTTTTATAGTGATGGCAGTGCCATGCGGCCTTTATGGTATTGAGACTTGGACACTGAACGCAAAGACCCAAAGCCGGATACGGGCTAGTGAAATGAGATTTGTACGATCAGAGGGACCGGCTAAGAAATGATGATATAAGGAACATCCTTGGGATATACAAACTAAACGAAAATCAATACAGAGAGGATTGGACAGACCATGTTGAAAGAATGCATAAGAACAGGATACCAAAACAAATTTTGGCTTATAATCCGAAAGGACGGTGGACTATTGGAAGACCAAAGAAGAGATGGTCAGACCAAGGAGTGCGCAACGGATCGTAAAGTCCACAGCCTGAAGAAAAAGAAGTGAATATTATTAAATGAAAAATTAACTGACAAACACAGATAGATTACACATTTATACTACGTTAATAAACGTATTATCTTGATGATAATACACTGTACTTTTATCTTCATTCATTGCTATCATTTATATTGTAAATAATTAAATAATTCCCCTGATTTGTATATCCTCTACTAAGTCAACTATTCCACAATCCCCGCAAAATTGCTTACTGGATCCTTACCCTGGTCCAAAAAAACAATAACTTTCCAGTTAACTGGTATTAATTAGTATTCATTTTCCTTCGTCTCGAGCGTTGTCGCTACGACTACTCAACATTTTACATCACCACCGCCACATCATCGCTTCACAATAGCGCATCAGTGCAGGATTACTTCTGTCCCGGCTTCATAAATTCTCTCCATTTGTGACTGGCCTGTCTTCAAAACTTCCAATTGGCCGGTACTCAGGTAGAAGACAAGTTAAAAATGCACAGACTATCTTTTCCTGCACACTGTTTTTCAACCATTCCTTGAAGCTGACAACCTTCAAAGAGAAGAACTGCGCGAAGCCGAAAGTTCGAGATCCTTTCTCTCATGGCCCAGTCACCGACAATTTACGGGCGTATTGGGGTAGTGCAGAATTTTTATGCGAATAGGTTTCTACTCCGCCGCAAAAGCCTTTCGTTATTTTTTGCTTGTACAAGAATTAAAATACCACTAAACTAATTTCTTGTTGCAGGATCCGAACCGTAGAACTGCTCCATAAACGCTTGAAGTGTACAACAGCTGGGCTGTCTGGTTTTTCCTCTTTTCAAATTGAAATATGTTGCCCAGCGATGATTATTATAATTTACGGAACATTTTCAAGAAGCCGATTCTTTTGTAATTTAAATGGGTTTTTAAAATTCCAAACAGAATCCAACCCTCATGTGTGTGTGTGTGTGTGTGTGTAGTTAACAAATTGCTATTAGCGGCCGACCACTATTACCTCGATTTCGTCGTTAGGCCTACAACGTATGCAAATAGCGTCGTTGTGTTCGAATCGAATTACAACGTGTACCTTTTTTTACGGAAACAGCAGCAAAAAAAACAAAAATTAATACATTAATTCGATTCCCCGTGGCTACTTGTTTTCAGCCCACTTCTTTCTAATCTAGATCAAACAGGCATTGGCTAGCTGGCAAGCTAGACTCGTTAGTTTTGGGTTTCAGTTCACTGTTGTCGGGCATTGTGCCGACGGCAGCTGTACCGTCTGGCCAATTTCATATCTTCATATCTATCTACCTCGGTGTGTGTATGTGTATATGTCTGCATTCCTGCGTCCATGTCTGTCCGTAAAGGGAGCGTTTGTTCCGTTTCATAGTGGTGCCCGACTCGATTACTTCGAAAGTTAATTTTCTCATCTGTATTGTTAATCATCTATTTAACGGAGCCTCGGTTTTTTCGTATGCTGTTTTGTTTGGAAGTGGCAATATTTGTAGTTTATCATCGTATTTAGTGTTTTCATATAGACAGGTAACAACGCATGTTCATAAAGTAAGCATATAGGGGCTCAAACAGAAATGCTAAAAAAAAACGACGTAAGCACTTACACGGTGACTTGTGCAGTAAAAATATTGGACAGGAAGAAACAGCTACTAATTCCTAAATGTAATAGGGACATAACATTGTACGGCTGGGAAATTTGGTCTCTTAGCAGGTGTTGTCAGCTGTTCCAGTACCTATCTGTAAGCCTCATCTATTGCAGGTTTCCTCATCCCCCTATATTCTTCTCCCTTCAGATTTATAGTTCAAATGTGCTTAGGGCACCATACCTAATCCATTATCTTTGCTCATTAAATTCATTCTATTACCTATTTCATCTCCTAGACTCATTAAGTTTTACTCTTCAAATCTGTCGTTTACAAAATCTGTAAACTGTCGTTTACAAACTCTTCAGTTCTGTGTGTTTTAACAAAATCTGAACAACCAGAAATTAAACTGTTGCACACCACTATAGTCTATAGATAATTGCCTATTAGCGCTTTCAAGCGCTTCAGCTCACCATCAGATCGGAAATAAGATGATCTTATCAGCTCATTATCGTGCGAGGATTGTTCAATAGGAACACGTTTGATCTGCGCAGCCGTGATTTCGTCGCCACGGCAATGGAATTCATTTGCTTATATTGTCTGTATAAGTACCTACTAGTGACGCATCTGTCGAAAATATTTGCAGTTTGCTCTTTTGTAAGCGTTGTGACTGGGTTGAAAAATGGCATCCATGAAAGAAAATCCGTCCAAAGATAATTTGCGTCCCGTTATTCAGTTTTTGGCCGCTGAGTAGCGTCAGCCAATGGAAATTTATACGAGAATGAAAGCTGTATATGGTGTCTATAGTTATTCTCATACGGCAGTGGTTGAATGGTGCAATAAATTTCGACAAGGAAGAGGATCCACTAAAGAAGAGGATCCCGTCCTGGACCTGCAAGTGTTGCAGCATCAGATGAAAATGTGAGACAGTTGGAAGCTACTTTACGCGCAAATAGGCGCATCAAAAAAACTTTCTCAAATGTTGAGCATCAGATTGGAAACTGTTCATTCCATCATTCATAGTCTTGGCTATTACAAAGTTGCTGCTCAGTGGATTCCACGACTGCTTACTGATGAAGAGAAACATTTGCGTTCGGCCTTATCATTACAGCATTTGATGCGCTGTCAACAACAAGGTAATGCCTTTCTACACCAAATTGTTCCCGGTGATGAGTCTTGGTGTTATCACTACGAACCAGAATCCAAACGTCAGAGTATGCAGTTGGAAGCACGCACAATCTCCGAAGGCGAAAGAGGTGGAGTGACAGCATGTAGAAGCGTTGTTATAGAACAGGACAGAGTCCTAACAAAGAAGTTGAAGAATCACACTCACACGCAAGCACGCACGCACGCACGCACAGAATTTTTACGGCGACTTTCATTAAACTTATATACTAACGAAGAAATATATGCTGTTCCATCTCAGCACTAACACTAAACGCCCCCTAGCAAACAGTTTGCAATTTGCCGAACGTTTAAGTGATAGCTCCAGTTATAGAAACAATAAAGTGTAATTGCTAACCAACTAGCACAGAAAAACAGAGATTTGTGGTTGCGAATCTGGAATTTGAATTTTGAAGCAAAATTGTGGTCTGCAGCAGGGCGGAATAGTTTGAAAAAATCCTTTACGACTTGTTTTGAACGGTTACACACAACAAACAAGTTAGTTTCCATGGTAACAACAAGCTTGTTCTACTATTTATACCTTTAATATTCAGAGATGTGTAAAGCGGATTTGGAAATTATTAACGTATTGTATGGTATATGAGTGTACATGGTTACGATCCTCATTTCTTATGTGCATTTATTTAAACATTTTAAAATCGTACAAAAATATGTCCGATTGTCCGAATTCAAAACATCAACACCACACCAGCCGTCAGTACTGAACACCTCTGTACAGGGGTTTCCAAACTATGGCTCGCGAAGGGTCATTGTCTGGCCCGCGGCAACCCGGGTGATGCTGCGTGCAGTTTTTAAATAGATCGTCAAAATACTTAAAATATTATAACATTTAACTTAATAACTAAACAAGAACTAAGTTCAGTAAAATGTTATAATATTTTGTACAAGTTTAAAACATTTACCTGGTTAATATGCTTGTCCGGCTGGCTGCCTTGAATGAATCACGCTTTTCATTCCCCATCTTATTGAGTGATGATTTCAAGGAAATAAAAAGAGCAATGCTTTCAATGTTTGGATCGACCTGTATCCTATATCTGCGAACAAACGTTTTCAAAAATGAACTTTGTAAAATCAAAGTACAGGGGTAACTTGTCAGACGAACACTTGAAATCCATTCTAGTGATAGGAGCATCAAAATTTTACCCAAAAATGGACAGACAAACATTATATGTCAGAAGCAATGAATGTTATTTTTTCCTTACTTTTATTTACATTATTTTGAATAAATGAATTTGTTTCTTTGGATAAGTCTGCTTAATTTTAATTCCTTTTTTTTTTTTGACTGATTATTTCGTAAACTTAAAAAAAAGTTTATTTTATATATATTTTATTTATATAATGGTTATTTATATATATAATTATGTTCTTGGCCCGCCTGACTTCCAAGATTTTTCAATTCGGCCCTCAAATGAAAAAGTTTGGAGACCCCTGGCCTGTGTCATACCGACAAGTTTGGGAGGGGGGGGGTTCTAACGATTTCGGAGAGCGTGAGACAGGAAGAGATCGGGCGCGGCGCGCGGAACACAAGAACAGAGACTTAATTAAAAGAACAGAGAACGAGTGAGAGACAAGAATCACCCTTGTGTGTGTGTGTGTATCTTGTAGTAGGTAGGGTCTGGCCGGGCGGTTGTTGTGTGTGTGTGGACAAAAACCGGCCCTGCCCTGTTGCGGCATTTGCATCTCATCGAGACCTGATCCAATTTAGTCTTAGTGTTCTGTGTCGGTAGCCCAGGCCAGTCGGTCGCCGCGGCGTGGGACTCGGCTCACTGAGTCATAACTCAAACCGAACCGTTATACTCGCTCGCACACGCGCGCGCGCGCCACAGTTTGTTACTACTGCGCATGTCCAGGTGAAGCAGAAGAAGAAAAGAATGTGGAATCCGTTATTTATTTGGTAACGTCAGTTGAGATTTTGTAGATTAAATAAAATTAAAAAAAATACTGGGATTTGTCGCGTTCAAACGCTTGGCTTTACGTGCGTCCGCGTGCGCTGAAATTACTCTCGAACATTCTCTGTCTCTCTCCCTCTCCACACATACATACTTATTACATACACACTTATGCACTCGTATACACACACACACACACACCACACACACACACACACACACACACACATTTATTTATATATTTATAGACAAATATATAGGGCCTATACTGCCAAATGGGCCTATATCCCCAAATTTCTTGTGGTTATACAACAAGAATAATTAAGTCCTACTGCAAGAACAAAATTATTTTATCTAATTCACTTTTGACAGACTATATTAATAAACCTCCATTATCACAGACGGTTGATGCAATACTTTATGTGAAATGTCCAACAAATGAAATAGTTTTATACTTGAAGAAGTAGTTGTATACTTAAAATATTCTTGTGAAAATTTATGAACACATGAGGCTCGCATGATTGTATATTTATAAATTATTTTCAGTACAAGAGGAATTATTTCTAAATTCCAAACAATTTACAAATCTCTTCTACTAAAAATAATGTTATTTAAAAAAGTCTAAAATTTTTATGTAGTATGTATGTCTGTATAATTAAGTTGTGTGTGTGTGTGTGTGTGTGTGTGTGTGTGTGTGTGTGTGTGTGTGTGTGTGTGTGTGTGTGTGTGTGTGTGTGTGTGTGTGTGTGTGTGTGTGTGTGTGTGATATTCATGGGTAACTTAGAAAAAAGTCAAGCTCACAAGCTCACTTGGGTAGGTAACCACACGGGGCTCGGTGATCCGGGATCACTACACTCGAACTGTAAAGAGAGACAGACAGAGAAAGAGAGAGAGAAAGAAAGAGAGAGAGAGAGAGAGAGAGAGAGAGAGAGAGAGAGAGAGATGACAATACTGTATATATGTAATATAATATTACGAATAATGCAGGATATACATTTGTACGTAATTTACAACTAATCTTTACATTATGTATAAATAAATACGTAATACGTATATAATCAACTCAAATGTAAATCTACATTTTAACCTTTCTTATGAATTATTTGCAATATATTTGTTTAAATTTAATAAATAAATAACTACATATGTACATTTATACTGAAGAGATAAGTAAGTGTTTATCGGTTAGGTACTACGTATTTTCGGAAAGCTTCTCATTGTGTACTTCCCAAGTAACATCTAACGAATATTATTTGTCGAATACAATAATATTTCTGTGGAATCTCGAGTATCGGTCTTGAATGAACTAATTTTTTTTGTAACTTTTCTAGACTTATTCAGCTCATATTCATGCGAATATTATACTCTGGTAAGCCAACAATAAAGAAATTCACGCTCGCGCGCCCTCACACACACACGTGTGTACACGCACTCTTGACTTGTATAACTAAACGTACATTGACTAGTTAAAGAAGACTATATATTACCTTGACTAGTACATCAAACCTTGACATTAACAATACAATTACTGTATATAATAACTGATTTATTAATAATACAATTACATTAATACATTAATTTAGACATTAGTAATACAATTATAAAAATTGTATAATAATAGAATTAGTGTATAATATTTCATGATTATAGCCACGTACAATTTACAGTAGGCTTATATTTAACTACAATATTAAGGAGTTATATATGATTCTGTACAACTTGATTCTGTAACATATTTTTCTTTATTATAATTTATAAAACTAAAAAATATATATAAACACATAAAAATGCAGGACGTTGTGGGAGGTAAGGACACTATTTCACGAGGCGATTCTAGAGACTAAAATAAGAAAAAATGTAATAGCCCTAGGTCCGGAAAAATTTTTTTTCGAATTATCGCCTGCTGAAAATTCCCAAACGCAACAAGACAATTCCTAAAACACATTATTCGGCAAAATTAATAGTCCCATTGTTGTTTGACCTGAAATATAAATAAAGGATCACAGAGATGTAGTATTAGTAGATTTTAAGAAAATTGCTGAAAAGCGCAAAAAATTAAATTCCGAAAACTTAATTGTTTACGTTTTGAACAGAATACCTGTGTTGAATCGCTATCAAACAACAAACAATTTTTAAATCAAATTTGTAGAGAATTTATTTATGAGAAAATTTATTTTTAGCTCTAGTTAAAAACAAAGGTTTTTGTTTTCTCAGTTTCCTCAGAATCAGTCAGGTTTTCTACAAATTTTTATGTAAAATTTTTATGTCAGGTTAAACATCATGGAATAATTTGTTGCATTATAGGTATACTTGATAGAAACATGGGGAACATTTTCTATAGGCGACAACTTGAGAAAAATCGTTTCCGGACCTTTAAATTACTATATTTTTTCTTTTTTTTTTAATATCTAGATTTTTTTTAATATCCTGAAATAATGTCCTTTCGTCCCGGAACATTTTTATATTTTTTTTTTATGTTTTATATTATATTATATATTACATTTATGTTTTATAGTTTTATTAACAATAAGAAACGTTTTTACAAGAATATATTATTATTATTTTTGGAATTACAATGTTTCGATTTATTCAAGGTATATTTCATATAAAATATAAATTTTTATATGCTTATACACATTTTAATTTTATAAATTGACATAAGGGAAAATAAATAAATTTCACCCTCGGCATAGAAACGCGGGAAAATTTTCAACAACTCGAGAACGTAGCATTTCCGAACTTATGTTTATATAAGTTTTTTTTTCTTAATTTTTAGCTCCAGAATCGATTCAGTAAATTATGTCCTTTCCTCCCAGAACACTCTGTATAAGGCAGTAATTAATGGTTTAATTGCTATGTAACATAAAATTCCGTGTATACTGTACAGGCGTTACAAATGCATTCGGCGTCTAACAGTCTAACATATTACGTCGTCTATACATGTCACGTTTATTTATGTATTGCCTAATACGTAGAATGTTATGTAAATTAATTTTTTCTCGACGATGATGTACAGGGTTAATCATCACGGACTACACACGGCTTTGCAGAGTTTTTTTTTTATTATACGTCTGTTTCGGTTGATGCGTTTGCTCATTAAATATTTTGTTTATGGTAATTTTTAAATGAAATTCTTCATCTAATGATGTTTAATATTGTAATTATAAAAGCATTTGTACAATCAAACAGCGCATTTTAATTGATTTAAATCTGTATTAATTAATAAAAATTACATATATAATTATGAGGTGCTATGAATACCTAGACTTGTACGAAAGCGATGTAGCAATTAAAGCATTAAGTACTTAAAGTAATTAATTTATTTTAACACGTCTAATATATTTTATCGTTTTATTCATAAGCAGGCATAAATCTGATTTTAACGCAATATGGAATTTATGAAAATATATTAGAAAAAATAAAATTATTCGGATATGGACAGAGGAGTTAATTAACGTACATGAAGTATTTGAATAGGTTTCTTTGGTAGAAAAAAATGGAACGTTGATGATGCTCAAGCGTTGAAGAATCAAGATAACAGAGAATTCTTTAACATGCGACCTTGGGAACGTGAAAAATTGTGGCTCCCTTCAACGTTGGCCGCGACATTTGCCCCACGTTGGCCAATTGTATTTTTGGATTTGATTATGCGGCTGGTCAGAGTGGGTGTCGAACATTGGCTACAACATTGGCGCCAACGTTGGAAATATGCGAATTGTCTCGGGTAAGGCAGTTTCTCTCCATGATGGAGGATATAAGCTGGCGTGAAATGCGTCAAATTGACGTCAAATGCTTTCCAACGCTGGACCATAGTGTAGCCAAGTCACAA
Source organism: Magicicada septendecula (assembly GCA_034769895.1). Lineage (NCBI taxonomy): Eukaryota > Metazoa > Arthropoda > Insecta > Hemiptera > Cicadidae > Magicicada > Magicicada septendecula. The sequence continues at coordinate 120,989,310 of CM068368.1, forward strand.
ATTGCAAGGTCCAAAGACTCCTTCGACGCGTCATACGTCCAAAGACGCAAAGGTCCAAAGACGCGTCATAAAAACCGACAAGTCGAATGACGTCCAACATAGGCAATGTACCGCTGCCTCACTACGCGTCGAACCTTCATGCGTCCAACGTTGGAAGGTATTTCGCAAATAGTGCGTCCCGGCTTTAGCAAGTAGTTTGTATGGTGCTTAACTCTATTTCTGTCTACTGAGTATTTTTTTTAATCCGTTAAGAATTCTCCAATCCGGGTCTACGATAATAATCGACACGAATATTTACTGTTATAACCTATATCGTAAATGTAGACAGATAGAGCCTACCGTAATTAAGATATGCCTACACTGTTTTCACATATTCAGTAAAATATTGTTCTAAATTCCCAGTTCAATTGTTTCATAAATTAATTAAATCAATCATCATATTTAATCTGATTGGCTATAAAATTTATTAATTGAAATTATCTGACTGTCCCAGTAGATTTTGAGAAATCATACTTTACATAGGATGTTGATCACATTACATGTTTTTTTCACTCAATTCAGAGAGTCCGACTTTAGCTAATGTTAGTAATTAGCTTTAATTAATAAACGTTTATATAAAAACACGAGTGAAACATTAAAACGCACTTTTGTTAGCAAACTACGTACGACGTTAGGTCAGCATTACCTCAGTCGGTTCCAAACTGAGTCATTTACGAAATTTTGCATTGAGATCAGAAGTTTAAATTCCCAAGTTACAGATTAAAAGTTTAGAAGCTTCTTTATGTGTGTGTTTTTTCAACATGGTCGTCTACACTGATGTTTCATAAATGATATTATCGCCATTCATTCTCCTGACTTGCTCTTCGTGTAGTTCTGTCCTGTCGACTATCGTCAGGAAGCGGATTGAAGCGGATGAGTTTAACCCGACCCGGCGCTGGTCACATCAATTAGCCGCACCAAATCTTCTAACGATACAAACTATTCATTTTGTGTACCTCATTTTCCGGTAACTTTTCCAAATTGTCGTCATTTTGTTGTCGCCGTTACTATCCTTCTCCTGCTTCCCTCCATTGCTTTCTTACTCTCCTTTCACGATAGACCTACTGTGTTGCCGATCGTTAAAGTGAAAATTGAAATCTGATGGCGAAAAGTGAAAGAGCTTTGAGCAAAGAGAGACAGTGAGAGAGTAATTCAGTGCAGTGGCGTAGCTAGGCTTTTTGGCGCCCGGGCAAGGAGATCGTCGGCCGCCTCACCTTTACAGTTAAAGGGCGATAAAAGAGAAAAAATGAAGGCTCATCCAGTAAACAAAGTACTTAATAAATGCAAATGTGTAGATTTTTTTATGAAAGAACGTTCAGCAAACGTCTTAACAATATTTGGTAAGTCAAAATTAAGAAATTACATATTAAGATATTACCGGTATTCAGTTTGTATACATTTATTATTAACAAACGTAGACAATAAAAAATGTAGTAATATAATAAATTTATAAAGTAAAAATGTTCTAATAAACATGCAAATTCCTTGTAAGTCTAAAGCGCATCGTCAAAACAATATCGTAAAGCAACATAAAGTTAAACAAAGAATTACATTATAAATAATAAAATTAATCACTTACCATTAGAGGTTAATGGTTCCGTCTTCTATTAATAAATACTTAATATTAATTTTTAATATTTAACAAATATTTAAAACGAGACATTTTAAAATGTAACTAACTTTTCTGGTCTTAATTGCTGTAAAGTGTGTTATGAAATCACTATAATCTAAAGACGAAGCAATGCCATTTTCAATTGAAAGTATCGCTAGATTTGGTACCCTGCCTTGAGATATTGTTGATCGTAGGTATGATTTCATCAATTTAAGCTTACTGAACGATTTTTCACAAGAAGACACAGACACTGGTAAAGTAAGAAAAATTTATACTTAGTGGGAAAGTGGGAAAGCTGTTCCTTAAAATGTATATCCCCATCATTTACGTACGTCTCAAATTTACAGAGGAACCCAAAGCATTTTTCTAAATCTTTTGTGTTAGAGAAACGGCATGAAATTTTAACTGACAGTTTGTCCAAATTTCTGTTAGAGAACGTCACATTTCTTGCCGAACGGTTAATGCAGAATCGTCTGCATATTCCCCTGGCATCGTGCGGTTCCTTCTTATCCTTTTTGTTATATTGACACTCCATTCATTACATACCTGCTCTGCTTTAGTAACGACATTGTCACACAGCTCATTCCTCCAAACTTTTAATTTGTCCGTTAGCGTCTCCAGAAGTGTCAATGCATTATTTATCCAAAGCATAATAAAGTATTTTAACACGTTATGCACAAAGTATATTTTCATACGTTAAAAATTTATCCAAGTATTTTAACAAAGCCAGAAGGTTTCCAGGATTTGGATCGTTATTAATTGACTCTCGATGTCCTATCAGTACCAGATTTTGTTGTGTAAGAGTTTTTACTGTGGCAATGATCCGTTCGAGGATTTCTTTCCATGTCTTAACTGCTTTACTCATTTGTTCCTGAAGTAGATCATCAATAAGTCCCCCTTTGTTTAAAGAACGTTCCAATTCCTTCCATTCAAAAAAGCAAAGCGATGAGCAGGACTATTTTCATGAACCTGAATACAGGGATTTAACTTCCTCTACAATGAAAATCCATTTTTACTATTGAAATGGCTTCTTAGATAGTTTTTTTTGTGTAAATAAAGTGCAACAAGAGGAATATAGAGATTTTGTGGTTGGAGAAAAACGCATCCAAGTGCGATTTACCTTTTCGCCATTTTGCAAGGTTTTATCAAACCAGTGCTTGTTTAAGGATCGTCCAGCTTCATCTTCAGTTGTTCTGCAACTCGTCTTGTTCCTCTGTTCACCATTATATCTCGAAAGGATTGAGATTTCTCGCTTGACCAAGCTCCCATATCTTGTAGAACGTCACCGGGAACATGGTAGTAATATTCTCTCCTTCATCGCCTGTAATTTCAAGACTGCACGATGCAACATCAACCATGGTACTAGAACCAACTGAATCTTGTAACTGTAATTTGACACTTTCACAGTTTGAAGTATTCACGTCGTTAACTTTACTATATTTATCAACAGCCTCGTCGCTAATAACATCCGTTTTATGATCGCAAGTTGATTCCTTGTTGATTGTAATATTTTGACACTCAGGCTTTGATTTTCGTTTAATAAAAGACTTCATAAACTCTTTGAAACTCGTTATAGTTCTTAATCTTATATTAAGAAAATCTTATATTCCTATAGTTCTTAAGAAATAGTCATATCAAAGAAACAAGTTGTTTGTAGTTTTATAAACTGAAAACAATTTTTTCAAGTCTGCTCACTTTGCCGCCCTCTTGGCTATGTCGCCCGGGGCGGCTGCCCCCTTGCCCCCCCTAGCTACGCCTCTGATTCAGCGCGACGACAAATACAACAAAAGCGTCAGGAACTGCATTCATGTAAGCGAAACGATTGACTGGTCCCATTGGCTGAAAGATCAAGTGACTTCCTCTTGCCTGTGCGCAGCTGACAGGTATAGCCTTTATACGTGCTCCCGACTGTAGTGAGAATTCGGAGAGGTATAGCTATAAATATACATAAACAGACGGCGCGCAGTGGATCTTAGCACTTCATATTATCTGGGTCGCAGCCCGATGAGACAGTTTCTTCCGGAATTGCGCGGTCGTGAGTCTGCATCACACGGAAGTTAGGATGCGGTGTTCCCGTTGACTAACCAGTGTGCAAGTCGGGGAAATCAGAACTTGAGTGTTGTGGTTGTAACTCATCGAACTCTTACGACTGAGGCAGCGGCTGCATGACTTGTCCTCGAGTTGTAGAACCGTAGTGGTACGGGGCGTCACCGCTTTCTATGGGGTGCCGAAGCCGAGGCCGACGGTTTTCGCGCAATCTCCCGGAAGCCAGATTCCGGTAAAGATAGCGCAGCCGAGAAGGTCTATGAGGTTCTTTACTTATTGAGCGGTAGATGAGATGCACTACTGCCTGAGGAGCCGGCACCTTGATTTCCATTTCAGTTTATCCATGGAAGCACAGAGTCGTATTGGTTGCGGGGAGTTGTAAAGCCACTTGGCGTTGGATTCCTCAACACCCTCATCCGGATCAACCAACTCTCCGTCCCATGATGCGGTAATAATAGTACCGCAGGAGAGTATAGAGACATACTGGATTAAATTTAAATGTCGTGTTATGCAGGGAGTGTGTCGTGTACACATGCAATTATATATGACGTATTGGGGAGGAGGGGGGACACACAAGCGGCCGCCGCCAGACGTACTACATATCGTAATCGATTTGGTTTGGTTCGCGTGTGTGACACTCACGCAACGCGGCAACGAGCGTGCACTGCATACTACATACGCTACGGTCATACGAGTCACTGAACAACCATCTCAGCAAAAAGCGTTCCACGTTTTTTGCACTCTTTTCAATTATTTGATACACTCGGCGATTGTGTATACAACTCGCGCGTACACACGCACCCTTTGTGGCTCATTCTCTCACACGTGCACGCGCGTGTATAATTATAAAGAAATTAACTCCTGCACATTAACAAAAGTCTGGATTCTTCGTATTGGTTAAATTAGCAGCCATCCTTACTATTTCTTTTATGAATTTGCTAACTGCTATAATTTTTTATTCTTCGACTAAGCTTTTCGTCATTACTGACATCTTCAGGTCTTAAACAACGAAGAATCTGGTTGTTTAAGACCTGAAGATGTCAGTAATGACGAAAAGCTTAGTCGAAGAATAAAAAATTATAGCAGTTAGCAAATTCATAAAAGAAATAAAAAGTCTGGATATTTGGGTTTATGTATCTACCAAAAACGACCGAATAAATAGGTTCCAGTTTAAGTGATAGAAAATTTACCTGCGTGTTTGCTAATGTTATTTAACTTTTTTTAAGTAAAACTATTTTTATTCTATGTCACGCTTCATAAATTATCTCATTAGGAGAAAAACCCGAAAATAATATTTGAGAATAGAATTTTAGGACACGTGGTCATATTTTAATTTTATAGACCGTGCAATGATTTACGAGTACTACGAAGATAAAATTAAAATTTAATTAGATATCAAATGGTGTGTATAAACTTTTTCAGCACTGAAAAATATAACGAGATCTAGTACAAAAATAAAATTTTATAAAGTAATAGCAGTACCCGTTCTTACTTACGCCAGTGAACCCGTTGACTAGCAGTTGCTCGCATTAGCACTTGGAGTACTAGAGAAAACAAGTTCATTGATCTTTCACCCTACTTTATGTATTTTATAACTTAAGTATGCAATATTTTTGAAACTTTATGGAGTGGATCATTACAGTATGAAAATCTAGGATAAAATAATGACCTATTTTCTGTGAAGTCTCTTTTTTTCCAGAAGAGCATACATCGCCGACATAGCCCTAATGTCCGTTTCTTGAATCAGACCCTCAAGATCAGCATATATTATAATGAGTTGCTCGTATTGTTGCTCCAGTTGATAGGAAAGATCAAAACCTTTCTTGAGGTACAGAAGATTGGTCAGCCAGAATAAGTTCACTTCGGTCGTTCATTTTTAACATCACTTCAGGTGGCCAAGCGATGTCTTCAGGTCTTACTGGTTCTTGTTGTGTGCCCCGAGTCTTCCTCAGAATTCGGTGTAAAGTAATTTTCGAATCTAATTGATAAGGCGTTTCTGTCACCACTTCATAGCCGCGGTTAATAATGGCGCTACTTCTATATAAGCAGATGATTTTTCACATTCTCTCTTCTTTGCGTTAGACAAGTGCTTCTGAACCTCGTTGGCAGCAAAATCTGACACACATGTATGTGGTTCTTCGCTAAGAATAGTGCTACTGTACATTTGTTGGATATCCGTCCTTTGCATTTCAGTTTTTTGTAGTTCACACCTCGCCACGAGGTTACAATTTTTGTTTGTTAATCTTATCAACTATATAACGATAGCCTACCCTTCGTAAAGTGCACAAGGCTTCCCCTTGTTTGTTTCGGTAATTTCCATGTATGTAAGACTAAGGAAATCGCAATTTATGAACTGCTTCCTAATGTTTTCAAAACTGTACTAAATTTTAAGTAAGTTATATTCATGCTTATATATATATATAGCATTGTATAGTAAAGATGACTATTATGATGATGGTGACGACTGTAATGATGATGATGATTATCATTATTTATTATTAAGTGAGTGAAGCGAGTTCACAGTTTTAACTCGACCGTTTGACATTTGCCTGTCTATCTATTTCTCTGTATTTCCATCTATTTGACGTATGTCTCACAATACCTTTTGAACGCATCAACCGATTTTCGCAGAACGTGGCTTCAGTGTCCGCGCTTTTACCTTAGAGAACCCTATTGTTTTTTTAGATTGATCCCCAAAAATTTAGGGGGGAAGCAAAAATGCGAGGGTAAAAATTTTGAGAAAATCGCAAAATCCATGTGGGGTGTTAAGTTGAAAGAAAATTTAACTAAAATATGAATTTAGTATTCATTTTTGAAAATCTAAAAATCTTGGACCGCTGGAGGCCAAAATGTGGTTGAAATTTCGATAAAATGTCAAAAATTCATATGCGATATCAGATTGAAAGGTATTTAAAGTAAAAACTGAATATAGCTGAATAAATAAAATTAACTAGTGTTAATTTTTTAAATTAAAAAAAGTTTTGGACGCCAGAGCCTAAAAAGTGACAAAAGTTTGATAAAATTGCAAATTCCATGTGGGATATCAGATTAAAGAGAATTTTAAAAAAATCTAAATATAGTGTACAATTTTTGAAATTTCAAAATGTTTTAACCCAAGGCTCAAAAATGGAATAAAAAATTGTAAAAATCCGGCTCAGTGACAGACTAAAGGAAATTTTAACACATTTCCGATTGTTTAGGATTTTTAGCGTTTATTATATGATTGCTCTACAATTGTTCCTTTACTAACGAAAAAATACTAAGGTAATCGATATTCGTAATTTTTTCTGATAATTTAAAAATGATTTAGTAACAAAATTTATTTAGTATTTTCGTTTGCGAATGTCTTTATCATTATATCCGTCTGGGTTTCCGAGGTTACTGTTGGAATTGTGAGTTGTTGATTGAGACCAACCAACCGTATAGATCATATAAGAAATGAGGAGATAAGAAGTGATTAAGATATTTTTGCAGTTAATGGAAGGATTAAAGAATACAGAAAAAAATTGATTCAACACATAGATAGAATGGAAGAAAGTAGAATACCTAAGATAGCGAAAGATTACAACCCTAGAGGCAGAAGAAAATTTGGTAGGCCTATGAAAAGGTAGACTGTGGAATAGGAACAGGCCGCTAAAACCTAAAACCGTTAAGAAGGTGATGATGATGATGATGAATTTATTCAGTAATAAATTTCGTTCAACATAGCGAGGACGTCTGCAGCTCACGGAGTATAGGCCTACTAGTATTGTTCTTATGTATTGTATGTATAGATGAATTAGTGTTTGTATGATCGTTACGTTCATACATAACCATGTAACCCCATTCATTTCATTCATTTGATAAAACACGCTGTTGAATTTTTTTTTATTCGGGAACCGAACAAGTACACAACAAACACATGTTGTTTTAACTTCGCACGGGGAACCGAACTTGCTGCGGAGTGTCAGTTGTACAAGTCTAGAAGGCATCGCCCCAAGCCAAACTAATAACATTAGATTTCATTTCCTAGATATTAGACTTGTACCCGTGTTACACAAGATTATTCGTAGCAAGAACGAGAGAGGGAGAGAACAAGACTAGCCAAACACCTGCCGGTTGACCGCTGCCACTTAAAAGTGTGTCTTTATTAAGTTCTGTTCACAGATGTTTTACTTATCACCCGTAAACAGAAAACCTTTCCACATTTTATCAAGTTATATAGTAGTAATACTAATAAAACAATGACTACTGGGAAATAATATAAGATAAAAATATGAAAGCAACGTGTAGAATATTCAAGACACAACAGTGTTATTTGTCTTACGTGTTTGAGATAAGAGATTATGAAGTAGGTTAGTATTATGCATAAATTTAAATGTAAATACCAACTGTCGTTGTACAACGAAACTTAAAAACACTCGACGTTATTTGTAAAAATTTAATTGGACTACGTATAGCTTAGACCTATATTTATTAGTTTGTTGACATTGTTAAGTATCCTGCACACAAATAAAAGAATTCAGTTTCATATGGCCACGTACTCATTATTAGTAGATGCATAATTACAGCAAGTAATAAATAACTTCTCGTATATTTTGTAACTTAACAACAAAACCACGGCAGGAGTACACAGCGAAGGCATAGTCATTTTCACTGAAAGACATATTCGTAATCAGATAACAGTTTACTGCAACACGAATAAAAAGTTTTGAAGAGTCAGTTGAACGCCATTGGCGGAACCACGGTAGACCCTTTCTGTGTAGTCGTAGACTAGCAGCTGTGAAACCGTTCTACCTCAGTATGGTATCGTCTAACGAGCAATACCATCGTTAGGCAAACTCTGTAGAGCTAGGAGGCCGCTCTTCCGATTACTGTCAGTAGGCGGGCTTGCGTTGGAAGTGCTGCTTCAGAGGACACGGAGGAGAGATCGACCACCGGTGTCGGAAGGTAGAAAAAAAGCCTTCGCCGAGTCGAAGCGTTCTGCACGTGTTTTATTCGTTTAAGTTGCGTTTCTTATTTTCCTCATGGATACAGAAACACTGGAATCAAAAGTTTTAATGAAACCTGAAATTTGTGGCTAAAGACTCAAGGAGTATTCTAACGGGCTCGTTGTAGATGCCTGTTGGCAAGATATAAAAGGAAATGGGTGTTGTAGGTAAGCTGATAAGAGATTAATTTTGTGGACACCATTTCTATCTTGTTCCACTTTTAAGCTAAACCGTCTGGAGCAATGAGTAACCACATAACGTCTTCACCGATTGACTCCATGACTATGACAGAACCTGTACTGTTTCGGCGCCTACAATCTGTCTTCATTATACGAACCTACCTGCGCTTGTCGGCGTCGGTTATCAGAATCTGACAACCTGCCTGCACTTTACGCGTACCCTTAGATATCTAATGCTAATTCTACGAACCGCATGGGAATCGGGAATCGAGCGGGTCCGCCATCATTCTTGGGTTTGGAAATCGTCATTTGGCTAATGGAATGTCCAAAAATGGTTCCATGTGATTAGCCTGTTCAGGATTTTGTCCCCGGTGTTCACGGGTTGACAAACTGTTTCTATCCAACTGATAGAACAACAGTCCCCTTTTTCTTTCAGTGGTTGGTAGAACGCCCCCACACTCCGTTTGCGGCTAATTTAAATCTACAGTAATCGTTGTCAAGTTTTATTCTGTTCTTAAACAATGTCCCTTATTTTATTGTTTCCTTATTCTTCCCCTCACTGTCGTTCGTTGAATTAAAGAATCATCTATCTTTAAAAGAATCTTAGTTTCTGGTTTTCACAAACTGATTGAATGCCACCACATAGGTCTATACACAAGCGAGTTACACTACATCCAAAAACTAATTCGCTCATAAGTGTCCTATATCGCTAAATTCTACCCTGCCGTTGTATTCTAAAGCTTATAAACTCACCAATTTTGTAGCTTTCACGTCTGGTAGATGACACACGATGCCCCCTCTCCATAGCATTACTGCCAACACATGCTTAATCACATTTGTTTCTTAAATGTATATTTTAAAAAATTCTACTTTTACATTTAATTTTTGAAAAATAGTCGTTAGCCATCACTGTTGTAATTTTGTAGAATTCAAAGTTTTGGCTGCACAACGAATCGGTGGCCCGTTAATTCTAAAATATAAAAAGTACCGAGTCATTAACAGTAAGTCATTAATCTATCAATACAGAGCCACATGCTGGTAACGGTTACATATTATAAGTAAGCGAATTGACTTACCAGGTTAGTTCGGAACACGTCCTCGGCCTGACACAGCAATAGAGCAAAGAGTATCGATTGGTCGCAATCGTTCGATCCGTCACGTAATGTGCCACAACGCTTTAAACATCTGTATTTACTAGTTCGATTATTGTGATCAAATAAAGTAAGTATGCGTTTGGTTCAGCAATAATCCCCATATTTGACTTTAATCCTTTTTCAGCGATCGATTTCTTCAGGTTCGGACCCAAGAAAAAAGTTACTGGATGTTACATCTGGCGAGTACGGTGCATGTGTCGGTAATTCATATATTTTTGAAGGTCGGTAATAAAGCAATTAGTGAAGGTTTGCGACTGCAATTGATGAAGTATAACCGAATGAACGAATGCATTGTCTTGATGGAAAACCACTTTCTCTTTGTTAAATGCGAACGTTTCTGCTTAATAACCTCATTCAGTTTGCTCCACCGATGCTGGATAATACTGCTCTGACCGTTTTTACCTTGTTTTTAAACTCACACTGTGCAGATCCCAAAAACAGATGCGTTAACTTTTCCGGCTAACGGAACTGTTTTTGAATTCTTTGGAGCACATCAGTTCGTTTCCACACAATGACTCCAACGTCTTGACTGTTATTTTGTCACTGGCATGTAGTGATGAACCCATGTTTCATCAGCAGTGATATCTTTTCGCAGAAACTCGGTTCAAGTGTGTTTAATGTTTGAACGTATCCAAGGACTCTTGAGAAGCGTTCTTTCAATGCGTTTCTGTTCGACCGTTAACAAACGTGACATCCATCGCGCTGAAAGCTTTTTCATACGCAAAAATATTCGTCTAATGTGTTGTGGACACGAATTATTGAGATGCTCCCGCAGTGTCAGCAAACTCACGCATTTTCACGTGTCTGTTATTTAACACTACACTGTGAACGTTTTGAACGCTTTCGTCAGTTGTTAGGCGACCTGAACCACGTTCGAATTCAGCAGCCCATTCCTTTACTGTTGAAAACGATGGTACAAAGTATCCCGTAGTTCTATCCCGTTTGTGTTTAACCTTTTGTGACGAAGTAGACCTATTCTATCGCTGACCCGACATTGCTTTTTATCCGAAAACCACAAAGCCTGTTTAGTTTATTTGATCACAACTATCAAACTAGTAATTATAACTGTTTTATACGTTATGGTACGTCAAGTGACGCCGTAGCGGTAAATCACAGCCAGCCACTTGATAGTCTTGGACTTATCTCTGTGCCAGGTCGACAAATTTTCAAACTACTCATGTACCACGTAGAATCCGGTTATTAAGTGAATGAGCGGTCTAATCTCATCGAATAATAGAAAACACACACATCCACACAGTTTAGAACAAGCAGAAAAGGAACGTGAGCAGTCCAGTTGTAGCCTATATAATAACCATGGGATATAATATAATATTTCCCATTCGTCTTTTGACATTATCTTTGGCAATTCTATCCTACAGTAGGCCAGTACATCTAACACTTCTATTGAGAAAGTTCAATTCAGTTACTGTACGCACACCAGTTTTGCTGCTGAGACACCTGAGGAGCGGGGGGTCTACTGAATGATAGTGCGTGCTAATGTTGGTGAGGTATTACTGGTTCTGAAAACATTATTCAGACGTCAGAAGACGTATTTAGTTGTAATTTTGTGTGCGTATTAGACTGAACGTTCGTACATTATATGTAAGTGTAATTTATTGAATGTTTTGTTAAAGTGTGTTTGTTTATTTGCTAGAAGAATACCTTGTGAGAGATAGTCAAGTCACACCTAAAGTGTCTTAAATGTATTTTAAGTGTGTAGTATTACAGTGATGCGTGCAGTGGAATGGCATACGTCACCACATTCCTTGTTCGGTAGCAAAGGTGAACTGCTGATAGTAGCCTACCGTAATTCGATTATGTTCTTTCCGTTTAATACCATAATTCCTAATCTGTATAACATAATGCGCTCTAAAGCAAAACTGTTAGTAGTTCTTGTCATATGCTGACTCTATATAACAGAATTCAGTTGATTAGCGTAGTACCGAATATGTTTCGTTATGGCATTTTTGTTTGGTTTTTAAATTATGAAACCTACTTAAATATTTATAGTCAATGCTTTAACGCTAAGTTTTGTGCTTTTTAAGTGGAATGTTGCGAAATTTTGAAGTGGAACTTATTGTGGTTTATTTATTCTTCGAGTTTCTTCGTGTTTCTTACAGAACGTGTATCGATAATCGACTTGCTTCACCACCAAGACTGTATTAAACACTGTACATTATCTCGGTTAGTAAAATATGTTTGTTATTTATAAACACCAAGGGAGCCGTCGTTATTATTGAAATGATCCCTCGTCTTAGTCGAGAAGTTGTCCCAAAGAGTTGGCGACCTTCATATTTTATTAATCGAGAACTCGCTGTTTCGTCGTTTATATTTTGGTTCTAAAGAAAGGTATGACGAAGTCGGAAAACCAGTTTTTTAGCACATAAATTTGCGTTTTGGTCAAAACATGGACCAAATGTAACAAGAAGTCCGTTTACTGTCTCAGAATGTTTTATAATTCATCGTTGACGAACGTCTTTCTTAATACAAGGCATTGTTTCGCTGTATTGGTAGGAGTAGTATAGTATTATTAGCAATGTCTCCCTTTGTTCTTTCACACTTTTAAGTCTTCGCAAACAACGTAAACAGCTTAATCAAAAACAACGCGTAATTCCGCAGACTGGGTTTCGTAACTTTATGTAAACGACGGAATAAAACGAAACAACACGCCTTCCATTGTTTTATTGTTGTCAGGAAAAATGGGACATGGGACTGACGACAACGTGACCTTGTCTATCTTGCACGAATGAGTGGATTTTGTGTTGCGCATTCTGTCAGCTGATTCACTCTTAACCGGTGATGGAATCTTCGCATTTTTCATAAAGTAGAAAGTCTCTTCTTACAATTAACGACATTTTTAAGCTTTTTGTGCATGCGTTCATTTGATATAATGCAAAAAGGTCATTTTTTCATTTTTGTGTCGTGTGAATTTCATACAACGGTGTTGAGGTTAGACCCGTGAGAAGTAAATAATAAAGTGAACCAGAAAATCAACTAAATTCAGAAAACATATCTGGTCCTTCAACCTAATTCCTAGGCTATAATCTATTACACACGTACTTTATCAATTTACGTAGTTTTCTGTCTTATTTTTATTAACATACGGTCAGCACTGACGGAGCCAGGTTTTCATGGTGGAAATCTGAACTGTTTAGCTGGTGACAAATTTACGCTAGACACATTCTCGAATACTGACAAAGTGTGATGATGATATTTAGTCCAGCCATCTCTATCACGATTTTTTTTTTTTTTTTAGTGCTTTAACATTGCAACATATCTTCTCCAGTGTGTTGGCGTTATGGGAAACACCCGTTATATTAAAGAAACGAAATGTAAAGTCATTAAAATAATTTAGCGACATGTCGATTCGCACATATTGGCACATCAGGATGTAAGACAGACATGAAGGGGAGGAAAACATCGGCATTTCGAAAAAAACAAGCCGGTAAAAATAATACTCAATTAAGTATTAAATGTGCTAGGATTAGCCGAAATTGTATATTAGCATAATAAGTGGCTGGATCTTGGGCCGTACATTCCATAATGGAGTTTGATTTGATTTTCTCTTGGAATCCCGTCCCTGTGCATAGTCACCTAAACTGTGCGATATCCGCGTGTAAAAAAGATTTGGCTATTGTTTAAAACCCTACGTGTCTGTGATGTCATAAAATAAATCACATTTTAAAAACAAAGAACAGTCATGTCTCATCCATATTACAATCTCTGTTAAGTCTGGTAGATTTTCATCATCATCATCATCATCATCATCATCATCTTCTTCTTTTCGTTCCAACTTCAGTAAAGCTGTTTTCCAGATATCACATGCTATGTTTGTCTGTCACAGCCATTTTTATGTAGGCTATGCCTCACATGTTAATGCTGGTCTCTTTTTATTTTTAACATGATAATGTTTTTAGGCTGGGGATTCCACAAAAACGTCATCGAAAAACGTGACGCTTCCACACTTTCGATTCCCCACAGTCTAGAAATTTGATATGTAAACGCATCAAGACAGAAATAATCGCTGCTGACATTGAGTTTAGCAAACGTTTTAATGAGAATAAATTTGGTTTTACATGCTCTATTTGTGATCGTCTGTGGTTTGGAAATGATTTACGTAATCCACCAAACGTAATCCACATTACACTTTTCAAAAGCCTAAAAACATTATCATGCTTCGATGTTTCGGTTTCGTCGAAATTATTTGAATGCTTAGGTGCATAAATAGAGAGAGGGAGACAGGGAGAGAGAGGGTTTTGTGTACTAAAATAGTCTTAACTTTACTTTTTTCTTCTTCTTTTCCAAGACTTACTTTACACGCGTGCCTACAATATGTTGAACACTTCCATAGCAATGTCCTGCACTATATATTACATAGTCTCATGCGACTATGTAGAACACTATATGCGAATGGAGACACCATAATGTATTCCCGTTCATATTTCTTCGTTTCTTTTTATACGCTCGTTCGTTATTGTTTCATGAAATAAATTGTTTACACTTAGTCATTCCTACAGACTTGACATTTACGCTTGCTGTGTTTAGTTTGTAGCGAGGTAATACACACAAACTGTATACCCAGTATTTGTAGCCTACACACCAATTTGTATACAATATTCAAATTGTATAAACCTCTATTTCAGGTCACCGAAAGTACTTCTACTAAAAAATTTTTTCCACTAAACAATTCGCACGGATGTTTAAAAAAATTAAGATCGTTCTAAGAAAAAAAGAAAGTGCTTTCGCACACACACACACACACACACACACACACACACACACACACACACACACACACACACACACACACACACACACACACACACACACACACACACACACACACACATAATGTTCATGGTAAACAACCCGAGGCTATGTTCAGGTTTACCTACCTGTGTAGGAATATAGCAGCCGGTGTGAGGTGGAAGGGAGATGTACATAGTTTAGAGAATAAATCACAAAACGACCTCATTTAATAAGAATTAAAACGAATAATATGCGGCGTTATAGGAGGTAAGCTAAGAAAGAACGTGAAAAGTTTTGTGTACAGTGTGTGTGCGTTACTTTACGGTAAACAGATTTGGAATATTGGAAACGAACAAATCGAAGAAGATTGCGGACTTCTGTGAATAAAATACTGATGACAAATCAACCTTACGATTATTTTACAAAAAAAATTGAACGAGTGGATAAGGTGGCATTTGTCACACTACATCATGAGTGCTTCTCTTGTCATTTGGTTTTAGTTGTTACAAGTCAGTCGTCCTTTACTCTCCGTAACCCTAGCCCATACAGTCGCTTCCTAACAAACCTTTTCTTATTCATCCATTGCTGTGGAAATATGCTGTCACTATGAGAGCAGTGGTTTTCTTGTTTCGGTTTCCTTATGTAATTCTTTTAGGGCTTAATCTATACTGCTTCTTCCTGCTCATCTATTTTCTCCCATTATTTTAACTTGGTCATATCTGTTAAAAATTGATCCTATAATGTGTTTGTTACTGTCCGTCCCCTTGCCCATTTTTCCCATATCCATCTTCTTATTTGAACGTGCAGTAGGGGAGACTGTTGTACCAAGACCATGGTGTACCTTGGGCCATTTCAAGTATATGGATTGTGCTGCCACCTAGTGGACTCTCGATGAACCCCGTCCATCATTATGATGTATTCAGTTGTCCTTTTGAGCGAAACAGGTGTACGTTGTGTTTTGTATAAATAGAGATAAGAAGTGGTTTTTGAAAGTAAGTTTTTAAGAGTAAAGTTTTTGCGTTGTATTTGAGTGTGAATATCACCTTAGTGTGTACGCAAGGATTTTTCTGTGCAGAACACGTAGATAGCCTACTTTTCGGTGAGTAAAATTTTTACTTCGTTTTGTTTATTGGTTTAGCAGTTTTGCCTAGGCAGCCATATTTGTTATAAACAATAACACCGTGTACCTTGAGGCCAACTACCATCGTGTACCTTGGGCCGGTGGCTCATGGTACAAGACGTTGCAACATATTTTTTATTTTTGTTTCAGACATTCACACTGCATTCAAGCATGCCTAGAAGCAAAGAAGGAATAAAGCGGAAGCCAGTAGATGAAGAATCTTTAAAAAAACCACTTGAGGCTGTGAATACAGATGATCCAGAAAAAAATTGACCTACCGAGAAGCAGCAAAATTATTTAATATTAGTAGGTCTACACTAACAAGGCATTTACCGAAGTTTAAAAATGCAGAAAATTTCGAGTACCAGTATTCAGCCAATTATGCAGTTAACCAAGCATTTTCCAATGAAGAGGAGTTAAGCCTTGTCACCTACATTAAAAATATTGTTAAAATGCAATACGGGTTGACCAAAAAGGGTGTAAGAGTTTTAGCTTTTAAATTTGCGAAAGCTAATAAGAAGAAAATACCTGACACATGGAATGAAGAAGAAATCGCAGGTGAGGAGTGGATGAGAGGATTTTTAAAGAGACTGCAAGAGAACTGTCAATCCGCAACCCGGAAGCTACAAGCTTAAGCCGAATGACAAGTTTCAACAGGACTAATGTTAGACTATTTTTTAATAACATTAAAGAGATGCACAGAAAATACGGTCCGATCCCACCCGAGAAAATCTGGAATCTGGATGAAACAGGTTTGAGGACAGTTCAAGGACAATCCAGAATAGTTGCTCCGAAAGGGGTGAAACAGGTAGGCGCAGTTACATCGGCCGAAAGAGGGACTCTAGTTACAGTGATTTGTGCAGTGAATGCGATTGGTAATTCGTTGCCCCCCATGTTGATTTTCCGCGGGTTCATTTTAAAGAAAGAATGCTGTTCGGTGGACCAGTAGGATGTATTGGAACGGCAAACCCATCAGGGTAGTCCAACGAGGAATCGTTCGTGAAGTTTTTGGACCATTTTTTGAATTCTGTCAAAAGTTCAAAGGGAGATCGGGTCATGTTAATTTTAGATAACCATGAAACCCACCTTTCTCCAGAGGTTCTTGATAAGGCGTCTGATGGAGGTATTGTGATGGTTACTTTTCCCCCTCACACCTCACATAGGCTACAGCCTTTAGACCTGTCTGTTTACGGTCCCTTGAAGACATATTTTAACCAAGCTGTTGAAGCATGGCTTCTCAACAACAAAGGGAAAACCTTTGACATACACAGTATTGCAGAGGCTTTAGGTGCAGCATATCCACGAGCATTTACTTCGAATAATGTTTTGTCTGGCTTCCGTAAATCAGGAATATTTCCCTTCAATGAAGCAGCTTTTACTGACAACGATTACCTCTGTTCCTACGTGACTGATAGGCCTTTAGACACTTCAGTCCCTGATTCTTCTGCAGTCCCTGGGCCTTCTACTTCTTCAGCCCTTGTATCCCACTCTTCTTCAGTTCCTGGATCTTCTTCAGTTCCTGGTTCTTCTGTATCTTTAGCACATGGATCCTGTTCTTCAGCAGCCCCTGAGCCATCTACTTCTTCAGCCTCTGAATCATTTGCAACACCAAATAATAAAGAGAAAATAAAAACATTCATCACCCCTGAAGAAGTGCAACCCTACCCTAAGGCCGAAGATCGTAAAAAGAGGAAACAAGGTAGAAAACCAAGAAAAACCATGATTGCCACAGACACGCCAGAAAAAAATGCAATTAAAGAGCAAAAATAAAAAAAAGAAAGTCTAAAAAAGCTGTGAGCCAAATTAAAAAAGTATCTAAGAATCTAGGACAGTCCTTTAATCAACCTACTGAGAAAAAACACCAAAGGAATGGCCACAAAAAACCATTCAAAAAAATTAAATTAATTAAACAGGCATCAAGTTCCTCGTCTGATTCGGAAGAGATATCGCTTGTATCAACGGATAATGAAGATAGTGGTGATGAAGAAGTGTGCCTGTACTGTTCTTCCTCAAAAGTCAGTGATCAGAGCGGCGAAGAATGGTGTAAGTGCACCTCTTGTGGTCGGTGGACCCATTTTTTGTGTGCAGGAGTAGAGGGGAGTGAGTGGAAGCATTATTTGTGCGATTTTTGTAAAGATGATTAAAATAATTATTTACTTTTTCATTTTTGAACATATGACCTTGCTTATACATTAATCTCATGAAGAAAATGTATTGCTAGAATAAAAAATTAATAAAAATATACGTTCAATCTGTTTATTACTTGTGAATGACTTTTGTTTTATACTTGGCCCAAGGTACACGAGCATAGTGTACCATGAGCCATTATGTAAAAAATTTTATTTATTTTTTTTAAGTTTGTTGTTAAGTAATTATAAAAAAAAAACTATATTCCATGATGTACAAATACATATGATGAGGTTTGAAATATAGCTGGGGACAATTAAAATTGCACAGTTAAAATTACAGAGTGACGTAAAAAATAAAATGTAATAAGTGGTCCAAGGTACAACAGTCTCCCCTACCCGTAATTCCAGCTTCGTTGCTTACTTGCTAAAGTGCTGCCTGTCATCCTCCGCACGAGGCTAATACAGTCTTCCTAAACCACAATGGTGGCGACACTGAAAGGCCTCGTTTTTCGACTCTAGAAAAATAATTTTATTCCAGGCGGTTGTGTCGCTAAACAATAAAAGAGATAGAGGTTGAGGAAAGAGTTGTAGGAATGTGAGACGACCAACGGTGGAATTTGTAGTGTAGCGAGTCTGGGTGAAATAAAAGTGGTGTGAACTAGAGGAACTTACCAGTGCACGGACACTGCTGCCCATGGGCCGGAAACTATGGAAGACCAATCCTCCTTAATGTTTATTTTGATATCAGACTCGCCCTTCGGGATGTGTGTAACGATTAGTTGAGTGCTGAGACTTTGACATATTCTCCCGTCCTTTATTTTAATTACGGAATATCTTTCACTATTACTAAGTAGAATTTAACTGTCAGGTCAGGGACTTCTTCATTATATTTGTTATTGTTTTTGCTATCCATAGCGATGCACGAGAGGACACTAACAAATATACATTGAATAATATATATATTTAAATTCAGTCGAGTATATGGGCACATAATTTTCTCTTTTGGTGTGGTTCGTTTTCTTGAAGTATTCAATTATTAAAATTGTGTATTGATGTAGAAACTAAGATGTAGGCCTACCCTTACTTTCAGACATTTGGAAAGAGATGTAATTTTCGTGTACGGATACATATTGAATTAACCGTCAATAATAACACGAATAATAGGCTGTACATACATGTATACGTGCGCGCGCGCGAGTGTTTATCGTGAATATATTAACGATTATTGACCTCACGTTTTTCTTTTCAATTGATATATTTTGTTATAATATAGCCTATAAACATTTACCACACATGAAAACAAGGATGAGCCTACTTTTTTTACTGTGCCTGGTTCACGTTTCAAAGGTCTAAAATACATGTAAATCTCTACAGTTTGTAACACCACAAATGTTATAAGATCCCTAACTAGTTCGTTGTAAAAAAAAAAAAAAAAAAAAAAAAAAACCAGTGCCTCTTACGTGACGATTTTATAGGAGTACTGTGTACTGTGCAGTACTGACAACGTGTAGACCCTCGAGATACGTCCATCCTTCCTAGTTATGACACAATAAAGTAATGCGCGCACATTCTCTTTCAATTACTGTAAACGCAGACCTTTGTTTTTGTGCCGCCACACTTTAACGATTACACAACAATTATTTATAGAGCCTATCGGCGTCCCGCCGATATGGTGGTGTTTCTTCCATCTTAGATCAACTTTTACCTTCATTCTACTTTTCTTCTTTCAACTATTGCGGCTGCCCATCGTTTTATTTTTATTCTACCTTCTGCGAAAACTTTGGTAATCCTCTTCCAGTTGTTTTGGTTTTGACTGGCAATTTCACATTTTGGTGGAATTCTTTTTCACGTTTGCATAACAAGTCAGTTGTTTCGCCTTGGTTGTGTCAATCCACTGTCACTCTGATTTCACTCTGACATCACTCTGATTTCGTATGATCAGGCATAACGTATTAACGTATCTTAGGAAAACCTTCAGAGGAAGACACGGAGGTACAGACTGACCAGTGCAGAGAACTGGTAGTTAGCACAAACCGATTGAAAGAACGGCGGTGGTAAAGGAGTTCATCCTTTAACGACAACGTCTGAGGCTTTGTGTGAAGAAGTAACATACAAACGCGCTCGTGTGTGTGTGTGTACGCGCGCGCGTGCACCGGAGTGTGTAAGCGTACGTCCGTTGTTTCCGGAAAATCCATTCTTTCAGAAGAATGATGTTCTACGTCGTTCTATTCTCTCACTAGGTCGGAACGTATCTGTAATTGTGCGTTAATTTTCCCAAACTTGCGTTAATTTTGCGTTAAAAACAAAATAGACGATTAAACGGAAAAAATTTGTATTAACAAAAAATCAGCGGCTCCCACCGTACGACTTCATAGGAATTATTGCAGTACAGAAAATACGTAGGACCAAATCGAAATGGCCTACCGTACGAACTGTGTATGTCATGTTAAGCCATGGTTTCGATAACTGGGACAGACATGTCCACATGCATGAATGTGCAAGAAACATGCACCACTTTGCAAGAAACTTCTCTTCAGCACGGAAACCGGATCGTTGTCTTTTCGTAGCCACTGTGTTATTGGAATAAGAAAATTTAGTAGGCGTATTTAGGTAGGCCTAAATGTATTTTATCTTGCATTTATCTTTACAATTCACAAAAACAAATTTAAAAATGTCTCGTTTAAAACGACATGTGTTTGTGTTTATGTAGGCTTACACACGGACGCGCGCAAATTTCAATATAAATTTATTTTTACTATAATACTACACAAAATGTATATCTTAATACATCTGTGTATATAAAAATACGCTCGCGACATACATGTTCAAGTAAAAGACTCCAAAAATACATATTTGCATGCGTAAACGTATTCAAAACGTAAATTCAATTATTTCTCAGGTAGAGAGAAATAAGTGGTCTGACTGGAACCTTAAACGAAAACAAAGTAATGTGCAAAAATTATCTGCAACATATTGCAGAATCTAATAAGTATAAAATTGCAACGAAATGCAAACACAAACAGGCACACCAAAAGAAGATAAAAACAAACAAACAAAAAGTTTAGAATTTCGCTGGCTTATCTGCGGTCGCATATGCAAGCAATAAAGTAGCAGAGTTGATGGGACCATTCGCACAAGATTACAACGGTCAGTCTGCGAATTTGGTACCGCAGATTTGATCTGAGCGAGTTTGTGTTTCTTTTACAATCGATAATTGTCATCGTCGAATCTAGAACGCTAAAAAAACGAGAGACTGAGTAAAAGAAAACGACTTTGGTGCAACGCGCGCGCGCGCACGTGTGTGTGTGTGTACAAATAAACGAGGGAAGAGAATAGTGTTGTTTTGCTTAAAGCAAGGAGCAACAAGCAAATACTAATTTATACGTAGTTTATAATTTAATCCAAAAATATTAATAGATTCCTGATTGATAATTTTAGAAATAGATTTTTTAATCGTAATATTTTAATTTTAATAATTTAATTTCGTATGAAATTAATTTTTAAAATAGTTTATTAACTTATTTGTGCAGTTAGAATAATCTGTATACGAGAGATAAATCTATTTAATGTAATGAATAGAGATAACATGTTGACTGAACTATCATTTAATTCACATTTAAAATAAATGATTTACAGGTATCATGCAAATTACCATATTTAATAAAAACTAAATTAAAATCGAAATAGAAAGATCGTTAAATACGGTTAAATTGAAATTGTAGTTTTTAATTAAAATGCGTTAATAAAGGCCTACGAATAGTACTGGGTGGGCCACGAATCGCTTGACAACAGAAATTATTCTTAGTTTAGTTTATTAATCATCGTCAGGAAATAAATGATGAAAGCTTTTGTGAAGTTGGTTCATTAACTAAACATTACTTTAAAACAAGTGACAACGTTTCGAAAAAATCCATTTTGTTGTTCAGAACGATAGTTGTCAACCCGTACACGGGCAGTATAGAAATAATAAGTAGGCCTACGCATAATAAGAGTTTTTATACAAATGAGTGTATATGCCAATATTTTACGTACCTAAATAATAGTAATAATAAATATTACTTGCGTACTATTATAATAATAGTAATGCAGTAGAATATTCCGTATTTTGTATTCTATAATACAATAATAACTCTCATTGTATAGGCCTATATCTTAATTATTTCTGTAGGCCTACTTGATTTTTAAACAACTCGTGATGACGACAATAAATTTTATAAAAACGTCGACACGGTTTTTTGAAATATAATCACTGTTTATTGTGAGATTTCGGAGATTTTATAAATTAAATTCTAAAAAAAATGAAAACTAATTTGTAATAAAGATAAACAAGGGAAATTCAAATCGTAACCGATCAATAAGAACGTTACAGTCTAATGTTACAGAGTAGGAAGGTAACGTTAGAAAATTATGCAGACAGAATAGTCAAGAAATCTGAAGACGGATGTAGAAATTATCACTGATTGACTTTTTTGTTAAACGGTGCTTTGTCGGTTTTTTTTCAATGGGAGGCCAAAATTTCTAGATGCGGGCCTGACTCCCAAATCTTGTTTCAAACAGTCGCAAACGAAGTACAGATGGTACAGTAGTCAAATTTCTGCAAGGAAAAAGTTGAAGGAGAAGGAGAAGGAGAAGGAGAAGGAGAAGGAGAAGAAGAAGAAGAAGAAGAAGAAGAAGAAGAAGAAGAAGAAGAAGAAGAAGAAGATGTAGTTGTGGTAAGGGGCAAAGAAACGTGTTCTAGTATTCTTGTGCTGAGAAACATCGAAAGATAAAAGAAGTGAAAAAAGATTTTTGTTAGAACTAAACAGGATCCAACAAAATACATTCACTCAGTACCCAGTGTGTGCTAATGGTGAGGAAAACATGGTGGGCTGTGTTGCGGCCGGTTTCCCACGCTTGCACCCACGGGCCCAAATTGTGATAATTATTTTACAGTCACGCCGCAGTCACTTTGCTTTGTCGTCTGAGGGGCATTATAATTTCCGTTTACACACGCCTAATCACTTTACTGATATCTCATATATTTCTTTCATTCGTACAACTAAGAATTCCTAACATTTCTACAAAACAATCCAAGATCAACGGTTAAATCTTCTTAATACTACCCTGTTTTAGAAATGAAAATTGTATTACCTTAATATTGATTGTACGTAATTTGTATTATCGTAATTATTGGAGTTTCAGTTTATAAAATTCTAAATAGATATTTGCTATTTATTACACATAGTAGCGAATTCATTTTTATGTTTTATTATATTTATTAGTACATAATTTTATTTTTATTTTTTGCAAACACCTGTTTATTGTTTATGCGTATTAATGAACGGTGTCTCGACATGTTTATAAAATCAGAATTGTGCTCTGAGACTGAAGGTCAATATATAATAAAAGCCTTACGAAACGGGCGTAGCAGTGACTTGTAATAAATAGGCCTAAATGCTTGCAAAAATAGAGAACCATTTTTTAAATAAAATGAAGAATTAAACATAATTGGTAGGAGAGAGAAAGATAATCGTATCACTAGCCCAATATATTATTATTTATTATTTTTCGGTATCACCGAAAAATTCATTGATTGACGGTCACTATGAATTTAAGGATTATTTATTATAATAATAATAAATTTAATATAATAATAATTTAATATATTATTAATATCTTGTACTTTTATGTTTAGGTTCCATGAATTTTATAATACAGTAATTATATGTTTAGTACTTCGTTGTGTACTCATTTTTTAATAAAATTTAAGTATTTTATTTTCGCATGCTATATTTTCTATTTATTTATTATTTACATAATTTAATGAGCAGGACAATATATTACTAAGTATGCGGAATTGAAACATATTTGGTGTTCGCCTAGTAGTAAAAAATTACATGTTTTATAATCTATACAACAAATTTTCTCTCTTTGAACTGAATTTTACCTATTGTGTAAATTTATAACATAGGCCTATAATTAATGCATAAATTTATAATACAAATAATACATTATAATGAATATAATATATGGTCTACATATATTTTTATCATAACTTGTTTATTAAAAAATAAATAAGTTTATGTGGCCTATAAGTAGGGAAAAATTGTTTTAATAACTGAAAATTGGGTAACCAGAACCTGACAGAAATACTTTTTACTCCGTTATGTTAATTTAGACACACATAAAATGCACAAGTTTTACTCAAAAAGCTATAGGCTACAAGGTTTGTCGTCTGCCCTTACGTCGTTCGTCAAGGCATTGTCAATGAGGAGACTAATAATACATTAATCCCGATTGGTGTTTAAATGCCCACCGCTTGCAACCTCCATCACGTTCTTGGGTCTAAAAATTCCCCCGACAGCTTTCTTTAATGATCAAGCTCTGAATTTTCTATTTTCTTGACACCATCAGTTTCCACGTTAATAACGCGTTTTAGCACGTTGTACAGTTTATACCATAAGTTGCAGGCGGATCATTCGGCAGGAAAGTTGTCGCAATTTGCTTAGTGCTTGACCTCAGTTGTAGACTAGTTTTCAGTGGTTCCCATCCCGTGGTCCACGAGATACGTGAGGGGGTCAAAAGTGGTCCGTGAAGCTACAAATCTTCACAATAAAGCATTCACCTACCTAATAAAGTATGTACAATAGACTACACCTAAGTATAGACTACACTAAAGATGAAAGCGACTGGCTGATAAAAGATAATAAAATAAATGGGCTGGAATGACATACGACTAGTTTTGAACGGCACTGTCAGCCCAAAATTCACACCGATTAATCTGAAATAAAACAGTGACAATTTCAGTCGATTTTAATAATAATTATAGTTAATTAAAGTTAGTTAAATTAAATTGTATAGAATTCATGACAATTAGTTCAATTCAATTTACAAAATAAATTGTACTTTTCCTTAGTGGGCTTAAGTGCTTGGCAGAAGTCTGCTCCACATCTACCTATCGACTCGATGGTCCGCGGGGTCCAGATCCGCTGCTTTATTGGAAGGTTTTTTATATGTACGCGGCCTGCTTAAACTTAAATCACTTTTCATGGTCTGTTTTTTATATGCCATGTTTTCCATTTCCCACTTCTTATGTTATATAAGTATGTGTACTCCCGGGTATTACATTATAGGCCTAACTGCAATAATAACGTTTATCAAGACGCAAGATGCGATAACAATACTGATAACATGTAATGATAACATGTAAATCTACTAAGAGACGGAAAGATTGTAAGTAAAATTATCCGCTTAAGAAATAATTAACTGTTAGCTGACATATATTTTTAACAAAAAAATACTTAAGTTGAATAAACGATCCTCTGAAGACAGCCCATAGGACAAACTCTTGTGAAACGTAGGTCCCCGCTAAACCACTCTAATTTTAATACTTGGAAAAGAAAATAATTATTCTTTAAAGTAGACTACACATACGCACCCGCGCGGGGGTAGGCTATACATTTTATCATTTAAAGGACTACCTCATTTATTATATATTTTCTTCTTTATTAATTTTATCAATTTACGATAAAATGTATCTTGGAATTTTTTTAAAGTCTGCTAATAGAAAATTAAAAATTAAACAGTACAGCCTATCTATTAAATTAAGTACTATTAAATACTAAATTAAATTGGATGTTATTATCTTATTATCTTGTACTACCTTACTTCCCAAGTACAAATAGGCCTACCTCCTTTAAATTCAGATTAATCGTTTATTCATGTTTTTAAAAATATTATTTCACTCTATTAAAAAATAAAATACATGAAAGTAGCTCTCTGTAACGAACAGAGTTGGTGGATAATTAAAATCCTGATTTAACCTTTTTCTAAAAACAATTCAACCTAAAAGAACTGTTTCCAAAATTTACACAGAAGCTTGAAAAACTCTGGTAAACAAGAAAGCTATCTAAATTAAAACGTGTCAAAACTTCATGTGATGAAAACAAAGAGAAGAGATGTGTGGTGCGCCGTGAAATCACCTGTTTATTATACACAGCGGTCGCAGCGTCGATGACAGACCGTTTTATTGACCTGTCAAATAGCTCAACACAGAAGCACGCTGTTTAAAATACGAACACTAAATCTTTTTTATTTATACCGTGGAGGCAGTGAAATTAGTTTTCCATGTTTCTGAGTAATAACGTGATGAGAGTGGAGCCACGGTGTTTTTTTAAACACTTATCTTTCCTGCAAACGACTTTCGAAACGGCCCAAACCGGACACCGTTTTTTTTTTTTTAAATGGACAAGAAAATTACATAGTTTTATTAATAACATATTTTAAACACCTACAGCAATATGCATATTTTTAGTATTCACATACACAATTCATGTGCTCTGTTTTGAATATAGCTTGTATCGATTAATATTTTTTCCTCTGAAAAATATTTTATTTCGGAAGACATTAATTTATGTGTAAAAAAATTCAGTAATTCGGTTAAATAAACATAACTGTAGACATTGTGCGCTTTTTATGGTAACTCTTCGACGTTTCTTGCATTTTAATGTACAATTATCGCCAAAGATAGGCCTACCAATTAAATGTTAGCGTATATTATAACTATTAGGCTACAAGCAGAAGAGATTTTCCCTGAAAGTTTAGGCCAACATTTCACTGTTTTGCCTTACGCACGTTCGCAAATGTATCGTTGTATATAGCCTAAAAATACTTTTTTCTCCCTTCGAAATTAGGCCTACTTACTGTTTTGCAAAAATTCACTAATTCGCTAAATTTACTGTGCTATTCCATTTTTTATTTATTTATACATGTGTGCATGCCACCGTATTTCACATTTCAATAAGAAAAGCCATGATTTTAAGTATATAATTTTTGTTATTTGAAACAAATGTATTATAAAGAAATGATAGTTCTGTTTATGTGGGCCTATCGTTTTGTGTGTATCCTTAAATCGGCTTACTGTTTAGCGAAAATTCATGTATGAGTTATTATGTTGTTTACATGCCTGTGTTTGTATAGGCCTTCTCCAAGAACAACTTGTAACTATGTCACACAGACCTATGTAAAAATTATCAGTAAGAGTGAAAAAATGGAAGCTTCGCCTTAATAATATGAATAACTTAATTTATTTTATCAATACATTTTGTTGTTGTTGTAACTTCGTTGTTTAATGTGTATGGTCACCATTTATTTACGTAGAAGGCATATGTGGCCCAAGACTGATCTTATAAAACACAGTAGGACTATCGAATTCCTTTCGCCACATCATGAGGAACGACAAAATGCGATTGAAAAGTGACAAAAATAGGCCTATTTGCACAACTTGTACCTACATTTCGTACAAGTAGATGCCCCTGTGGATGTCCAAATATGTTGGCTCGGAAACATTTCAGACAATGGATTTCGACTGGACTGCTCAGTCATCGAAAGTAATACAGTACGAACCAGTGAATCTGCTGCGGACTTGTTCCAGGTGTTTCGACTAAACGTCATAACTTGCTGGTCTCTGAAGATTATTTGTAGGTAGTGTATTTTTCTTATAAAACTCTTTTCTTCCAATTTTCAGTAAGAAACGTCTTAATAACATTATATTTTCTGTGTGATTAACCTATTATGATATAATGTTTAGTTTATTTTTATATTAGGCCTAACCATAATACATATTATAAATTTTTTTTGTAAATTAGACGTTTGATCTTTCCAGTACTACATATGGGTCGTGTCATATCGAATAAGCCTGTACTAAAAAATTATTTACTATTTGGCTTAAGTTTTACTGTAGCCTTCTACACTAAACCTTGTCCAACAGTCTCACGAGACTGTGGGCGTGACCGTTCTCCTGAATACCTACTAGAAAATTTTATAATCGAGAAACTAACTTCAAAATAATCATAAAATACTGTCATGCGTTATAAATAATGTTAATTTAGTATTTTGGGTTATTTAAAAAAATTTTAATTACAAATATGACTACATAAAAATAAAAATTACTAAGTTTATACTCAGAAAAAGGGAGTATTATCTAGTTTATAAACTTAACTCGTCAGTACTCCGATGCCATACACTTAAATGAAAGTATTTTTTATGCGGTTGCAGGTCTATGTGTCCTTGAGACTACGGTGGCATTAAATTGCATTAATGTATTGACTGAAGCAAAGAAAAAAATATTTTGTTACATTCGGCTCAGGTTTTTTTAGTATTGAAGGTAAAAAGTCGATTAGCGAGGAACTTTTATATTATTGGGGATAGCTGCATGGTGTAAGCTACAGGTTTGTTAAGAAAACATCAAAATTATTTTTTAAACCCATCCCAACTTTCTACCTGTTTGAATACAGTTAATACAGAGCACTTTGTAACAATTTACAGAAACTTTCCAGAACTCGACATAAATTTGTGACTTCGTTTGTTTTTATTTTAACTTTAATTTAGATTATGTTATATTTTCAGATATTTATAAAATACGATAACAAAATAATTCAAATGTCGTAGGCCTACTTAATTCAAATTGTGATGCCCATAATGTGTATTAAAATTAATATATAGGTATCGGTTTACCTGTAAACAACATTAACTCTAAAATAGGTAACCTTTTGCTAAAAAATGTTCGAAACGTGAAAAAGTATCTTGGTATTAGAGCACTTAGTAATTAGCAGAGCACACATGTACTACAAGATTGATTCCCAACAAAATAGGATCACGAAAAAGTTTTAAAGACACTTTTAAGAAAATATATCATACAAGGCCACCGTCTAAAAAATACAAAGTATAACTTTTTCAGCTCTAAAATCTGAACTTTAGAATCTAAAACCATTAGCAGGAATTTTTGTTGTTCAAAATAATTGTAACTGTAAGAGTAACTTCAAATAAAAGGGTCAATATTTCAAAAGGGAACAAACAACAAATAGACTGAATAATGTCTTCGAACCACGTCTTTAAAGCAGACTTGTCTTTCAACCGAATTTAGAAGAGATAATGTCAGGTTTAATACGGAAGTATAAGTGAAAATTACATTAAAATTACAGTTTACGAAATTACAGCTGTCTTTTGGTTAGGCTATGTGTGATGCCTTATATACTGACGTGGGTCGTAGAGTTTCAAAAAACTCTGGGGGCCACAAGACTAAAAGTCGACTTAAAGACAACAATATTGAGACACACACACTCTCTCATTCTCTCTCTCTCTCTCTCTCTCTCTCTCTCTCTCTCTCTCTCTCTCTCTCTCTCTCTCTCACTCAAATATAGGCCTACCTGTAGGCCTATATCGTTATGCTTAGATGGCGAAGTTGCGTCAGAATTTTTCAAAAATTCTTATACAAAAATATTCATGTAGCCAATCATAATTTCGCTTTTGAAAAATCGGTAACATTGACAATTTGACACGGTGCATCATATTTCATAAAAAATGTTTTGTAGGCCTGTAATTAATTATTATTAGGCCTAAATGATTAATTTATGGGTATGCAGGTTCATAAATTCATTTCTGAATTCGTTAAAAAAATATTACAGTGAAGTAATAAGAACCAAGTAGGCCTATATAAAAATCTTCACGTTTGTAAAGCAAAAACCGACCTACGAATTTCATTACAGGATTGTTACCTAAATGTGTTACCAAAAAAAGGGCCTGCGTAAATTTCCCTACAAAATTCCCTACATTTGTTAACTTTTTCTTACATAGCCTTATCTTCTGAAATAAACTAATAATATAGCCTACTAATATACAGTATTTTAGGAACATAAAATAGTGCAGTACAGCATAATGATCAGAGACTTTCAACATTAATAAGTCCCCCCTCCCCCCAACTCAATTATTGGAGGGACCACGGTCCCTGCTGTTCCGTAACTCTATGCCAGTGATGTATGATTATCCAGAAGTCGCAAGAATAGCTTGAAGTGCTTAACCGTGTTTCTCACTGTGTGTTACTTGTTACTTGAAAATAACTTCTTCTTCTTATTTTTCTATGGCGTCACAGTTGCGGAGTCGAACCTTAGCCTCCATAACCGTCCGCCTAAATTTTTATTATGGCGGACCATAATAAAATCGCCTAAACGATGGGGATCCATCGTTTTATTTTAAGTAAAGTATCAGAATCCCTCGCCACTGCGTCAATCCAGCTATGCTTGGGTCTTCCGACAGGCCTTCTACCCTCGATTTGACTACACCTTCCAAGGTATTCGGTTGCCTTCCACCCTAATGATGTGTCCTGCCCATTGCAATGTATGCAGTCGGATGGTGGTGGCCAGATCATTGTGTTTATATAGCTTTGTACTTCCTCGTTGTGACGCATTCTCCATATCCCATTGACTTGGATTGGTCCATATATTCTCCTCAAAACTCTCCTTTCAAATGTATTGACTATGTTAGCGGCTTGTTTGTTCAGAGTCCAAGTCTCGCTGCTATATTTTATCACCGGTCTAGCCATAACTTTATATAATGTGACCTTGGACTGACGGTTGATATTCCTTGTCTTGAACTTGTAAATAAAACGTAGGCCTAACCATGCGCAGACTACTCATGAGCTTTCTCATGGTTAAGAAAATCAAGGTAAACTGAACTGAGAGTGACTTATTGTTTTTTTTTCATAATTTCAGGGGTTGGGGAACATCCTCTTCCGGTTTCAAAGATCTTTACACCGAAAGAGAAAGCGGATGGATTATTAAGAGTGATTTCATATCGCAATTACCATTAATCCCTACACTGTAGAGCTATCGTTCAAAGTTGCTTCACTTTTCACAGTAAACTATGTTTTATATTTATCATTATATTATAATTTTGTAAGTTACGAGTTTAATGTAATTAGTCCATTTAAATTGAAATATGAGTAGGCCTATATAGTAATGACTAAAGTTAATAAGTATAATGAGTAATAAGTATAATATGAGTAAACTTCCGAAAAGTAATGGGAATATCTGTTCTTACATATGCTAGTGAAACATGGAAGATAACTGGGAAAGAAATGCAGCATAGGCTATACAAACAGCTGGAATCGATTTTTTAAGGCACGTCAGTGGTTATCGTTTAAGGGATCGAATGCGTAAAGAACATATAAGGGCCGAATCGGGTACAGGGTATTCTATCAATGATAAGATAGAAGAACGAAAGCAGCAGTGGATAGAGCATGTCTACAGAATGGACCACCAGAGTCTAGTAAAGCGCGCTGTAGACTACAAACCCGTTGGCAGAAGATCTGTGGGTAGGCCCTGGAAGAGATGGCTGCAGTGAAGACGGAACATGTTATAAGCCTACACTGTAAGTTGACGACGACGAAAATATGAGTACTGATTATTCATGAACTCAGAAGAGGTCCGTGAAATTGTTCATTTTTTCGGGGGTCTGCTGCACTACAGGAATGTGCTGAGTCCCTCCTCCTTCTCACAGATTGGGGAGTAGGAGAAGTTCAGATTTCAAAATTATGTAACAGGAAATGTTTTCAAATGTCTACCAGATTCCAGTTAGTCTTCTGTTAAAATAACCCAGACTTAGAGATAGTAACAACCGTGACAAGGGAATTAAAACAATGGTTTTTACTGAACGTTTGAAATAGGTCTATAGCGGAGGACTCAGGTCGAAGAGACAAAACCGTCAAGCAAAGGTGTTTAAATAATATACGCTACAGACCAGATTGATCGCTGTCGCTAGAGTCCAAAGTTGCGGACGCATGATACACTGAATATAAGTAAAAGATTATTATCACTTGTGCTTCAAACAGTTCAGTGGGAGCTGTGTAGTCCCATGCAGTGTCGGTAACGAATGTCATTCATTTCATTCCAAAGATCCCGTTCTCATTAACTAATGAGTACAGGATGAGCACCGTTAAACACACACATACACACACACACACACACACACACACACACACACACACACACACACACACACACACACACCAGTCTATAATATATATTTTCGTTACTCCGCTTTTTTGTATTTAATAATTTCAAAATGAAATATTCTTTCCTTGCGCCCTGTCGTATGTCACCCTCTCCCTGCCAAGCGAGTGGAGCCAAGTGACGTTTTGACAAAACAAGTGGATAAGTGCTTGTGTGTGTGTGTGTGTGTGTAAAAGCAATGAATGCAACTCAAGTTTTGTAGTAGCAAGCAGTGGGCTTCGCGCAGAAAATCATGAATAATTAATCAGGAGTATACTCCTACCCACCTACTCCTACAACTCCTCCTTCTTCCTTCACGTTCCGCGGTTCGACAATTGACGTCGGCTGGTGGAGGCAGTGGCGCGCGGTATTGAGGAAGTGCGCGCCATCTTTTTTTTCCGCTGCCGCTTTCTTCCTCGCTTCGCTACACCCCGGTGTAACAATTTCAGGATATTTTCGCGTGCAACGGTGGTGGTGGGAGCGCGTAATGGGAGGGATGCCGGACGGTCGGCGCATAGTGGGGTAGTTCGGGAAAGTCAATAGGCTCCGCCCTCTCGCCGCACTAGGGTGGGTAATTGTTACGGAGCCAACGAAGCGTTCAACTACAGTACACTCGGGTCGTCTACCATGATAGACGTAGACTTGGGCCGCGATGACGACGGCGGTGGGCGCCACCGCAACGGTAACGAGACGTCGACGAACGCGTCTCACCACCCTTACACAATCGTCAGCGCTAGTTTTCCCGCGGTGGCCTGCTGTCATCAGGTCTCCCAGACGTGATTCAATCTTTTTAATGAACTAGACGTTTCACTGTCTTTTCCTCTCTCTTAGTTTTTTGCATGCTTATCTGTGTTTCTGTCTATCCAACTCTTCTGCTTTTCTCTGGATGGCAATCTATCTACCTGTTTCTGCCTGTCTGACTGTCTATGTCTCTCTGTATCTGCCTCTCTCTCTCTCTCTCTCTCTCTCTTACGTAGGCTATTTTTCTATATCATTTCCAATGTATGCGTCATGAGGTGATTGATCCAGAAGTTGGTTGAAGAGAAGAGAAGAAAGTTAAAAAAGTTCTTGAAATTTGTCGCTGGAAAGCAATTTGCAGTTTTAATATTCCTCTGTAGGCCTATGTCTGTCTCTATGTATCCGGCTGTCTCTCTCTGTCTCCCTCTCTCCCTCCCTCCCTCATCCCTCTCTGTCTGTCTGTCTGTCTGTCTGTCGGTCTCTCTCTCTCTCTCTCTCTCTCTCTCTCTCTCTCTCTCTCTCTCTCTCTCTGTTCATATTACTCTTCAGTTACTTGGCTTGCATCATAATTTCAAATGCTTCATTCACATTTTCGTGACTTTTAGTATAGTTCAGTGTTACAGATTCGTTACCTTGACTCAGTCATTTGGCACGGGGAGTGGTTATCTGAGTAGTGATTATTAATCTTTAGCTGAGTATCATATTTGCTTTCCCTGGCCCCCAAAATGTCTTCAGCAGCCTGCTGAATCGGAGTTATCTACGGAGCAATGTGCTCATAAAGATATCCTGTTGTACAACACGAAATTACTTTCTTTATCTATTAGGCCTACGTATCAGCTACGGTAAATGTGTAGCCCTGTCTGTTTGTTAAGTTAGTAGCCCTACTTTATTAAGAGACCCTGCCCAACCCAAACAGGAAGGTTTAAGTTAGATGACAACACAAATACATGAAAACTAAATATCAAATTTGCAGTCTCAGGAAGTCAATGATGATGGTAGAGGTGGTGGTGACCTCAACGATGATGTTTCTGTCTTTCTTCGGTTTAGGTCATTGGTCGCTTCTTATAACATTTATTTCGTGGCGTAGTCTACCGGATACGAGAGTCATTTGACGTTTTTAGACAGGATTAATTTAAGTGAACGGCTGGGGGACCAGGGTCCTTCTGTACACGTTACCTCTGGTTTTCAGTGCGTCGCTCTTCTCCTTCGGAACAGGACTGGGTAGCTTTGCGTCTGTTGTTCTGATGCTCGACGTTTCTTAGTATTTAAAGTAACCACTTATGCCTATCAGGATTGGCTCTTATTGTTCGTCTTTATCGTCACTGTTTGCTGTCAAACGTTGGAACTTTACAGCCAACGTTTGAAATGAAATGTGAATTCTTTTTATAATAAACTAATCGTCACAGTTGCTGCTCCCAGCCAACATTTAATTTTACACCCGACAGTGACGTAAATCTAGAATCACAAAACTTAGTCTGTTTGCATTAATGCAGACAACGCACATCCGTCCTGTCACCGTGCGTGTAGTTTTACGTAGCCCTGAAACTGGAAGGCGAAGGAAAACTGCCTACGCGGAAAAGTACAAAATCTAACTCAACATCCTCCAAAAATCTTTACAGATTAAATTTATACCTCTTGAGGATTACTTTTGAACAATTCTTAGACCACCACAAACAAGCCGCGAGTACTGTAGCTATACTCAGCAGCACATACGATCGCGAACAGCGACTAACTGCGACAGCAAATACAACAAAACCGTCACGAACTGCACTCGTGTAAGCGAAATTATTGACTGGTTCTTATTGGCTGACAGATCACGTGACACTTCCTCTTGCCTCTCCACAGCTGACAGGTCTGGCGTTAGTATGTGCTCCCGAGTATTGTAATGTAGTAACCGCTCTAAAGACTACATGGTTGGCATTATGTTAAGAGTCACGCGGACTCTATTGGTAGGATATCCGTAAAGTGACTGACGCAGTACTTAGTCAATCCTATAGCGAGGGAGACATTGAACCGTTTGTCGTGTAATAGACCCAAATATCCTAACAAAGCTGTTAAATGATAACAAAGATCTTAAAGAGCCCTCTCAACTGGTTTTGAAGTAGCCCTAAACCAGTGTGGAAGATTTCTCTCTTCTTTCCCCTACTGTTTCTTTCTATCTGTCCAACTCTGTCCGTCCGTCTGTCTGTCTGTCTGCCCCCCTCTCTCTCTCTCTCTCTCTCTCTCTCTCTCTCTCTCTCTCTCTCTCTCTCTCTCTCTCTCTCTCTCTCTCTTTCTGTAATTTATTCTCGCCACTTCATCTTTAATCACAGAAAATAATTGTGTTAAACGGTTTCAAAAATGTCTCTCCTGACATTAACACTAAGCGCCTTAGAACATTAAGCCCTGTAAGTAATTTTTTTCTCTTGACGACGTTTCTCCATAAATACGCTTTTCCCTTTTGCCCTTTTAGAACCTTCTCGTGTTTTACTTTATTACAAACCAAAATTCAGTCGTCTCCTTTCGTCTTCTCCTATTTAATAATAGACTTATTTTTATTCAAAAATACTTTATGAGCAGTGAGTAATCTCTAGGCTAAGTTTCCTCCTCTAAAAGTTCTACAACGGGTTGTAAGATTTAACGGTTTTGGGCATGGACGAACATTTCTCGTGATCTCTAATTTTTCACTGATTTGTCTATTACCAAAAGAACTGAAAAATACAGTTTTATTCAAATAGAGCGAACAGTTCAGAACACTATGACCGATTTTGAAAACAAAACAAATCCAAACATTGTAGGACACTATGATACGATATGCCCCAATAAATATGACTAATTAACGAATGAAATATTTGTGGAAGAATAGGATAATAATATTTAGAAATATATAATGATGATGATGCTGATGGCGTCGATGATGATGATGATTATAATAATAATAAATAATTTTGAGTCAGTTGATATTTAAGGCACATTCGGCCTATATTAAAAAGTGCGTAAAACATATTACAGGTATAACATATTGCGTAAAACAACTTGTCACGCATCTAATTCACACCTGTTTGCTGACCAATTGTCTGAACATAGAGATGGACATTGAAACACACACTCCACATGTTAACAGCGCAGCGTACGAAAAGTGTTATCGTCGCTAAAATAGGCCTACGCTCTGGTCATTTCTCACTACTGTAGATTCACATACTAAACTAGATGTTCCTTGCCTACTAGTCTTTTCGCTTCCAAAATTAGAATTCTAAGATAGGAAAATAAAAACCAAACGATTAATTGAATTAAAAATAGGCCTACAGATGTTATGCACAGCGAAATTAAATACGACTTTTCTTAATTTTGTAGATAAAATTTCTGACGCATTAATCTCATTTAATATCCATCATTACTTCAAACGGTATCTGTCTTCTTAAGATATCGAGCAAACCTGTGCCTGAGTAAGTTTTCTGTTAGTTCGCACTGAATTGGAATGAGCAAGAAAAGCTGATCTAATTAGAAATAGTAATGATAGTGGTATTAATATAAAGCTAATAAGAATTTAAAAAAAAACCCTCTGAAGATACAGAATAATTTCTGCGAAACATGCGTCAAGTGTAAATAAACCTACTTGCAGTTGTAAGTATTTGAAGATATTACACAGCTAATAAGAAGGAGGAGAGCGGGCATAACGTTTGCCATTAATCTACAGATTCCTGGGCAGCTTCATAAAAAT
The DNA here is from genome assembly GCA_034769895.1 of Magicicada septendecula. Taxonomy (NCBI): domain Eukaryota; kingdom Metazoa; phylum Arthropoda; class Insecta; order Hemiptera; family Cicadidae; genus Magicicada; species Magicicada septendecula. Next base: position 121,025,551 of record CM068368.1, read on the forward strand.
AAGTGCGTTTGTCAGGCTCCAGAACATAATATTAAAGTGCGTTTATATGCCACCAGGACAACCTGAAAAATTAAACGGCTGTAGTAAAATCCGGAATTATAGGCCTAATAGGCGGGCAGACCTTGCTCAACTTGGACATCCTACCCTATTTTTTTTTTTTACACCATTGTTATTAAACAAGCATAAAACACCCGTTATTATTTGAATATGACTTTAAATTTGAATTATGCCAATATCAGCGACCACCACCGTTCTAGAAAAATCTGGCCAATAAACCTGAGACGCTGCTAAAATAACTGAAATAACTTGGCAATGCTTTCGCGTTAGTTTGCTTGTCAAAGCGTTTATTAGTTACCGATGCAAAACAGCCGAGATGCAGGTAGCTGTGGTTCATTAAAGAAACGGTAACAAGTCAATAATTTTTTTCGCGCAGACGTTGGTACGACTGCCAGGATTATTTATTACCACCAGCAACGACAGCCGTAGTAGGCTTGCAGCAACAACTCGTATGTAATATTTTGTGTCATGCTGCGCCGAAAAAAATGTATAAGTACATAACTTAGGTATGAATGTATACTTTTTGCATGTTTTGTTATGTCATTTTCAACCACATGTCCGCGGTCTCGTATTTATACTTCAGCACGCAAAAGAAGCAAACGCTTTCAGCGACGTGGTTTCGATTAGTTGTTAGTACCTCGGAATCTGTTTGGTTTATTACGTAATTATCATATTTCAGACCTGCTACATCACCATTTGATGCAGAGGCGACCCTTCTACGTAGGCGGACAAGGCTCGAACATAGGCTTACAGAGATTTCACGAAAGTTGAAAGTAGGGCGGGAAACACTTTTTCTGCATGAAAATTCAGACGATAGGCCTACAGGCTACATGTAAATGAAGAAGACGTGTTTAAGACAGAATACTTTTATTCAAGAATTGATTGGCATGATCAGCCAGAGTACTGTCATAAGATTTGCAAATTGACAAATGCCTGGGGTCTCGAAGTCACAGAGCCGCCACTGACCTTAGATTGTTCTAAGACCCATAAGCCAAAGCTGCAGTCTCTATTGCCGTGGCTATGTAAAGCCCACTACTTACCTTCGAACAAGACCACCCGAGAATCCCTACGTGTCCGTTTCCTGTGCCGTTGTGCCCGCTTCCAGGCCATCCGCTCATGAGCCCCCTCGGTCAAAACCCATCAGTGCCAGGCGAATCTTGGACCCGGCCTTGGCGAACCCTCACGCTGAATTAGAATACGTCCAACTGAAACCCCACGGCCGGTAGCAGGCCACATCTAGAACACTCCTCAGACTTCGTGCGCCCCGCGGAGAGAGCTCCATAAGGAGTTCGGGACGCGGCGCAATAGCGGGGGAAGGGTTTAGCCCTTCTTCTGCACAACCCACTTGTCACGTTATTCTCCGGTTCCAGACATCACCGCTGTTTCATCTTGAGCATTCATCTCTTTATTAGACACCCACACTTTACATCGGCTTGAAGGTTCACTCTCTTCTTCGCTTCTTCCACGCTTCCTTTAAAAATTGGAGTTAGTAGCATAGTTGCCCTTCAACCCAGTTTCGCGTTCCCCTCGTTGTAACCCGCAGTCGTGTTCTACCATCCTTGATTTTTTTTTAGCGCCTTTTCATTGTTCGTTTTATCCATCTACCTTGTTTCTTATAACGAGGAAAAAAGACTCGACCAAACTTTGATAAGATGTCAGTGATGTCGTATGGTTCTGAAACTTGCCTTCTGGTGAAGAAACAGAACGAAGCAAGATCCAATGTCTTGGTGACACCATCCAAGACCATCCTAGTCAGCAAATCGTGCCACTTCTACAGTCCGCAATTAACAGAGGATTAAGAAGACTTTGTCCATTCGACTTTTAAGTATCACAACGTGACATCAACGCTAGATCCAACATCTCATCACATCATTCAGTTGCGCATTTCTTAAGTTTGTACAATAGTGAGCAGATTAGCTTATGGAATGTATATTCCAATTGAGAATAAATAAATTAATTATAAAAAAGTCCGTGTTCATTTTGCCCCTCAAATTTCTAGTGACAAATTCTATTTTCTTACGTAACACTCTGGTATCACTTATACCATGTATTTTAAAATTAACGAAACCTTAAAATAATGATAACTTTTCTATTAATGTATAATTTTTCATCGTCATCATTATCATCATCACTCTAAGGAATAGGCCTTAGACATGTTCCGGAACCCATCTCCTCCTCGTTCTACCGACATCTCTCTTCTCAGTAGGGTGTAACAACTGATAACCAAAGGCAGCAACAGGTAGACGGATATCGTCCATGCGATACAAGTGTTCACACCATCTCCTCCTGTGGTCTTCAATCTTCTGGTGCAATGGTACAATGTTTAAATCGCGTCTAATATCTTCGTTCCTTCTCCGATCCAAGAGAGAACAACCTTGCGTCCCTCTTAGAAATGTCATTTCGGCTGCCTGAATCCTCTGCACATCTCTCTTACGAAGTTTTATAAAATTTCGTTCGGGTAGGCCTATCTTTCCGTGTTTTATTTTTCAGGTACCTATGAATCGTTTCACAGATGCGTCTAAAATGTATAATTTTTTTATTACAAAAATGTATCTACATTATTTATGTATGCAGGATGCATAAACGTTTCCTCATAAACCTTATTATGAGGATGTCTCCTTGAGGCATCCGTTCCCCTGTCATACGTTTAGATCCAGCGATACATTTAGAGTGTTCTGTCAAACCCTCTGCCCATCTCAATCGGGACTTTTCGTTTTTGTCTTTTGTTTTCCACTAGACTCAAGTACACGATACGGCATGTTCAAGCCATCCATAATCTGTGTTTTCCGATGTTATGACTCCCAAATTCCATTTCAGTTATAACGTCTCTTGTTGTGCTTTAAGATGCTCGCTTTTGTTTCTGTGTTAATTTCTCATGAATCAATGGTTATATCGATTTGTATTATAGTTTTCTCTGGGACACGATCTGCTATCAGTTGCGAGCACGTGCTGTACGACATTTGTTTAAAGAGGCCATACCATTGTCAACTGTGGTGCTGCGGCTTTCTCTAAACTGTGGTTGGTTGTTGATCGAATTACTTCCGTCCTCATACAATTTTTGTAGTAAACTAAGAATACCCATTACCATAGGCCTTAAAGGGATCATACATTCGCCTATCAGTGGACGAAAGGGTTTATAGAGAGAGATTAGGAGACCATATTTATTCAGGTAAAGTCATAAACCATCCGTAAGGGGAACAACCCATATGGACCCGCAACTAACCCATAAGGGGAAATCAAAGAAAAGGAAGTCGTCGAATCCTCTGAATCGCGGTTACCCACTCATAGTCTATACTGCGAGATACAAACACAGCGTCTTTCTTTCACTTCTTTACAACACGTTCTGTCCGTGAGTAATGAGTTTCACTGCTGTAAACAGGTGTTGATTCTATTCCTATTAGACGCAATTAAACAGTTTAAGAATATCCTGGCGTTGTCATCTGTTTTGTCAGTTTCACCGTCAATAACTTTGTCTCCACGTATTCAGACAGCCGTAGGCATCTTTCTTTGAATTTCTACTATGCGATGTGTAACTTACTTATCGCAACGATTAATCCAACCGTGTCACACTGAAGGCAGGAAAAAACCTATTAGTTCTATTAGTTGGCGCCATAAATTTCACTTCTTCCATTACTTTCGACCGTCTTAACTGATTTCTGCGTCGCCTTGTCACAACAGCCTACTTCTCGCTCTCTAGTTACTGACAAACGTTTTCTATTTCACCCTTTCACCCTACTTCAGTTCATGACGTCTGCCTCCAGCTAAATCTCTCAACCATAGAATCTATAATATTCTTCATGATAAGATAGCAATACTTTGCATTTTTATTTGTTTATTAATGTCGTAAATTTATTTTCTGATAGACGCTTTAAGGCGTTCATCGCTTGGATGGATCATTCTTGCGTTAAATCGATAGTGTTTTCTATATACAGTAAATTCCCGAGTATCTACGGAATTGGGTGCGCAATCGCCGCGAATATTTACGCTACAAAACAGGGCAGAAAGTAATGAAAATTCTGTTCTTGGATTTTGTGTCCATGACGTGTCTGTTGATTAACTAAATATAGGCCTAATTATGTCACTACCGACTCGGAACACAAAGTTTTTTTTTGGTAAAAACGTAAAGGTTTTACCTTATAGCCTGAACCAGCTTCGTCAGAGGCTGCCACTGGGAGCGCTATCCGTCTTCTTTTTGGCGACGGCGTCGACTTTTGAACGATCGATGTTGTGTGTGTGAGCTGTGATATGTTCGAATAATGCGTGTGATTGGAAATGTGTCTGTTCGTATAGGATGTCGTTTTTATGTGTTTTTGTGTGTTTGTATATTTCCTGTTGTTCAAGAGTGTCTAGTTTTCGGCCTTTTGTGTGTACGTGTAGAATATCCATGTTGTTGTCGGTGTTTGTGTATGTGTGGTTTGCTTCAATGAGGTGGTTTACAAAGGTGGATTGTTGAGTGGAGTGGAGTGTTGTGCCTTTGTGTGTTCAGTGTACCTTTGTTTGAAGCAACGTCCTGTCTGGCCTATGTAGAATTTGTTGCAATCTGATCAATTTAGTTTGTAAACACCAGGTAGATCAAATTTGCATCTGTTGTATTCCAATGCTGGTAGAGTACAACGGCTTTCTACTGTATACCGCGTAAAAATAAAGACAAACGTACTGAGAAAATAAAGTGTTCCCACAGTCGCAGTAAAGTACATATGCTCGGATGACTCGTGGTAGCCAGCTGACCAGCGACAAACGATACGTACCTAACAGTGAGGGGTGACACACTCCGTCCCTCGGACATATTTACATAACGTAGCCTGTATAACTTTAAAACAATATTGTTTATGGTAGCTAATAAGATGTCAGTACCATAAACAAAATAATTTTAATTAATTGTATTAAAATTAGTGGGACAGAAGCTTTATTATTCAGCTGAAATTTATTTCTGCTTATTAAACAAGAAATCCGCGGTTTGTTGCGGGTAGTCCGGAACACGGATAATCGAGAGCTTACTTCTTCTACTTATCTGCCATTTGGTGGGTTTCAGCCTCCTTAAAGATACTCCTCCATTCTTCCCTGTTCTCCTCTCTTCCACCCTCTGATTCCCATGCTAGCACGATGTTCTATTACGTCATCCTTGTATTACATCTAATCATTGCCCTTGCTCTACGTATAGTAGTATATAATCTTCCCTTCAGCATTCTTTCTTCGAACGTTATTTCCACATGTTCCACCCAACGCAACCTCTGTGATTTGATAGATATCACTATGTCTTTTCCGTGCATGAGAGCCTGTAGTTCATTGTTATTGCGTATTCTCCAACTGCTTTCTTCTCTTACTGGCCATAAATTTTACGCAATATTTTGCGCTCAAATATCATTAAAGCAGTTTTGTCATTCAGTCTCAAAGTCGACAACACCTCACATCCATATGTAACAACTGATCGCACCAGATAATAATATACTTTAAGTTTTATAGCCTACCTCTTGTAACAAGATTGTTTTTAAAGATTTACAAAGTAGGTTCTATTCTCTTCTTGTATCCTTTCTCTTATACTCCTCCTAATGTTATTATCATTTGACACCTAGACAACTAAAGTAGGACACTCCTTTGAAACACTTACAGAATCGGGAGCTTACTGTATTATATATTTTTGCCCGGTATAACACGTATATCTGACCCAGTTATTTCTATGTTAGTGTGTACGTTGAGACTCAAATTGTCGGCTCAAATATCACTTACTTTAACACACAAATCGTACAAATAATTTGGACCTTGTTTCATTTTAATATGTTACATCTTCTGCTTAGTGAAAGCAAACACAGAAGTGACGGAAAAGAAGAGGCAAGAGAAGAAGAACACAAGAAAAAAGAAGGAGAATGAACTTTTAAAAGTGCGGCCGAATGTTGGACGGTTGCCGGACTACGTTGAGGGTTCTGTTTTTTCTGTAACGGCTTGCTCGTCTTGTACAGTTGGGGTAGCCAAGTCGTTTGCTTTCAAGTCGTTTGCATTTCAAAGGGAAGACTGACTGTGACGGCAGGAATTTCGGTATGTGACCCGCCCTATCTGAAGCTGACGGAAACACTCGGTACAGCACACAAAAAACACCAACTAAACTGTTTGCTTTAAATAATACAACACGAAGCAACACAAGCAACACATACTCGCCTGCGTTCTGTTTGTACTTAAATGTCTAACGATATTAGATAAACTCCCTGTATCAGGTGATAAAATAAAACAATACTCCCCTTAAATAATAATTAGTAGTTATAACTATTATATTTAATGTGGAAGAACATACCTGTAATTACAAGTAACAAAATTCTCTCTCTCTCTCTCTCTCTCTCTCTCTCTCTCTCTCTCTCTCTCTCTCTCTCTCTCTCTCTCTCTCTCTCTCTCTAACACACACACACACACACACACACACACACACACACACACACACACACACACACACACACACACACACACACACACACACACACACACAATAAAAGTAAAAGTAACCGGCGTTTTTCTCTTTCAATATTATTATCACTTAAATCGCTTAGTTTTCACCATTTTCTTCCTGCGTAATTGATGCAGGCCTTAACATAATAGACCTATTTCTATAAAATTGTTTATGTTCATCTGGTATATACTAATGAATTTTAACCCCGGCTTGTGACTTCTTCTCATTTATAGGAACTTCGTATCATAAACATTGCTAACAAGAAGTAAGTATCACCCTTCCTGTAAAGTTTAAACACTTCACTGTGAATACTATGAATAAACTCATGTGTTAGCACAATTACCTTTTGTTCTTCCTTATAGATGAAATGTTAGTATTTGTTTATGTTGATTATATATTTACCCTGCAAGATTTCTCAATCGTTTTAATTTGCATCGACCACTTTAATAATCGGTAAAGTGACGTGAAAGCGAAAGCGGAGACTGTGACGGTCAAGGGGCCGGGGGTTTCCTGGCAACGGATACGATACCACCACATGTTCTCTCCCCCTCCCCGTACTATATTGTTCGTTTCTTCGGGGGTCTATTGTTTTATACCTTGTGGGAAAGACAATTATTATAACCGCTTGTCGCCTGTTTTTGTTTTCTCGTTAATGGTTCATTACTACTTTGGACAACAATGGCCGAGTGTTTGTTAACAACACAAATGGACGGCTGCAACAAATATAGAACGCTATTATTGTCCGTATTAGTAGTAGTAGTAGTAGTAGTAGTAGTAGTAGTAGTAGTAGTAGTAGTAGTAGTAGTAGTAGTAGTAGTAGTAGTAGTAGTATTATTTGGGCGTGGCGAAACCGGAACAATGAGTCCGGCGTAAAATCGGAGATTTCACGCGCGCGCAGGAAACTGTTGGACCGCTAAAATAGCAGCCGAAACACGGTATTGAAATTTTTAATACAGTACTACCATTACCCATTAGAACAGTGATGTTTTTTACCCGATTGTAGGCTAAATCGTTAAAAGTTTTGCTTCGTCGCCTTCTTTCGTCGCGTTCGTATGGTGAACAGGTAAATAACTACCCTATTACCCTTGATAACTTACTTACCGTCCTCTTCCTTTGAAGTTTTCCATAAAAGTTTTGAATCTATGTACAATTCATTCTCTTTCCTTGGCGTTATAAAGCACGGTGGCCACTGGCCTCAGTGCCAGATTTAAGCATAGGCTACATAGGCTGCAGCCTAGGGGACCGCATCACAAAGGGGCCCGCATCAAAAACAAAAAGAATAAAAGAACAGTCAACTTGGATAAAAATTTTTTGGTTCGTGTTTCATTAGAAGTTATTAGAGGAAAAGGCAGTATATGAGCCATGTATAGGGCACAGTGGGGCAAGAGTGAGTGCACACTTAAATTTTAGATTCATCTCAAACTGCACTCATTGCACTGAGACTCATTATATTTTGACAGAAATATCATGAATCCCTTAAGGTTCGATTAAGAGCCCCTTTTTGTAATTTCAATTACTGCAACACATGTAAACAAATATATTTCCAAAACGTGTCAAATGAGAACTTTTGCCCCCATAGGTGAGGCAAAAGTTTGTAATTAAATTAATTTGAATAAATTAACTTTATTTAACTATAAACAACTTTCTTAACTTTATTAATGCTTTTTTTACTTTATTAACATATTTGACGAATTTTTTAATTTATTAATTTTATTAATCAATTATAATCATTATGACGCAATGTAAAAATATTACAATACAAAGTATTTTTTACAAAATATTTTTTTCAAAATTTTATGGAGGAGAGACCCGGACCCCCCTCCCCGGTAGTTGAGAGCCCCAGCACATGTTCAGCCTAAGGGCCCACTAAACCTAAATCCGGCCCTGACTGGCCTACTCCATCATGCTTAATTCAACAACATACACGTTACCCTTTGAATAATTATACTCAGCTGTTATAATATGAGATTAGCAGATACAGAAGAAAACAGTGGAGTAAATAATTTCAAAAAATGGTTCACCGTATGATATTTGAGCCAGAATTTGGACGACGATAAATAAGAAGACAAACTGCCGGGCATTAGATAATAAATATTATCTAAAATCATGATGGCTGTGACAACTTTACTAACACAGTTCGGTCGGTATCATTATGAAACTGACACTATAAACAACTGTAGAAAAGCCACCAACAACTGTATAAGAGCCACAATGAAATAGATTGTCGGTAACTATAAAAGAGTCATAATGAAGTGGACTAATCTTTGTTAATTCTATCCAGCTCTTTCTTTCTTTTCGTTCAGCCGACTATGAGCTACGATAACAGAACTTCCGTCACTTAGGCCTATAAAGTTCTTTTCTCCTTCTCCAGCATTCTTTCGTTCTCCGACTCGTTTTTGTTCATTCTTCTTCCCATAAAATTCTTTTGGTTTTCCTTGGTTTCTCTTCTGTCAGATCCTTCATCTAAATACGCAATTCTCCTTGTGTAACAGGGGTGGATCCAGCAAGCAATTTTTCTTTAGAGGGGGGAGGAAAGAGTTGACTTTTACGGGGCATAACATCCTTATGAAAAGTTGGAGCATTCTTTAACGGTCTAAAGTATAGCCTAAATGATAGGAATGAATGGCGAAGATAAAATTACAGTGTGCTATTATCAACATAATAAGTTTATAAACGTATATGTATATCATCATATCTGTGTTTGTCAGTTCATTGTTCTTTTAATAACGTTCACTTACAGTTTAAAATACACACTACTCATTTATGGTATGTATCGAACAAAAATTAACATACTAGTGAGGTACAGTTACAATTTAAAGTAATTTTGGAGTAAAACCATGAACCTACATAACGTGATATGGATTTTGCATCACACTCACAATCACAAAACCATCCTAGAATCATAAGACGACGAAAAGAATATAGTTTAAAGTGACCATTTGGGGGGAAGAGGATTTCCCCCACTCCCCCGCGGATCAGTACCTGTTGTGCACACTTGACTGTTTCCTATACATTCTTCCTTAATTGCACAGTTTTATATATCTGATAAATCCATAATAGTAGTGTCTTCCTGTTCTCGTGGAAGGCGAAGACCTTGTTCGCCATACCCCTACTCTCTGGTTTCATTCTTCTATGGTACAAATAGAAAGCTATTTGTTTGTTTCTTTGTCCTGGCCTTTTCTTTGTCTAACTATTAATATCGATGTTTGTTCCTTCTTGTACGTACCCCTTAGAGACTAACCTCAACTTAAGCTCGATCGGCCTCAGCTGCTTATATTAAAACTTTCTTGTTCTTTGTTTGGGCATTATAAGATGCCTTTGACAATAGCAGTCTTCTGCTTTCAACAGTACTTTTTTAGGCATTCTTCTATCGTTCTTCTAACTTATTAGGTTTACTGCTAAAAAAATCCGGACACAAATCTATTAGACACTAAGGTTTGCAACCCATTCATCTTCCAATTTCTCCTTCTATTATTTGACCTTATGAGTAACCTGTCGTCAGTTTGTCTAATTTTGTTAGGCCTATATCTTGTTCAAATAGGCTACATTTTTACCCACATTTAACTGCGCTTTCGATTATAACTGCTCTTTTTTCTTTACCCCTGGCTGATACCTTCATTCCAGAACAACCCCTCTTCTGATTTCGTTCTCTGTTTTCCAATTTCTAGTCTGGTGTAAACACTCTAGTCTCATTTCCCACTTTGTCCGATGACAGACACTAAATAATTAATTTTTTTACTAACCCTTCTTTCACAAGACCTGAATAGCAGCACTATCGCACACCAGAGAAGCGTTTTATCTGATAGCAATCAGTGTAAATCAACATTACCCCGTGAATACGGGAATAAATTATTGCTGTGTTGGGCAGAGTGGCGTTGGTAACCACGGTAACAGTGGCCTAACAGCATTGTTGATGGATAACGCATTTTACTTCAAAATAAACTTAGTGGCAGTTGTTGTGTTTGGGCTCTACCGTTTGTATTGTGTGGTAACCTAATGGTGACACGATATGTGAAGTTTATAGACTTTATTATATTCGTCAACGTAAAATTTATATTCAAAAAATTATTATATTGATAATAACAATGTATGTAATAAGCATGAATATTAGAATTATGAATTGGAAGACACTTCGTAACACTTCACTTGAATCTATAGGTAATTGCCAGGTTGTGTAACCTGGCATAAGACGATCGCAGACACATAATCCAATAGGATGCTAAGGTAAATATGCACTGTTAACTAACAACGAAACAGTATGACGATATAAAGAGATGATAGTTTACCGTAGAACAGAATGCTACTAGACTGATTGCGAGACCAATGGTACATATTTGGATTCCACAAGGCTGAAGAAAAATAAGAAGATACCGTGAAAATGCTTTCACGTAATTTCTTGAATTCATCACTGTTTGTAGTATTACTAACTGTAGGAAACAAACAGTACAACTACAATTATTTTATTCTTTGAAGTAAAGAGTTACTAATTAAATTAGTTTAGTTCGTTTTGTAAACGTACCCTATTAAATTATTAATATCATTGGTGATAAAATTTCCGACCTATCAAACGTGGTCCATCCCTTTGCAAGATGGAGGGACGATTTGGTTAAACACTGAATACTACGAATTGGACAAGATCCCTCTAAAGGGGAATTGTTCTCGATAAAGCTCACATTATGATTATGACGATGACAACGATAAATAAAAATAAAAATAATAATAATAATAAGATGATGATGATGATGATAAGAACGACGACCGACACATTTTAGGGTGGTAGTGATGACAATGACTACGGCGGCGACGACACTGAGATCGATGATGGCGATGACGATTAATCTCCAACTGTTTCTTTTAAGACTAGTCGAACATTTTATTCAATAGATTGTAGCCTATAACACCCGTGATTTGCGTTGAGAAAACGAAACGAATAGCTTTTAAAAGGAAAACTAATGTTTGCACTCTAAGATTTAAATTGATGATTATAATTGTTGGAACAAGTTATAGCAGTTCCCTATACTTTGACTATTTTACCACTTTCATTATGAGCTGAATATTAACAAGAAATACACCACTAAGTCGCGGACTATACACAATGCGGAAAGAAGAAGGATTTATGAAACAAGTATATATGAATCAGAAACAACGTCTCAACGAGATCTGCTTACGTTCGTAACGTAGTTAACAAACGTAAGCAAGGCCTGGCCTATGGAGCCCATTAACAGCCCCAATCAATTTAAGACCTAATGTCAGAATATTCTGTGTCTATAATTAAGACAATAAGTGTGCCTAAAGAAATATCGGCAGGTAAGTGAAAGGAGCGTGGAAGCCTCAAGATTACAAAAAAAAAAAAAAATTATGTACGAAATTTGAAATGTGTCCCAACAGGGAGACACAATGGTTGGTTATTATAAACCGAAACAAGTCTCAGCTCGTAACCTATGCAACTGATAACGATGACGACGATTATGATGATGATGATGATGATGAAACTGTAGCGGACAAATAATTTTAATTTTACAAGAAAGAGTTAACTGCGAGATTTTCGTGTGTGTGTAGTCCTAATTATGTTTTACAAACCGACAACTAAGAACACACAAACGGACGAACGTACGAAGCGATTTATAACACAGTCTGAATGGGCTTTCATTCGGAGATCATGAATTTTAAAAAGTCTCCGGAGGGCATTATATTCCGGCCGACAGTTGAAGCCACCAGCTAACATATTTCGGCGAAAACCTATTAACCGTGCTGATGTAAATTCGTAGGTGGTCTTCCATAACAACCAACATCCTTTGTATATTTTCCGGTATCATTTGCGGAATGAGTTTACATGCACGACGTTTAAAATAAACAGAAATGTTAAATAATGTTGATCCCGGGTGGCAGAGTGGCCATCTTACATACCTATAGACCTGTCGATATGACGCTTAGTGCACATGAAAAAGCAAACATTTAAAAATATAATTTATCAGTTGTGTTTTAAATACAGAACATGATTTCTCAGTACTTCATCATCAGCATCATTATCTTCTTAACGGTTTTAGGCTTTAGCGGCCTGTTCCTATTCCACGGTCCACCTTTTCTTAGCGCTACCAACCTTTCTTCTGCCTCTATGGTTGTAACCTTTCGCAATCTTCGGTATTCTACTTTATCCATTCTATCTACGTGTTCAATCCATTTTCTTCTCTATTCTTTAATCCTTTCATTAACTGCAAAAATAGCTAAATCACTTCTTATCTCCTCATTTCTTATACTATCTCGTCTATTACACCTTTTAACTGTACTCAGAAATTTCATTTCTGCTATTCATCTTTTTTCTTTATGACCCAAGTTTCAGAACCATACAGTAGTGTAGGTATTGCCATTGTTTTCTAAAATTTTATTTGGGATTCTTGTCTACATTTATTTCCCAACGTTCTCCAAATCGTTCTACACATTCTTGTGAAATTCGTCACTCCATTTTCTATATCTCTATCTTGATCATAAGTAATGTCACGTCCAAGATAGTTAAAATGTCTTACTTGTTCTATGCATGTGTTGTCTATGCATATTTTGGTCCGAACAGGTTCATCTCCTATAAAGGCCATTACTTTTGTCTTTGTTTCAAATATGTTACAGTTATATTCTTTTCCTATTTTATGTAAGGTGTATCTTGCTCACTGGAGATCGTCTTCTGAAGTGGCATCTTGGTAATCCGCGAAGAGAATGGTTTTCAAGCTTTTATTTCTGTGGATTTTAATACCGTCAGGGGATTGTTGTTTCCATTTTTTGAGCATATACCTATTCCAGAGCGTCTACCTACTCAAGAGCGTCGTGCGTGGTGAAGAGCCACACTCTTTTCGAGGTGGTCCTATAACAGAACACGACGGATCTAGACCAAAGAAGGTCGATAAAAAACTAGCCGGAATAGGGTTGGTTGCGTATACGATGGTCTCAATCAAAACTCACAATTCCAACAGTAGCCTCGGAATTCTCAAACGAAAACGGACACGAGATTAGATTTCGAAAGAGATGAAGATAACGACTTGGAACACCAGAGGAGGTATGACGACGAGACAACAGCAGATTATAGGACAATGAAAGTAAGACAAATAGACATGTACTTCATAAATCCAATATTATGAATACTTTGGAAATCTCTATGTATATACTCACAGGCCTCCGTAGGATAAGAGTAAATGGGCTGTTAACAAGGAGAATAGTCACACGAAGAGGCCTCAGGCAGGATGACCCCGTTGTTGTTTGACTTAGTCCTTGACATGGTGATTAAAAGAAAAATTAAATGGAATTAAGTTATCGATGAATAAAAAATCCAGGTCTTAGGATGTGCGGATGATATTATCATAACAGGTAGGTATCATAAAAATTATTGTCATAACTAAAAGCAACGAAGGAGCGAATAAAACTACTCCTTTTATATGTAAATAAAGAAACAGTAGCTGTGGTGTTCAGATATAACTGAGGATAGCTGAAGACAGAAGAAACACTCGTCCCACTAGTGTTGGGAAATACCAGTTTGAGAGAACGTGCCCTTTTAAATAATTAGGCTCCACTGTGAAGTACCACAGCAGACAAAGTACAGAAAATATAGTGAGAAATTTAGAGCTGGTAACAGAGCATATTTTTCACTAAAGAAGCTGCTGAGAATCACATATTGTGAAGGAAAATAAATCTACAACTGTATAAACTCTGATTCGATTTGTAGTTACTTGTGAGAACTGGATTCAGTGTCTAAATGAGAAAATTTAGGGTCAATTTGAGAGAATTAATGGAGAAACTCTCTGGGAAGAGAACGTGACCAAGACAAGAAAAACGACATGATCAAGAATTGTAAAGTGAGAACGAAAAGGTTAGGAACAAAAGCGAGGTTGTACGAATAGCCCCATTGTCTGCACAACTAAAAATGCAGGAATGAGGCGCATGAAACTACGTACGGCGCATGAATGAAGTACGAATTTGAAGGAATACTTCCAGGGGACGCAGTAATGGCAGGTGAAGGAAAAAGTCGCTCTCGAACGAGATGAAGGAAGACATCGGAAGGTTGGGCGTTCAATCTGAAGACAGGACCAACTGCAGACCTAGGGTCTTCAATCGCAAAAGAAAAAGAGGAAACGCGCGCGCGCGCACGTTATGCAAACGACAAAGCAAGTTAATAACTGAAAAGAAAATCAAATCAGTACAGAACATGCTACAGTTTGTAAAACACTAATGTAAACATTCTCAATAATTCTACAACTCACAATCACAATACCAATCGCATATTACCAATCAACAGCACTAACCAACGTAAATACTTTCCAGAAGACTGTTCAACATGGTGACGATTGGTATATATATGAGAGAGAGAGAGAGAGAGAGAGAGAGAGAGAGAGAGAGAGAGAGAGAGAGAGAGAGAGAGAGATTGTGTGTGTGGGGGGGAGGGGTGCAAGAAAGGGGTAAGAGAGAGAAAGAGAAGCGAGGGAGAGAGGACAGGAAATCCTGACTAACTGACTGACGATACCTTGGTCAAATTTCTGTTCTTTACTTTTTACTTTATACCCACGTTTAAAAGTTTCTGAAGACGCGCATATCGTTACGTAATCCTATACGGGCACACATGGGCGCACACGGGTATGTGAAGCCGAGATCACGTTATTGTCAAAACTCTGCGGAGCCGAAAGGGGGTCGTATTCATTTCACCAAGGACGTCAGCTTGCGTATGCAGTCCAACGCACGTGGAGTCGTACCCGCCAAAAACGGACCCTTCTTGACCCTCTTCTCTCCCACTCTCTCTCTTTCACACTCACTCACACACACACACACACACACACACACACACACACACACACACACACACACACACACACACACACACACACACACACACACACACACACACACACAGTAGAATTTTATATAGACTGGTGGTGACAGAGAGTGATGAGGGGGGGGGGGAGAGAGAGAGAGAGAGAGAGAGAGAGAGAGAGAGAGAGAGAGAGAGAGAGAGAGAGAGAGAGAGAGAGAGAGCGTTTTTTTAATATATTGTTACGACATTACAGAACAGTCTACGTGTTTGTCGAATGTGCCAGAAGAATCTCGCTCTAACGTGTGTGGCGTACGTGCTTGTAGACGCATTTGCTGAACGGTTCGAGAATTCATACGGCCGCTCTCGCTGTGTCATGGCCGCAAGCAATTACGTTGTAGTTTAAAGGTAATACGTAGTATGTGGAATCGTCTAGATTTTCGGCGGCTATAAATACCAGTACTCAACGACGTTCAAGTCAGTATAGCAGTGATATATTTTCAGTGCGGTTCGAGTTATAATCGGGCGAGATTACTGTGTGCGTTCAAGTGGTTATTAGTGAAGTGTTGTGTTTTATAATCAGGCGGTATATTGTAAT
The DNA here is from genome assembly GCA_034769895.1 of Magicicada septendecula. Classification (NCBI taxonomy): domain Eukaryota; kingdom Metazoa; phylum Arthropoda; class Insecta; order Hemiptera; family Cicadidae; genus Magicicada; species Magicicada septendecula. The sequence continues at coordinate 121,041,427 of CM068368.1, forward strand.
ACAACTGTGTTTTAATATTAGTTGACATTTATTTGCGTGTGAACAATTGTTATTTGATTTGTTGTAGAGACTGTGTTGTTAATTACGAACTGTTTAACTGTGAAAGTTAAAGCTGGTAATTAGTGACTTAATTGGTGTCTTGTACTTATTTTGTTTCCACTGTACCTACGACGATCGAGTAGACCGTCGTAACAATATGTTTACTGTAGTACAGTAACGTCGTAACGTATATTATACGTTACTCATTATAAATAAACTCAATGATTTTTTCAACTGCATGTAGAAAATTATGTGTATATTTTCTTATAATATATTTAATATATATATAATTACTTTACCTCAAGTGTTTTTCTCTTATTTAGAAGTTCGGGAATCCTATTATTCCCCTCCTTAGTCTTCTTAATTTTGTATTTTGTGGAGTACTTGTGTTTTGGTTGGTTGTTGTTATGGTTTCCTGTTGGCTTTTGGTATTTTAAACTGGTATTATTGTGTGTGATTGTGGTGTATAATATACTAGTTTTTTGTGTATTCTCGATGTTGAGTGCTTTGAAAATTGTGTCATGTTTTGTACTGATTTGTATTTGTTTAGGTATTAGTTTGTTTTGTGTTTGTATATTTGTAAATTTTCCCGTATGTTCATTATGGTGCCTTTGTGTGGTATGTGTTTTATTAGTGTCATGTTGGTTATGTCTGGGAATTCATGTCCTGTGTTTATTGCATGTGTGGCCAAATTAGATTTATATATGTCTGTTTTTTTGTATGCGTTTAGATGTTCAAAATAACGTTTTTTTTTCAGTTGCTTTTTTTTTTGTTTGTTTGATGTAACATTTATTACAATCTTGGCATTCAATTTTGAATATACCATTGGTTGTTGTATTATCTTTGTTGTGTGGGTTATTTAGTTTTTGTAAATTATTTTTATTAGTTTCGTATACTATTTTAATGTCTGTGTTTTTAAATAGTTTTGTTAGCTTTGTCATCTTATTATTTATGTATGTGAATATAGCCAATTTTTTATTGTTGTTATTATTTATGTGTTGTTCATTTTGATCATTTCTTAATCGTTCAGTTTTTATTTTGTATTTTATTTTATTTTCTATTTTGTTTATAGTATTTTTATTGTATTCATTTTCATAAGCGATTTGATAAATTATATTTCTTTGTTTGTTTCCTGTTTGCTTAGGGGTACATTCTGTTAAACAGTGAATAGAAAGCTACCATTTTTGTTGTGGTGGGTGTTCAGAATGGCTAGGTATAATGATGTTAGTGGAGTTTTAGTGGTTTTCTGTATATTGCATATTGTAAATGGTTATTGTTTCTTGTGACCGTTATGTCTAAATAGTTGATTTTGTTATGTTTTTCTTTTTCTTCTGTGAATTTTATTTTTGGATGTGTGTTATTTGTTTTAATTACGTATAAGCATAGCAATAATGTCATGTTACAAAACTAAAAAATATTATGTATTAAGGGAAATATAAACCTGTAACCTATAGGCTATGCTTACAAATTAGCTGTTAGTATTTGCTTTTAATTTTCTTCATATACGAACGTTAAAATCCGTATAGAAAACATTTACATATGTATTACTGATTGTGGACTTTATCGGTCGTTGTCTGTAGTTCTAAAATCTTGCGCGCTCATTTCTTGCGATACACCAATCTATATCTATAAATAGGTTTTTTTACGAATCTTATTTGGCAATACATGTCATAAACACAAAATATGGACTTTTAGGTGTTAACAACATGGCAATAATAAAACACATAGGCCCTATAGCATATTCCACAGGAGCACAGAATCACTTGTAGGCTACCTATAAAGTTACTTTTATTATCTTCTTATTCTGCAGGTGGCATCTCCTCCAATCAACATGGTGATGCGAGTTCTAAGTCTATTTTATATTTTTCTAATTTTCTTTCTTGCTTGAAAAAATAATTGTTACTAGACTTTATGATAACGTTTAAACCAGTTTAGTCATAATAAATCCTTAGAATTCCAAGTGAAGTAATTTTGACCCCCCCTACAAAAAAAAAACACTTTCTTTTTACACGTTAGAGAAGCCTGGAGTGCTTTACAGTTTCTTTCTTCTGAAATTGTCGTCACTGTCTTACGCCTATAAGAGAAAAGCATTTTTTATTTTATTTAAATAGCCTAGTTAAAATAGTCTTTCTTACACTTTTGTAGTATTCTATATTGCGAGAACCCCGAAACCTAACGCGTGTCTTCTTCCTCCTTCGTCTCGGAACCCAGAATTCTCGCGTGGAAGAAGATCGGAACCCTCCTAAATCTGTCTGTCTGTCTATCTGTCTGCCTCTCTCTTTCTCTCTCTCCCTCTCTTCTCTTTCCCTTTCTCTCGCTATCTTCCTCATATTTATCAAGCTCTTCCTTCGCTCATGGACTTTCATCCACTTCCCGTTTAGCTTTTGATTGGTTGATAAGGAAGTAAGAAGAGATTTTGGGGCCAAGACTACCACATGTATTCACACCAGAGTTGCTGACATATAGGTTTCCCATAAGAATTTACTCAGAGTATAAAGGTTTTGATGATAGAAAATTCATCTTATTTTCTTTTTGCTAATATTATACTTCATTAAATCATGCGCCTAGTATTTTAATTACAGAAATTTGACATTTCGATGTTTTTTTTTTTATTATGGAAAGCCAAGAAACTGTTTATTGTTTTGTTGTGTATTGTTATGGGAAAGCCATTTAAGAATTTCTTCGATTAAATAGCTGCAGAGGTGGGTTTGAAAGGATGCAAAATATTATTCAGCAGAACTGCTTGGCCCCTTCCAAGAACGTCCAAACTGTAGACAAACGAGCAAATATTTATACTCAGTTTTTATGATGAAACGTTATTGTGACTTATCAACCTGCATGTACCAAGTCTGAAATTTTTATGGACAGAAGACCGATTATGAATTAGGTGTTAACCTATTTATTGATTTCCAGTGTTTTTGTACTATAAATTTGTTCATGGTACATGTGTACTCGTGCGTGTGTGCGTACGTGCGTGTATAAGAGCGCGGTAATCAGTATAATTTGCTTTAATGGAAGCATTTTTCAAACCTGTCACATTGGACTGTTTATGCATTGCGGCGGGGTGTAGAAAACGTGACCGTCGCGTGAAGTCGTTTTTACATAGAGAATAAATTCACCGCGTAACACGAATTCAATTTGATTATTTCACTTTTATGTTTTTGTTGTTATGTATATAATCTGCGTAAATTCGCACGCCTGCATAACGTTTAGAACGTTTACGGCTTAATTTAATTTATACATCGTTAATGCGCCAAGATGCCAAGATTAGGGCGAAATCGTTGGCTCTGAAAAACAAGCAAGCAAATAAAAAAAAAAACTCAACGAAACCGATAAACTGTGAATTACGTTTTTTCATACTACGTATTGTTTACGTAGTAGTAAGAAAGTAAGTTATACTATTTCTTACTTTAACGTTATGTAAGAAGTAAAAATATGGCGGTGTTGTAAAAAATATTTAATCCGTAGCTGCTAACTCAGACTTACTTTTACTTTTCGGCGAGGTTACTTTTACTTTAATATATTATATTACACAATTATACATGGTACTGTTGAAAGCTGGCCAGTTTATTTGGCGAGCGCTCTAGTTTGGCTTACGACGCAGCTATAACGGATCCTTGGCATCATCAGATGGGAACATTGCAGGTGGTGTAGACGAAGTCCTAGCCACATTTCCCTTCATGGTACCGATAGTGCTGAAATAATACGCAGCGATGCTCTGATCTATACTGATCCTGTCGCGCGTGAAAAACGATACGCGTAAGTAACATAACACTGTGTGGCGTTGGTTAATCTCGTCGGGATGTAGGGAGAAACATTTTGGACTGAGAGTATAAAAGTTACAAGTTTTGCAGGAAGCGACAACTTGAGTGTGCACACTGGTAGTCTTGAGATCAGCTTTCAAATTCTCGTGTTTTTAAATTTCCGCTTTTTAAATATCACATAAAATGTTACTTCGTATGACGAATATGCATATGAATATGGAGATGCAATGTAAGTTACCGGACTGTCGAGGTTTAAAAACAGCACATTGGCGTCTTTTACAGCATAATTCTTCTCCTTCTTCTACTGGCGTTACAACCCAGTATACGTTTTAGCTTCTTCAACGATTTTTATCAATTCAGCCTCCTTATTACATAGTGTTCTCCTTCTTCTTATCTCCATCTTCCTCAGATCCTCCTCCACATCCTCGACCCATCTCTTCCTTGCCCTTCACCTTGAGCTCCTACATACTGGTCTCCATTCTGGAATTTTTCTTGGAATTCTGTGTTGTTGCATCCACATTGTGTGTCCCAGCTAGGCTATCCTTCTATTATTCATTAACCTTACTGTATCAGTTCCAATACTATGATTTACAGCATAATTAATATAGTAATAAGTACGCTACTGTACCTTTATCCGTTCCTGCAATCACTTTCCATATTTCGATAATGCGATTGTTTGGCTATGATCTTTTGTGAATATCGCACATAATTTTATGTAGACAAAAGAACTATACAAATTTTAATTTCGTATGTTGCAAAATAGTTAGCTGGCGATACAGTTGGTAGGCCTATTCTTAGTGTTTTTTTTAATGAAAAATGATTGTAACAGTAGTATATCACAGTTGCATATCTGTGACGCCAAAAGTTGATGTTGTTAGGAAACTACGAAAGAGACCCACAAGCACAAGTTTAAGGGCTGTGCGGGACGAAGGGCATGCCCGTCGCCCGCTCGTATACTGCGTCCCGAGCTTCAAATAGAGCTCCTGCCGCAGGGACGATAGATGGGGCTGGATTAAGGGTGTGGCCTGCCACCGGCCGTGGGTGTCAATTAAGTATCAGTTAATTGAGGGTGAGAGTACGCCGAGGCCGGGTCCAAAATTCTCCTGGCACAGATTGGTAGCGACCGAGGGCGCTAATTAGGTGGTTGCCGTGGAATCGGTCGGAGCGGCGATAGAATTTGCGGGACAGTGTCCGTATAATGGCGTCCAGTGAACGGACACGCAGGGAGTCATGGATGGTTTTGTTTGATGTCAGATAGTGGGCTTTACACCCCCAGCGCAATCCTCGGTCAACGAGAGACTGAAGCTTTCGCTTATGGGTCTTGGTCAAGTAGCACCAAACGGGGATCGCGTAGGTAACCATCGGCACCACTTAGGTGGAGACGATAAGCTTCCCTAGGCGGCGGGTCATGGCGTTGCTGCATATCACGGGACGGAGTTGATATAGACGATTGGCGGTCTTACGGGCTACTTGTACAGAGTGTGTCCGCCAGGTAAGACGACGGTCAAGGTGGGCCCTGAGGTACTTGACCTCTGGAGACCAGAGCAACAGCAAAGAGACCCAACTCGAAAGTAAGGCGGGTTACCTATTACTATACATGTCTCCTTTTTTGTGGCAGAATTCGGTTTACTGTTGAACTCGTTTTCTCATTAATACTCGTCTTGTGAATACATCACTGAAAAACCACCGAACTCTAAATTACACCATTTTTCGAATAAATAGAAAATAGAGGTCGGAAGAGATTTGTAGACGCGGCGGTGGAAGATTGTTACGAAGGTTGCTGGATTGTAGGCTTAGGGGCGTGCAAAGACCTCGGCAGTGGGTGTCTGCACAAAGATTTGGTCACGGACTGTGCTACCAAATCTTAATACTGTACACATCTAATACTTAATAATACGATACTGTAGAAAGAAGTCACTGGAGGAGACGTGGGGAGTTTTCGTTCAACAAGGGGGAGAGAGAAGAATAATGATGGTGATATACTCATCCCTCAGTGGTGTGTTTAGATTATGCGGCTTGCGAGTGCGCACGGAGCCACGACCGTCTTCATATCTGCTTCTGTCCTTCACTAGAGAGAAGGTTTGTTTTATGAGCTTTCAAAATATGCCTACTGTTACCAGCGTTTACGACAGAATGTTATAAGTTCTGTTGGAACGGCTCCATCCAGTAGAATAAGGAAGTTTGTCGGTTGCTGAGCTACGTCATCATCATCATCATTATCACCAGTTCATGGATAGGATTTTCCTGTTCTGGCCTCATGACTCCCGGCGTCTTGTGACTGGCCTTACTACAAATCTTCTTCCAACAGGCTCATACTCATTAGCCAACTTCGGAAAGCGGGTATTGTCCCGCTTTTCTAGGGTGTTGTTTGCAACAATTTCTGTAATCTAAATGAGATTATTTAGGGAAACTATATCAAGTTCTCGCCTAACATAGTCGTTTCTTATGTGATCGAGTCGCGTATATTCCTTTACCGATCTCAAATATCCCATTTCTGCAGCCTGTAATTGGCACCAGGCCTTCTTCCTCATAGTGCAGGTCTCGCATCCATACAGCAGTGCGGGCGCTGCCATTGTCCGGAAAAGTACATGCGTACGGAATACGTACAAACCCTGAATAGCACATACACTCCGGAATGAACATAAAAGTTATCAATGAGGGGGGTAAAATAGGGAGGGAGATGTCTACGGCTCACACAAACCGATTATGCACATTAGCATTACATAACAAGACGTGTAGTCTGATTCAGACAAAAGTGTACAGTGGACTTGAACGACTTCATAACGTATCCAATCTTACATTTTTCCTTATTAACAAAAAAGTCACACGACAGTTCAGTCCAGAATAAAAGACACTTAACAAAACGCATACTTCTACACGACGTATAAGGACACAGGTATAAAACGTTATATATACGCGTTTGAGAAGGCAAGTTGTCCACGTGTAATTACAATGTATTAGCAATGTTGCGCGGCGGTGTGGTTGGCTTGGCAGCGTATCAGATGTCTGAAGGTGCCCGCATCTCGTGTTGTTGTTTATTGCTTAATACGATTACAGACGGTCACATAAATATAGCGCGCGCATGACCGCACCGCGTACACACTACATTACTGTAACTGTGTGCATGTGACGCGCGCGTAAAGAGTTATACAGTGGTACTGGACAGTTGCCGTCTGTACAAAAACATAATTACCCAGTGACAGAACGCGTACAAAGTGTGGAGAATTGAAGTTGGAAATCACAGGCAGTTACGACTTCGCTACTTCATTTTCAGACCAATCACGTTTCTTATTTATCATCACCATAATCATATTTTATTTCGGCTTAATTTGCTTCTTCTCTCTTCTTTCTCCTTCTTCTTCTTCTTCTTCTTCTCCACCACCATTTCCTCTTTCTTTATATTCTTCATACTTCCTTCTTTCTTTTCATATGTTTCTAGTTCATGACGTCGCGAAAAAAGATCGGCTAACCTGTTTTTGTACACTTTCGAAGTATAATCCAATTATACGTATTGTTTGTGAAAAGTATAGGCCTATCAAAGTCGAATCTAAATTGAAATATGTTGTTCTTCGCTATTCTGAGTTCTTGAGTCGGTCATTGTTCTTCATAACAGATATAATATTATGAATTTCTGTCTTTACGTATCGAGCATACGCGTTCGTGTGTACTTACTTATTTTATAAATTTATTTTTGGCAAAAACATGTTTATGTATACAGATCACACTCGATTTGGTGAGAGTGTACTGTAATGGGAATGTATTTGCAAATGCTTACGACGTCCAGTCGACTCTCAATCTCTCAGTCTTCACACTGAAAAGAGGCACTTGCCAACACTAGAATGTCGTGGCCAATAAAAGTAATAACAGAATAATCTTATGCATGCCTTGCTGTATCTCCATTATCCTTCTCTTTTGAGCAGGCCCTCCCAGAGGAAATCCGGGCCCCTGGGCAAACCAGATTGTGCCCCCCCCCCCAAACGAGACAACGTCCCGAAAATGCGTGTATATGTGGTTTTATATACACGATTTATGTATGTATTTATATATTATATATATTATGTATTATATATATATATATATATATATATATATAGGACTACACATATAATACAATATAACTACAAAAGGGAATTTTTATATGATAAAATTCAATATTTTTATGTGACTCAGTTTTAGACCATTAACCCCCAATGGGAGACTGAATGGGTTTAGCTTAAGATTTTCAAACGTTAACAGAGACAAATCGCGAGACAAACTATCGGGTTATGGCACGAAGTCTGAGCTGAGTCTCGGACATAGCCAGTGAAGAAGAAGAAGAAGAAGAAGAAGAAGAAGAAGAAGAAGAAGAAGAAGAAGAAGAAGAAGCAACGGTGACGGACAGCGACAGCGGCACCGCGCTGCTTCGGACAGCGGCGTCTAGTGCTTCGGATCGGAGTATCTGTTTTCAAAGCAATCAGCCATGTAATTTAAGAAAGAAAACATTGATCAGATGATCAAAAGAAAATATCTTAACTATGAAAAGGTGCCAATACTCTACTTATCTTTTTTGTTTATATATAAAAAAATATAATCTAAATGTAGTTTTAAAAATCTACAGAAAATCACAAGTAAATCGTTTTAAAAAATATCCGAACCTCCCGTTCCGGGCTCCGCAGACACCGGGCCCCTGGGCAATGCACCCCTTGTCCCCCCTTCTGGGCGGGCCTACTTTTGAGGGAGACTATCCGTTGTTGCGCACACTTTCGCGGCATCAGGGGGTACTTTAAGATCCTAAGCTACCCTTCTTATGATGAACGGGAGCAGAAATGTAAGATTTTAGCTGAGTAAAACATTATTATTACTCCGGAAATACGCATCAGGGGTGCACTTGTCCTGGATACGGGTGTATTACGCCCAGTGTATTCTAGCTAGATTCTCACCATGTTTTAACTTCTCTTGGCAGTATTCCATTTCTTTAAACTTTCCTGTCTGGCTTCTCTGGCTGACTCTTGATCTTCTCGACTCCGACTAATTAAGTATCGAGGTCTACAAAGTCTTTCATTTTTAACATGATAATGTTTTTAGGCTGGGGGTCATTCCACTAAAACGTCATCGAAAAACGTGACGCCTCCACACTTTCGATTCCCCACAGTCTAGAAATTCGATATGTAAACACATCAAGACAGAAATAATCGCTGCTGACATTGAGTTTAGCTAACGTTTTAGTGAGAATAAATTTGGTTTTACATGCTCTGTTTGTGATCGTCTGTGGTTTTGAAATGATTTACATAATCCACCAAACGTAATCCACATTATACGTTTCAAAAGGCTAAAAACATTATCATGCTTCGATGTTTCGGTTTCGTCGAAATTCTTTGAATGCTTAGGTGCATAAATAGAGAGAAAGAGAGAGAGGGGGAATTTAGAGAGATGACTTACATTTTTACTGAAGTGGCGTATCTACCGGGTGGGGTGGGGGGATCGAGTTATTAAAAATTTCAGTATTCCATAATCACTTAACGAAAGCCTGTTTCTAAGCTAGCTGCGTGTCTTAAAATAAGGCTTATAAATATTATATAATATTGTATAAATTGTAAAATATTGTATAAATACTTATATGGGAAAAATCTACAATGTCTCATTTTTTCCTAAAAAAAATTAGGAGTCCAACCTTCAAGGTAATCTCCTCCTTCTCCAGAAGCTAGTCTTGTCCCCCCCCCCTCCCAGGATAGCTCGTAGTTGCGTCACTGGCATACAGGAAGTAGGCCTACATCAGATTCGCAATTTACAGTGATTTGAAGGCTCAATATCCTATATGGTGAATTGGTGGTGATTTATTTTATACTTCATGTGTATGGTGTAATCGTTGTTTTAAATACTTCCCTGTCACCTGGTAAGGGGATGGTCAGGATTAAAGGTGGTAAGTAACCAACCTAGGGGTGGAATACCAGTTGTACTAGGGGCGGAATACAGTGTTTTCCCAACTCCGCTAGGGGCGGAAGAACCTAGGACGTGGGGTTTTAAACGAATTCCGAGGAGGACTGTAGATTCAAAAATAGCAATATACGCTGGCCTTACTCTATCAGACGCTAAAAACGTTCTTCGAGATTTTTTATTCACAATTTGTAGATTATTTGTGCAAATTAAAATTATTAATAAAAACTTTTCTTTTTGTTGTTATGAATGTTATTGTTTTGTATGGTAGACCTCTCCATGGCCTCGAGTCCCAAAGGAAGTCAGTACGGTACTTTATATCGTGACGTGGATGTGCAGCGCCTTCTGCCAGAGAAGGTCAGAATTACAGCTTGGGACTAAATAGAAGGCTGCTTGCCATTTGATCGCACATAAAAGATTGTCTGACAAGGTCACATCGGGTTTGAAAAAATAAAATCGTATCTTATACGTATGTCCAAATACGTATTCAGGTTACAAAAACTCAAATATTTAACGTTCCAGTACTGTAAATTCGCTTAAATACGATACCTGTAAGAAGTTGCAAATCACGTTTTAACAGTCACACGAATACCTTAATTGTTTTTTGACTTTTTAGTCGACTGTGTAATTTTTAGTTCAGTTTCTGACGTTATTTTTTGTTCAAGTCAAGAAAATCTAATGAAACAAGATTCTTTCGCGAGTAGAAACGTTAGTCTGTATGCATATACTTTTTTTTGTAATAAAATTAAGTCTTAAAAAATTAGAATAATTCGCTCAGTACGCGACGTACTGGTAATTTATTAAGCGCAGACGTAAAGTGACTTAAATACTTCTATTATTAAACGCGTAAACTATGTGAATGCACGTGTGTGTGTGTGAGAGAGGGGGGAGAATTAAACAAGCGAACATATTTCATAATATGAAATATTATATAGTAGGTTTAATAATATATAGGGCTACATACCTCAATTTATTTATAAGAATACATTTAGTTTAGGATCAAAGCCATCTGTCATCAAACTTGAGCAACGTTTACGTGCGTGTGTGTATTTGTGCATGTGTACGCCTGCGCGGTTGCAAGTGCTTATGCAATAATTGTTGTGTACTCGCTTTAATGGAAGCATTTTTCGAACCTGTCATACCGGACTGTTTACGCATTGCGGTGGGCTCCCCAAACGTGACGATCGCGTGAAAACATTTTTACGTAGGAAATTACCTCACACGGTATCACGATATCGATTCAGTTATTGCGTTTTGTATTGTTTAGTTTTTTATTGATGTGTAATCTGAGGGAATTCGAAACGTGGCACCCTTTACAACACAGCGGAAACCGCATCAAATCAAAGCGGTTCCTTCATCAAAATATGTTCGTAGTTTTTACAAATTTATAAAAAAATTATAATCAACCTAATATATAATTATAACGTAATTGTAATCAACGAATATATTTAATTAAATATAAAATGTGTACTACATTTAAAAAATAATATAGGAGTTATTTAACTACAAAAACTATTCTACAGTACTTACGTTTGAAGGAAGTTTTCAGTCGCTGTCAGACAATAAATATTCAAGATATTTTATCATCTTCCTCTTCAGCAAAATCGTCGGAACTGTCTGAACTACTCTCTCCTCCAAGACTAATTATGAAGCGGTCTACTGTTTCATCCACAATAGCTTCCTTTTCCAGATATTCTTTTTCAATGCTTTCTACATGTTTGCATCTTTTTTCCCAATCGTCAGCAGTCACAGTTGAAATTTTTTTCTTCACATAAGTTTTTGACATCATTTAAATTAAAGTTCCATTTTTTTCAGCAACACCCCGCTTAATTTCTGACCACATCATCTCTATAGGATTTAGTTCAGGGTGGTAAGGGGGAAGCCTTAAAACTAAATGTCCTCTGCTTTGCAGAATGTGATCTATTAAGTATGTTTTAAAGTTTGAATTATACATTTTAACAACTTCATAAAGTTCTGCTTTAACCATATCAGGATGGAACGGTATTGCGTGTCGTGTTAGCCAGTCTTGCATACCACGTTTCGTAGAATTAGGCGTAGGTGTTTTTTCTAGCTGTACATTATGATAGCTGGCATTGTCAATTATCAACACACTGTTGCCGGGCAAATTTGGGACCAATTTTTCTTCAATCCAACGTCTGTAGTTGTCAGCGTTCATGTTATCGTGGTAGTCTCCTCTCTTTTAGTTAGATTTAAAAATCAGCAGTGCGTTTGGAACAAACCCGTATTGACTGCCGGGGTGAACAATAATTAATCTTTGTCCTTTCGCAACTGGAACAGCGTCGCCACCAGGCTGAATCTGATCGTTCCAGGTGTACGGAAGCGTGTGGTTGCTATGAATATATGTTTCGTCCTGATATACTACGGTTTTGCCTTCTTCTCTAAATTTTTTTATGTTTTGTAAATAATGTATTCTCATAGCTCTTATTTCGTGAATTTCTGTTAACACAGGTCGATTTTTAGTTTTTACCCACCTAAAGCCTATTTCCTTCAAGATAATTTTTAGCCTTTTAGCCTGCTACTGCTGCCTTTAAAGTTGATAGATTCTTTAATTTTTCTAACAGCTTTTTTACCGTTGAGAGACACTTTTCTTCAATGTAAAAATTCCGAACTGTTCTCCTAATTACATCTTTATCAAAATCCTCAAGCCCGGTTATAGGTTTACGAACGCGGTGTTTCTTTCCCGGTATGGTAAATGACGTTCCCGCTTCTGCATCTGGACTGTGTAGCTGCTGACCTTCCTTTATTATTCTCCTCACGGAGCTATGAGAAATACCCGTCGCTTTTGCAACACGCTCTTGTACTTTATGGAAATCTAAGAGAGGTTTCCCACTTTCAGCCTCACTCTTCATGAAATTATACAGATTCTACACTACCTCACGAGTAGCGCCACAGTAGGGCTATGCAGAGTTTTTGATCTCAATTTGGAAATTTTGGGGGACATATTAATGTACGTTTCACACCAATATTTAAAACAAATTACGTGCATTTATGAAATAGTTTATCAACACTTTTCTAAAATATAATAATACGTTCTGTAATAAAGTGTAAATAGGTAGCCTACAACTAATTTCACTGATTAACACAAATAGTTTTGTCGTCACAGTATAATTTGTAAATGACTATACACCACGTTTGCAAAGCCCGATGTGCACATTCCGGAACACTGCACAAAACTGTTCTGCGCATGTGCGAACTGAATGAAAATTTTGTTAGCCTCGAGGCAACGAGGCGTTTGTCTACTGCGCATCGAGACCTGAGTGTTCAATTTACTAAAAAAATGGAATTGTCCTGCCTCTACCTGGCGTGCCCCTGCCATGTTCTGTCGTGAAACGGCACATCGGTCGCAAATCGCTCTCGGGACCGATAGACGAAATACGGAAGAGACATGGCAGGCTATGTAAAAACGCAAACATCGTTTTCTACGTTAATCAAACGGCAAAGGCAAGATCGCTATTCCATCCAAAATGGCATGGCAGGGGGACGGCATGCTATGTGAAAACTAGCCTTATTTCTGCCCAGCACTCCCATTTTCACTTCTACTCTTCCAAGCACCTCCTCATTGGTTCCTCTGTCCGTCCAACATTCTCCATGTCCACATCTCGAAGGCCTGTAACTTCTCCTCTTCTTTTCTCAATCTCTAAGTTTCTGGCCCGTACAGGAGCACGCTCAAAACAAAACACTTCCTGTCTAGTGGCCTCGCACAGTAATCTTTTCTTCCTATTACGGTCTTCCTTAGGCAAGGCAACTCGGCATTTCACCACTTCACTGTAACGCATGTCTTCTCTAACGTCCCATTTATTTCAAACTGTCACGTCCAATTTCCTCATTCGTTATTTTAATTAATTTTATATCATTTTTCAATAATGAATTGTATTAATGTTAATAACTATACAGAATACCTTGTTAAATATGTATTAACTATTACTTGTACTGTACCATTAAATTAAATACAATAACAAAGTCACTCAGATTTGCAGTTTCTATTAAAACATATTTATTAAAAAGCTTCCATGTTGTCAGGGTCCGTTTGTCAGACGAAATGTATTTATTTAATCATAACTGTAATGCTTATTTGGTCTTCTGTGTCCCTACAATAAATTCATCCATGGCTGTGTTTGCCCATTACGAACATACTCAGGTTGGAAAATTTTACTGCTATGATTGCCACGATTAAAACAACAAAGCAAGTGTGTAGGCCCCGAGCGCTACGTGCGAGCGCGTGCGAGAATGCGTGCGTGGCATGTGTCGGCTCAAGCGACGTGTGTACGCGCGGACGTTAATGCGTGTGCGTGCAAGAATGCGTGCGTGGCGTGTGTCGGCTCAAGCGGCGTGTGTGTGTACGCGCGGCCGTTACATGCGTGTGCGTGCGAGAATGTGTGCGTGGCGTGTGTCGGCTCAAGCGGCGTGTGTGTACGAGCGGTCGTTACATGCGTGTGCGTGCGAGAATGTGTGCGTGGCGTGTGTCGGCTCAAGCGGCGTGTGTGTCTGCGCGGGCTTTACATGAGTGTGCGTGCGAGAATACGTGCTTGAGTCAATACAAGCCCGGGCCTTGCATTGACTCTAACACGCAGACTGCGTGCGTGGCATGTATCCGACAAACGGGTGTGTGTCGGTGTGTTGTTGCCCGTGTTTTGTCCTAATCGTGACAACAATAACAGTAAACATTCCTTATACCTTGAGTATTTTATAATATGTAAACGAACCAAGAGATGAATTTATCTGCAGAGACATCAACGGGATACGTCTGCGACCGTTGCTGGTTTGAATTAAACTAAATAATTTCTCTTAATTTCAATCGATCGCCTAGAAACGATCAATTTATTGTTGTAAACAATTAAATTTTTTTGTATTATTTTTTCTAAACGATTTACTACTATGCAAAAATAGGAGGCCTAACTTAAATAATTTGAAATTTTAAGCAAAATAACATACTACGACGCGCATTATCTGTAATTTCTCAGAACGTTTATAAACAATTATTTTAAAAATATTTGGTTGCCTGTAAACAAACAATAATGTTACAGACAAAATAAGCGAGTTGGCCGAAAAGGACAATTATCAGATTCTTGGAAGAATTAAATGGAGTGTTTCAGCAGTGTGTAATGTCTTATCTAACGATCAGTTGAATTAATAAACAAATAATGCTCTGAGCGTAAATCAATATTTATTATTTTAAATAGTCTATATATTAATAGAATTTAATTTCTTCGTAAGTGTTATGATCGTGCCTCCGTGTATTTCTTTTCATTCTGTTCACATCTTATACAGACATCTCGCTTATTAGTAATCTTTCCAATTTCTTACTTTTATGTGACATAAGACAAGAGGATTTCTAATTTTATTCTGTTCTTTTTCGCAAAAAGCCTTTGACACTATACAGGTTGGAGAGGGGCAGGAAATAAAAATAGTGTGTTCTACAAATGCTGTAGTTATGTCCTGATGTTATTCTGATTGTATAGTTTTGGCAACTAATCGATAATGCATTTCCGCAACACTTTTAATAAATAAAATTAAAAAAAAAAATTCGAACGAATCCCAAAACTTTGGGGTGGTGGTGACGAAAACTTAAAAAGTTTTGATCGAAATTCACTAATGGATAAAAGATGAAATAGTAGCAGTAGAGGCGTAGGGCTAGGCCCGTCGACCGCTATTGCGCCGCGTTCCGAGTTTCTTATAGAGCTCCCGATGCGGGGACCTGTCTGGCGTCTGAGGAGTGTTCTAGATGTTGCCTCCTACCGGCTTTGGGGTTTCAATTAGCTATTGTCTAATTCAGCGTGGGGGTTCGCCGAGGCCAGGTCCAAGATTCACCTGGCACAGATGGGTTTTGGCCGAGCGCGCTTATGGGAGGATTGCCATGGAAGCGGGCACAGAGGCGCCAGGACTTCCTTGGTAGTGTCCGTATAGTGGAGTTTAGGGAACGGACACGTAGGAATTCTCGGATGGTCTGGTTCGAAGTTAGGTAGTGGACGTTACACGCCCAGCGCAATCTTTGGTCCAAGAGAGACTGAAGATTTCGCTTGAGGGTATTAGCTAAGTAGCCACACACAGGGATCGCGTAGGTAACCATCGGTGCCACATATACGTGGTGACGATAAGTTTTCCTAGGCTGCGGGTCATCGATTTGCTGCAAAACAGGGGTCGGAGCCAATGGATACGAGTGGCAGTTTTGCGGGCTACTTATTCGGAATTATTCGGAATGAATCCGCAAGGTGAGACGTCCGTCGATCGAGGTGAACCCCGAGGTACTTCACACCGGAATACGGAATACACACACGCAAACTTAGAGTAATTTTGAAATAAACATATTGACATCTTGTTTATACGCAAGGAAAAAAAAACAGGTTGAACTGATAATGAAACAAAGCTGGTAATGTACAGTACAATGTGAAAAGTGAATTAGGTGGGTTATGAGTGACGCAGAGAATCTCAGTGATATCTACACAATAGTCTGCCCTGTATGAACTTCCCTCCAGTTATACACCTTGTGTAACATATTTTCTAAAATAAACAAGCATGCTAAAGACGTTTAGTATCTTATGAATACAAAGCAGTTTAATGGATTGTACTAATAAAGCACTATCAACATTGAAGGAGCCTTGCCTCCCCCCAAAATCGATGTCCCTCCCCGTAAAAATCAGTAGCGATCATTTCACGAAGTCCTCTGGCACGATAACGAGTCTACGAGTCTATTACCTGTACGAGGAGTCAGTTATAATTAAACAAAATCAAAGGATTTAATTTACACAGGTCTCAGAATTTGACTATTTAGGCTGTAAGCTCTCATATAAAAACGAAGAAGATATTAATGGGAAAATTAATAAATTTAACCAGATAACAGGAACTCTCTGATGTGCTCTAAATCACAAGCCAAGGGAAGAGTCCATAATAAAATAGTACAAATCCATGGGAGTTCCTACCCTTACTTATGGGTCAGGAACATGGAAATGTGTGCTAGACGAATATCAAGAATTCGGGCTACGGAAATGAAATTTTTGCGTTCCATAACTGGGTACACAAAATTAGATATGAAAATAAACAATCAGATAAGAGAGGAACTGAAAGTTTAAGAAGTAAACGGAATCGTCAATAAGTATAGAGAAAGCTGCAAACAACACAGCAGAATGGGCAGTGACAGATTCCCTAAGGTAGCCTTATTGTATCAGCCGAAAGTGTAGAGAACCCTGGGAAGACCCAAAACAGATGGTCCGACCAGTTTGGAGCCGCAACAGACTAAGGCGTGAAAGAAAATCAAAGGACTCTACTTTTCGTTCTGTAGTAGGCTTATTTCAACCGAACTTTCACTACGTCTGCCGATTGGAAAGAATTATGTAGAAAGACAAAAAAAAATTATTTTAAATCGTATTTTTTCTGTTTCCCTTTTTTCCACAACGTGTCATTCTAATATCCAAGCGTTAAAAGTAAGAAAAATATGTTAGAGTTCCGTCTTTTACAACTAGGTGTTTCAGTCGTTGTTTTCCAAACCGTTGGTAACATTGCTAACACACAATTTGAAAAACGCTGGTGTCTCGTTCGATCCGCTTGCTACTTCGATCCTTTTTACGCCGGTCGGTGGTTCTTATGTTCGTAATTTTCTGAAGTTTACTCCGGATATTCTCAAATCACCTAACGATTAGCCTTTGAACTCTGATGGACTTTCTCACCTTGATGAACTTTCTCCTTTTGATAAAACCCCGCAAAACGCGCCGAAACCCAAAGTACGGAGAGAATTGGCCGTAGTGAAGACAAGTTCTTTAACACATTGTAACCTGAGACCATAATACTGTTACGTTGATCAGAAAAATAACAAAATATCTTACGTAACTTTTAATATGAAACAAAATTACGTAACGCTGTAGATAATTGGAGTAAGTAGCCCTTCCGCAGGTTTCTCGAATATTCTACCGGCTTCCAGCCCCTCTTTGTCACTACAGTGCAAGCCGGAGGCGGTCTGAATCATGGCGTTTTAGCGGCCAATTTCAGTTTTAGACTAGCGATATAGATTGTTTGTTATTGTCACTGGCGATTTACTGGAAACTGATTATTGTGTCAAATAGAACGAAACTGTAATAAGGTAACATTTATTGTTGTGTGTTGGACAAATTTAACTTCAACTATTGTATATAAGTGCCTTTGTTGATTTCTATTCTAACTGTTGTTTGTGTCTAATTAAAGTTTATAATTAGTTACTTCATCGGTGTCAGTTATTCTGTTTCCACTGTACAACACGACGAGCCTTGAGACCGTCGTAACAATACTGTACATCAGGTGCTAGATTGATGTCGGGGAGAGTTCCTTAACATTCATGTCGTTAACTGAAACGACGGAAAGCGAGACGATTTTTCCCATAAGGAACAATAGCGAAGGTAGAGCTTAGATTCTAATATGCACGAACAGTTTAATGAAATTATTTTTATAACTATTTTCGTATTTAATGTGTTAAGGCAGCGTACTCAACTGATAATAATGGACAGTGAATTTTGATATAGGTGTCAGACGGTGAGAAAATTCAGAACAAAGAAACTGTCAAGCGTCCAAAATATAAAAAAAAACCATCATACGCGCTAGTATACTCGATCTGATAAAAATAACAGGAATCTTATGCCAGGGAGAATTGTCACATTGGTGCCTACATGTCAGCATCTTTAGTTTTATTCGTGTGCAAATGTTGGTCACCTGCAAAGCAAGAAATCCCAAGATTTCGTGGCCTCATTTGAAATTTTGTATAAGAAATGGGAAGCTCAAGTTCCTCATTATTATATAAAATATTATATTATAAGGTGTAAGCTAATAAGACCCTTGTAAAATAAATATGTTTAAGCTCTTAAATATTTTTCTCTTGTTCCTTTTCCAAAGTAAATATTGGATAAAATTATTTTCTTTTACCAGCAATTCACAAAGTCTCGGAAGTTTCGCGCCACAGTAGTGTGCCATGGTAGACCCGTTGAGAACCACTGTTCCAACAGGATGACGTTTTCTGTCCTATGTACTAATGTGGGTAGGAAAACTGTCCTGTATGCACGTGCCTTGACTTCTTTCAACATTTTCTTCATACCCACAATGAAACTGTTAAAGAAATCTGGTGGTAAATTTAGGTTGCTTTTGATTCTCGATGGCTTACTTCCCCATCAGCCTATCCATCTGAAATAAATTGTGTTCACAGATATTCAAGACCTCTTGACCCACTCCAGCTGTATTCCTTCCCGGTTAATATTCAGAGGTTCCTCATCAGTTTGCCTGGCTATGACCATCACCTTACTTTGAACCATGCTTCTCCTCATCCCTCTGTCCGTAACGGCACTCTTACATTCTTGTCCTCCCCCAAATTGAACTTAATTTTAACCAATTAGATCTTTAAAAAAGATCTTCTTATGACAATCATAAAAACCAGTGATTACAAATTTTACTAATTACCGCTCCCTAATAAGTTGCTCACTAAAACTTATTGTTATTGATAGACTTACACTCACTGGTCGTAACACTTATACTAATAACATTTGAGAAACACTAACATGTTTAACTCTGCAAAGTGAGTATCTAAATAGTTCAGCCGTGTATTATTTTAATCTTGCACTAGTTTTGTCTTTTATTACGAATATGAACGACAAAGACTGATTGCGAACAGTCTGAAGACCAATACAACCACGGATGTGAATTCTAGTTGTTATAACTTCCGCAGTCAAAAGGTTTACATTCGGAACGCTTCAATGTAATAACGTTGTCTTTACGAAGGCCGGGATTGTATGTTTGTAAATATTTAGCATAGAAAGTATATGATGATCAGTTTTTAACAATATTATGCAGGCTCAGAATCGTCAGATAGTGTACACCTGCCCCGCGTGAATACAGCGCTTGTGTGTTTGTGTGTGTGAACGCAAGCTACGACAGGAAAAGATGGGGTGATGCGTACGGCTGTAATCAGGTTTTAACCGAATAAAAATAAACTAATTAATACGTTTTAAACCTGTGAACGAGGACTTACCCAAATTATAAATACACCATTACATTAAGGAATTTTTAACGAATATGGTGATATAAAAATTATTCCAAAATGTGCAATAATAAAGAGGCTGGGTATTTTAATGTTAATTACTAGTGTAATTAAATAGTAATTATAAAGTGTGTTATATGTGATTGACCAGAAAAAAATTACGCAAACGATGATATCGCTCGTGCTACGAGTATGTTTACGAAATCGCGAAAATGAACCAAAAAGTGATTTGTAATTAAAAGGACGCTTTGCACGAAGTGACAATATCTAACAGGTCGAAAACAGTCCTGGACCTGTCAGATCGCCGTCCAGTATAAATACCACCGGCAATTTTGGGGCGGTCTCAGAGACTCAAGATATCTTCACACAACGTCACGCTGCTGGTCTGCCGATCGACCGATCATCGTTACCACACACACCAAGACTTATGGAGGAACTCTGGACCATCACAAACAACAACCCGTAGAGACAGAGAACACAGCCTCAGCATAATCATCATCGTCATCAATAAATTCTCAGGATTCGGGACACACACACACACGCGCGCGCGCGCGCAACGGTAACGTCGCCAGCAGTACGCAGGTGATGAATAAACAATTATATTAATTTTTGTTTGTGAAAAGAACTTTCAAAAAGGAAATTATACATGAACAATAAAGACTTAAAGTTTTAAATTTAAATAGTAGTTGAAGTAAATAATTTAACTTAATAAGAAAATTTAAAAAATACTAATCTTCTGTTTATATGTTAAAATCTGAGTGTGTCAGTAGAATTATATAATAGGTTGAAAGTAAATGTATTATTTTATTTTTGTTTATAGCAACAAGTAATTTTATTCTTGAGTTTAATATTATTTTTGTTTGTATATGAGTTGCTATTATTATTTAAAAATTGGAATAAAAGTCAGACACACTGAAATAAAAAGGCTTTAGATAATTTTTTTAACATGTCAGTTTAGCTAGTAAGATGATATGGTTATTTGTTTTTATTTTTAATATGTCATGAACAGCAGAGAAGGTTATATGGTACTTTATGTAAATTTATAAAAGAGAATATTTTATTTATCAAAGATTTGAAATTTTAATATTTAAATATTTTCAATTAACATTAATAAATCATAGAATGATTATTTTGAAACAGTTTTAATTAATTATTTCATGTCAACATCTCACTCCTCTTTGGAAATTATTTAATTATTGTGCAACTACATATACTTGA
Organism: Magicicada septendecula; assembly: GCA_034769895.1. NCBI lineage: Eukaryota > Metazoa > Arthropoda > Insecta > Hemiptera > Cicadidae > Magicicada > Magicicada septendecula. Next base: position 121,062,370 of record CM068368.1, read on the forward strand.
CGCAACGAGAATTAAAAAAATCCTGCGACCTGGCCGGTGTAATACACTTCATAGTTGCGCTGAGTACATGGTAATGTATTTGTGTAATTTTTGAAATACTTGTAACTTTGCAATATATATATATGTGTGTGTGTGTGTGTGTGTGTTCTTTTAAGTGTAAAATGAAAATCGGGGAGGAATCTCATTCTCTACTCCACATTAAAGGACTGAAACATAACCACGTGGAAAAACTGAATGCGGCTAGTGTAACAGTATGACTCATTATGGTATATTACACATTTAGATAATGTATCACTTTTTTGTCTCCTTATTTTTGAAAAACAAAAGAAATAATTTTATCCACTTGGCTAACAATATTATTAATCGTTGGAATACATATGCGTCCTTCACACAACAACAGCCATCACAAGGTTACACACACACACACACACACACACACATTGATGTTTACACTATTTAACAATACAATTACATTGTTATCGCGCTCTATTCCAAAAATAGCGCCTCCATTTCCGTTTGATAATTGCGTTTTCTGCAGTTAGACGGCGGACTGCGGATTTATAAAACACATACACTTGTATAAATATACATGTATGAATATAAGTTTTGTTGTGTATGTACGTTTTTTAACGAGGTCGTGCAATTCTACAAAAGAAATTGATAACATTCAAAATAATCGTATACGACTTTTTGTCGATGTTTAGAGTCTTAGACGTATATATTATGCGAGGAACTTCTTTCTCAAAAATAAAATTAAATCAATTTCTGACTCCTGTGCTGTGTCTACGCTTTGGTAACGCATGTCTTTTATAGCTGTGTTTTGCGTTTCTGTCTGCTCCCATTGGCTGTTGCGTCGCTTACTTGTTGTAAGTCAAAGGCGTAATTAACTAACCCCGACGAAATTTCAATGCACCCCTAGAATTCTTTAATGCCGCTGTTATGTTATAGACGGCTTAACGAATTTTGTAATAATGTATGAGAGTGTGTACATTCTGTTACAAAAAATACTACTTACTACTCGTGTGGATACATTCTTACACAAAACAGATGGTGCGAGACACAGTTTGTTCATTCTTATTGACTCGTATTTCGGAACTAACAATCTTACTGCGGCCTCCCTTACAAATACTTTCTAATTTGAAACGAAAGTCTGATTCTACATACATTGTAATCAGCGTTAAGAACTGTTTAATTGTATTGTTAATTACGTTGATTTATTGTATTGATTAAACAATGATTTCAGAGGGAACGCGACGCGCCTTCTTGGGTCCAAAAATACACCATTGGATGAAAAGACTAAGGAAAGGTAAAGTAACAAACAAACGATGACACATTGATAAAACTATTGAAACTTTTTTATTTATAACCACCGAAACCATCACTTAGTCTGATTGAGGCTCCGGGATGACGCCATCATGAGTGACATATTGTTTTCGATTGTCGTGCGGCTAACCTGACGATAAAGCTCTGTAGAAATATCAGTACACTTTATTATATTTTTAGAGACAAGTTTATACGTATGTTACACACTTTATAAGGCTTTAAAAATGTAGGCCTCCTTTGTAATAACCTGGTGTAAACTTATACCCTAATATAAAATATATTTTTGGATGTACAACTTTTGAATTGATGCGTTTCGGCACCTATAACTTTAGATATCAACCACTGAGTTAAACTATTGAGTGTAAGCATAACTGCCTTCTTCTACGTCGTTGTCTTCTTCTACTCTTTCCTCTCCTTCAGCTTTGCTTTTAGAAATCAGTTGTTTTCCATTTCAGTAATTTCAGTATAGTTGCTTTTTTTTCAGTAGAATACTGGCCTCCTCTTTTTTATTCTTGGATGGATCTATTTCAAAATATAGAAATAGATAGAAATAGAAATATATTTTGTCCCCGAATTGTTTTTTTTTAATCTTATGAATTTGAGAATTTAACTGACGGATATTTGGCATCACAGAAAAAATATAAATGTGGCGTTTCGGCCAGCCAAACGTCAGGCGGCAGCCGTCTTCAGGCTAATTGAAAACTATTAATCGTTCATATTATTAATGGTTCATACATACATATGACGTCCTTCACACAACAACAGCCACCTCAAGGACACACACACACACACACATACATATTGATGTTTATACTAATTAACAATATAATTGCATTGTGTCACACTGTGTTGGGTTTAAGGAAAAAAGGTCGCAGTGTTTTGTTAACCTTATCGGTGCTCAAATGTTCGTGCGCATTGTGCTTGTGTTCTGTGAGTGCTGTGTGTTTTTACGAGTTTTGCTTCTACTTTGTAAGTATTCATTTGGATTATTTTACCATTTGATTTATATTATGTGAATTTTTTTTATTAATATTTTGTTTCTCTCTATCACTGGTTGATTGAGTATTATGTATTTCTTTACATATACAGTATAAGTCTATAATTTAGTCTGAAGACGGCTGCCGACAGTTTGGAAACGTAGCGATTATTCTGTGATGGCAAAAGTCAGTCGGTTAAATTCAAATTCAAATGCCTACAATCCATCACAGCCAACTTTTAAAAATGTCTGAATCTTGTCTTCCGTCATACATTGAACACGGTGGGTCATACGTCTGTAGGGTTACGATAGGGCATCACCATACCGTTGAACACGTTATTCCCACACGTTACAACATTTCCTACATAGTCTTCCAGCTTAAGTTGGATGCATCTTTCATGTTGTCCATTTCTATCGTTAAAATTCTATTTAGGTCATATTTCCTCCCCACCATATTCCCTACCACGCTCTGAAATAAACTGTTTTTTACATCTTCAACTTTTATTTATTTTGGGACGGTGGATTCTCGTTGAGTTTCCTGCAGGTCTCGCACGTGGTATCTTCGAATAAATTCACTGCAAGTAGGTTTATTTTCACCTGACGCACGTTCAATAATAATTATCTACTAATTAAAGAACAAATTCAAATAAAAACAAAACAAGACGATTTATTTAAAAATCATACATTTATTAGAATAAAAAATAAAACCTTTAATATATAATAAACAGCTGACTTCATAAACATTACAACAATCAAAAATAGAATCGAAGTAAAATCGATTATCTGTTAACTGTATTGTAAGCGAAACATTCAATTACAATTCAAACAAACCTCTGGAGATACAGAATAATTTCTGCGAAACGTGCGTCAGGTGAAATTATATATAAACAGAAATACGAGGAGAATGTTTTAATACTAAAAACAAAAATTCAGAGTTTTTGACATTAGCAAAAATCTGGCCATTTTTCACTACCTGGTCTGGAAGAACTAAGAAAACAAGAAACTAGGAAGTGTCAGCAATGATAGAAATAAATGGAAGGGCATTATCAGGGATGAAACTAAAACGTTTTCATTATCCTTCAACCCTATACCAAACTGCAAAACTCTTCTTGTACTACGCAATATTTGAACTCTAATTCTGATTGCCCGTTTTCTAATATCTCTAATACTACCTTAATTTTAACTGCGGAACTAGGTGTTCATATTCCGAGAGTCATCAGAAATCCGCTCCATCTTCTTCTCCTGACATCCTTGCTTCTCTTCAAGTAGTGACGTAGATTTCGACACAGCTCCCGTGGCCGATAAAGAGTCTTGGGCTGCGGTCGTTAGTAAGAGCAAGCGTCCGAAAATGATTAACAACGTAGCGACAAAAAGAAGTTTCAACGGGCAGCAGGAGATGGAATTCTCTGACTGCACTTGTTTGTCCCGTCACATTCATTTTGTGGCGTGACTTGTTACAGGCGTAGTACTTAGAATTTACTATATGTCTTCTATTTTTGCTTGTCACAGACATCCTTTTACTTGACACAATAAATCCCTCAGATTTATGTCTTTTTCAAGTGTGATATACTAAGCATCTATGAACCGTTCTGTCACACTTGTCCCCTGTTACTCTGCTAAGTGTCCTTCTGTCCCAGTGGGTGGATCGGCAGGGTACAGAGTGTGTGGGAGCCCTGCAACAAAAAAAAAATAAATAAAATAAATAAAAATATATACGAGAATTCTGCGACCATAGGATGAAAACAAGTATATTTTATTTCACACTATGGCGTAATTTCTCGTTTTTTCTACTGCTATTCAAACTTACACATTTTTGTAATTAATAAAGATTATCTTACTATTTGATAAAGGTTGTCTAATGTAAATAATTAATAAACGATGTCTTTATTAATTAATAAAGAAGTGTTTCTGCTTATTAACAAATATAACAATCATTTAAAAATATAGGCCTATACTTATTTCATTAATTACACTAATCTGGTCTACCAAATATCTATTTTAATTTCAACTTGTTTATCGATCAAATTGAAACGGTAATTATAAAAAATGATTAAAAGCGTGTAGGTTTTACTTAAGTAACGTGCTGGGTGAAAGACGCATGAAACCTACGCGGTAACTTGATACCGGTCGCCGAGAAATATTATTCAACGGACCCGTGACGCGAGATTTATGGCACGTATAATTAATTGTAAGTTTGTATTAACTTCGAACGACTCTTGATTAGGCATTTAATCACTGTTTCAACATATAGTTACATATTTTACTTTACAACTGAATGGTTCTGTGATAAAAACATTTTACAAACAAAAATTAGTATTTTATTTTCTAATTTTCGGTGTACGTTTTTTCAAACGTAAAATCTTTGTCATCTTGAACACAGATAATTTCTATGCTAATAAACGTGTTCAAAGACGTTTTTTTCGTACTACAAACTTAAGGTATCTGAGTTGCGTTAATATCAACTGATTTGTCCATAACTAAAATTTTATTTTCTTAATTCAATCTATGCAAGTAACTTAATTTTTCTAATCAGCAACTTTTAAGGTTTGCCAGTTATGATAGGAAATTACGTTATATTTAACAAGTTTACATTTATATATTTATGCTTAAATTTCTGAATATAACTGTAAAGAAGACTGTCGAATCGGTGTTAAAATAAATTAATAAAAGTATATTCGTTTGAAAAAAAAACATAATAGTATTGGTTGTTAATATTCACAAAAAAGCTTTATTAATCAGCATCATCGCACTGGCTGAGTAATGTTTTTAAATAAATTATTACCGATCATTATAAATATTTAATCACAAAATTATCATTACATATTTACTTACAATAGATATTGAGGTTTACAAGTCGAGGCATGGAGCAAAAAATACACAACCTAATAACGCACCAATTGGGCACGAAAGGATACAGAAATTGTAGAAACTTCAGAAAAACGTGTTTCTGTTTTGCAAATAAAAAATACAATGAAAACAAATGTTCATCGGGAAATCGAAAAGCTGGACGGGAAAATGGTAGGTGCGGAAAACGACACATTGAAGAAAAATTAAATTTCCTCCTATCTATTTTATTGAGACTGCAGTAAACCCATTTACCAATTTAGATCTCATAAATAATTATAAGGTGCAGGATGAGCGTCCTATGGCGCACTTCTCTAAAACCTAGTCACGTTGTTCTTGTGATGCCTGTCACTTGACACATTTAAGTGGCTTTCATCCTGTTTAGCCTTCGCACAAGTTCAGTATTGTCGAGAAATTGCAGTGTCTTGACAGTCTGGAGTTTATGCAGACGTTTCTCATGCTTCCTGGCGAATCGCTGAGCTTCATCTTCGACTGAAGCAATCTTCAAATCCCTGTTTACATTTCGTATTACCCTGAGGCCTATTATACCTCAATACTTTGTTCTGAAATATCTGGATAATTTTTTGTTACTTTTCTTCCTGCATCCCCATAGTTGTGCACCATATGTCGAGACAGGTTTAAGGATTTGTTTATATACCAACAGTTTATTATCTACAGACAACTTAGACAGAACGTCGCCCGAGGAGCCAGTTCATTTTACTGAATTTCTGATCAAGTTCAGTAGCTTTATTTTTTGTCCGTACCTTCCATCATAACTTGGCATCTAATGTCATGCCTAAGTACTGTTTTCATGTGGTATGATTTGCTGGCTGATAAACACAGGCAGGTAATTAATTTTCCTATTGGTAAAATTAACGAGCACTGACTTGCCTTTATTTACTTTTATCCTCCATCTTTTAGTCCAAGAATTAATTTTGTCAGTGGCAGATTGAAGTTTCTCAGTTGCTTTTTCAACGCTGTTGTCTTCTGCAATAATGACAGTGTCATCAGCAAAGGTAGCAATTACGGCCCCTTCACAGGTTGGTATATCATTCGTATACAGGAGGTCTAGAACTGGTCCTAATACGATGCCTTATGGAACACCGGCGGTGATTTCTTTCAATTCAGAATAAGAGTCCTCGTGTTTTACTCGGAAATATCTGCCACAAATACAGGATTTCAATAATTTACCCAAATGTTTTGGTAAACCTGTCTCTAATTGTACTTCAACCCGCGATGGCAGACTTTATCGAAAGACTGTGTTACGTCCAGGAATATTGTGGAGCAAATTCGTGAAGAAAAACTAAATGTATTAAGCGCCGTTGGAAGAACAGATCTTATTGGAGAAATTGGGATGACCAGTAGCGAGGTATGGAGACCAAATATTTGACTAGAATCACAAGGATAAAGATGGACGATTGCGTAAAATATGTATAGTGTAACAGACAACGCTATTGCCTAATACTCTATTTCTACTTCTGCGTCTTGTTCGCCATCAATTCCTTCTCTTCATTAATAAGATCCTTATGTTCATAACCGACTTCGTTGTTCTATGCAGTTCCTAATCTCGTTCTTAACCGTTCTATTCAGCTTCTCTCGTTTGGAAGATTATCTCCGGCAGTGTTACCTAGTCTCCGGCATCATTCATCCTATCCTTGTGGTCCTTCCAAGTTTGTCGTCTTTTATTTATCCGCTATGTCTGCCGTTTTCCACATGTCTCGAATGTTCACGATCTTCATTTTGTTTAATTATAGGCCTATATATATTGGCGGGGATCCCACAGCTACTGCCGCATCCCGCATCTCAGTTTCCATATCAACTTCCATATCTGTGTATCTTCATTCTTCAGATTCTTTTCTTCCATACTTCTTTCGATCCCTTTTATCCATTTTAATCTAGGCCTGCCTCTTTTTCTTCTGTTGCAAGGTCTGTATTTGAACACACTCACAGGTATCCTTTCTTCACTCATTCTCATTAGGTGTCTATACCAGGAAAGCTGTTTACGTTTTATACCTTCTATTACAGTTTCTTTTCTATTTGTTCTTTCCCTTATTACGTCATTCCTTACACGTTCCAGATGAGAAACTCTGGAAACTCGTCTAAGATAGTCCATTTCTACAGCTTCAATCTTCCTGCGGTTCTTTTCGTTGATTGTCCAACATTCTGACCCATAGGTAGTAATTGGTTCAACAATGCCTTTATAAATATTGATCTTTGTCGGTAGCCCGATTTTGGTTGACCATAAAAGTGGGTTTAATTGGCGTATGGTCCTTTTTCTTAAAACTAATCGATGTCTTACATCTTCATCACATATTCCATCATCGCTAATTATACTTCCTAAATATTTATCCTTTTCACATTTCTTGATGGAAATATTATATGATAACTGAAGATCTGATGTTCGACGTCCTGTGGCTAAGTATTTTGTTTAATTATGTTTTGCCTAATATTCTTCTGAAGGTCTTCAAACAATCTTGTGCCCGTTTTCGTTTGCGAATACCGATATCATTATATCGGTCCTGGTTTCCGAGGGTACTATTGGAATTGTGAGTTGCTGATTGAGATCACCGTATAGGGCAACCAACACTATGCCGGCTAGATTTTTTATCGACCTCCTCTGGTCTACATCCGTCGTATTGTGTTATAGGACCACCTCGAAAAGTGTGTGGCTCTTCACCACAAACGACGGTCTTGACCAGGTAGAGGCTCTGGTCCATACGGCTCTATATTCCGCATATCCTACTCCTGGATGTGAAAAATCCTAACAAAACAAATAGACGAGATCATATAAGTGATGAAGAGATAAGAAGTGATTCAGATATTTTTGCAGTTAATGAAAGGATTAAAGAAAACAGAAGACAATGTATTCAACACATCAATAGAATGCGAGAAAGTAGAATACCGAAAATGGCAAAAGATTACAACCCTAGAGGCAGAAGAAAAGTTGGTAGACCTATGAAAAGGTGGACTGTGGAATGGAACAGGACGCTAAAGCCTAAAACCGTTAAGAAGATGAGGTCTTTAAACTAATGAATTGGGTTTTCCATATAGTCGTAATACAAAAACTAGTAACAATAACTTGTTCGTCTCGTTACAAGTAATATAGTTATTATTTAATTAAATTTAAATATTTATAAACCTTCATGACGTTGCTGAGATCACACGGTGTACATAAGACATCATTTACAAAAACATTTTGTTTTATTTATTTCGTTTGCAAAAATTATCAATGCCAATTTCTCAGGGTACAACACTCAGAGGTTTATTACGTTTGAACCTTCGATCCAAACTGACTTGTATGGCAATAATGGCTCTGTAACAGAAAAGTAGCTTAGAAGACTCTGGCAGGGTGGTAGAAATTTTGAGCCTTTGGTGTACAAGGAGAAAGTGCGCCCAGCGGTAAGTTTCAAGCGTCGATTGTCACCTCGGTATATTGCTTTCCATAGCTCAAACCATCTAGGGCTGAGGAATGAGTTTTAAACTCGTGATTTTGCCCGGGAATCGAACGCGGTACATGCAGTTAAAAATATGAAAGAACTAGTGAAAAATGTGTAAGATAAATTAAATAACATAGGAAATTATATGATAGGAATTATGATATTTATGTTAAGTTAGGTAAGTTCCAGACGATCTGTGGGACAGTTAACCGTACTTTTAGAAACAAGAATCATAATTATATTATGTTAATAAAATTATATTATCATGTTGGGCCTACAAACTTAAAGTTTTACAAAGTTATGGCAGTCTCTGTACTGTCCTACGGCTGAGAATTATGGACAACAACCAAGAATAAGACAGTAAACTACAGGCCTCGGAAATGGCGTTCTTAAGAGGAGCTAAAAGGTGTTCTAAACTTGACCGTATAAAGAATGAGGCCATAAGAGAAAAGTTTTAAGTTTTTAACTTGAATTAAAAATTAAAAGATTTCAAACAACGGTGGAAAAAACACTTAGAAAGAATGTCAGATTCCAGACCGGCCAAACAAGTCTGGAAATGTAAGCATATAGAACAGGTATGTGGGTATACCCAGAAAGAGATGGCTGGAGGATCTTTGAAGGCGGAACAGGCAGCATCTTGCCTATGCCGTGTTCTGAAGATGATGATGATGATAAACTAAATATAAAGTAAATGAGGAAAGTGTAAAAATACATAATGTAATTGATAACTTGAAGGCAACTGATTGACATTTGAGATCTGTTGTAGAAAAGTTTGGTTTTAAAGAAGTAAACAAAAAGACAATTAATTTAATTTAAACATATAGATACCGCTCATTCATAGAATCACTCGTCATGATAGCTTTCAAAACGCTAAACCTATAACCATGAAATCCGGTAGGTAGGTTTCTCTTATGTACTAGATTAGGTTAGGTTTCTCTTGAAAAAGTTCAGCCGCTGACGAGACTAGAAGAGGCGTTAAACTCATAAAACAAAATCACTGTTCTCCATTTTTCCAAGTTTCGAAAAGGCTTAAATTCCGAGTAGTACATTTTTCATTGTAACTTGAAAAAACCAAACTCTCCGAAAAACGCCGTAGTGTACTAAAAATAGAATTAATAAATTATTCTTGGGACACGTTGAACGAGCCAAAAAGTTAACTAATCTTTAAATTACGACGATTCACTACATATTTATTTATATTTCCACATACAGCGCTATTTTTGAGTTTTCTATTTCCGTTTTATTCCTCCTACTATCCTTGGGTGGCTAAACCAAGATCGAGGGTGAGTCATTGTTGAACGAACGAAACTTTTGATGGTATCAAAAATAAAAACTGTACCCAATAGTAGCGTTGATCTGAAACTCGTAAGTTAATTACAGAATCGTAAATAAGGCCTAAATTAACTGTACAAATAACAGATGATGTTTTTGTATCGTGTAATAACATCGTTTTTTATTAACTGATCACGCTTATGTTACATTTCATCGTAATTAGTGACCTGTTAAACGTACGTAGGTCTATATATATATATTGCAACGTGACAAATGGTCTTAGTATAGATGAATATAAAGAATGATGTGTATCAGCTATTATAAGTGTCCCAAGAAGTAAATGAATGCTTGAAAATAAATAATATTAATAAAATAATTAGAATTAATAAAAGAAAATTAGAAAATAAGACAATGTAGAACCATGAATATATAATTTTACATATGAGTGAAGTGTTGTGTAATGTGAGTAACGAATTGAATGTTAGGGAAATATATTCATATGCTACAAGGTGTGTTTTAGAACATTCAAGACAGAGGTAGCTGGAAACACGTGGCCGAGACTAAATACATTGAAGTAATTGAAACGACGCCTACGCGCATAGCGGCGGTGACGTCACTCAGCAACGCAGTGCTTTACATTCCACTGCATTAAAAATGGAGCAGCCAGTCTTCTCGACTCTCTCTCTGAAAGTCTGTGATAACTATCTGAAAGCAGTCTCTCTGAAAGTTCGTCAGCGAAGGTGGTCGCAGTGGGAAGGGTTTCCAGATAACGTTAATTCCAGACGTCCTTGGGTCCGTAGAGTCGAGTGAGCGGCGATTGTCAACAGGAAACTAGCCGGGATCTGAGATATTCAACTACCGTTCCTGGGCAGCGTTTGCTGATCGTAGCGACTGGAATACGGAGACCTTAAGCAAGGCACTACCTGGAGGCGATTGCTGGAACGTGGACCGAGACGACGGATCGCTGGAGGCCGGATCGAGATCGTCGACCGTGAGGATTGAGAGGACGACCAAACAGGGAAGCAAAAATTAAATAATTCTCAAATTATAAAACTTTAAAGAACATTAATTTTGAAATAATTTTGTTTAATAAAAGAAGACTTTTGAGCATTTAAATAAAATCATAAATTTGTGTAAAGCAAGAAAGCTTTTGTTTAAAGGACATTTCAAATAAAAATTTTTAACAACAACAAGTTAATTGTATATAAAACGTTTAAAGAACATTTTAATACTAAGTGTACAAGAAAGAACAATAAATGTATTAAATTTTCACTAAATGTGCATTCTTTTTTCTGCAAGTCTGGTATGGGCTCGAACCTGTTACCTTGCAATATATATATATAGATCAAGGTAACATTATATATATATATATATATATATATACATTGTGTGCCCAACGCTGACCGAATCTGTCCCAATTATTCTATAGTGCAGTTGTTTCCAAAGTGGGGTCCGGGGACCTCTGGGGGTCCGCGACAATGTTTCATGGAGTCCACAGACACTTTTAAGAAAAATTAGAATATACCGTAATTTTCTCCGATTTGTATGCTCCAAAATCTAAATTTTAGAATCTTAAAACAAGTAGTAGAAGATTCCTGTATTTTTAGGGGGATTCTAACTAATTTTAATTGTAAAAGTAATATAAAGCTAATGGCTTTAATAATGTCTTTAAATCATGTCCTGTAGCAGATCTGTTTGTCAGCCGAACTGACTAGACCACTCTCTTACACTACAAAAAGAAGATTCATTGGCAGAACTTTCAACTGACAGTTCATTAAAATTACAGTTTTCGCAATTACAGTTATCTGACTTCTGGTTATATGTAATGAATGACTATTCTGAACTCGCAAAGAGCTTTGCAGCGTTTAACTGTGTTTCCCTTTACTTACATGTGCGAAACCGCATTCTCCCTGTTCACGTACTTGAAGTCACAGTTAAGAAATAGGCTAAACTTGATGTCGAGAGTGACTTAATATTGAAATTATGAGACATTAAACCTAATTCTGTAGAGCTGATTGTTCAAAAGCAGCTTCATTGTTCGCATTAAACTCTGATTGATATCATTAATATTATAATTTTGTAAGTTAAGAGAATTTTGATTTTAATACATTTTAAATAAAATTTAAGTGTTTTTATCATATTTACTGTGTGTTTTAATTCAGAACTCAGACGGGGTCCGTGAATTTTTAAATTATTTGGGGGGGGGTCCGCGGACTGAAAAGTTTGTGAACCACTGCTCTAGTGGATCCTATCCGGAGCAAATCTTATCCAATTCTCTGTACCACAAACTAGATCCTCCCTCCGATAGTGACATTTAGTAAATAGGCCTACGTGCCCACTTCCCGGCAGTCGTCTTTCCCACCGCATGACTTCCTCTCCTCCTCCGCTTTTTCCCTCTCACTCGCACTCTCGATTCATATCTGTCTATCTTTAACTTTTAATTGAAACAAAATAAGCACACCTCGTAACTAATTACGCGCTACGCTACGGTATAGTATGAAAAAGATACCATCAACTGTGGTTGTTTCTTTGTATGCGCCTAGCGTCGGTAAACACCAGTTGTCACACTCAAACTCGACATTGCTCTTTCGTTTACTTAGGAGAAACGAAATCATGATATCTATGGCGGCAAACAACAAATTGCACAGAATAAAATAATTTGAGTGTTCTATAAGCTTTACTTGTTTGTTGAATTCCCAAATCTGCGCTGAGGATTATCCACTCGAAAGTAGTCGGTCCAGTCGCTCCGTGGTCATCTGCTGATACTGTAGATCCTTGTCATCCGCACTCGCTTGATTATTAACACTTTGCATATACACTGGTATCACTTTCACAATAATATATGCACCACTACTTATATTAGTTACACTATATATATATATATATATATATCATATTAACCAATATACCTTCTTAACACCTTGGTATATTTTAATTAAGATAAGTGGTTGCAACACGGAAAGTACAGATCGATACCGCCGGATTCTTTATTAACTTGACGAATTACTCTGTGGAATCCCGCCGATTCACTGTTACTGTAAAGACTGATCACTTTAACTTTTTATTAACCGTTCTCCGGTACTTGAATTGATAATTACGATTTTAATACTTGTAACTTCTCCGCCGCTTTCACTTCCGAATTCACGATTACTTATTTGATTCAATAAAGACTTCGAGTCAATAGTTGTGAATTGTCCGCTGACTTCAATAACGGTTATGATTCTTTAAGATAACTAGTTCAATTGTTATAATATCTCCGCTAATTTAAAATAACGGTTACGAGTCCTTTACGTATAATGCTACTCCGATGACTGACTTACTTTTTCAACTACGCTTTTTTATACACTAACTACTGTTACCCACAATTAATATTTACACTAAACATTCTCATTGGACTTAAGTGCCGCGATATTCAATTCTACCCAATGTGACAAGAGGATTTAACCGCTAAAAAACTGACGCTTTTTCTTATTCGCTAACAAACTGCGCGTTCCGAACTTCTCTCGCTGTAGTGGAAACTGACGCATAACATCGTTTCTCTCTCTAATTCTCTCGCTTCAACATAACAGTACTCATTGTTATAAGCACTTAAATTTTACAGCTCCTTACCTATTTTTTGCTGTTTCTTAAATATAATACAATTTTACTACCTTATGTCCCGTACGTGACATTTGCTTATTTTCTGCCGTCTAACCGTCGCCAGACGTCAGACGGCACCGCTCTGGTATTTTCTAACGGCATTTCTTTAACTTTATTTGTACATATTTGTTCTGATATCTGTTTAATATTGATTAATTCTCGTAAAATTGCAAGGTATACAATTTTGACGTTATAATAAGAAGGTGAAAAGTCTGAAAGGGCACTGTCGTAAAAAAAAAAGACTTTGGGAATCGTATTTTGGAAACGTTTTTGTACAGAAAGTTGCTGCAACTGTTTGGTAGACGAGGGAAATTAACGATGCATGAAAGGGAAGTTAAACGAAATTGAATGTAAAAACATTAGAAGTTATTAAAGTACGACAGAAGTGGAGATACTGAAAGTAAGCAATTGTAATTTGAACAAACTAACGACTTCTGAAAGCAAAGAAACATTTTACCACATTTTGGAATTGCGAGCAAAAACGTTACGAGTTTCGTATGTGAGGAAAACAGACCACCCGTGGGGGAGAGAAGTGATGCTCAACCGGATGTACTAAGGCGGAGCGGTATGAACGAAGTGAATCGAAGACGGGTGAATTGTGGGAGACATAGTGTGTATATAAATAGGTGTGAACGTCTGAAAGGGCACCCTTATGTTTTATTTCAACGGCATCCCCGGCCCATGAGGGCATGAGAGCATTATTCCACCAATCCGCCACCTGGGTATGCGCTCGATGGGATATGGGTGATTTTTTTTATAATGCTCAGAGACTCTGTGAAGTCGGAACGGGATATAGCTCAAACCATGTAGTGAAGAAGAAGAAGATCTTTCAATGGTTACCTGCCCATTATGGTTATTTCTACGTCATGCTTTGTTATTGGATAGAAGAAAATTGTTTTTAACCTCTATATAAGCATTAAAATGTAACGTATTAGTAGAAAAAAATCCTCATAACTGAGAGTTGTAATTTAAGCAACAGCTAATCTTGAAATATGATACTGTTTATTTCTCTTTGTAAACTGATTATCAAAGAATGAGTTAGGTGTTATTTAACTTTTCATAACTAATGATGAAGATTGTTAAAAACATTAAATGTAAAACAGAGGATTTATTGTTTCAGAAAAATTATTTACTAATCAAATGTAGGCTGCATCTACTAATTGATCGTACAAAATGTCAAAATGTTCTTTGTTAAGATACGAGATGCTATTGAGCGAAATGTACGAAATTTCGGTCAAAAGCTGGTTTTTGTTTTTTGCTTCGTCTTCAAAAAAAAAAAAAAAAAAAAAAAAAAAACACAGAAGAAACAACGGTAGTATACGGTTTTTAAATCTGACTTTCGATGGTACGTAAACATTATCAGCGATTTTGGCTGTCCCACCGTTTTCAAGAGACTTGTAAATTTTCAAAAGAAATCAGGTTTACTGTTAGCTCCATTACACTTTAAATACACGAATGTCCTGTCTGTGTGAAAATATTCATACAGGTAAGATGTGCATTTTAACGTACTCTAGTGTTTACAGGCAAAGCGAAGTCCAGTGTTTGTAAGTGTGTGTGTATTTGTGGGGGAGTAGGAAAGGATCTAGAGTATAAACATTTTTGATTTTGGATTCACGTGAGAAAGCCATGTTCTTTGCGCAGTAACGTGGTCCGACAGGGGTTAATTTTAGTTTTCCAGTGCCTCCAAAATATTCTTTATTTCGAAACAATAAAAGTGTCAATTGGCTTGCTGCAAATTATTTACTACAAAAAACAAATTCGCAAAGTTAAAGGCAGAGCGCCAGCCAGAGGTTTTACGACAATGTAAATTCAGTCGATCTATTTAGGGAAAGCGTGCGTGTGAAGGAGATGTTCCCCCAAGTTGCAGATCTCAGGACCTATAATGGTAGGATTTGAAGAGTATTCTACCATACTACTTTCTGGATTACTACTATGGTAGCGATGTTATCATGTTATCAGAATTTTGATGCCGGTCGCCTTGATTTGGCGGATGCAGTATGGTTATTATTAAACCACTTGCTAGAAAACACTTATCTCTTTCGTCGCTAGCTCTGGTATTATCTCTCAATGAATTCTACACGACATAGATGGTGTTTCTTAAATCGCTGTCTCGCACGAGTCAAGCACCATCCCTCGGAGGCGGCTCTTCTAGGCTCGGCTTGTTAGTCCAGTTACTGCCGAAGTTGTCTGCCACATTCGAATACAATGGTCAGTTGAAAAGTTCGCGGAGCGACATCTATAGCTCAGTGGTAGAAGTAAAATCTTTCGTATGCTGCAAGACGTATATTTCGCGTGAAATATACTGCTATGTCTCCCCATAGCAAAATACTTTCGAATATTGTTTTGTCTTTCACACGATACGTCATCGAATACGATAACAGAGTCGAGACCAGTGATTTCAATCGGTAGTGGGACTTCTTCGTTCTCGCTGTATGCGTGATAACCTAAACCTTCATCAGCGAGTGATTTCATCACTGTTTCTAGCATTCTGTATTTTGGCTGAAATAATGATTTTGAAAACACGTATACATTGCGGAAACGTAGACCGTTGGCATCAAACAGTAGGTTGAATAGCACATTAGATTTCCCACAGGAACTTGGGCCTGTAACGATACAGCGAATACTGTTCGGTAATAGTGGACCATGTTTACGTTCAGCACTGCCTTCGTCACCAACCAAATAGTCCATATCCTTTATTGGTAATTTGTTTGCTTGCTGTACAATCTTCATCTTTGTGAATACCGAAAGCATACTGTTTTCAGCACGTGCTGTCACCTTTTTATATTAGATCTTTCTTATGTATCCATGCATCGTGTTTACCATCGAAACCGAGCCGACGAACACGCACTCTGTCACCTTTGCGTTGTAACACCTTTTCCACTAGGTATACGTCGCCGACTTTGGACTTGCTAATCTCGTGCTCGTAAAAACCACCTTTCAACACTTTGTTTAGATGATCTTTTAGCAGGTAAGTGACGGGGATGGTAGTGGATTGTACTTTATCCACAGTGAATATTTCGTTAATCCAATTTGGTGTATGACCTTTGGCGAACGTCATTTTGTGCTTACTTATACGAACACGGTCACCGACTTTAAATTTGGGTGGTTTCGTTGGACTGATTTTAGGCGCTGTGTTCTTCCTTATTCGTTCCAACACTATATGTTCGTTGGCGTCATTCACTTGACTAGGTTTCATACCAATGGTTCTGTGTACGGTATTGTTGTACGATTTCAGTAATATAGGTAGTAGATCCAGCTAGCGGTAGTGTCCTTGTTCGCTGAAAGCTCGATACATGTGTGTCTTCAGTGTGCGATTAAAACGTTCCACTATGGAAGCTTTTTTCTCACTATAGGTTGAGTAATGTTTCACATTATACTTTTTTAGCAACGCTTGTACTGTGCTGTTGTAATACTCCTTCCCGTTGTCCGTCTGTAAATATTTCATTCGATTAGCAGTTAGTATAGGCTCTAGTGCACGCGTTACTTCTTTTCCTGTCTTTGTTTTCAATGGTACAGCGTACGCGTACTTGCTAAACGCATTAATCACAGTCATCATGTACTTGTACCCTTTGTTCACTCGAGCGTATGGTATCATCTCCACAAGATCCGCCTGGTACAAGTCGTGTAGACCCTTCAATTCAACCGCGCGCCTAACGAAATTCCTTCTCGCTGCTCTGTGTAGCTCTAGAGCTATAGTCTTGCGTGCGTTGTTCATGGTTTAAGATACACTAACAGAATACCAGCGTTAAAAATACTATATATATATATATATATATATATATATGTATAACAGTTTCTTTGTTTTTCAGTATTCACTCTCTCGTCTGAATATCATCATCATGTCCGACCTTCAGCAGAATCCGGAACAACAACAACAACATCAGCAGGAACAGGAACATCCTCAACAAGATAAAAATTTAAATACCAATTGGTACAGTTAAGAAATTGTCTCTCTCTATAATTATGTAGCAAACCAAACTTGTTTGATATGAATTAACATATGATCCAACTCTGTCTAACATGTACAAGATAGTCTCTTGACGTTGTTTAGAAATTGATATGGCGGAGAACATTTTTTATGTTCCGACATAGGTTTGTCACCTTCTCCCCAATGAATTGTCTCTTGACATCGTTTAGAAATTGACATGACGGAGAAAATTTTTCATGTTCCACCATAGGTATGTCACCTTCTCTCCAATGAACTAACTCAATTCCGCAACAAAAGCATTTAACTCTATCGTCTATGAATGACATACTATGTCCACAAACATCATAATTTAGCGGATAGCGGTAAAACCGGGCAAACGCTAACTCGTCGGGGCTGACAAACGTCACTTCCCAATACTTGAACGATTTTATTCTTTCACTTTCAATACTAAAATCGGGGGTAGCTGCCATCTTCACAGTTTGCAATAAACTAACGTATTACTAACGTGTACTATCTATTTATTTACCACAAACATGAATGTGTGTGTGTGTGTGTTATTCATAATTCCTATTAGCTAATACACATGTTTCTATTGTTTCAGTTATGACACGATTTTATATGGTACGAAACACCAGTATTAGAGGATCCCTCACAACATTTAATTACCTACCCGTGTACACGGACACGGGAGACCAAAATATATTATCGATAATGACTGAGATGCGACCTTTATTGTGCAAGGATATTCTGGCAGAACAAGCACGTTTACGTAGTATCAAATGGCATATTGCGTGCAGGATACGTTTCACTAAAACTGTGTTAGATGGTGACAGCGGCGAAGAAAAAGAGGTAACCAAAGACGCCGTCTTCCACGGACGTTGTCGTACGTTGCTCACGGACGACAACGACGAGTTAAACTGTCTACTTGACGAATCATACGACAAAATCATGAATAGCATATCCAATTTTACCCGTGACGGGAGCGGATGGTCGGTGGACGCTGTACTGAAGCTGGAACTGGTTGTTGGACGGTACCGGCCGCTAGCAGCGTCCTCCTACATTCCTACCCCGCGAAAACTCTCACTCACCAAGACAGTAGTCAACATCGAGAACTCCCAAGATGAAATGTGTTTTCTATGGTCTGTTCTAGCCCACATACACCCTCAAGAAAGAGATAAAGAACGTGTTTCAAAATACCTCTCATTCATAAACACCATAAATATGTCCGGTATCGAGTACCCTGTTTCTATAAACTCAATTTCTAAATTTGAAACACAGAATCCCAACATTTCTATAAACGTTTTCGGCTATGATATAGAAGACAATATCAGAAACGAATCAAAAAATGAGGTTTATCCGTTAAGAATTACCCCCAATAAGGACAGATTACATCATGTTAATCTTTTGCTTCTGTCCGATACAAATAGCCGAAAAAACTACTGTCTTATCAGTAGCATTAATAAATTGTTATTTTCCCTAACAAAACACAAAGAAAAATCATTTTACTGAGACTACTGCCTGCATCGTTTCTCCACAGAACAATGGTCTGTCCGAACATCTCCCCTACTGTACACCTTATGGTGAACAGAAAACCAAAATGCCCACAGAGGAGGAGAAATTTATGTTATTTAAAAATTACGCACACTGTCTCAAAGTTTCCTTTACCGTCTACGCCGACTTCGAGTCCCTTATCACCCCCCTTCAATCGTGTTCACCAGGTAACGACATCCCAACGACAGTGAAAGGTTTAGGTGACTTCTACTCAGTTGATAGCAGTGGTGTCCGCCAGAAAATACCTTCTCCTCCTGTATCGTCCACATCATACGAAGCGATGCATATACCGTCAGGTTTCTCCTATGCTATCGTTGATCACGCTCACCGTCTCTGGAGACAGGTTAAAGTATATCGTGGTGAAAACGTTGTAGACACTTTTTTCTCGTGGTTGATGAAAGACGTCGAGGATATAATGAAGGTAATACGTTATAACGTAAAATTAATTATGTCCGATGATGACAATGTTGCGTTCACTAACGCCACCGTTTGCCATTTGTGTGAGCGCCCTTTGACAGACGATGACAAGGTACGCAATCATTGTCATCTTACGGGGAAATTCTTGGGAGCAGCCCACAATAGCTGTAATCTGAGCTATAAGATGCCGCGTCATATCCCCGTCTTCTTTCACAACCTTCGTGGCTACGACTGTCACCATTTAATGCAGGGTTTGGGAAAATATAAGGACCAACACGTATCCTTCATTGCAACATCTAGTGAGCGTTACGTGTCATTCTCCCTGGGTCCCTTGCGTTTCGTAGACTCTTTCCAATTTCTTAATCGCTCTCTGGACACACTCGTTAGCAATCTGTCCACGTCCGGGAGCCAATTTCCTTTGCTTAGAGAGGAAATGCTTAGACGGGGTTTCGACGAACAGACCAATCTGCTCGTACGCAAGGGGGTATACCCTTACGAGTACGTTGACAGTATTGATCGGTTCAACGAAACAAGTCTACCCGCTCGTGAACACTTTGATAACCGGTTGATGGAATCGTCTATTTCGGACGCAGATTACGAGCACGCACAAAACGTGTGGAGTGCATTCAATCTGCGTACGTTTGGAGATTACCATGATCTGTATTTGTTGACAGACGTAATGCTGCTGGCTGATGTCTTTGAAAGTTTTCGGGACATGGCCTTACGCGATTACTGTTTGGACCCGTATCATTTGTACTCGCTTCCAGGTCTCGCTTGGAACGCGATGCTAAAAATGACAGGGGTCGAATTAGAGCGTTGATAGATATAAATCAACATCTGTTTGTTGAGTCTGGGGTCCGCGGAGGCGTTGCTATGATATCCAACCGTCATGCCATCGCTAACAACCCTCTGATCCCAGATCAGTACGATGTTTCGAAACCGACCTCCTTCATTCTGTATACGGAATGTAACAATCTATACGGTACAGCCATGTCGCAACCACTCCCTTACACAGACTTCCGATGGCTCGATCGTAACGAAATCGAGTCTTTGGACGTACGTAATGTGAGTGATGATTCCGACATCGGGTACATCCTCGAGGTCGACCTACACTATCCTGATACACTACACGACCTGCTTTCCGACTACCCGCTTGCACCTGTGCGCCAGCGCGTAACACCCGATATCCTTTCTCCCTTTTCCAAACGTTTACACGAGAGTATATACAGATCATCGTATAACGAATCTGGGTCATCCGTAGAGAAGTTGTTAACTACTTTGGAGGACAAACAAAATTACGTTCTCCATTATCGAAATTTGAAGTTGTATTTAAGTCTTGGTTTAGAGCTGAAAGCGACTCATAGGGTGTTGTGTTTTAAGCAAAGCGCTTGGTTGAAACCGTTTATCGATTTCAACACCCGCAAGAGGCAAGCAGCCGTCAACAGCTTTGAAAAAGACCTTTTCAAACTGATGAACAACGCCGTATACGGCAAGTCGCTGGAGAACGTACGGAAACATATAGACTTTGAACTAGTCTCAGATGAACGACGGCTTCAAAAACTAGTTTCCACACCTAGGCTGAAACGTATGATTCGTTATACGAACGATCTGGTGGGGCTCTCACTCCGTAAAAAATCCATCGTTCTTTCCCGTCCCGTGTATGTCGGCTTCACGGTGCTTGACGTTAGCAAAACGATAATGTATGACTTTCATTATCGTTATGCTGTCGGCAAGTACGGCCGTAACGTTAGATTGCTAATGACAGATACAGACAGTCTGATGTATAGTATTCAAACATCTGACTTGTATGCAGACATGAAGGAGGACCTACACGTTTTTGACACATCGGATTACCCTACGTCTCATCCTTGTTATAGCCTTAAGAACAAAAAGGTTGTCGGACTGTTCAAGGATGAAACGTGTGGTCGTCCTATTAGAGAATTCGTAGGTCTCAGAGCGAAATGTTATTCGTTCCTTGTGGCCCACGAAGATCCTAGTAAAGAGTGTCAAAAACGTGTATGTAAAGGTGTACCTCGAGTTGCGATTAAGAGGAGTCTACGACACGATATGTATCGCAAGTGTCTCACTGATCATTGTCAGTTTTCTACCAGTGCGCTTTGTTTACGTAGCGATCATCATACGCTGTACACGATGCGCGTAAATAAGCAAGCGTTGTCACCGTATGATGATAAGCGCTATATACTAGACAATGGTCGTGATACACTTGCGTACGGTCATTATCGAATACGTCGCATCAATATGGAGAACGATGACGACGACGACACCTCCCCACCTGCTAAAAAAATTTGTCTCCATGTATAGTACCCCCAACACTTGTTTCTTTCGTCAGTTGATGTCTCTCGGTGCTTCAGTCCAGACGTCTGTAAACGTAAGTTCGCATATTAATATCGCAACGATATTTGTGTGTTTAAACATAATATATATATATATATATATATATATAGAGAGAGAGAGAGAGAGAGAGAGAGAGAGAGAGAGTTTGTAATGTGTGGTTTCTTTGTCTTACAGTATTATGGATAACACTGCAGTTTTAATTGACTTCCAGTGCTTTTTCGACGACAACGGAAAATATATTGTGAAGGAACTGTCAATCATGGACGTTCTGAGATTTGCTGGTAGACATTGGATTTTCACTCCGCCTGCTACATCCGTTACGAATCCAAAATACGCTAGGACAAACCACTGGTTAACGTCAAATTATCACAGACTTAGATGGAGCGAAGGAGAGACACCGTACGACAATCTTGTTTCATTGTTAACATCACATACGCGTATATATAAATATGTGTTTGTGAAGGGTTTTGAGAAAAAACGTTTTTTACAATCAAAGATAATACACAATAATATCATCAATCTTGATGACTTTGGTTGTCCTAAAAACATACCTTATCTATTTCACGGAACAGAATGTCTTAGACATTTCAATTCTTCTGACCTCTGCACAAACAATAAAGTGCATGCTATTCGGGAATGGATGATTCATGATTTTTGCTTTAAACAAACATTTTTAATGTAACAAATTTAGAAAGTAGGTCACAGCGAATGATGACATTTATATCTCTAATTCTGCTGTGGGGCATGTACATACATGTATAGCTGTAAGCGGTGACTATTTCCTTATGAATGCGGACTTTCCTAATGACATTGTTATATTTTTGGTGTCTCTAATTTCGTCTGGGGGACATGTTCATACATGCAAAGCCGTAAATGAAAGTGGGACACAGACTTTTCTGATGACGACGTTACTACCACCACTATCACATTGTACTGTCCTTTTGTGTCGAATATTCTGTCATTACTATTTCTTTTATGAATTTGCTAACTGCTATAATTTTTTATTGTTCGACTAAGCTTTTCGTCATTACTGACATCTTCAGGTCTTAAACGTCTATCAACTGTACGTTGTAAGCTTTTATACTTTAGGCCCCTCCCCTTATGTCATCGCCCCTCCTATTGGTTCAGCTGCTACCGCTCTTCACGGGAACTTTGTCTACCTTTTTCCGTTAGGCATTTTTCTAACGTCCGTCAAATTGTTTTAAGAATCTCCCGTTAATTTCTTCATTCTTGACTTATAATTTTTTTGTAACCTTTTACATTTCGTCATTTTTTAGTGTGTTATTCTTATTATTTTAATTTATTTTTGTTTATTGTTTAATATATAATAAAATATTTCTTCATTTGTAAAATCCACTTTTATATTCATTAATTTATTTTTATCTTCTTTTTTAACTTTAAGTATTTCTAGTTCTTCTATTAATTTTCTTTTTTGCGGATTGTTTTCTATTTTGATTATTTCCATATTTTCATTGGGATTTATGAATTTATGGCCTGATTCGTTGAAATGTCTTGCATATAGTGAGTTTGTTACTCTAACCCCTTCTCCTTTTGCGTGTTCATTCATTCTAATTTTAAATTTTCTTCCAGTTTCTCCCAGATATATCTTATTACATTCCCCACATTTTAATTTGTATACGCCGCTTTTTTCTGTTAATGGAATTTCTTCTGTTTTATCATTTTTTATATATTCGAATACATTTTTCGTTTTCTTTATTCCTATCTGTATTTCATATTTTTCGAAACATTTTTGTAACATTTTTGTTTGATATCCTATGTATGTTATTGCTCCTTTATATTTCTTTTCTTCATTTGTTTTTTATTTTTTGTTATTTTCTATTTATTTATTTTCCTCTATTTTCTTAACTATTCTTTTAATTATTTTAGGGTTGTAATTATTATTTTTTGCTATTTGTTGTATTTTCTTTAATTCTTTTTGTTTGAGTTCTTCATTTTCTAGATAATTTATAGCTCTATAGCAAAATGAATTTAATGCTGCCATTTTATAATTGACTGGATGATATGATTCTTGTGGAATTATTAAATCTGAGTATGTTTCTTTCCTATATATATCGAATTTAAGTTTGTTATCTTCAATTTTTATATTGATATCCAGGAAATTAATTTCTAATCCTCCAATTACTTCTTGAAATTTTATTGTTTTTTCTATGTTATTTAGTTGTTCCGTAAATTTTTTAAATTCATTTACTTCACCTTCCCAAACTATTAGTATGTCATCTACATACCTGATCCATTTTTTAATTCTTCTTTCTTTATCTATATCTTTTAAAATTTTGATTTCAAAGCTATTCATGAATATCTCTGCCATTAATGGTGAAAGCGGTGATCCCATTGGTAATCCAATTTTCTTGTATGTAAAATTTGTTATTAAATCTGAAGTAGTTCTGGCTTAGGCATAATTCTAATCCTTCTATTATTTCGTTTTTCCATTCTACATTACTTAATTTGTTTTTCTTTATTATTTCTACTGTTTTTGCTATTGGTATGTTGGTGTACATATCATATATAAAAAAAGGTAATAGATAGATTAAAAGAAATTACCATAACAAATAAGACAAAATTAATGTCATTAGATATAAAAGATTTATAACTTTCAACAGTCGGTCGTCAAAGTTCGATTAACATGCGGACGGCAGTGGGACTTTGAAACTTTGCCACGCGACATACAACTAAGTGACTTAGACAGTTCGATATTGGCGCGTATCCGGCAATAGTGTACATACAGTGTCTAAAAACATGCGACATACACCAGTGCTTAACAATTATAGAATTCTTTATTATACTCTAATTCAGAATTGAACTAACCAGTCACACTTACATCAATAATCGACGCGTAGAACTATCGTTGGTGTAATACCGGACGGCGAAATCATAACATTATACAGTGCTGCGGAGCGATACAATATCATGTGGAACAATTACACCGCGGCATCAAAACACTAACAGTAATGAACATACCAAACGTTGAACAATAGACAGACATATATATATACACCATAGTTAACGATGAACGTATCTTCACGACACATAATTTCATGACTCGAACAATAACGGCGGAATCAACAGAATACGCACACACAGCGCGAGTGAATCTGTTTCGCGTGTGTTAAGTGTCAGTGACAGCACAGCTTCCCACACATGATCCAGCAGAGAGGAGTTACGCCGATGGAAATATCGGATAATTCATCTAAACAAGTAATCTTTATGCTATTCTTATCATAAGGAACCCTACTGTCCTGTCTCTTTTTCAAGAAACACCCCTTGAGCATTTAAATTAAACATGATAAACATAATTACCGCCATTCAGCTGAGGCATACGATGAACGCATTAGTATAGGATTTATTGTTTGAATATTTGTGTTTCTATATATCGATTGCATTATATATGTATGTATATGTTTTTCAGCAAACAACGTATTGGATTTACCTTGTAATTTGATGTATAAACATGTGTTCTTTTATGTTCTTTTCATGAGTTTATGAATGTATGTATTTACAGGGAATCATCCATATTTTATATATTGAATTTAATGAATGATATAATGTTAATAAATAAGTGTTTATTTTATCCATATGCGTTCATCATTGTCAAATTACCTCAGAACGAGAAAGTAATGGCATTTGAGTGATTTATGGTAGTTTATTTTATTTCATTTTATTTATTAATGCAACAACTAGAGTCTCCATGCAATAGTTATGCTAACGTAACGTGTTATTTATTGATTACACGAGATCATTATGCAAATTAATACATTCAATAATTACTTAATCACAGATTAATTAATCCATTATTGTTAGCATAATTGCTTAATGACTGCCCAACACGTGGCAAGTGTAGTATTTGGCTCTCAAAGAACGTAGGGCTCGGCAATCACAGATTAGTTAATTCAGTAGCGTAATAGCATAACACCCCAAAGTGTTGTAATCTGTAACAGCACACGCACAGGTAATTACATTATAAACTAGAAATTTCTTCCGACGTCTGCGAGCGAGCGAGCGAGCGAGAGAGAGAGAGAGAGAGAGAGAGAGAGAGAGAGAGAGAGAGAGAGAGAGAATGTTGTACAACAGATTTTAAATAATTTTTTAAAATATCACTTACCTGCAAAGGATATACCCCTTGCGTACGAGCAGATAACAATATGTAATTCCGTGTATAGTAATCAGAAATGTGTGTGAGAGAGAGCGAGAGAGAGAGAGGCGTTACATAAACACATAGAGAGAGAGTTTATATCGTGATCGATAACAGCGTCTAGAGACAAAGAGAGAGAGGAAGGGAGAGAGAGAGAGAGGATAACTAGATATCATAGTCGACAACAATCATATAATTTACTGTACACTATAATGCGTCTACATATAAACACATAGAGAGAGAGAGAGAGAGAGAGAGAGAGAGAGAGTTTATATCGTGATCGATAACTGCGTCTAGAGACAAAGAGAGAGAGAGGAAGGGGGAGAGAGAGTTGATAGCTTGATATCATAGTCGTCAACAGTCATATAATTTACTATACACTATAATGCGTCTGCTCATATAGTTTGAATTTCCCACCACAGAAAAATGTTGGCAGATCTGTTCTATACACAATAATGCGAGATTGGTAACCCTGATCATATATTTTTATATACACTATAATACACATATCAAGTTTTAACCCATGCATAGGTTGGTAAACCTGATCATATAGGATTTAATATACATTATAACACACAACAAATTTGAACTCATGCGAAGGTTGGTAACCCTGATCATATATTTTAATATACACTATAATGCATCAAGTTGGAACCCCCCACCCACCACCCACCCCCGATATGCAAATCAGCTTTATTAAAAAAATAAAAAATTATATTCGCGGAAATTCGCGGATGCGGGTGGTCCATTGAACCCACCCTCCCCTTGATATGCAAATCAATTTAATTAAAAAAATAAAAAATCAAATAAAAAAAATAAAAAAATGTTATTCGCGGAAATTCGCGGATGCTGTGCTCCTTTGGGATGCTGCGGGTCCATTGGTGGTGGGGAGAGCGTGGGAAAAAATCATAGACCGCGGGAACGGCGGCATCTCTTTGATCTAGGCGTGGGAAAGGCGGCATGGGGCGGTGGTGGGGGAATAACGGTACTTTGGTCAGGACCAGCATTTTCCCTCTACTGGCCTCTGTTACACTAGGCAACTGATTGCAGAAAAAGTTGTGGGGCATTGGTTTAAATGAGACCTATTGCACTTACTGCAATCAGTTGCACGGTCTGCAATCGATTGCAAGACAGTTACAAGCCATGCAAGTGCTCGTGCAACTATTAGTTTCACGCGCTCGATGTGGGGCATTGATTCAAATATATAGCTTATTACACTATGCAACCGATTGCATGCAATTCGTCTGCGCGCGCATTCTGCGGACAACGAAGAACATGATGTGGGACCGAAACAGCGTATACAATTTTTTACAAAACCGCTAATATCTCGAAATTAAAAAAGAGGATTTTTATTAAAACGGAAACCAAAATAAAATTTGGAATTTTCTATAAATTTTACTATATAGATATCTCTTATAGAACGAAAATTTCACTACACGCAAATTAACAAAAAAACTTCATGACATGGGACCGTTTTAAGGTTCTGTTCTGGAAAATTTCTAAATTTATGGTTTCAAATTTATGTCTGAAACCATCCTCAAACTTCAAGGAACATGGTGGTGAAAGAAATTTTTTAATCGGATCAGTAGTTTCAGAGGTTAGCCCGGGCAACTAAACAAACTTTACCTGTTTATAATATTAACAGAGACGACAGCCTGATTGCAAAGCAGTTGCAGCCTGTTTTTAATACGCTGAAACTAGTTTCAGGTAGCCTTGAAATCAGTTGCGTAGTGTGATAGAGGCCTTAGTATTTATTTGATCTGTTTGAATATGCGGGAGTTATCGTTCGCCATAGAAAAAATTCGACATACAGACACACAGACAGAATCAAACCACAGGCACTTTTCGGAAAATGACTTTTCTTAATGTTTTGAGGGTAGTACAATCAGAATCAGCCCTTATCTCGAACACGATTTTTTCGCGATTACCATACTTTCATTTCCTTATGGAACATGGAAGTAAAAAATGTTTACATCAGAAAGAGATATGTTTTAAGGAGTAGAAAAGATGTGAAAGTGGGTAAAAATCAATGTATCGTAGAATAGAAGACTATTAATTTTATACCACAAAATTTGAAATAAAAGTTGTCCGCTGCAAATTGCATTAAATTTTTTAATGGATGTTTCATGATGAAAATTAACTGAGAATGTTTATAATTTTATTATTTTTAAGAAATCAAAAGTCAACTTGAATTGTTCTATTTTTTTATTTTCAGTCAAATGCAAAGGCAAACTACCCATAATCGATATGTAATTTACTTTCCTAAAATTTCGTTTTTGAGAGCAAACTGTGGAGACTAACATTGAAGAAATTATGCAGGAACTGCAGCGTGCAATTTTCGTTAGTAT
Source organism: Magicicada septendecula (assembly GCA_034769895.1). Lineage (NCBI taxonomy): Eukaryota > Metazoa > Arthropoda > Insecta > Hemiptera > Cicadidae > Magicicada > Magicicada septendecula. The sequence continues at coordinate 121,090,610 of CM068368.1, forward strand.
GCACAAATAGCAATATTAGTATGTATAGGCTATGCACCGGAAGAAATTTAATAACGTTGTTTGTAGGTTTGTTGTAATCAAAGTATGTGATAAAATGAAATTTTTAAACAATTTATTCCATAAAAATTCTAAACTTATAAAATTTATTTCTTTTTTTATCATAAAAAATACTAAAAAATAGAAAAATCATACTTATTGTAAAGAATTTGTTATAAAAAGTAGAATAGAATTTATCTATTTAAACAATTACACTATCTGTTTTTGAATAAAATTGAGTAGGCTATTTAATCCGTGTTCTTTACAGTGAAACCGAAGAACTTTAATTATCTTAATTTTTCTGTGTTTTACAGTACTTGATTTGATTAAGTACAGGTTGTACGGTGGAAGCCTACTCCATAAAGCTTAATGGATATGCGAAAAATATGCAAAAACTTGGTAAATGCCATGAAAAGCAATCAGATTTTTTTTTTAAATCTGACACTCTTTGTTGTGTTGGTACACCTGTATAGGAAAACGATCTTCGACTGCAGTCACTTTTCAAAGCGCACTTTAGGAAATATAGTACCTTATATTAAATTTTCAAATTAAAGTAGATATTTTTTTTACTTTTATACAAATATTTCAAAGACTGTTTATATTACGCAATAGATAGATATGTCAGATGAAAGAAAAGAAAATTTTATTCAAGGCTGATGGTTTGGTTCAGTAAGACCAACCCATCATAGTGATGGTTTGGTGAAGGTAAACGTTGTTCAGTAAGACATATTTTAATCAAAGTATTAAATTTTTTTTTAAATATAGCACTTATACGAAAGGTGACAATATTTTGTTTGGAAAACCATATCGTCACTATTATCTTTTTACTTAAATTTATCGGCGTATCTAAAGAAAATTCAGGCATCAGCATTGAGTCCAAGCATCACATTATAAATCGTAATTGTCCACTTTTCCCTGTAACCAGCAAATGTGTCAAAAATGTTTTGAGGATTCCGGTAACTTTTAAAACAGAACTTTAAAACTAACTTTTAAACAATCTATTCTATTGTTTTCTGCTAAAATATGAGTAGATTGATAGAGGCAGGTTCCCGAAGCCAAAAATGAATTAAACTGAAAATTGTAAAAATTCCAAAATCTTAAAACTTGCAGACAGGCTTAGTACTTAACAGTTCTCTTCAAATTACTTCAAAATTAATGTTTTTTATTTTTTTCTCTTACAACTACTCCTGGACTAAAACTGTCATAACAGCTTATCTTCAGGCTATACACACGTCACAATTTTATTACTGTACTAGCTGTATACCCGTGCTTCTCTACGGTCTTTCAGGAAAAACAATTGGTTGGCCGTTTTTAAAGTTAAACTTTTTTTTTACCTTTGGATAATTAAGCAAATTGTAATAAGGCCCAGTGAATTTTTTGTGCAAAAAGACTTATTTTTAGTAATCGTGTATGAAAGTAGTTCTTTTTTATGAAACAACAGTCATATTATTGGGCAAGCAGCCCTTTTTACCCACCACCACCCCTGGCATTTTGATGTACTTGGTAGCCAGGCAACTGATTTGCTTAGCCGTTGACTATTACTAATAAGAAGGGACCTTAATTAGAATTTAAATTTAAAAAAATACTTATCGGCAATAATTCTGCAAGAAAATTAGGGACTCGCTGTTTGGCAAAACACCAAAATGACAGCGAATAGTTCTCTGATCTTCTGTGGTGACTCTGCCACAGCAAATTCTTCCAAGGTGCGGTCCCAATGAATGTCATCCTTTCGTAAACCCAACGCTCTGCAGGCAGACTGATAAGTGGGGTGAACAATGCCAGATTCCCTCTTAAGATCATTGAAACTCGTTGGCCTCTGACTTCGTGAAGGAGAAGACGTAGGTAATAACATTCTGCATTGTTAGGGTGTACAGTGTAAACCCGACCGAGTACTTGATCTTTCTTCACTCCTGGATGTCCGGGAACGGCTTTGCCTTGCTTCCGTCGGCAAAACTGATTGTTTTTCCAGATGTAGTAAGCAAGGACTTCACTGTAGATTAGGGTTCTGGCAAAAGAATCTGATTTGCATAATTCAAAGAATGCCATTAGAGTTGTTTTGGGTGGATTTTGAACTTTATCATGAACATTTTCGGGATTGAAATAAATTCTCTGGCCATTCTCAAGGTGTACTGCCAAATGCATTACGGGAGGATATCTTTCATGGATAGGGAAGCAAAAAATACGCCATGCCGCTTCGGAACTACTGATGTAACGCCCTGCTTCATACTTGGCAACTTCGTCCCACTCATTTTCCAACACAAAAGCTGCTTGATCACTGCCTTTGTTCATGTATTTGCAAATGTACTTTATAGACTTCACAGATTTACACAATTCGACATTGATATGTGCCAAAAAGGTACGTGACAATACAGGGTTGTACGGTACCACCCACTGACTGTCTAGGTCTACTCCATTGATGTTAACTGTGAACCCACCGTCAGCAGGACACCTACGACGGTAATGGGGGTAACCATCGTCTGCAGTTTGGGTGTCTTTAGATAAAGGACGGGGATATCTTTTGGAGCATGAGCCGTTAACCATGCAGGGTGAGTTCCTGTTTAGACTTCTACAAGGGCCATGAATCATTGTCGATTTAATAATTTCATGAAGCTCAGAGTCGATTTCAGGGTCAGGTATCTCTGCGCTTATGACACTATTATTTTGGTCGGCCATAATTCTGTCCTGCAACCACAGCAAGATGTGTGCGTGAGGCAAGCCCCGCTTCTGCCACTCCACAGTATACAGGTAACACCTACTGGACCAAAAATGGAACCTTTAGTTAGAAGATTAATCATTTTTGTTACTGTCAAATGAAACACCCGAGCTATTATGTCATGCCTGTCTTGGGGCTTTTGTCCATATTTTAAGGCAGCTCCTATTTCAGACCATTTGGGGTTACATGTAAACGTGATAAACAAATCAGGACGACCATAGTGATGAACATATGTCATGGCGTCCTGAGTCCTCTCGTGCATATAGCGGGGCCCATCAGTAAAACTGGATGGTAACACGATCATCTTTCCAAGATCCGAAACTTGACCATCTCCCTTACACATGGCGTCTTTGAGATTAACGTAGTTTTCCGCTCGCAGTTTACTCTGGTTGTGTCTAACGAAGTTTAGCCTCTCTGTCTCTATCTTGGCATACATGTCAACCAAAAACTGACTGAGAAGACTACGGTACAGTAATAGGTAACTTTCTTGGCCTTGTCTTTCCATTAATCGGTAAGAGTAGAAGTCTGAAGGAGAAACTGTTTTCTTAAGAGGGGCTATAAAAATTGGATCGTATTGCGGAATGTTGATAGAGTAGCCGTCTTCTCCACGACAAAACATAATTGGGTACTGGAGAGCGCCGTATCCACGATGAGTTTCGCTGATCCGCACCAACTTTGTGTTTCTGCTGTGAAGAATTATGTCTCGCTTTTCAAGCTCCTGTCCCACAATAACCAAAGCTACCTCACTTGTTGTTGGCGCGTTGTAACGACCCCTATGTTCAACTGCAGGTTTTCTGTCTACATGAATCACAACTTTAAACTATTGCCCTTCCGGAACATTTTCCATTGCTGTTTTAAAATCACGTATGTATGGATTGTTATCATGCAAACATTTTTGAAGTTGACCAACTAACCAAGGTTTCACTACATTAAAGAGGCTAGATCTGATTTCTACTTCTTTTTCGTCGTTGCCAACAAAATATATTTGTAGAAAAGAGGGATCTTGTTGAGGAGAAGGTAACAAACTTCCTATTCTATGGTAAACTTGCCCTTGGACCTTAAAAGTTGGCATAAAATTTCCTTCGTGTACCTCTTTAGCTCCGAAGGGCGTCATCTGAAAACATCCGTTATACTTTCTGGTGTTCGCTAAAAAATGATGAGACTCGGGGTGGTTATTGATAAGGAGGCTATGGAGAGGTTCAGGAAGCTGTTCAGTAGAAGGAAGATGAACCTTGCCATTGCTGCAGCATAGGCCGGGGCTTTCTTCTTTCCACTTTTTCGCATGGCACCACTTACATTCAATATGCTGACCAAGAGAAACAACCTTGTCATTATTGTAGTCCGTATTACAGTCATATTTAAAACCTGATAAGGGCTTTGTTTTCCACGGAAGCAGTTGTCTATTTTCATTGTACCTTTGAACAGCTTCCTGATTAACTTCGGGATGTTTGGTTGCGTATCTAGAAACTGAAGCTCTGTTTACGTCAAGGTTTGCCTTATTGTATCTTTTAACAGCCTCTCTGTTAACTTCAGGATTCTTTTCATTGTATTTCTTAACAGCTTTACCATTAACTCCAGGATTTTTCTCATTGTACTTTTTAACAGCCTCTCTGTGAATATCGGGATTTTTTTCATTGTATTTCTTAACAGCTTCCCTATTAACTCCAGGATTTTTACTGTGTTTTTTTTTTACTGATTCCCTATGTTTTTGTCTCTTGATTCTATCATTGACCCTTGAGCGTCGTTTTTTTCTCCTTTTTTTTCCCAACGCTTGAAGTAACTATGGAACTGATGACTGAAGAGGAAGAATCAAGATCATCAGGAGGCGTAACACAACGGTTCTGGTTATCAAGTTGAGCAGGGCTTAGCAAATGAATAAGAGGTATGTCATCGTCGGATTGGTCATGGGCAGATTGCTCGACAACGATATTTTCAGGGCTCTCTGTGTCAAGCGAGGTGCAGATGGGGAGGTCAACAACAGTTGACTTAGGAGGAGGAATGTATTGAGGAATGAGAGGTTCAAAGTGGGCACACACCATGGGTCCAGAACACTTTAATCGGAATATGGACTTTCCCTCCTCATATTCATCAGGCTGTATAATCACCTCACCATTACGATACACCACCAGATGGTAAGGGTATACTTCGGCAGCACCCTGAATTTCATTGTGGGTGGTGTATGTGGTGTAGATGGACATGTGAGCACGGTATTCGGCCATAGTTCTATAAATGTTACCACACGGCATCATTGTATGCTCCTTAAACCGTTGCCAGTTGTTGCAAATGTGCTTGTTCGCACTTGAGACGCAAGTGAGACAGTTCCGTACATGAGGTAAAACAGGGAGTAAAAGAAGCACGACCCATCTGTGGCCACATGCACAACATGGTGAGGTACCATGTCCCCATCAACTTCAATTTGTTCCATCATATGTAGTAGTGCACTCTTGTAAGGGAAAGGAGATATAGTTCAACAGTTTAAAACACTCCATATCAACACCGAACACTATTTCCATAGGTTAATATTCCATGTTAACGTTCCAATTTTTTCTATAACATTGGTTAATTGCTAAAAAACCATCAACAGACACACTTTTTGAAAAGCTTTTTAACAGAAATAACCTATATCATGAGAAAATACAAAACTGTTAATTAAAATACTGTGCTGAGTCAAAAGATTCAGCGCTAAGTCAGTCATTTTATTGGCAGTCTTGACGTTAAGGACAGTACAAAAATTAAAGTAATAATGAGTGCTGCTCTCTACCCGCGGATAGGAGAAACTACCGTTTTCGATTTTACACTGTTTGGTCGGTGTTGCCGTCTGCTGAGTTTTTCCAGCAGTTTTAAACAACAGTGCTGCAGCCTGGTGAGATTTTCGTTACCCAAACGAGGACGGCGTTCCGTTTTTTTTTGTCTCTACAGGAAAGTCTAGCTGATTGCCTCGTGGTAAATCTCTTCGGTGGAGAGGTATTAATTTCCAACATCTTCTAACTACTATGGAAAGATAAGTTTCTTAAACGACTGCGGGTTCGCCGAATAGAGACAAGTCCTGCTACATGACTGAAAGAATGACATCTTAAAAGCTCCACACTCGACACCGAAGAGAATAAGACCACAACAACCACCACAACATGCCAGTCATAAGATCGCCACGTTACAAATAAGAGATCATCCTTCTGGGCACATAAGCAGGTGAAAAATAACCATTTATAATTCACACGTAGAATCAACATGGCACCAGTTATACATAATCATCAGTTTTACCGTTCAAGTATACAGTCATTTGGATCCCCAATTGATGGGACAGTTTAGTGTGAACACTAAGAATTAATTGTAAAATTTCAATATATGTATAAATGTATAGTAAATTGTCAGTTCAGAGACTGACATGTCTACAACACAGCATCCAACTTAGATTTCCACTCATTTCTTTATAGGGCTTTCGCTACAGATTTAAAGTCAGTTTTGTTATTAGTAATTTTCTCAAGTTTAATTTACTATGCATAAAAACATATATTTTCTCTTATTTTTAAAATCAGGTTATGTCATTTGTATAAAAAGATTACTGGGGAGGTAGGTGAATTTTTAATTAGTTTCAACCAAGCTGTGCATGTCGAAACACTTTTCAACTTGTTTGTCGAAACAAGGTTGTTGAGACAAATTTGTTGAGACTGGTCATAAGTTGAAGGAACATGTCCGTCTCTGACACACAAATGTATTTTTTTATATAAGGTGCTAATATTGTGCAATTTTTCTCTTCTCATTAATTGGCCCTATTTTAGTCTATATAAATTCTTTATATTAATCATGGTAACTGGGGGGCGTTAATTATTTTAAACAATTTTTATTTCTCACCTTAATTAAGTATTTTAGCACTTAGCCACTTAGGCACTTGGTTTTAAATTTTTAATGTCCTGGGGACATTTGTATGCAATACTTTATGATACACATGACGTGCAATTAACCCACACCATGGGGGTACATTTATAGAAATAAATCTTTAATCCTAATTGGGATTCCTATAAAGAAGAAGTTAGAATTATATACACCAGAAGGGTAATATAAAAAGGGGCGTGGCAAGAGACCTTTATGTATTTGTATACCATTGTATAATGTAATTTGTCTTGTGGAACATGTTATGTCTGTATATTTCTGTGTACATTTTGGGGGGATATATATATATATATATATATATATATATATATATAAATATTATGCATTACTGTACTTTTGGTGGGATATAGGGATTTATTATTCAGGGTATTTTACAACAGAAAGTTAACACATGTAGGCATGTGGATATATCCTTTTCATTTTCTTTTTAAGGGAGGTATTCTATCTCAATAATCGTGGCTGATCATTTCTTTAAGGAAATTAATTATTTTATTTAACAAGTATAGGAAGTGTCACCTTTAAAGTTCATTTAATTGGTTGAGTAATTATTTTAATTATTAATAGTAACTGGGAATGAAATTATTTATCTTCATTAATTTATATACTGCATTTTAAAGGAACACATGATATAAATTTTATATTTTAATAAATAGTTTAATGGGAGTTTTATTTTGAGGTTAATGATTATTTTAAATTTTCAATTCATTGATGGTGACATAGCAATTATTTTCGTGGACTCAGTTAATATTTTTCAGGTGGCCTTGTTGAGAGGGTATACTTCTTTATTTAAACATTTAAAGGGGAATTATAAACCACTGTTGTATTTATTTGTTCATTATATTTTTATTATGAGATAGAATAATAAAATGGGATTGTTAATTATTTAATTCTTGAGTTTTCATTGCAAGTCCCGTCTTACTGGATCCAGCGCAATTTTTAGCTTCTCTAGGCCTTAGCCTAGTTTTAATTAACTTGTAGCCCCTCTTTACAAAAAGAAATATTCTTTTTGTTTTAACTACTCAAAATGAAGTAGGGGTTTCAATACTTTAAACTGAAGAAAGCATTTTATTGTAAATCGTACGAAGAAGAAGATACCTACACTACATTTTCGATGTTTTGATTATGCGATAATATCGATATAGCACGATAAGAAGAAGAAAAGGAAGTGTCCTAACTGTAATTTATTTCATTGCTTAATGTAAAGCGATAATACGTTGTGAGGTTACGTAAAATAATGTTTAAATATTTTATTTTATTTACAGAAATGAAATCTATGTTTAGAAACAGTATAACGTTTAATGTGTATATACAATGCTTATAACGGAGTAACATTTAAAATAGAGAACAAAATAATTATTTCTAAATAATAAAATTCAATCAAACAAACAATGTACTGGTAGAAACTTCACGATTTTTGAACTTTTTTTTGTTCTTTTCCTCCTAACTCCCCAATAAAAAGGGCTACAGTTTTCCTTCATATACCATTTTAAAGAGCATGAAACCCGCAACAATTCGTTCACTTACACTATTATTCTAACACTTATACTTTTCGAGATATTTTAATCCTAATTCGGAAGTCACCACTGTGAAACTTCGGATTAAAATATCTTGAAAAGTATAAGTGTTGGAATAATAGTGTAAGTGAAGGACATGTTGCGGGTTTCATGCTCTTTAAAATGGTATGCAAACGAAAACTGTAGCTCTTTTCTTTGAGGAGTTAGGAGGAAAAAATGTTCAAAAATCGTAAATTTTTTATCGAAAGTCGTTAGTCACCTCTGTGGTTGAATTTTGTAATATTTTTTTGTAACCCGCCTTATTGCACATCTACAGTATCCAGAGAACCACCATGTAAAGTTTCAGCTTCCTAGGCCCTGTTGTTCTTGAGATACAGTGATCAGTGAGTCAGTGAGTGAGTGAGTGGCATTTGACTTATATATATATATATATATAGATTAATGCCAAGTATACTATATATTAATTTGAAAATTTTGACTTTTACAATTGGTGTGACCATTTGTAACACTTGAATCTGCATCTTACTTTTGTAGTTACAGTATGTACGCGTGCCACTTTTTCAGCTGCTCTAGAAAAAAAAAATATATATATATATACATATCGCGCCATAGCAATGACGTAGCGAGTGGGTTTTGGGACGGAAGGAGATTAAAACTCCAAGATGGATAAAGGAAAACGAAAATGTCAATAATTTTAAATAATGTGCAGGCAAAAATGTAGTCATATAAGACGAATTAGATAATTAGGCGACTTAGTTTTATGAGTATGAACAGTTTCAGTTGAGGTTAGGCCTATGTCTTCTTAGAGAATATGAATGTTTTATTCAGGCAACTCGGTTTATAGTATTTTTAATACAGTAATTTATTCCTCAGAACTTAAGGACTTTCTACACTAAACAGTTTTTTGTTTGCTATTCTAATCTTATATTGGTGTGACTATTGTTTTATATAATTTTTAATCCGAATTTAATAATTTTTTTAATTTATAAAATCCTTTATCGTTAAAAAAGTGAAAATCTTAAAATTTGTCCGTTATTCCGTAAACCTGCAATCGAAGCTGAGTTCGGAACACTGTTTACAAGCGCTCAGTAGCTAGTGTCTGCACAACTTCATAAAGTATGGCCAAACATATAATTGCGCATTCTCTAACGTGATTTTAAAATGTTCGTTTTTAAGGTACTATAGAGCCCACTTTATGAAAATCTTTGATTCGTTTCTGAGACAAAATTATTAGGCTGATTCTATTCTGTTTGCTACAAACTTTACAGACACTAAGGCAATTTACAAATTTTACAAACTTCGTAAAGCGAATTTTTTTTAAATGTATGTTTAGCAATTAAGATTTTCAGCGGCTGCAGAAGATGGGAGAAAATGTATGCCGGTTTCCTGGTATGTTTATTTCATTTGTTTTGTAATGTAAGATGTCATATTTATTATTTCATGACTTTGTTACATTTAGATATTTATTAATGTAATCTTTCTGTTTCCACGATTACCATCTTAGTTACAATAAAATAAGTTGCTTTTCTTTTAATATTTTAAGTTTTATTTATATAAATCTAAAGCCCTTCTCCATAATATAAAGCCGGCTGTATAATGCCTCCATAAGTTTATGCCGGCTGTGCTCTCACCAATAAAATGTACTTTTTATATGCCTATTCGTAAAACATATGTCTGCATGAAGACGTATGATCAAATTTATGCGAGCATAGACTGTTTATATTTATAATAACAAAGAAAACTTTTGTTAAAAACGTTTTATACAAAGTAAAATTCAGAGACACCTGGTTCACCAAACCATAATACTATAATACACCAAATCATCCACCGATCGGCGCAACCAAATATGGTTTACCTTACCTGTTTATGCTAGATATGCAACCGCCACAATGATTTTGTCTCACATCTTTATTCACGGAGACTTTAATAACATATTATATAAAGTAATATTCCATTTTTAAGTAAATTTTTTTTTTTAATTTATTTTACTATTATGGTCACTATGGTCCTTTGTCTTCAATTGCGTTTTTTTAATAGGATTTCGATTCCATGGTCTCAAAAAATTGTGAGAAGTACTATTTTTTTTATTTTTAAACAAGTTAATGTCAAAAAAGTATAATTTTAAGCGAGAGAGAGAGAGAGATCGTATCAAATATGGTTGCGGTTTAATAATCACTTATGTTAAATAAAATACGCTTTTACGAAGAGAGAGCTATTGTAAAGATAATTTTGTCATACATCCTTCACTGCACCAAGTTACTGCAAAACATGTTAAGCATTAAACATGCAAATCACCTTACGTTTTATCTCCTGAGCAACTCTGCCAGCTGTATCAACGTAAGAAATCACTCTAACCTTCTATAGCGTGGTTTCTTCAGCAGAAAACGCGAAATTGTCAGAGAATAAATATTTAATGTAAGTCAGCAGCTTCAGTTCATCGTCATCATCCTACTCCAGTTTTCTGAACAAGTAATTTTTCTCGGGTGGCCTACGAAGTTGTCTTCTGTCAGAAGATTTTGCAAGTTTCTTCTTTTGTTTTGGTGTCAACATTTTTACTTCTTCAATTCATATTGGAAGGACAAACCTTTTAATATAGAAAGTTGCAGCAAGTGTTTGCTAGATGAGAGAAATGAACGATTCATGAATGGGAAGTTAAATTAAATCGAATGTAAACACATTAAAAGTTATTAAAATATGAAAGAAGTGGAGATACTGAAAGTAAGCAATTAATATTTCAACAAACTGATGTGTACAGAAACGACTTCTGAAAACGAAGACACATTTTACGAGTAACATTACGATAAGCGGTGCGAGTTTCGTATAGTAGATTGGTATTCGAGATGCGAGATTCGTATAGTTTTTTGATATAGTAGATTGGTATAGTCTTCTTCTTCTTCTTCTTCTTCTTCTTCTTCTTCTTCTTCTTCTTCTTCTTCTTCTTCTTCTTCTTCTTCTTCTTCTTCTTCTTCTTCTTCTTCTTCTTCTCCTCCTCCTCCTCCTCCTCCTCCTCCTCCTCCTCCTCCTCCTCCTCCTCCTCTTCAAGGATTAGGTTATATAAACCTGTTCCGGCATCCTCTGACGACTCATCTCATCCTCGGACGACCCACGTCTCTTCTACCAATGGCTTTATAGTTCATTGCCGCTTTCGGCAATCGATCCTCTGTCATCCTTTGCAGATGATCCCACCATTCTCTTCTGTAAATTGAAATAATTTCATTTATGTCTTTTACTTCGAGCTCTGCTCCGATATCCTCATTCCTTATTCTATCTTGCAATGCATAATTTAAAGTATCTCGAGGGATCTGCATTTCGGCACTCTGAATCTTGTCGCATTCCTTTTTTTTGTCATGACCCATGCCTCACTCGCATAAATCAAAGTGGATATTGCAACTTTCTTATAAAATTTAATCCTTGTGCTGTGTCTTGTTTTATTTCTAAGATTTCTATGAATCGTACCACATATAGTCCTAAATTTATCTTCTCTCTAATATCATATTCAGATATTCATACTGCAACGTTACAACAAGTATTATACACAATTACATTACCATGTACTCAACGCAACTATAAACTGTATTACACCGGCCAGGTCGCAGAATTTTTTTTCTCGTTGCGTCAAGTATACGTAGTTGCACAATAATTAAATAATTTCCAAAGAGGAGTGAGATGTTGTTGACATTAAATAATTATTTAAAACCGTTTCAAAATAATCGTTCTATAATTTATTAACATTAATAGAAGAATATTCAAATATTAGATAAATAAATGTTCATTTTTATAAGCTTCACAAATATAATGTAACCTGCTATGCTGTTCATAACATATCAAAAAAATAAACAACCATATAATCTTACTAGCTAAACAAACATGTTAAACAAGTTATTTAAATCGTTTTTATTTTTGTGTGTCTGAAATTAACTCAAATTTTAAATAATAATAGCAACTCATTTACAAACAAAATAATATTAAGACTCAAGAATAAAATTTCTTGTGGCTGTAAACAAAATAAAGTAATATAACATTTACTTCCAATCTATTATTTATTTCTACTGACACACCCAAATTTTTAACATACAACAAAAAATTAGTATTTCTTTTCTAGATTTTCTTGTTAAATTAAATTCTCTTATTTAACTACTATTTAACTTTAAACTTTAATTATTTACTGTTCATAGGTAAGTTCTTTTCAAGAGCTCTTTTCACAACAAAAAATATAATTTTTTTTTTTTATCACCTGCATACATCTTCCGTTACCGTTGCGTGTGTGTGTGCGTCCAGAATGCTGAGAATTTGATGATGATGATGATGATTATGCTGATGCTGTGTTCGTTGTCTCTACGGGTTGTTGTTGGTGATGCTCCAGAGTTCCTCTATACGTCTTGCTGTGTGTGGTAAAGTGTGTGTGGTCCTGATCGGTCTGCAAACCGGCAGCGTGACGTTGTGTGAAGATTTCTTAAGTCTGACACCGGCCCAAATTGCTGGTGGTATTTATACTGAACGGCGATCTGACAGGTTCACGACTGTTTTCAACATGTTAGATATTGTCAGTTCGTGCAAAGCGTCCTTTTAATTACAAATCACTTTTTGGTTCATTTTCACGATTTCATGAACATCCTCGTAGCTTGAGCAATATCATTGTTTGCGTAATTTGTTTCTGGTCACTCACTTATACCACACTTATCAATTATTATTTAATTACCCTAGTAATTAACATTACATTAGTTAGCGTCTTTATTATTGCACATTTTTGCAATAATTTTATATCACCATACTCGTTAAAAATTCCTTAATGTAATGTTGTCTTTATAATTGGGGTAAGTCTTTGTTCACAGGTTTAAAACTTATTAATTAGTTTATTTTAATCCGGTTAAAACCTGATTAATTGACAACCAACAATTCGTACGTGTCTCCCCTTCTCGTTGTTCAATGCAGGTCGGAACTGGCATACACACACATACACACAAACGCTGTATTTTACGCTACCGAAGCAGGTGTAGCTTTCAACAGGCCCCAGCCTGTATTCTCCCGCACAAAATTGTTTAAAACTGTTCGTCGTATTCTTTTTACACTAATTATTTACAAAACATACCGCCGTGGGCAAATATGCAAATATATGTATTGTTGGAATTCCTTACTGCACAGCCGAGATATTTGAAACGGCTCACTTATTCTAAAGTGCTGTTGTTTATAACTATCTTATTCCTCACTGGATATTTACCTTTAAAGGCCATGGTTTTGGTCTTTCTTACTGAAATTGTCAGTGAGTACTCTCTTCCCACTTTTTGTAATTGAAACATAGCTCTTTGTAAATCATCCTCATTTTCTTGAATAAGAACTATGTCATCCGCATATAGCAAGGAACCCATAAAAATTGATTTGTTAAGCTGTATTCCCGAAGTCACTTTGGATTTCCATGCTCTCAGCATGTCATCAATGTATATAATAAACAAGGTTGGGGAAACACAGCATCCCTGCCTAACTCTTTTATTTATTGGAATGTCACCTGAGAGCCTACCATTCCGATCCAGGACTACAGATGTACTTTTGTAAAGGATCTTAACTGAATCTATTAAATGCTGTGGATATTCTCTTCTATCCATAATATTCCATAACTTTTGACGGTCTACATTATCAAATGATTTTTCCAGATCAACAAAAGCGATATGCGTTTCCTGGTTGTACTCCCGCCTTTTCTCTATTATCTGTCGTAATACAATCAATGCATCCACAGTCGACCTACCCATTCTAAAACCCATTTGCTCTTCAAGAAGTAATGTTTCGTTTCTGTAACGACTCTTTATCTCTGATATGGTATTCAGGTCGCTATAGTATTATTACCAATTTTACATTCTTTCATGCTTTACGTGGCTATTATTAGGTTAAATAATAGGCCTATTATGCTATTAGGTCATGTCCATTACTGGGATCAAAGGTAGGAGGAGAGTAAGTGCATCGCCATGCCTTATTCCTGTTTCCGCAATAATTTGTTGTGTAAATTTCCCGTTCTGCTTGATTTTAATGTTCCTTTGTGTGTATACGCCTTTCACAATTTCTATAATGGATGTATGTATGTTCGAATCATCTGTACTTGTAATATCAGTTTAATTTTAGTATCAATATTCAGGTCTCAACAAAGGATTTGAGAAAACAAAGACTGTACCAACAATTATATTTAATTGTTCGCTCTGCTGGCTCAGCGACAAGTTGAGTTCTACAGGGAGCAGAAACTATGTTGCTTCGGTCAGTAGGTTGGGTTTCAATACGTCGTCACGGTAACACGCGATCAATCCTATAAGAAGGTAAAAAGTCTGAAAGGGCAGTTTGCAAAGGTCTTCATATAGACGCAGCAACGTTTTCATAGAAAGCTGCAGCAAGTGTTTGCTAGACGAGAGAAATTAACGGCGCATGAAAGGGGAGTTAAATTAAATTCAATGTAAAAACATTAAAAGTTATTAAAGTATGAACGAAGTGGAAATACTGAAAGTAATCAATTAAGATTTGAACAAACTAACGTGTACAGAAACGACTTCTGAAAGCAAAGAAACGTTTTACCATATTTTGGAATTACGAGCGAGTTTCGTATGTGAGGAAAACAGACCACCCGTTGGGGAGAGGAGTGATGCTCAACCGGATGTACTAAGGCGGAGCGGTATGAAAGAAGTGAATCGAAGACGGGTACTGTGGTAGACATAGTGTGTATATAAATAGGTGTGACGTCGTGTATTTCCTATGTGGTTCATGACCAGACAATAGCTTGGTCAGAGTGCGTTTCATTATTATGGTTTGTATTGCATTAAGTTGGATAAATGTGACGATTCCACTAAGTAACTAGCCACAAAGGACACAGGACAGAAGGATTTGTAATCAATCGAAGGTTAAAACAAGGAGACGGGCTGGCCCCCACCTTGTATAATCTAACTCTAGAACATGTAATCAGAAAACTGTCAGTAGAAAGAAATAACGTACTGACAAAGAAATCGGTCCAATTAGCAGCCTACGCGGACGACATCAACATAATGTGTCGGACAAAAAATGCAGCAGAGGAAACGTACTTTGAGCTCAAAGAAAATGCTAGCAATATAGGCCTCAAAATCAACATAGATAAAACAAAAATATTAGTGCAGACTAGAAGACAAAGAAACTACGGAACAATCGACAATATCGAAAAGGTGAACAACTTTAAATACTTGGGAACCATATTAGAAAAAAAAAAACGGCACAGAAGAAGCCGAAATCCGGAACAGGATAGTCCAAGTCAATAAAGCGTATTTCGCCACATCAAGTATCTTCAGATCCAAAGACGTCCACAGAAACACGAAACTAAGGATATACAAATCAATAATAAGACCCATCCTGACCTACGGCTGCGAAATGTGTATCCTGAACTCCAAAGCAGCAAACACTCTCGATATCTTTGAAAGAGAAATATTACGAAGAATCCTGGGACCAGTTAATGACGTACACGGCTGAAGAATAAGATATAACTTGGAATTGTATCAAATGTATAAAGAACCAACACTAACACAATACATAAAACTACAGCGTCTAACGTGGGCTGTGGTCATGTAGCCAGGATGGGGGAAGACAGAATACCACGAAAAATATTGAATACCAGCACGGGAAAAGACCAGTGGGAAGACCGAGGGGAAGATGGGAGGACGCGGTGGATGAGGATGCGAAAGAAATACTGAAAGAGCGTTCCTGGAGGAGGATGCCTACCGACAGAAGAGAATGGGAGGGAAAATTGAAGGAGGCCAGGGCCCAACAAGGGCTGTAGTGCCATAGGAGAGAGAGAGAGAGAGAGAGAGAAAGAGCTGGCCACAAAACGATTCAAGAAAATTAAAAATAATTTAATTCAGATTTTAGTAATTTTAATAGGCTAAACGTAAGTAAAAGCTGTAGGGAAGAGGTTTAATGATTGACTGAGGTGGAAAAGATTCCTTTTTGAAGAAAAATGTATTCGAAAGTAAGAATATCAATTCAGATCAAGCAATAAAATTTGCGAGACGTTTTGTGTGTAATGTAGTTTTATACGGAACGAAAGATGAAGAGTGACCAAAGAGAGCGATATTTAGTATTTTTAGTACATTAAGAAGTACTATAACAATTAAGTTCTCTGATAAGTAACCAACTAGATAAGTAAGGTACTAGGAACAATTAGAAACATCGGTATGGAGTACCATACATGAGTTCCATGTTCTAAGCTTTATATTTAAAATCATTTACTTAAATTCGGTTCGATAAGTTCTAAAAAATATCGTCCGCCCTCAAACTATTTTCACTATTCATAGATATTTTTGTTATTATGGGGTAGTCGTTTTATATAACGTTATTTTCGAGTCATTTTATCTATAAAAATTAGGTACTTTATTCTTATAAATAAACTGAACTACGCAGACAATCATCCCTCCTCCTCAACCGATCCCCACCATTAATGATATTTACACTTTCATAGAGTAAATTTTTATCAAATGTAATTTCTAAGGTATCTTATCCTTCAAAATTAAATATTCGTACTGTAGTTGATTTTAGCACAGCAATTTTCAAAAAATCACCCCCTCCCCCTCCAACTACCCACTCCATTTATAATTATCTCATTTACCATTTTACAGTGGATTAATATGACTTTATTTTTGGGGCTATTATTTTATTAAAATTAAGAACTTTACTCTTGTTAAAACACAAAACAATGCAGGTAAACTACCTCTCCCTCCTAACCGAACAACCTGGTTGCTTGGCAACAAAATTATTTTATTTTTAACAATTACCATTGTTTGAAAAAGTTTAAATGAATTTTTAAGTACTTTACTCTTGTTAAAACGTAAAACGTTGCTGATAAACTACCCCTCCCTTTTAACCGATCTTCACCAAAATCAATAGGCCTTGATTCCTCTACAACTCGAGCACATATGCAAAAAATTATTTGATTCTGTTTGAATTAGCGGCTGTTATCGTTCGTCATAAAAAAATTACACACACACACTTTTCGGAAAATTACTTTTCTTCATGTTTTGAGGGTAGTACAATCAGAATCAGCCCTTATCTCGAACACGATTTTTTTCGCCATCACCATACTTCCATTTCCTTACGGAACATAGAAATGAAAAAAAAAATGGATTCATGAAACTATGAAGAAGAGAAAAACGCATACGATAATCACAAAAGAATAGAGGCGAGAGCTAGGTTTAAAGGGAAAAACGATGTGAAGGTAGAAAATAAAATGCTTTGTAGCTTGAGGATAAAATATAATTATTGACAAAAGAAGCGGCTAACTCGTGGCTGACGTTTCGCTAGCTACGAAATGCAGGAACCCCGTTTGCTATACCTATGTAAAGTTAGACTTATGGCTGAAATATAAGTAGCACCACGTCACCCGTTCGCCAGTATCGTAAGTCAAGAATGTGTAAGTGCCAGGGTCGTATATTAAGTCAAGTCCCGTGTCGCAGAGCATATTTTAACCAATAAACTAGCGGCAGGTATTAGTGCTGGTGCCGAAAAGTGAGAAAAAAGGGGAGAAATCAGCAAGTCACGAAGGCGCGTTTGCATTTGCGTATATTAGCTTTCAGCATTGTCTGTACAGTGTGCGAATTGGACGCTTCTTAAAAGTGTCAGAGCCTGGTTCGGTGTTTTCAAAGCTCATACACCACATAGCTCTAGGCCTGAAGGAGCGGTGTCCGTCCACACTACCCTTAAAACAAACAAACAAACAATCATCTTAAAGCAAGAAGACGCTGAATTCCAGGATGTATATCGCCCTAAATGGAGTGAGTACTGCATTTTCTTACCCAAGGCCAGCAGTGGCAATGTTCTTACAAGCTAAAGAACGGCACACACTGTAATGAACTTATTGAATATTACATAATAATTATAATGAATCCATTTCAGCGTTTGTGTTGTTTTTATTTTAATTTTCCCAATGTCTAAAGCATTTGTGTCTATTTTTACAGTTAATTTCACGAGTAAAGAATGAACATGATCGTAGTCGAGTTAAATTCAAATTACATAATTTTCAATATTATATAGAAAAATCACACACACACACACACACACACACACACACACACACACACACACACACACACACACACACACACACACACACACACACACACACACACACACACACTCACTCACTCTCTCTCTCTCTCTCTCTCTCTCTCTCTCTCTCTCACTCACTCACACACACACTCTCACTCACTCACACACATTGGTTGGTTTAGTGCCGCCTAGTGCAAATTCCTTAAAATATGCTCTGGCGTATCGGGCACTTGTGGTAAAAGAAAGAGCAAATAATGGGTCGGCTACCATTACGCGACACCGCCATGTAAACTTATATATATATATATATATATATATATATAGAGAGAGAGAGAGAGAGAGAGAGAGAGAGAGAGAGAGAGAGAGAGAGAGAAAGATACAAAGTAATGACGATGAGTTAGTCAGTTAGTCAATTTATCCATAAAAGAATGCTGCAAGAGAAGAAATTATTCAGACAAGTATGTTACCCAATAGATACGGTAAATTCTCAACAAATATCTGCTTACATCAAATCCTGTAATTACAATCCATTACGAAATTGATTGCATTACGAAATGTATTGCATAGGTACATGTATCCTATGTACTCATTTCCACTGGCTGAGTTAACTTGGGAGCAGAAAATGCGTCTTGATTTTATAGAGCTGTCTGGGAGTCGAACACGGGACCTTTTCACTCACTGAAAGTTGGTCGTGTTTTTGTCAGGAACATCAGTGACGATCTGTTAGTGGAAATAAATTATTATTATCCACAGTAATGGGTTATGCTGGTTAATGTTTAATTTCCTCAGTCAGATTAGTTAGATCCATTAGGGCTTATACGTGTGCATTATTACTTAACGTAAATGAGCATAGGGAATAATGCGTGCGTTTATCATCTCTGTGTGTATATGTACTTGTGTGCACTCGAATAAACATTGGCATTTTATTTAGTTTATAATATTTCACTGTTTCTTCTACAAGTACACTGTATATTTATTTATTTTTCATTATTGTACTGCTGTGGTATTAATTCTAATTACATTTATAAATAACTTGATGACGTTATTCAGGTGCCATTGTATCACACTAATATACATACACGAAATAGCGAATACACTAAAATATATTGTATTAAATTTAATAAATATTATATTACAATACATACTGTATTGTAAACGTAATACAATCATTGTATCATATTTTAAATAAACGTATAATAAATGTTTTAATTTATGTTATATGACACAAGGCTAAGATCTCCATATTTCAAGATTTAACCTTTCATTATTTTAACATCAATTGCACTCATAAATTAATTGTTATTTTCATTATCTCTGTATTCATTTTAATAATTTAACATTAGTTGTATACGTATAAACGCATTACCCCGACGTTTTTATAATACGTAGACTATTAACCTGAGTAATCCATTAATGTAGTAAACATACAACGGAAATTTATAATATACAAATATAGGCGTAGTTAAGCTCTGACAGTGTAAGACTTGGTGCAAAGCCTTATGACATATTTGTATAGACAAAAAATATTTGCTTGCTAGAGTTTAGTAACTAATATGCCCCCTGAATATGTTACTAGCATGTCGCAGGGTAAGACGGTGATGGGGCTGCCACCTTCGGTCTTAACATCAAGCCTGATTTTCTTAGGCACGAGGCAAAAGGCGATTCTTGAAGATCGCAAAAGAAATATTGATAGCCTATACGGCGGAAACTGATTATTATGACTGCACTAGATAGGACTGCGCCCAATATCGGTTAAAATGTTTGGAACGTCGTAACCAAATCGATGACTGCCGTATCCCCCGATAATTACTGAAATATAAGCCGATAGGACGGAGAGGTGAGGGACGTCGGAAGAAGCGTTGGAGTGACCAGCTCTAGTTTATCTGCTTTGGGTCGGAACAAGCCATTCTTTATTTAATCCTGCTGAAGATGATGATGATGACAAAAATACTAACATAAAAAGCAATAAAATATTAGTATTTTCGGTTTACATGTTATCAAACAAACAAGCAAAAGTCACACGCGCATGCCACTTTGGAGCGTATTACACGTTATGTAAATTGCCATAATGTGTCGTAATCGTTCTCGTATATAAGTCACCACTATCAACTACCCAGGTTTCTGTAAGACTTGTCTTGTAACTACCGACAATGTTAACCGTGGGAAAAGGGTCTAACCTTAACAACTTCAAAAACACATGTTTCGAAATTATGTAATGTAGTTCTTTAGTCTGTTTCACTTGTGATTCATAAGTGAACAGACTGACAGGGAAGAGTAGAGGGAAAAATTGTGAGCGATTTAAGGTGAGTTACTTAACCTTAGAACGTTTTGTTGTAAAAGGGTCTCGGACTGTATATTTATATTCACGTTTATATTTATAAATTTATATTATGTAAAAGTACTATCAAGTTATATTTTCATTATTTTTCTAACTAGAGACGTTGTAAGCATTATACAGTAGCCCATAGACTTTAAGCATTATACAGTAGCCCATAGACTTTAAGCATTATACAGTAGCCCATAGACTTTAAGCATTGTACAGTAGCCCATAGACTTTAAGCATTATACAGTAGCCCATAGACTTTAAGCATTATACAGTAGCCCATAGACTTTAAGAATTATACAGTAGCCCATAGACTTTAAGCATTATACAGTAGCCCATAGACTTTTTATTGTCAGCCGTGCTGATCCATTGTGTGATGACGATGGTCACACTTCCTAAAACTTGAAACTCTTCTTCCTCGAAATAAAATATCGGTATGGAGAACCATACATGACTTCCGTGTTCTAAGATTTATATTTAAAATCATTTCCGAAATGAAATATTTCCATAGAAACTACTTCTTTCTACTTCTGTCTTCAGGCTTAACTGTGGTCACTAATGTATACCACCTCACGTTAGCGCACTCGATTTTCACTGATGATGGCAATCGATGGGGTTGCTGAAACTTCTGGTTTTGCAGAAAACATTGAAACACTGGTCCACGGCCAAACAGTCCGGGAAGGAATTTTAACAACAAACTACAGTACTTCTTTGTTGACGATAACGTAGTACACAGATAAAAAATTATCCCCCCCTTTAACTGTCATTTTCATTTATAGAAAATTACCCCCTCCCCCTTCAAATACTCTTTTTATTTATAGATATTTCGTCTACCTTTCTACAGTGGATTATTATGACCTTCTTTTCAGAATACTTTATATATCAAAATTAAGTAAGTTTACTTTACTCTTTTCAAAATATAAAATGTTGAAGGTAAACTACCCCTTCCACTTAACCTATCTTCACCAAAATCAATAGGCATTGAGTCCTCTACAACGCAGGCATATTTGTTTCTGTTTGAATTTGCGTCAGTTATCGTTCACCATAGACAAAATTTCACCACACACACACACACACACACACACACACACACACACACACACACACACACACACACACACACACACACACAGAAGCTTTCCGGAAAATCGCTTTTCTTGGTAGTACAATCGGAATCAGCCCTTATCTCGAATATGATTTTTTTCACGATCACCATACTTCCATTCCCTTACGGAACATGGAAGTAAAAAATATATTTTGATAGAATTTATATATAACAATTTATTAATACGTCAAGAAAAGGAAGTGTATCAAGTTAAAATGTATATTTATATATATGTAAGTGGAAATGAACTAGCAGAATGGATCGTTTGAGGAAAGAAGCAAAATTCAGGACAACCTGAGTCTTCAGTACAATCGTTGTATTATAAACATTTGAACTTGATAAACTTGAAACAGCGGTACTATTTAATTAGTTATATCACAACACAAACAGTCAAGAAGAAAAATAAATTCGCAAAAAATTTCACTAGCGTTTTCGTGTATTAAACCGAACGTTCTCGTTTGTACAGTTGTACGTTGTTTTAAGTAGCCTCTCTATAAGTGTGGCGCACTATGCCACCTGAAGTAGGTACTCGAAACCGCGACTAATAAATCTATCGCGTTCGTCGACGGTCGGGGTACGTTCGTTGTAAACTGTAATCAAGTAATCAGCGTGTTTGTAAACATAAATTAACTTTCTAATAATAGCGGCGGCGGAGAAAACTTAATAACGCATCTCCAACGAAGCTCATTAATAAACTATCGTCAAATTATTTTTCACGTATTATTACGCGTTTCATTCTTGTCATAATGTATATAATCATGCGGCGATAAAACACGGAAAGCTGTAGCTGTGTTTTCCCCAACTCATTGATTATTAACACACACACACACACACACACACACACACACACACACACACACACACACACACACACACACACACACACACACACACACACACACACACACACACACACACACACACACACACACACACACACACACACACACACACACACACACACACACACACACACACACACACACACACACACACACACACACTATACTACATGAACGAACAACTGCTGCCTGTTAGCATCGTTCTTAGTCTTGACAAACAATTAATTATTAATATCGATTCACATGGTTAAATGTCGACAATCGAGACGAAGGACGGAAACACCGGCCACTTTCTCTCTGCTCTTGTGTGTGTGCGCGCGTTCTTTTGGTTAAAATTTACTTCCCTTGAAGATTAAGAAGCTGCCGTCAAAGCAATATTATGCCATTAGTGCGGTAGTATTTGACGCAGAGAACCCCAAAACAAACAACAATACGTTATTTCACATTGTTTTGATTTAAATACAATTAACTGTGATTATCCTCAGTGACGTAACTAACAGTCCGCAGCGAGCAGAGATTGTAAGGGGACCCCAAAAGATGTTCAGTTTCGTTGTTATTCAGGACGCTTTCTGTTAACCTAAACAATTAAACATTCACGTTATTATGTATTGCTTAACAAATTATGCGTGTACAGTATTAATTCTAATGTACCGTATTATTTGTCTCCGTAGCCTGAAATGAAATTGCTAAAGATACTGGTTAAATGCAATATCCAAACCAGAAAATAAATAAATGTAGCCAAAGGTTAAATTTTTTTTTAAGTTTTGGTATCTTCATAGCTGTTTGGACAGAGAGAGAGAGAGAGAGAGAGAGAGAGAGAGAGAGAGAGGGGGGGAGAGGGGGAGAGAGAGAGTAAGCCTAGTCATCGTTTAGCCAGACGCCCATGAGTCCTTATCTACTTTCCTGTTTAACTGTTTTATCCTTACTTTTTATTCTCCTGCTTTTGCTTAAGACGTAGATATTTTTTATGTGTTCAACCTCAGTAAATTGACTTTTTGTTTATTTTATTTTTTTGCATTCTTTTATATAAGTGAAATATACGGCTGTTCTTTATTTACTTACGGAGGAATTTATTTTTAGTCGTCTTCCATATTCTTTAATTTCTTATAAAATGTGTCTTTAATTTATTAATTAAAAACTTTCTGTCTGTCTGTCTGTCTGTCTCTCTCTCTCTCTCTCTCTCTCTCTCTCTCTCTCTCTCTCTCTCTCTCTCTCTCTCTCTCTCTCTCTCTCTCTCTCTCTCTCTCTCTCTCTCTCTCTCCCCATCTTTCTGTTAAGGCTAATACACTTATATTTTGCATTTTAGAAATTTATAAGCAACATCGATATTAATTTCAAAAAAATATTTGATTTAAAACAAGAAAATTTATGAAATATAACTTTACTCTTTATGAATCTGAATTA
Organism: Magicicada septendecula; assembly: GCA_034769895.1. Taxonomy (NCBI): domain Eukaryota; kingdom Metazoa; phylum Arthropoda; class Insecta; order Hemiptera; family Cicadidae; genus Magicicada; species Magicicada septendecula. The sequence continues at coordinate 121,114,476 of CM068368.1, forward strand.
TGGACGCTTAGGAAAAGGGGCAAGGAATGGTTAGTGACTTGTGTGGTGGTGGTGGTGGTGGTGAACGATACAGAAGATTTCATGCGATGACGAGGTGTGATTAAGAGAATGTATGAGAAGAGTACTTTGGAAAGTCTCATTAACAAGAAATACAGATGGCTGGGTCACTTCATCCAAAAATAAATCGTAAGATCATAATATCAGAGAAAACAATTAAGGGATAAATGGCAGATTCATTGATCAAATGGCCGTAGAAATGGCTTTAAATGTACAGAGAATTTAAACGTAGGGCGATCAGTACGATACGACTAACGTCTTTAGAATACGACCGCATACCAATCTTCGGTTTGAAGTTGATAGAAGAGAAGTAACAAATGGAAGAGTCAGCCTGTCTGTCTGTCTCTCTCTCTCTCTCTCGCTCTCCGTTATTAAATTTTACGTTTTAGAAATTTATAAGCAACATCAAAGATATCAATTTCAAAAAATATTTGATTTAAAACAAGAAAATTTGCGAAATATAACGTCACTCTGTATGAATCTGAATTATTCAGTCAAGGGAATAATTTGAGTATAATTACTGCTCATAATTCTTTCCTAGTCAAAATTATATGATTTTTTAATTAGGAAGAAATGATACGAGATATTAATCTACTACACGAGAAATATCTACTACTTAATTTTAAATATTTTTAAATAATGAGCTCATAATAATAATTTTAAATATTCAAGGTTATGGTACCCATTAATTTGGTTTTAAATTTGACAGCTAGGAAACCGTATGTAAGGAAAATGCAAAGCCTCTGAAACAAACTTGGTCAAACGTATTAAGGTGAGTAGAGTGAAGGGCCAAGAGTCGGGAACGCTGGCGTTCTTTTGCGTATGTCGTCCCAAAGTCGGGCCTAAAAACCAGACCGCGTTAGACCAGACCACTGCTTCAACCACCGCTGATACAGTGGCGCGATATAAATTTTAAACACTTCTGTGGGTTTGAATTTTCATGTCAAACTGAAAATTCGAATACGTTGGTAATAGATTTAAAATTTGGACTTGAGGTATACTAAACATAGTGCGATGTTTTCAGGTTAGTCTAGTATACAAGAAGCTGGTAAAGTGAGGAGTAGCGAGGCTCGCAAGGTCAACTAGGAGGACGCACGGTCAGAATCACACGAACAAGGTCTGTCGAACGGGCGCAGGGGAAGGCCCATGGAGAAAATCTTGGCGAGGCAGATAGTTTCATTGATTGCTTTGTATTGTTTCGTCAAAATCTTTTTCTGGTGACAGTGTTAAGGGCTTTTGTTGATTGCACCAAACGTTTCGATGACTGCCTCAGTAGTCTCATCAGTTAGCTGGTTCAGGACCACTACTCCCGCGACTGACCAAAGGAAACAAGTTTTAATATTTTAATGTTTTGTAGACTGGACATCGAAGATCTTCTTCTTCTTCTTCTTCATTACATGGCTTGGGCTATAGCCCGTTCCGACTTCACAGAGTCTCTCACCATTTTTTCCAGGGTCTTCCACTATCTCTCGTCCCCAGTGGTCTGTATTCAAACGCATGTTTAGGAATACGCGTGTCTACCATGCATTCCACATGGGACTTCCAATTCTGCCTGAATTCCTTTGTTCTCTCCAGAAGTGACTGTAACTTCAGGTCTTTCCTTATGTTGTAGTTTCGTAGATGATCTCTCAAACTGCATCCCTTAACTGCTCTTAAAAATTTCATTTCCGAGGCCTGTATTTTTGAAATATTTTTTTGCAGGAGAGTCCATATTTCACATCCATGCATTAAAGTCGGCAAGGCCACGACCTTATAGAACTTTAGCTGTGTCTCCCTCTGCGTTTAATTATTCAATAGTCGTCTTATTGTTCCACAGGTATAACTAAAAAATTTTTAACTTTCTCTCGATATCGTTATCCTTCCTATATGAGATATCACATCCCAAGTAATTAAAACGTGATACCTGCTCCATAACATTATTATCAATTATAATTTTTGTTATTACAGGGTTATTTCCTAGGAAGGCCATTACTTTTGTCTTAGTATTTGAGATCTTAAAGTTTTATTTTTGGCAGATTGTATGCAAGATATAAATAGACCTTTGTAACTCATTTCCACTCTTCCCTATAATTATTTGGTAATCTGCGTATAGTAGTGTACTAAGTGATCCCTTATCCAAGATTCGTGTACGTGCAGGACAGACGTTCATCCATACTCGCAACATTTCGTCAATATACATATTAAATAAATTTGGAGAGAGGCTACAGCCTTGTCAAACACCCTTGATTTATGGCCATTCTTGAGATAATCTTCCCTTGCCTAAATCTATACGAATAGTTGTTCATGCATACAGGCTCTGAATAGTGCGGACGAGGTGAAATGGGAAGCCCCTACGTATTAAAATTTCCCACAACCTACGTCTACACAGCCTGTCAAAGGCTTTCTCGTAATCTTACCAGAATCTATGACACTTAGTCCTCGGAAGCTCAAAAAAAAAATTTTCGCGTAAAACGAAACTCATACGTCTTCTCCCGCTTCCCCAATTCTACTCTTTTCTTACCTAATCTGTCTCTTTTTCATCTTTGATCTTATGTCTCTTTTCCCTTCCATTTAGTCTGTTTCAGTTGGTCTACTTTATTGGGGAGCGACATCCACTTCTCATCTGCTGACACACATACCTTCGTTATTATTCTGTTATACTTCACTATTATGTTATTTCTTCTTCAGAACACATCCGAAACCTGCAGTATTCTTTCCATGTGTATGGACAGTACTGCTGTTACAATGTTCGCTTCTTCTAGCGATGCTCGGAATAATCTTGGAGAACGGAAGGCATGTTCTGTAGTGATATAGAGAAAGAGACGCATGGTTTGGACTAACTGTTAGACAGAGAGAAATTAATATTTCGATAATTAGTAAGGTCAGCAGTTTTGAAAGAAATAGGGACATCGAGGATTTGGAGATAATTCTTCTGCTCTAGTTCTGCAGCCAAATTTGACCCTTGCCTTCTATAATATATTGTAATATATATATATATATATATATATATTGTAATATAATATATATTCCATTCTTCTCTATTGTACCCCCCCCCCACAAATTGCGTTATCCGAACTCTTTTTAGGTTAGGTTATCTTCTTTAACCGAGTCTCTCATTACTTTCTTGGCTATCCTCTTCACTTTCCACTGTAATCCTGCCGTTTACGACCAATTCGAAGAGCTTCCTATGTGTATTCTAACACTTCACGCCATTGCAATCTGTGGATTTTTAAAAGTTCCATGACTGCGAGCAATGTCACGTGTTTTAACTTAACAATGTATCGCAGGGAACATATAAATTAAGAAAAGCACTGAACAAGCCAAAAACGTAATGTTATATGTTACAAAGTTACGACAAAATTTTACCTCACAAATAGGATACACGTGGTAAAAAATTAACATATTATGTCCAAGTAAACAAAAACGAACCTTATCGAAACACTAATCTTTCCTGTTTTGTCGTAGGCTGAATAACGCAAATGCATATTAGGTACAATCTTTTGGAATGTGACATTACATTCAGACGGTTAGAATCCTGTGACCTCTTAGAACACACACGCGCAAGCACGCACATCTCTGTTGTAGATTCCCAGATTATACCATAAATTCTTGTGTAACCTGTAAAGGACACAGGCGCGCACTCACACACATTTATTTATTGGACACGCTACTAGTATTAAAATTCCCACACACACATGCACATTCATTCCTCCGTAGAAGGAGAGACCACAGCAATGACGGTAATGGCAGTATTGACAGAAATCAATTATGATACTGTGGAATCCAATGACCACTGGCAACTATCTCCCTTCTCCCTCCAACAAATTCCGTTTATTTATTTGCTTCTGTAACATTTACATATACAGCAAAATACTACAGTAGATACAATTTTTCACGCAAACGAGCTTATGGTCGGTTTACACACCGGTTATGACCAAACACGTATTCAAATGATTTAACTGATACAGAAAATCCTCGGCGTCGTAATGCCGGACTGTTGTGCCGATGCTTTTGATGAGTGTATCACATTAATGCTGACTGAAAAAGTATTTCTCATTGCGCGTAATTACCAGATCTCTGTAAACCTGGCTACGATTTCCGTTTCTTCGTCTTGCGATATCAGTCCGTACCATCAGTTATGTTGATTCTGCCCGAAGACAGGGTTCAGCTCAGCTGTTCTCTCTACACGTCCAGTCCTGCTTTCTAGTTTCACTCCATTATCCGTTACGCCAGCATATTGTTACGACGGTCTAACTGATCGTCGTAGGTACAGTGGAAACAAAATACAAGACACCAATTAAATCACTAATCACCAGCTTTAATTTTCACAGTTAAACAGTTCGTAATTAACAACAGAGTCCCTTACAACAAATCAAATATAAATTATTCACACGCAATAAAATGTCAACTAATATTAAAACACAATTGTATTACAATATACCGCCCGATTATAAAACACAACACTTCACTAATAACCACTTGAACGTACACAGTAATATCGCCCGATAATAACTCGAACTGCACGTAATATATCACAACTATAACTGAACTAAGGCCGCTGCCACCTTGTATTTATTTGCAAAATGTGGGTGTACAAAAATTGATGTAATTATTGTATTTTAGCTAACTCTTTAACTGTTACTAGTTATTCAGTTCCGTAATTTTATTTTAATCAATAAATAGAAATAGGAAAAAATGAAGGAAAGAGTATATAAAGTTGCGAATCTGGTATTGGCCGCTCATAGACCAGAATATTCCAAACTGCGCGTTAGCGCCAGTGTGTACGACGTAATTAATTGCGGCATTGACATAGTCTAGCTAATGCGTCGAGAATCACGTACGCTATACGCATTACATTCCGGATCGGTCTGGAACATTCGATAAACACGTAGATTGTTCTGTGATGTCGTAACAATATTTTCTTTCTCGTCTTCCTGTCTTCCAACAATCTCTTCTTCTTTATTAATTTGTGTAAACGAATCTTTCTCAAGATGTGACGAATCAGTTTCCCTCCTCCTCCCTCAAATAATAGCTTCAACCAATTTCTTCTTCAGTCACTTATACTCCTTAATATCTCTTCTTTTGTTAACTTTCTCGTTAATTAATCTTTTCCATTCTTCTCCACAACGTGGAGATATTTGGAAATATCGTTTCCAAATATTTTCCTTTTCTATTGTTCTAGATAGCAATCTGGTCCTTTATGTAATTATGTTTGTTCGTACAAAAGCTTATCTACTACTACTACTATTACTTTTTTCTTTTCCGTTATCGATTTTTTTTTAAGTTCTCGAAGCTAACATCTTTTAGTCCAAATAATTTAAATATGACTTATCTCTTATGCTTACAGTCTATATTTTGAATCTTTCGCACTTGGTCATGTGTAACCTCGGAACGAAATCTCCATGTTGTTTCCATAGACCGTTAATACAACAGTCAGTCGTCACATATCCTTCTAGTGTCAGATGTAAGACAAGAACATCGACAGCGGTAAAGTCGTAGATAAAATGTTCAGTGGAATCCAGTCCAATCCAATCTTTTAAACTGAACAACCGGTCGTTTCTGTCTCCATCGTCTGCGGCTGACCTGCGCACTTATTTAATTTTATTTACAAACAGGGAAAATAACAGTGAACTATCTAGTCCCATTTACGTGAACTGAGCTTGTCTGTCACGCTGGTTTTTGATTCCATCGCGTGTAGTCAAACTTGGAGTCCGTCCGCTAGTTATGTCCAAATAAATATTCAAATGATAAAACAAAAATAGACATTTCAGTGTTGTTGGACAGCTGAATCTTTGATCAGATATTTTTTTGACATTCACATCTGTTTTGAAATCTCAGAAAAATGAAAACACAGTGGTTCCATTAAGCACTGTACTCCGTCCCTGTCACATAATATGAACGGACGTGGGCTCTAGATCTCGTGGATGACCTTTTATGAACGCCTTCACTCCTTCTTCTCAGTGGTCTGATGGTCTCGTATGAGTTCAATTCGAGAATACTAGTTCGCGCGCGCATACAACCCCTTCACACATTCATATACAGTTACTACACAGATAGTTTATTTGTGAAAATTCTTTATTTTAATAAAAACAGTAACAATATTTTTGCCTTTAACACACGAAACTTTTTTATTGACACCAAACGTTACATTCATTCTACGACGAGATATCTATGGTTAGAACCAATATTGTATTCTAAAACCAATATTAATGATGACTTACCAGGAATGCATACGAATATTTATTTTAATCGTGAAAACTTTATTTTCATTGCAAGTTGTAACACAATGTAGACAGATAAAATGTGGTGATGATGATCGTCTTTTGCCTTCAAACAACATTCGCCTTTCTTCAGCTATTCGTCTCATCTTTCATGTATTTTTTAATTTTATCTTGATCTTACAATCGTTCAAATATTGTCTTTGTAGTTTCTCCAAAGTTATCCAATATCTTGCCATGAAATACTTTTAGAGAAAAATATCAGATGTACTCTTTACTTCTGGAATCGTTCTGTGTCTTTTGTCCCCGTGAACTGCAATAGTTTACGATGTTTATCTTCATGCAAATTTATTGGCATATATTAATTATTCATTAATTATATAAAAATTGATTGATTACTTTTATAGGTACGTATATCTTTACTTAATATTGCCCCGTGATGTTGGAGCACCATGTACCACAATAATAATATCTGTGCTAATTATATGCATATATTAATTAATTATCTTTGTTCTACAAGAATTGGTTTTGCACTGCCCCACGTTGGGAAGCCATATACAATGTTATAATATTTTTATGCAAATTGTTGCGTAACTGATTTAATTATCTCTTTAATAAAGTTGTGATCAAAGTGTCTCTAACTCTGAGCTTTTGATTTAAACTGTCTTCGGAACTTCTATTCTGTGCATCTTTCTGAGTAATTTATTTGATAATCGTTAACTTGAATTATAAAGTATAGATACTCTTTGATGAAAGGTTAAGTTGTGAGTCAGGTTTTTACATAAATCAATAGAATACTAACGAATCCATTCTAACTTACGTTTATTAAATCATATTTCATTTTTATTCATGTCATAACATTAATTTAAGAGTACTTACAAATCTTCAACAAAACAATAAAATTCTATGCCACATTTAATAATTCAATGAACAAATTTAAATAATTAAGTGAGCGATCAAATGTAGACGCTTCTTCGTCCGTAATGACGTTACTAACTAACATGCGGTGTGCTCATAATTCGTATTAAGTATTCTATGTTAAAACACATTAAACATTTATATGCATGAAATAATCATAATTAACAATACACATATCAATCATATGCATAGCTAAAATCCTGTTCCTGCAACAGACACGTCAAAATACATACATAGTACAAAATATATTAACAAGAAGACATGTATAACATTCTAGAACATAATATTCCCTACTTATGGATTCGTATCTATCTGACTCATATTTATATAACTTTCTCAGGTGGTTTGGTTCTAAGTGTCAGGTCAGTGGTATTTGATAAGTTACTAATTATAAGAAGAGATTAGTTTTGTACTTTACTCGTTCTGCCGTGATGTGTTGCTCCCATGATTATCCCTGCGTTGATGAGTGAGGTTAATCCATATAACACTCGATCGCAAACACTTCCGCACACCGCGACAGTCACTTCGAGCTTTTGAGTTTATTAAAATACAAGTTGTGGCATTGTTCTAGTAATCGGTCGGCTACGTTTTACACGCGTATGTGTCTATTTCGCGGTACACCGTTCGATACCGTATGCTTCTAATAATTGTCCATACCGCACGACAACTCTTTTCGGCGCCTAGATCGTTTTCGAGTTCATTAGGCACTTGTTCACAATTCTATTTACTTGAGTTAATTACTAAACATTGTAGTATCACTACTTTTCTGTAATTGTTCAAGAATGTCACTTCCCAATGTCAGTATCTTTATGACGGTGAATTACATAGAATTTATATGGATTGTTACTCGCGCTTCATCACGAAGACTACTGTTCCATTTTATGCTTTGAGTCTTACTCGCGCACTTCCATTTATTCGTAACAATGTCTTAATCGTCTCTACCGAAATACATTTTAACTTACGCACTGCCTTAAGTTCTTGTACTTGAAGTATTATGAAAATGAAATACAAGTTCAATAGACTGTTCGAAACTCTGAGTAAACCGAGTTCAGAATTATAATAAACTGAGGCAAAGATCTTAATGAACTGAGCCAATGATTGTAGTACACTGAGATACAATTTGAATTAACTGAGCGAAAAATTAGAATGAACTGAGATAAATGAAGTAAAACTGAGCAAAATTTGTAGTAAAACTGAGCAAAATTTGTAGTAAAACTGAGAGAGCGTCTCCCTGTGTAAACGGTTTTTATTTCTTCTGATGTTCCCACTCTTGGGATTCTGATGAACGCTCAAACTTCCCACCAAATCATCTTTGATACGTTCATTCCATGGACCTCCCTGTGTCCCTTCGTCTCCAGTCAGTATTTCCAACGAATTCTCCACCCTGTGCCGTTTGGAGAGGGACGTTCATACACGAGATTCGCTCTCTGGTCTCAAGCTTTTCTCTGAACCATCCCCTACAGAAGTTCCCTCCGGAATTCTCGTTCCTCATTGGCTGATTAGCTTTCTCGACTTGAATTTGATGTAGTCCACGTGGACTGGATGAGTCGCTGTCTTACGTACGTTGCCCCGTTCCTGGAATCAGTGTTAAGGCTTTGTTTCAAAATCACATCTGCTACTTTTGGTGTAGCGTGTCGAATTCTATCATTGTTGGTACGCTGACGACTTCCTTCGTCAACTTACGGGTGGCGTAACATCTGTGCTCTACCCTAGCGTCACTTAGTCGCCTGTCCTATTGTCCTTGCATAAACCATTGTCTTTGAGAAGTCGCACACATGGTTATGAACAATACTCTCGCCGTTGGTTCTGTGTTTTTCTCGCTACTGGACAGATGTAAGGGTAGTCTCCTTTTGTCCTAATTGTGGAGTCGGGCATTCCCACGCATGGTCCAGTTGGCTGCAACATGTGCCGTACAGCTCATTGTTCGTGAATAGTTTTTACGACGTCTTAATGGAAAGGAAAGGTTTGTTCCTTTTCGTCGCCCACCCTCGAACAAAGCTAACATGTGTCACTTTTGACGGGCTCTAATTGCTGGTGTACGTCTCTCGCAATAACCCAAAAATTAAAAAAAAAATATATGAAATATTAATCATATTACAAGTTCTTACTACTTCGTTAATCTTATGTGCTGGTATTAAGAATACATTAAGATTAACAATCTTTTTATACGAGCTTTCGAGGCTAAATATTCTTTTCATGCTTCTTTTTAGACAACCACAAGTTAATATATTTCTACGTTGAGATGAGAGACAACGAGCGTAGCTACGTAACATTTACCACGCGACAACGCTCGAGTTTGATCCAGATGCTCGTTCCAGACGTTTGTCGATTATTCTACCGACATACAGTCTCCACAACGTGTACCAAGGTTGGACATTGACATAGTATTGAGAGAATTCCATCGCCTGTAAGTACGCAATTATTTCTCGGCGCGTCATCCGGAAAGTGACAGACTTTTCTCGAACCTCAGCGTGGTCTAAATATAAGTGCCAGCGTCCGGCCAACTTCAGTTTTTGGAACCAGCGATATTACAGTGAGTTTCGGAAGAGGGTAAAATTGAGAGTTCTAACACACCAGCAACCTTCAACAGTCGTAAGTGACCTTGACATCAGTAAGTTCCCAACCATCAACAATTGTAATTGATCTTGACTTCTGTAGGTTTCCATGCCCTTCCTAATTAACCTCTATTCCTGTATGTCATTACACTCATGAGTACTAATAATCATAATGAAGACTTTGCCCTCGTCTACATGAGATATGTGTCATCCTAGTCCCGGCGTGTGTGGTCCCGTGGTTGTCCTAGGGCTGTCCCCGGTCGTCGTCGTCGGCGGGGGTATTGGTGAGTTCGATTGTTGTTGTAGTGTGTAAGATTTCGGGTGGGTAGTGATTGGTGTGATGAGAGAGAGTGTGGTTCGAGGACGTTTGCAGGCCCGCCTCGTTGTGGTAAATTTCCGTCACTCGAGCACATTGTTGTGGGGGGTTGGTGTGTAAAGAGTTATGCTTGTGTGGTAAAATTCCGTTGGCAAGTGAGGTCAATTGATGTAATTAGTGGGAGAAGAGCGTTGTGATAAATTTCCATCGAGGTCACTCGATATAATAATACAAATTTTAAATATACTCTACATTAATATATAGAAATACTGAGTACAATAATAAAAAAAGCTATAAATGTCCTGGTTGTCTTGAGCCGTGAGCCTACAGCGTGGTGCTCAACTGGAACAATCAGTAACAAATGATATTACAAAAATTGTACAGAGCGCAATACAAGTGAACTGGAAGCGAAAAAATTATTTGACAAACTATTTAGTTTCCGTAATATTACAAAAATTAATGAAAAACTATAATCTGAACATAGAGAATAGTAACTAAAAATGAAAACTCTTTAGTTTCAATTTCATGATATTAAAAACGTGTACAGAGGAAGCGAAAAATTGTGAGTTTACACTGCGCTTTATTTGGTTTTCTGTTAGGATTATTTTACATTAATTTGTAATTACTAATATTCTTTGTTTTGTTACAGTGTACACTTGTTTGTCACCTCCGCCATCACCACCACGTGCAGGTACCAACATAGAGGATGCGGTGAGAAGAGTGCCGATATTACTAGTGGCGAGAAGGCACGAGGGCGATTTATGTTCAGTTGCATTCGTCATGCGGAAAGGCTTGCCTTCATGGAAATCTATGGGTCTGTTAAAATGTCCCATAATAGGCATGATTCAAGGATCCAAATGGCCGGTATGTCTAGAAAAATACAAGAATGGAGATAGACTGCTGGGCCTTACATGTGGGCACGATTGCCATAAAAAAATGTTTGACTAAATGGTTCGCCACCAGTGCAGCTCAAGAACAACATCCTTGCTGCCCCTTATGCCGCTGGTATGAGTATAAAAAGAACAGACGGGCCTTCTTTACCAAATTCCATATATGAACGGAGAACCGGTGTGATGGGGGAAAAAGTGGACCAGACAGCGTTGATAGAAATCATTCAGTAAGTAAACGTACTATTTTTCACTTATATCTAAGTTTATGATAAAATTTTTGTAATATCGTTTGGTATTGATTGTTACAGATGAGTACCACGCTGTTGGGTCGAGACAAAGAGGACATGATATTTTTTTCGGACTGCTAGATTCTTCTGTACTGCTAACACATAATCCACGCTGTAGTGTCTAATTCAAATATAGAAACATTTTGTCGTCAAATGCTGTTTGAGTTTTTTAAATTATTATTCCAACTCCGTGTGTGTGTGTGTGTGTGTGTGTGTGCGCGCGCGCGCGCGCGCGCTGTGCGTGCGTGTGTGAAACACAATGGGCTCGAGTGACTTCGATGGAAATTTACCACGACGAAGCGGAAATTTACCACAACATCAAACAACGCTCTTCTCCCACTAATTACATCAATTGACCTCACTTGCGAACGGAAATTTACCACACAAGCATAACTCTTTACACACCGACCCCCCACAACAATGTGCTCGAGTGACGGAAATTTACCACAACGAGGCGGGCCTGCAAACGTCCTCGAACCACACTCTCTCTCATCACACCAATCACTACCCACCCGAAATCTTACACACTACAACAACAATCGAACTCACCAATACCCTCGCCGACGACGACGACCGGGGACAGCCCCGGGACAACCACGGGACCACACACGCCGGGGACTAGAATGACGCATATCTCGTGTAGAAGAAGGCAAGGTCTTCATTATAATTATTAGTACTCATGAATGTAATGACATACACGAATGGAGGTTAATTAGGAAGGGCATAGGAACTTACAGAAGTAAAGGTCAATTACAATTGTTGATGGTTGGGAACTTACTGATCTCAAGGTCACTTACGGCTGTTAAAGCTTGCTGGTGTGTTAGAACTATCAATTTTACTTTTCATTTTAGTTACTATTCTCTATGTTCAGATTAAAGTTTTTCATTCATTTTTGTAATATTACGGAAACGAAATAGTTTGTCAAATAATTTTTTCGCATCCAGTTCACTTGTATTGCGCTCTGTACAATTTTTGTAATATCATTTGTTACTGATTGTTACAGTTGAGCACCACGCTGTAGGCTCACGGCTCAAGACAACCAGGACATTCATAGCTTTTTTATTATTGTACTCAGTATTTCTATATATTAATGTAGAGTCTATTTAAAATTTTTATTATTATATCGAGTGACCTCGATGGAAAGTTACCACGACGAAGCGGAAATTTACCACAACGCCCTTCTCTCACTAATTACATCAATTGACCTTATTTGCGAACGGAAATTTACCACACAAGCACAACTCTTTACACACCAACCCCCCACAACAATGTGCTCGAGTGACTTCGATGGAAATTTACCACGACGAAGCGGAAATTTACCACAAGATCGAACAACGCTCTTCTCCCACTAATTACATCAATTGACCTCACTTGCGAACGGAAATTTACCACACAAGCACAACTCTTTACACACCAACCCCCTACAATAATGTGCTCGAGTGACGGAAATTTACCACAACGAGGCGGGCCTGCAAACGTCCTCGAACCACACTCTCTCTCATCACACCAATCACTACCCACCCGAAATCTTACACACTACAACAACAATCGAACTCACCAATACCCCCGCCGACGACGACGACCGGGTACAGCCCCGGGACAACCACGGGACCACACACGCCGGGGACTAGGATGACCCATATCTCGTGTAGACGAAGGCAAGGTCTTCATTATAATTATTAGTAGTCATGAATGTAACGACATACACGAATGGAGGTTAATTAGGAAGGGCATGGAAACTTACTGAAGTCAAGGTCAATTACAATTGTTGATGGTTGGGAACATACTGATCTCAAGGTCACTTACTGCTGTTGAAGGTTGCTGGTGTGTTAGAACTATCAATTTTACCCTACTACTGTTATTTTGACTTGCTGCGGTTTAGTGTAAAGTGATTACTTAGTGCAACACTAATGAAAAAGGTGTCATTTATTGTCAGTTACATTGTTGTGTGTTCGACAAATTTTAACTTGAACAATTATATTGAAGTATCTTTGTTTGTTTATTTCTTACAGTAATTAAAGGTGTAAGTAGGGACTTCATCAGGTGCCACTTAGTCTGTTTCCATTGTACAACACGACGGTCCGTGCGGCCGCCGTAACAATATTCTTCCGTAGAACCTTACAGATTTACTAAATTCTCTGGTTTATTTCAGTCTCACTCAAAACATTTTTGTCGGTGAGCGTTCATAAAAAAAATACTAAGGCAATTTTTTCTGTTTATCAATAAAAATCAAGATGATATTATCTTCCTTTAAGGAGGAATATATTTCCTAGCTTTTAAGGATATTTTTTTTTAACAACGATAACGATTATGATGCTACTGCTGCTGCTGCTGCTGATGATGATGATGACGACGACGATGGTGATGAGATGATGATGATGATGATGATGATGATGATGATGATGATGATGATGATGATGATGATGATGATGATGACGACGACGACGACGATGATGATGATGATGATGATGATGATGGCGGTGGTGGTAATGGCGATGTACAGTCATAACTACGCACAACCATTGTCCGTTTCAATCAATATAATTGGCTCAGCAATGATTGGTAAGCAATACTTGCGTATTCTCATCACGTGTGTTCTCCAAGAGGTAATTATTTTCAAAAACGATGAGCGATTTCGTCGAAGGCTAAACAATTTCCAAAAGCGAATTAATTGAGTTTTTCTAACAATATATTTTACTACATAATGGGATTATAAAAAACAACATGCGAAAATTAAGTACAGATAAGAACCAACGTGTTGCCAAAATAATTTACACTGGAAAGTGACGTTTAAAAAAATTTAGCATATAATTTTCTTTAATCAGATAATGTATACGCATTTTTTAAATAACGACACGGCGTACTACTTTAATTGAGTCCACTCCGGGAACCGAAATTCAGTTGCAACAAAGTCAGTTGTATTTAATAAGAAAGGAAAAAACCAACAACCTGAGAAGAAGAAAAACAATTGCAGCGGTCAGCGGCGCGCGATAATTATGGTAATTGAAGCTGTATTAATTTATCAGAAAAAAAAAATTTGCCAGTACAGGATATTAATAAGGCTTCCCATCGTAATGACGCCGATAGCGAACACCTTGGTGGTAAACAGGCTGACAACTTTCTCTTAATGTTTGTATAAATAAATGTTATTATGTACCCAGAATTCATTAGCTTCATGAACAGCTGTTACAGAGAACATCAGCTGGGCGCTGTTCGATCAGCTGGAGGTACAGTTCGTTTTTGTTTTTGTACTAACGAAAACAACGCTAACGACGCTGTATGTAAATTTAGAAACACGTTACGTAGTACTTACGTGTAGGAACTGGTAAATATTAAAGTATGAGTGTGACCTACTAAAGTCGTCATTGTTGTCGTCATCGTCATTATCATTGTCGTAATTAATTTAGCCTGTCTGTCTACTGATAAGTGAATAATCTCCTCAGGTATTCTCCAAAGCAAGTCTTGCCCAGTTCACTGTACCGCAGTATTTAATCAGGTCATCCGTGCAACATGCAAGAGACTGTCGTTTGTCCCTTGGCCGCCTAGTTAGCACACTCTGGACATTTTCCATCTTGCAAATCTCCAGTATACCTTAAATTTATTTTCTTAATTTTGTAAGTGACATTATTTTTTACTTTTAGAAATCTTTAGATTTCTTTAGAGACTAGTGAGTAAGCGAATGTTTACCAGCCCGTTACACAACCCCCAACCTGAAGAACCAGGTAATCTGTACTCATGGTTTTCTTCCCCTAGCCTTTGGTGATTCAACACTTAATTGCAAGGTAGCAACTTTGTCATACCCTGGCAGGGGCTCTATATTAACCCTAAAAGCTGAGGTGCCACTTCCGCTGGATCTTCCGTACCGGAGCTCCTCTTCTTCGCCTTCACCGCCGTTGCGGTCTTTGTCCGTAACTATGGACAAGGGAATGGCGTTATGCCACGCCCCGCCAGAGAAATTAGCGTTTTCAGCAGGGCTTAGCCACCGACTCACTAGTCGGGCCCAGCCCTGCGGCGTGGACGCGCCTGCTGAGAATTACCTAAGTGGAACAGATCTTCTGACTTCAGGCCGGCTTAATGCCAAAGTATGATTCCAAGGGCAAGGGCAATGCTAATGTTGTAATTATTAGCATATAACATGTAATAATAATTAATTATGAAACTAAATGAGCTTCGCGACTCGTTGAGAACTATATTCAAGACAAGGAATATCCACCGTCAGTCCAAGGTGACATTATATAAAGTTATTAGACCGGTGATAACGTATGGCTTGGACTCTGAATAAACGAGCCGCTAACTTTGAAAGGGGAATTTTGAGGAGAATATATGGACCAATCCAAGTCAGTGGGATATGGAGAATACGTCACAATGAAAAATTATAGGCCTACAAGCTATATACAGACAATGATCTGGTCACCACCATCCGAATGCGTAGATTGCAATGGGCAGGGCACATCATTAGGATAGAAGGTAACCGAATACCTAGGAAGGTACTTTTTAGTCAAATCGAGGATAGAAGGCCTGACGGAAGACCCAAGCATCGCTGGATTGACGCAATGGCAAGGGATGCTGATACTTTACTTAAAATAAAACTACTATGGACATCAATCGCCAAGGACAGAGAAAAATGGAGGCGGATGATTATGGAGGCTAAGATTCAACTCTGAACTGTGACGACACAGAAGAAGAAGAAGAAGAAGAAGAAGAAGAAGAAGAAGAAGAAGAAGAACAACAACAACAACAACAACAACAAGTTTCTATCCGAAAATAGATCAAATACAAAGTTTGTGTATACTCTGTTACTGATAAATGTAGTAATCTGTACTTCAGTAACCAAGAGAATTTGCCTACGCGCCTGTCTGAATTCACATTTAGATCAAACTACTCTGAGTAGTCGTCTTGCCATTGTATATGCGTTTGTGTCCGCGGGGGCATATAGGTTAAAGGTGCTTACACGACCCCGCGGCTGCTAAGGGCAGCACTGGTCACGCTTCTAAGATTGAGAATGGATGTCGCATCAACGCTGTTTCAACACGTCTACTTCAAAGAAAAAAGTCTCAAAGTACTAAAGTCTAAACTGAAAGAATATGAACGGTTTTCAGTCAACCTGGCGGCGCAGTCGCATTTTCAATATCCCCTTGTCTACTAGCACAGCTACTAGAAACCAGACGCAGTTTGGTTATTGAAGATAAAGTCGATGCTTTGTCGACATTATCTAAGTTTAGTTTTAATCTTCGTTCGCATTCGGTTATTATTATGTATTACTCTCTCTCTCTCTCTCTCTCTCTCTCTCTCTCTCTCTCTCTCTCTCTCTCTCTCTCTCTCTCTCTCTCTCTCTCTCTCACTCTCACTCTCTCTCTCTCTCTCTCTCTCTCTCTCTCTTTCTATGTAGATAAAGACGAAATCATAGCAAACGTTCTCAAAGCGAAGTGCTTGCAGTAGCGATATTTTTAAATGAACCAACTACCCGTCCCTCTCTTGTCTCCAGTCCAATTCCACTGTTACTTCTTTGACTAAACAACTGTCTGCCTCGCTTATCAACGTTTTCTTAGCCACCATTCTACCCTTATTTCCGTTTTATACTTTTCTCAGGATTGGCGATCGTTTGCTCATCAACGTTTTTGATCTTTCCGCTGTGTTCCGTTCTAACAAAGCACATTATTTACGCCTTTTCTAAAAATGCACGTTACATAGACTGCGTGTATTAACCTTCTCATATGTGCTTTTGTGTGTGTGTGTGTGTGGTGCATTTTATCCCCTGACTACTGCGAACGTAGTGGAGGGCTATAATTTCTAGATAACTTCTTCATTCGTATTCCAAAGGTATAAACCATCATCAACGGAACATAAAATTCAATATAGAAGTTTAAAATGTTATTGATTTTGGTTTATAATATTACACTATTGTGCTAATGTCGGTTGATTTAAATTGAACGTTATGTACCTATATTTCTTTACTTTTGGATGATAGATTATGTACATTATGTATGTTGTTAAGCTCTTTATGAAATTAAAAATGTTATGTAGCAAAGAAAAAAGTGAGCTTCAGTTATTAATTATACAGTATACGAAGTTAATTGAAACCATTAAAATTTCTTAAAATTTTTATACTTCACGTCCATAAATAAAAATCAACACATTTATTTCAGTAACCTGCTGATACTCGTGTATCTTTATAGAGTATCATATAGTGATACCTGCAATAAATATTTATCTGAATCGCAACTTTTATAGAAAACAAAGAAATAAAATTAGAAACAAAGTATTTGACTTCTATCAAATACACAAGATTTTTTTAGAAAAGTTGATGGTATAATAAACGTGGATAAAACGAAAAATATACGGTAAATACTAAAATAGAAGAATGTCTACTGAGGTGGTACGGAGGGCATAGAAAGGTTAAAGGAATGTGTCTAAACAGGAAAGGGCACGAACCAAGAGAGTTCATAAGTGATCACCAGCTAGAACGAGGGAACAGTGGGGTGGGAGAGGTAAGAAGAGTAACAGAGAGAAGAGGTTTTAAGTGAGAGGGTGTGGGAGGACAAGAAGTGGATAGATGGTCGACTTAATAACACCCAGCTGGACATGTTAATATTATACAGGGTCCGCCAGTGAAGCGGGAAAATTAAAAGTACCCAATTTTTTCATGAAACATTTATTATCAGACTTTTTTTTACAGATTTGAGTTGAGTAAAGTATGCCATTATTTTACTTTTTAAAAATAACGCCGCTCAAGTGAGAGCCATTTCTGTGTAAACATTCTTCTAATCTTGACCGAAAATTTTCCATCACTCGACGAAGCAGGACAGGTTGAATCCGTGCAATTTCTTGTCTGATATTCGTTTTTAATTCCGGTATGGTGTGCGGTCTATCAATGTACACACTGCTCTTCAGAAATCCCCAAAGAAAAAAGTCGCATGCGGACAAATCTGGGGATCTTGCAGGCCACGAGATGTCGCCATATCTGGATATAAGTCCGTCCGGGAAGAGTTCTCTAAGCAGCCATGGACACACGAGCAGTATGACTTGTGGCACCATCCTGCTGGAAAAAATTAATTTCCGGAAACCTAGGGAGCTGTTGCATCAAAAATGTTCTGACCATGTGTGTGTAGCGGTCTGCATGGACAGTTTTGTGTTTCCTCTATCGTCTTGGAAAAAATATGGCCCAATAATGCCAGATGATGAAACTGCACACCACACCGTAACTTTCGGACTATGTAATGGCTTTTCATGCAACTCACCTGGGTTTTCATCATTCCAGTATCGACTATTTTGTTTGAGAACATATCCATTCAAATGAAAATGTGCTTCATCTGACATAAACATGAGGTGAATAAAGTTTTCGTCATCATTTACACGTCGCAATATTTCTTCGCTGAAAATCCTGCGAGCCAGCACATCGCCATCTTTCAACTCCTGGATTACTTGAATTTTGTAAGGATGAAAAGATAAGTCTTTATGCAAAATTCGTCGTAACGATGTGTCACTAATGTTTAGTGTGGATGCATGTTTCATTGCAGAACGTTGTGGACTACGCGTCAATGCTACTCGAACTCTTTCAATGTTTTCCTCTGTTATTACAGACCTTGTTGCTCCTCTATGCTTTAAGTTTAATGTGGAACCAGTTTCTTCAAACTTTTTCACCCATGACATAATTGTATGAGCGGACGGCACTCTTCCATGTCGTGGAATATTGAAATTATTACGAAACAATCGTTGTACAGAAGTCACACAGTCACCATTCTTATAAAACAATTTTACGCAGAAAGCACGCTGTGCTCCATGTTTAACAAATGGCATTAAATGTAATACAACAATCGAAAACCTCCACGCCCTCTCGTGAGCAGAAAATGAACTATTGGACTTTCAAAATTTCCCGCTTCACTGGCGGACCCTAATGTATTAATAAGGATTAATTATATTAATTAATTATATTATATTAGTTAGGCCTAATGTTAATATTATAAGGATTAAGTGTATAATTGAAATATTTTAGGAGAGGCTGTGTGGCCAGTACTGTGCTCGACTCTCACATTATTATACTACGTATTACACGAAGCAGTCATTCACACAGACTGAGCCGGCCCAGGTGCTATTGATACGCTACAGGGGTTCGAACACAGGATCCCAAATTAGCAATCAACGGGTGTGCTCGCTGGACTACTAAGCTGTTTCTGTAAAACATAACCAAGTATACTTCCTGAGTCCAACCTGTCGTTCAGTTATGTTAACGTAACAGAAAGTCGTGTTCATATGTTTTGTTTTTTATGTTTCAGACGTTAACTAGTTGGCAGCCACGGGCCACACCTCGCTGGGCTCGCAGCGGGACATTGTTTACTTCACCTGATCTCATCAACACACCGCCGCGCCGACCTTCTTGTTTTCGCATGAGCGGACATTTCAGCTGTCCTGAAACGGACGCACTTTGTGCCAGCGACACCCAGATAGTGTGGTGACAGGCGACTCTAGTATTCGGTTTCTCATCTGTTTTGACATTATCTTTTTTTAGTGACAGTCCAAACACAAAAGAACCAAAATGTTTTCGAGAAGACGGCCAGCTGTTACAACTGGTCACCTATGTACCAGTGTACCCAGGTGAGAGAGTCAAATTGTACGGGAGACAAATATTCATATTTTTCCCGCATCCTGACTATTCATAATATTTTTATTCTTACAGTTACAATTATTGCAAAATAAGCTGCCATGCAAATGTACAAATAAATTTTGAACATCACTGTTCAGACCTGAGGTGAGATACAATGTTTATATTTACAATAATTTTTTTTTAAATAAAAACAAAGTGAGCCATAGATTGCTTGACAGAAATATATTTTTGATAATTACTAAAGTCAAGAGAATTAACCATTTATTCTGAATATAAGGAAAATGAACTTCTACTTTCGCCTGTCACTGCAGTCTTGTTCTTCCAATTTGTAGGCTCCAATCCTTTTCGACATTCCACCAATCTGCTAGCAATTCCACACGTTTTGGGACCATTTTCTTTCAGCGTTCTTTTCACGTGACGTTACTGATCCAATGGCTGGGCCTCTGTCGATCGTTCCAATTACAACTCCAGCTTTTTCTCTAATTTGATTATCGATTCTTATTTGTCCGATCTTATAAGATCACAGCTTCTTCTTCAGAATCCATCTTCACTACGTTTTAGTGCAATCAAATTTCTCTTTGTAAACTCCTATATATCTGAACCGCGCACAATGAAACTTTCACTTACTGTCCTTTAAAAAACGTATTTTAGCAATTATGACTAGCCTATATTGCGAATTGAGGTGTAGTCGGCGAATGTGCTGGTGAGTCAAACTTACAAAGGCAATTAAAGACTATTTATTGTTAGGGGAACGTGAGAGAATGCTTTTACGAAGCTTGTAATTGCAGCAAAAGTGTGGTAGGCGTCCTTCTTACCACTGGAAGACGTCTATTATAACTTTGGATTAACATAATTCCTAAGATATAAAGCTATGTGTGAAGCACATAAAAGTTATATAATATACGTTCTACAGCAATAATCATCCGAGCGCTGACTTGCCACGGATGAGAGGGCAAGAAGCCATCCCAGGTCTACCCAGATACTACATTTTTTTAATTCACTCATCTCTTCACCATTTTTTGCTTCTGTAGTGTATTAATCTTAAATGTATTTTGTTCTAGTAGTGTCCGTGCTGAGCAATTGAGGACGCCGACAACGTGCAACAACAGTCGAGAAGCTGCTGCTGGTCCAACATTGTATGTATGGTTCTTCTGTTAACGGTTTTAGCTTCAACCCCAGTTTACGCTTTTTGTTTATACTCGTTTATTTTTTTGCAGCGGAGGAAGCAATGGCTCCGATTCGGAAGAAGACACTATATCTCTACCAGACACTATATCGCTACCAGGCACTATATCGCTACCCGACTCAGGGATTTCTGACGTGGACGATCTGTGAGTTTTTCGCTGCGCTTTATTTGGTTTTCTGTTAGGATTAATTTTACATTGATTTGTAAATTACTAATGTTCTTTGTTTTGCTACAGTGTACACTTGTCACCTCCCCCATCACCACCACGCACAGGTACCAACCTAGAAGATGCAGCGAGGAGAGTCCCGACCTTACTAGCGGTGAGAAGAGAGGAGGACGATTTATGTTCAGTTGGCTTTGGCATGCGAAAACACCTGTCTTCATGAAAGTTCATGGGCCTGTTAAAATGCCCCATAGTGGGCATGATTCAAGGCTCAAAATGCCCAGTATGCTTGGAGAAGTACATGAAAGGGGATCGCCTTCTGGGCCTACCATGTGGGCATGTATGTCATCAGAAATGTTTGACACAATGGTTTTCCAGCAGCGCGTCTCAAGGACAACATCCCTGCTGCCTCTTATGCCGCTGGTATGTGTATAAGAAAAACCGACGGGCCTTCTTTACTAAATTTCATATATAAACGGAGAACCGGTGTGATGGTGATGGACTTATTTTAAATTGTATATTCAAATTGAACATTTACTGATTGTACATGTACTGTTTTCTTATTTAAATATAGAAACATTTTAACAGCAAATGCTGTTTGATTTTTTTTTTAATTCTTATTCTAACTCTGTGTATGTGCGCGCGCGTGTGAAAACAATTAGTGCTCGAGTGACCTCGCTGGAAATTTATCACGACGAGGCGTGCCTGGAAATTTACCACAAGATCGAATCACACTCTTTTCTCTCACTAATCACACCAATTGACCTCACTCGCGACCAGAAATTTAACACACACACACACACACACACACACCAACACCAATCGACCTCACTCCCCTGACCAAAAACTCAATAAGACCCCGCCGACGACGACGACCGGAGACAGGCAGCACCCAGGGACTACCCGGGAACCAACCAGGAACCATCCGGGGACTTCCCACGCCGGGGACTATGATGACACATTCCTCATGAAGAGGAGTTCTTGCCTTATCTTCGAACATACTTTATCTGTCTGTCAGCATTTTTTTTAATAAAAAAAGTGGAAATTTTAAATGTGTATGAATTTTTTTCTGTATACAATAAATTTGATGCAACGTTTATCTGAGAAATCATTTTTTGTAAACTTTCATTTTTCGTCTAGAACCTTGAAAAAATTCCAGTGGTATAAACCTCGCACTAGTAACATACTTGAAAATTTTCATTACTCTATCGTGTGTAGTTTCTGAGAGAAAGGTACATGAACATGAGAAAATTTAATTTTCGGCGTCAGGCATTAAAATTCCGAGAGTTTACGAGGAGTATGCTTGAGAGTTTACATACAACGAAAGTTCTGAGGGTTAATTGATATCTAATATTTTTTCACACTAATTTATCTTTCATTACACTCACTATTACTAACATGTGCGTACAATTAGGCGTTATTTTCTGTTCAGAAACATATCAATTGATGTAATTACAATAAATTATTATAAATATATGTAATTTATTGTTATTTAACATGTAAAAGTTATTTAAAATTTAGCATTTAAGTTACTAGAGGCCTGTTTCGCGCACTAAACTGATTGGGGCCATCGTCAGAATTGATTAGGCATGAAGTGAGTCAACTTGGGTGATGACGGGCATGCAGTTTAGTACCTACATCTTGGGTGCCTAGTGTCTGGACCTTATTTGTGTGTGTGTGTGTGTGTGTGTGTGTGTGTGTGTGTGTGTGTGTGTGTGTGTGTGTGTGTGTGTGTGTGTGTGTGTGTGTGTGTGTGTGTGTGTGTCAGTGTGTGTGGAGGGGGGTGAGAGACAATTTGAAGATTTTCGAGTGGCGGATATTTGACGAAATAATACTGTGATATAATTAATATTTCATATATTTTTTTTTAATTTTTTGGGTTATTGCGAGGGAAGTACGCCAGCAATTAGAGCCCGTTAAAAGTGACACTTGTTAGCATTGTTCGAGGGTGGGCGGCGAAAGGGAACAAACCTTTCCTTTCCATTAAGACGTCGTAAAAACTATTCTCGAACAATGAGCTGTACGGCACATGTTGCAGCCAGCTGGACCATGCGTGGGAATGCCCGACTCCACAATTAGGACAAAAGGAGGCTACCGTTACATCTGTCCAGTAGCGAGAAAAACACAGAACCAACGGCGAGAGTATTGTTCAAAACCATGTGTGCACTTCTCAAAGACAATGGTTTATGCAAGGACAATAGGACAGGCGACTAAGTGACGCTAAGGGAGAGCACAGATGTTATGCCACCCGCAAGTCGACGGAGGAAATCGTCAGCGTACCAACAATAAGAGAATTCGACACGCTACGCCAGAAGTAGCAGATGTGATTTTGAAACAGAGCCTTAACACTGATTCCAGGAACGGAACAACGTACGTAAGACAGCGACTCATCTAGTCCACGTGGACTATGTCAAATTCAAGTCGAAAGAGCCAACCAGCCAATGAGGAACGAGAATTCCGGAGGGAACTTCCGTAGGGGATGGTTCAGAGATAAGCTTGAGACCAGAGAGCGAATCTCGTGTATGAACGTCCCTCTCCAAACGGCACTGGGTGGAGAATTCGTTGGAAATACAGACTGGAGACGAAGGGACACAAGGAGGTCCATGGAATGTACCTATCAAAGGTGAATTGGTGGGAAGTTTGAGTGTTCATCAGAGTCCCAAGAGTGGGAACAGCAGAAGAAATAAAAACCATTTACACGGGGAGACGCGCCCTCAGTTTTACTACAAATTTAGCTCAGTTTATTACAAATTTTAGCCCAGTTCATTCAATTTTTAACCTCAGTTTATTACAAATTTTAAGCCCAGTTCATTCAATTTTTAACCTCAGTTTACTAAAAATTTTGTCTCAGTTTATTGCAAATTGTATTATAATTCTTAACACGGTTTACTCAGAGTCTCGAGCAGTCTATTGAACTTGTATTTCATTTTATAATGATTCAGTTATAAGAACTTAAAGCAGTGCGTAAGTTAAAATGCATTTCGGTGGAGACGATTAAGACATTATTACGAATAAATGGAAGTGCGCGAATAAAACTCAGAGCGTAAACGGAACAGTAGTTTTCGTGATGAAACGCGAGTAACAATCTATATAATTTCTATGTAATTCATCGTCATAAAGACACGGACATTGTGAAGCGATATTCTTCAACAATTACAGAAAAAGTAGTGATACTACAATGTGTAGTAATTAACTCAAATAAATAGAATTGTGAAAAGTGCTTAATGAACTCGAAAACGACCTAGGCGCCGAAAAGAGTTGTCGTGCGGCCTAGGCAGTTATTAGAAGCATACGGTAGCGAACTGTGTACCGCGAAATCGACACATACGCGGGTAGAACTTAACCGACCGATTACGAGTACAATGCCACTACTTGTATTATATTAAACTCAAAGTTCGAAGTGACTGTCGCGGAGTGCGGGAGTGTTTACGATCAAGTGTCCTATGGATTAATTTCACTCATCAATGCAGGGAGACAGCACGGCAGAACGAGTAAAGTACAAAACTAATCTCTTCTTATAATTAGTAATTTATCAAACACCACTGACCTGACACTTAGAACCAAAACCACCTGAGAAAGTTATATAAATATGAGTCAGATAGATACGAATCCATAAGTAGGGAATATTATGTTCTAGAATATTATACATGTCTTCTTGTTAATATATTTTGTACTATGTATGTATTTTGATGTGTTTGTTGCAGGAGCAGGATTTTATCTATGTATATGATTGATATGTGTATTATTAATTATGATTATTTCATGCATATAAATGTTCAATGTGTTTTAACGTAAATACTAAATACGAATTATGAGCACACCACATTTTAGTTAGTAACGTCATTGCAGACGAAGAAGCGTCAATATTTGATCGCTCACCTAATTGTTTAAATTTGTTCATTGAGTTGTTAAATGTGGAATAGAATTTTATTGTTTTGTTGAAGAATTGTAAGTGCTCTTAAATTGATGTTCTGACATGAAGAAGAATGAATATGTTTTAATAAATATAAGTTAGAATGGATTCGTTAGTATTCTATTGATTTATGTAACAAACCTGACTCACAACTTAACCTTTCATTAAACAGTATCTATATTAATAATTCAAGGTAACGATTATCAATTCAACTAATCAGAAAGATGCACAAAATAGAAGTTTCGAAGACAGTTAAAGTCAAAAGTAAATTCATATGTAGCAAGTTGGAGTGTGAATAAATAATTAACTCTAACTCAATTCATACAATTATCCGTTATTTAAAGAAATAAATTTGTTAACATTACATATGGGAGATCAACACATGACATTAATTACATCGTATATGCTAACCCAAGCCAAGAGTTAGATACATGTAAGTACGACAAAGGTCGTACCGGCAACAATTTCGTAATTACAGATCAATAAATTTATAATTAATAATTAATCAATTTATGCAAATAATTCGCATAAATATTAGCATTGCATATGGCAGCCCAACGCGTGGCACGAGAAGAATTGTGCTATTAAACTATTGTAATAACGAGAAAATTCACTATCAATAATAGGCATAATAATTTATGTACTTAATTAATCAGGCATAAATTATTATCATTGTATATGGCGTCCAACTGCGGGGCTATATGAACTAAGAGATACGATAAATTTCGTACCCATATCACCTTCATAAACACAAATTAAATTTATAATTGAATAATTAAATTATGCAACAAATTTGCATAATTAATAATAACGTTGTATATGGCTCCCAAATAACGTGTGGCATAACAAACTACATATACAACAAATATAACGTTGTACATGGCTACCCAACGAGGGGTAGTGCAAAACCAATTCTTGTAGAACAAAGATAATTGATAAATTTATGCAAATAAAAGACGCATAAATATATCATTGTACATGGCTCCCAAAGAACATGGGGCATCACAAACTACATATACAACAAATATAACGTTGTATATAACGTTGTAATATCCTAACACTTGTTTGAGTTCTGATTTCGATAAATATTTATATTTTCACCCTGGATCGTGTTTAAAAAAATCAATTGTAGCGGGATCGTGCGTCCGTGAATATAGTTACAAGATCAAAAAACACGTTTATATTTTTCGTATTAACTTTATTTTAACCAAAGACATTTCGTCTTGACAGATCAGATAAGTCTTCCTTTCTTCTTCTTCTTCTTCGTCTTCTTTTTCTTCTTCTTCTTCTTCTTCTTCTTCTTCTTCGTCTTCTTCTTGATGTCTCAATACGATCAACTGTTGGTCACCTGTGACCACATCTCTTGTTCGTCCGGGCCCGAAGTCCAATCCAATCTCCTTTAAATTCTTCTATTAGCCTATGAGAATTAACTTCAAGTGTCTCAGATTTTGGATATTTTTCAGTCTATCTGCAAGTCTACAGTCTTTCGCTATGCGAAATTTCTCATTCCGTTTATTCGTCATGCAAGATCTTCTTCTTCTTCTTCTTCTTCTTCTTCCTCCTTCAAGACCTTTTTAGGCAAATCGCTAGTTCCGGTCTCAAACAAAATCCATCCACTCCACCAACGCTTCCTAGGTTTTCTTTGTCCAATACGCACGCAAGATTTACTATCATAAAAGTGTGTTGTCACATCTTATACAAAATTATTCTAACATCTGGACGTTTTAACTTCTTAGCTAACCATTTATCACGCCCCCATAAACGAGCCACTCACCTCTCTGTAAGATTCAGAACAATTCGTACCGTGGATTATGAATTAGAACATAATTCTCATAAAAATTTAGTTACTTTGAGTATTCGACAATACCAGCGTAAATAAATTTATAATTTCCATATCAGTGAAAGTAAAAGTCTTACGCTGTGACCCATTAGCACGGTTTTCGCTGACCCTCATGTTGTGAATGCAGGGCATCGCGTACCACGGGACGAATTTGTCTGGCAGATAGCACTGTTAATTGAATTAAGTGTAATTACATTAAGTGTTACGATTATAACATAAAATATTTAAGAAATACTTCAAGCACAGAGCCGTAACACATGCCTTTTTAATTAATTCCAATCAAACGGAGCGAGCAACCATTTATCACTCTCTCTCTCTCTCTCTCTCTCTCTCTCTCTCTCTCTCTCTCTCTCTGACGCTGTTTTCCTTAAAAATAATCATTAATGTCTACAGTACAAAATTTTTTAATCATCATTTCGCCGAGAAGGAAGGAATATGATGTGTGCGTGTGTGTTTAGGTAGGAATCTTGTTTGTCAGCCGTTCACAGGTGGCATGCACTGGAGAGAGAGAGAGAGAGAGAGAGAGAGAGAGAGAGAGAGAGAGAGAGAGAGAGAGAGAGAGAGAGAGGATCAAACAGAATTTGACCCTAAAAAAAAAATGGGGTCATTAATTTTAATCGTTGCCCGTTTATTCTACAGCACTGTATCCGTTCCCATACCGAACGAACGTTTTAAACGACTTTAAAAATTACTCCAATATTTTTTTCGTTGACGTCGTCCTGCGGTAATTTTGTGTAAACACACTTCCCCGTAGAGCTCATTAAGCGAAGATCTCGGTCGTTTTAATTATAAATGTTAATTGAATTTAAACAAATTACAAATTGTTCAAAAGGAATTTAGGTTAGCCAGCAGATGGTTGACAGGAAAATTACCCCACAGAACTCACCGGTCACCATGACAACGGAATGATACTATTTTTTAACGGAATGATACGTATTTTTTAATACGCACAATCGTCGCTCCCCTCTCCCCATATGTCTGTCTCTGTCTCTGTCTGTCTGTCTAGCTCTCTCTCTCTCTCTCTCTCTCTCTCTCTCTCTCTCTCTCTCTCTCTCTCTCTCTCTCTCTCTCTCTCGCTCGATATTTCTCTATCTGTCTATTTATCTATCTCCCTACCTATCGGTCTCCTCCTAAGTGTTTTTATTTCTTAGTCCTTTTCTTTTACTCCCTCTTGTTACATGTAAGTCTTTTTCGTTAATCTTTTTTCTTGTCTATCGCCTTTTATTCATTCTCCTCCTCTCAAGTCTCTCCATCTCCCTCAAGGGCATCAATTCAGAAGTTTCTCTACAAGGAGAGATAAATTTATTTGACAAATTTAATTTATGTTATAAACATAAATGAAGGACACCATGTAAGGTCATAAAATAAAAACCGCCCAGGATAACGTAATATATAAGAAGACAAAATAGGTTTCACTCCATCTAGTATATCTCCGTCTACTCCATCTAGTGAAGAAAGAGGAGACGAAAGGCGCAGAAAGCAAAATAGAAGAAAAAAACAAAAAACCTATCTATGTCTATAGTATACCGACGCTTTCCGAATAATGTATTTTAGCAACTGCTGTGTGACCGTGGACTTTAGAGTAAAAGTATTTAAATTTATAGTATATTGTAAAGTATTTGTAGTAAGATACAGTTTTTCGAGATGTAATTTAATTCCAATAGACTAACTTTACAATTACGTTTACAGGTTTTTCAGAATGAAAAAGGAAAAGGAAAACAGGTAAGCTAGAAAAATTCTAGTCCCAGGAGATGTATTAAAAATTTGAAAGAAAACCAGGAAGCCAAAACCAAAAAATTGTGAATCACTCTAGCCAGCATCCCCCATCAACGTTCCCGAACATTTTCCCCAGTCGAATATCCTGAATATATATTTTGTCTAAAGTAAATATCCCGAATTTGAAACCCCGAATCTAATATCTCGAATCTATTTTGCCGAAATCAATACACCCAAATATATAAATATATATAAGTACGCTAACTACATCAATATTTATTTTTCGACTTACTAAATTATAATATTGTGAGCTTTAGTTCTGTAGTTTTTAAAAACTACGGTCTTCAGTTTTGTAGTTTTCATAGTCCATCACGGTAGCCTACCTGGGATTATTTCTTGTGCAGCCAACCATTTCTTCTTAGGTCCTGCCTTAACACTACTCCCAAGAATTAACTCTTTTAAAAATAGAGGTTGAATTGAGCGACTTATTAATTTATTACTTCAGTTTTGTTGGTACAAAAAAATGTTGTCAATGTTTGCTTTCGAAATCTGAAATTGTACGTTTTCTTTACTAACTCGGGTATATGTGTATTCGGGATATTCGATTCAGCAAAATGTATTCGGAAATTCAATTCGACTAAATAACCATTCGGTAAAGTCATTCGGTTTTTACGTTTCGGGAAATTCTTTTCGGCAAAATGTCCGAGAATCCCATCATCTGAATCCTCCCATGATTAATCCACTAGTTTAACTTCTAACATTAACAGCTAGCTCAGCATAGAGCTCTCCATAAAGATTAGCCGAGCCGTTTCCATGCCCAGACCTGTTCCTGGGGAAGTGTCCGCCACGGCATGGCAGCGCACCGTCTCGACTGCCGCGCCTATCGTCTTTGTCAGTACTATTCTAACCTTCTGCGGATGACGCTTAAGGAAACCACGCAAACGTGGGTCAGGCTGGTGTAAGCACACACCGTCAGTTCATGCTACGGAGACCAGCATCCTAACTTCCTTCTGCTGCATACACACGACCGCGCAGTAGCGGAAGAAACTGCTGCTTGTCGGGCTGCGAAAGGGACACCGCAAACATTTCAGCATGCTGATACATCCTGCGGATTCTATCTGTCTCTCTGCCCTCATGAATCGTTGCTCTGTATCAATGTTTGTGATCACGTTTCTTTCAAATTAAACAACAGATTACAACAAAATTAATTATCAAAATAATAGCAAATTAACGCACCATGTGAACGTGTAAGGTCCCACAAACATCAAAACCTATAACGAAATCAAATATTTCACATATAGGATAATGTTACAACGGCCTAACCGATCGTCGTATGGTACAGTGGAAAACAAAATACAAGACACCAATTACGTCAACTAATCACCAGCTTTAATTATCACAATTAATAACATGTAATCAACAAGTTATTCAACAAGATTATACTCGTACAATAATTCAAATATTAATGTCAACTAGTAGACATGCAATAATAATGTCAACTAATAGAGTCTCGCACAATAATCACTTTTCACTAATAGCTACTTGAAACGCATTGAGTAATCGCCCGAGGTAAACTGAAACTGAACGTCGCTGAATATACCTCGCTGATATGCCAGAATAATCTGTCACTTTGGATGACGTGTTAAAACAAACAGGCGCTCTCAAATCCACTAGAAACAGCGTCCTTGAACACAGTGCGCTGACCGCTACGGTCTGGAATAGACTCGATTGCTGACGCATGGTAAGTGTCACGTAATCGTCTTTAATCTCAAAGTAGCAACAATATGTACGCACACACACGCATTACAGCTGGGCTCTGCCTGGGATAGCCGAGATACTTGTAGAAAGTCCGTATTACGTAACAATATTAACACGTGAAGATTACTGGATCATGACATATTATTTATTTTTAACAAAATATTAATTTCATTAAACTCTTTCTCCCTCTTTCTTTCTCTTTCCCAACCCTCTCTTTCCTCTGTCCCTTCATATCTATCCACCTACGTATTAAATGAACATATGTTAGTTGGCAGCTTTTCACCTTAATAGATCTTAACTCATCTTTTAAAGTTCTGTAAATTTCAACATCATCATTCTTCATCACCTCAAGATGGAGGTGTCACCTAGGGTTCTTCCCAATTAACCTTCAACAACAATTACTGTATAATTAAATGTTTACGTAAATATACGAAACGTCTTCCAAAGGTTAATTTTGTTGACCTTTGGCAATGGATATTTCTTTCACGAAGACACACCACTTATGAAAAGAAAAATAATTGCTATCATTACAAGAACATAACAATATTTCTTATTGAAGTAAAGCTTGCCAGGAAAACTGATTTCATACATTAAACACATATAATACTGAGCGCTAATTTTACGTATCGCATCAAAATTGTCTATTTATGGGAAAACACTCATATTTTCATAATATTTATTAACATTATTACCCGCACGCGCGCGCGTATGTACTAGCACTACAATAATAAATTTATCCTGCAATATATTTTATTTACGTATGCATTTTATTGCACCAATTTACATACGTTTCGCAGAAATACTCTGCTTCATCAGAGCTATAATATATACCAGGGGTCTCCAAACTTTTTCATTTGAGGGCCGAATTGAAAAATCTTGGAAGTCAGGCGGGGACAACATATAAATATAAATATATATAGACTATATATCTTTTAAACTTTTTAAGTTTACGAAATAATCAAATTAATAAAATAGGTATTTAAATAAAAATTAAACACACTTATCGAAAGAAAACAAATTCATTTATTCAGAATAATCTAATAAAAGTAAAAAAAACCATTCAAAGGTATTTCTTATGTATTATTTTTTGGTTTTCTTATGTACGTATGGGATGTGTGGCTTCGCTTCTGACATATAATGTCTGTTCATTTTGGGTCAAATTTTGATGCTTCAATCACTAGAATGGATTTCAAATGTTCGTCTGACAAGGTAGCCCTGTACTTTGATTGTACTTATTTCTTGTTTAGTAATTTAGTAAAATCTTAAAATTTTTGAGGTATTTTGACGATCTATTTAAAAACTGCACGCAGCATCGGCAGGGTTGCTGCGGGCCGGACAATCACCCTTCGCGGGCCGTAGTTTGGAGACCCCTGATATATACTAATGATTATTATATTTTTATTTCGATTGTTGCAATGTTTGTTTACGCAGTCAGCCGGTTTGACACTGTTTAACATTTTTACTGTTTCAGCATTTATTTAATTCTAACAAAATTCAGAATTTAAATAAATCATCTTGTTCTGTTTTTTATTTAACTTCATTCTTTAATTATTGAATTATTGTTATTGGGTTTATAATACTTGAGTTTTCCATAGATTTACACACACACACACACACACACACACACACACACACACACACACACAACACACACACACACACACACACACACACACACACACACACACACACACACACACACAGGGTGTTTCGGGGTGACAGGAACTATTTCGCGAGTTGATTCTAGACCTAAAATAAGAACAAATTATATAAACATAGGTTTGTTTTCGTGTAATACGAAAATTCCGGAAACACAAATTATGGGACTAAGTTAGTACTCCCACGTGTTTTTCGAGAAGATAGATGAGCTACTGAATCATAAGGACATTGTAAGATTCACAAAGTCCCAACGATACAATGACTAGGTCACCTAGAGCGGATGGATGATTAGCGTATGCCAAAGAAAATCGTGAGGGAGCAAGTCTATAAAAACAGAAAGAGGAGCCTAGCTAGGATAATATGGTTTCAGAAGAATGGATGTGAGGGATTATACTGAGATGGCAATGGACCGGAGACTTTGGAGAAGATTGGTGTTGGAAGCCAGGGCAGACGTTGGGCTTTAATGCTGAAGAAGAAGATGTGTTTTTCGACCTGAGATATAAAACAAAATTGGTTTCAGAACTGTACAAATATTCATTAAAAAGTAAATAATTTTTTTTTTAACATTGTGTTCAGATAAGACTTTGCTTTAATGCTTTCAGATTTGTATTTGCTTTAATGCTGATAACTGTGAATTTTCTATTTCAGTTTTTTATTTATAACATGTTCTGTCACATTTTATTATTAATTTAAGTCAAAGACATTTTTTTTTCAACCAGCGTTATTTACATCATTTTTCTTATAAATAAATTCTCAACATTTCAATTTTTCTTTCTTTACTAGCGATTTAACAAAGTTCTTGTAAACAAAACTTAAAAAATTAGGTTTATCGAAATAAAAATTGATTATTAATTAAAACATGTGACCTTGAAGATTAGTCCTGAGGTTATGTAGGACTACATAATGTGATATGATAAAA
Organism: Magicicada septendecula; assembly: GCA_034769895.1. Taxonomy (NCBI): domain Eukaryota; kingdom Metazoa; phylum Arthropoda; class Insecta; order Hemiptera; family Cicadidae; genus Magicicada; species Magicicada septendecula. The sequence continues at coordinate 121,147,452 of CM068368.1, forward strand.
TACACAGTTGCATTACAAATGCATTATTACGGTTCTAATACGATATACTATATAAGTATTGCTACAAACATCAAGAGTTACTATAAAGAAAAGGATCGCGCGAGTGCGCGCTCACTCATACACACACCAACGAAGAAAAGTAATAGATTATGTACGTCTGATAATGCACATGTTAATAGGTTTCCACGCCGCGAGTTACGGACTGTTTCCCACAAGCCGTGACGCTTGACTAGCCTTCGGTGACTGCATTTGTCTTCCAATGCGCTTACTTAACGTTTTCAAATTCTTCTTGTCAGTACAATTAATTTGTTTTCAGAATCAATCAATTAACCGCTCATCGATAGGCGGCGGCATCGTTAAAGCGGACGTTCAGCGTAATTTTTCTTTTTCCTACCCGCATTACGGACAGCGCAAAGGTCAGCGAAGGTCAGCCCCTCAAGTGGACACAACGTGTGGAATGGTCCCCTTCCTCTGTCCGTTTTCCCCTGTAAAGGTTTGGTGGTTGTATTAGGTTTCAGTATCTATTTCCTTAACTCTCTATAGTTGCGTCAACCTACATCTCTTCGTACAGTGCCCATACTGTTCCTTCGTCTAGTCTGACTTCCCATTTCCTTGCAGATCTACCCTTAAGACAAGTATTTGCTGTTTTACCTTCTATTTCAAGAATTTTCGATTTCGCCTTTTCTTCTGGCTAGCACTACCTGTCCAGAGGAATTTAGTTATTTCTTATTAATCTGCTAATATATCCTGATAACTATATTGTATTTGTTATTGTTTCGATAGGCCTATATAAGAAAAGTAATGAGCAAGTCCTCGCAGAAGTGAACGACGATACGATAGATCACTTTTAAAAATGATTGGATGAAGAAGGGCAAAGTTGATCGGGCACGTGTTACGACACAATCAATTCTTAAAGGAAAAGTGTTGGGGGAAAACCAAGAGGACGACAAAGAGCGGCGTTCTTCAAAGACATGGGAAAGGAGATGAACTTCCTATCGTACTGTGATTTAAAGAGGACAATGATGAAGAGAGAGACGTGGCTAACTCGACAATGCATGACCATTAGATAATGATGATGATGATGATGATGATGTTCGATATGAAACCATTCATTCTTCATTCCTTCCTACCACGGTAAAAAATGTTTCTAGACAGACAACTCAAATAGTCGATTCGTTTCCAAACGATTTTCGTTTCAAACCCCCATTTAATTATTTCTGTTTTTTGCTATCGTATTTGTGGCTAATCGTGTTCATATTTCACGTTACAATCCCTATTGTTAAACCCATAAGTACATAAATTTAGTTCCACTTCCTACCCGATTGGTGTTGGTTGTATTGCGGAGATGATCGTCTTCCCTGACTTCGATCTTAGGCTGATTTAAGCTCAAAGCCTAATCTCTATTACAGCTGTCCAGTCTACTTATTCTTCTATCTTTTTTTATACCTTAACTTAGTGACAAATATAGACCCATATCACTTTTTTCAATAGAACCGCTAATGAAATCAAAATAACGCGTTAATAAAATATCTAATTAACATCATAATTTCAGTTCAGTTATATTAACCATTGTAAGATGACGGTTGTTTGGGAGGCGTAAAAAAATAACTTCTCTTGGCTTATGAGAAGATTAGTTTTATTATTATATAGACGTAATAGTAAATAATAGTATTTTTTTTTATTATTTGAAAGAGAAACAGAATTTTTTGAATAATAATAATAATCATTATCATCATCTTCTGCAAGGATTAAACCAAGGATGGTTTGTTCCGGTATCGAACAGTCAAAGAGTCTACAGCTGGTCACTCCAGCGTTTCCTCGGATGTCCGACACCTCTCCGTCCTTTCGGCTTATAGTTCCATAGTTGTTCGGGGATGCGGTAGTGATCCATTCGGCAAAGATGTTACCACCAGTTCAGCCGATGCTGGGCAATCCTGTCGATTATACTCATAATATGAATAATAATAAAATAGTTTGAAATATTATAATGTAATTGCCATACCTCAACTACTGTATAGTAGTGAGACTTGGATTAGAAACGCCAAAGATGTATCTAGAATACAAGGAGCGGAAATGTGGTTCTTGAGGGCTGTAAAGAGTTGTAACAGGAGAGATCTTATCAGAAATGATCATATTAGAATGGAGCTAGGCATAGCTGAAAGCTTAAATGAGAAAATCTCCCGGTACAAAACGACGTAGAGAGAATGGATCCAACTAGATTTGCAAGAAGAGTCCTTGACTATCATCAAAACAGGAAGAGAAGTGTGGGAAGACCCCGTAAACGATGGTCGGATGAATTCCATTTATATTAGAATAGGCTACTAGAGTAAGCCGTAAAGGATGACGACGACGATAAAATAGTAAAACTTGGAAAAGATTAATGTTATCTTAAAACCAATTTCTAGCGTTATTTCTTTTATCACTTAACATTTTTATTACCACTTTTTTTTTGTAGTGACTAACATGTTATTAGCCGTACATAATTTAGTATTTAATTTTTACAAGAGATAATTGTATTTCTATGATATATGATTTGCATGATGTTCGTATTAGGCTACATTATATTTATTTGCATTTATACAAGAAATTAACCCCTTTTTAAAGTTTCTAATTCTTTAAATAGGTTTCTTTGTACTTTGTTGTGGCGTCCATACTGTTAGCACTAACACACACCTTATTCTTCCATCACCTTTGATTTCTCTTCAGGAACACTCCTCTTAATTCTGCTTTAACCTACATTTATTAACTCTTTCCCTCGCCTATTGGCTTTTCCCTCCATTTTTTAAATTAGTTGTTGATAAGTAATTAGGAAGGTAAGAACGGGCAGGTTTTTTGGGTTCAAGATGTCCACACGTGTAAAACCCAAGTTGCAGATGTACAGGTTCCCATGAGAAGTTCTCTGACTATTGTCGCTGATGGAAATTCCTGTATTTTTATTAGTTTTTTCTACTATTGTCGGCCACCACAATCCGACTGGATAGATTGCAATGGGCAGGACACATCATTAGGATGGAAGGCAACCGAATACCTAGGAAGGTACTGTTTAGTCACATCGAGTGTAGAAGACCCAACAGGCGTCGCCTGCATCGTTGGATTGACGCAGTGGCGAAGAGGGATAATGATACTTTACTTAAAATAAAACGATGGACATCGATCGCCAAGGACGGGGAAAAATGGAGGCTAAGGTTCGACTCCGAACTGTGACGCCATAGAAAAAGAAGAAGAAGATTCTTCTGTTGTAACTTTCTATAGTTTAGCAGATCAAGTGTACTGGCGCATGTGTTTGGTTTTCAATTATCGACACTTGACAGTTTCTTTAATCCGGAATTTTCACACAGTCTTACGCTAACTCACAGGGAAGCTGACTTCTTGTGGTAGATAACGGCACTGTACTGGTCATATGTGCAGAAAATAAGGAAGGCTTACAAAGGAAGTTATGAAAATGTTTATGACACTGTATGAAAATATACACGCTCCTACATAAAACAGGAATTGCTACAGCGAAAGAGGTATTTAATGGGAAGAAAAGACTGCAGTGTGGCAAAATTAATAAGAATTTAAGGATAAGGTTGGCTAAATGTTATGTATGGAGCGTTGCTTCATATAGTGGAGAGACATGGACACCGAGGAAGGAGGATGAGGTAAGATTAGGAGCATTTGAGATGTGGGTTTGGCGAGTAATGGAAATGTGAGGTGGGTTGATAAGGTAAGGAATCATGAAGTTTTAAGAAGAATCGGGGAAGAGAGAAGGATCCTGAAGGTAATAGAAAATAGGAAAATGAATTGGTTAGGTCATTGTTTATGAACAGACTGCGTGCTTACAACTGCCATGGAGGGTGTCATAGAAGGACAAAAAAAGAAGAGGGCGTGGAAGAATGAAGTTAATAGATATATTAAAATCAGAGGGTGTTACGAAGAAACGAAAAGACTGGCATGCGATAGGACAGCTTGGAGAGCTTTTACTATTGAAGACTTGCCTTAGGGCAGATCACCAAATAAAAACGTAAAACAGCAACGGAACAAAACTTTTTTATTTAGAACAAACTATTTGCAAAATGTATGACAGTCTTACAATAGGCGCCCCTGTAATTATGCCATAATATACGAAATCTTAGCTTGTACAAAAATTCAGGTAATTATTAACAAACATGTCGACAAAAGCCATTGGTTCAGAAATGTTCATGATGGATTACGTCATAAACACGAACCCCAATCATAGAAGAAGCAAACTACACAAATTAAATTGTAAAACTTACAATAGAAATAGAAAACATCAGAGAAGTCAATTCCCTAGACAACACTGAAAATTAATTACAGTGTGTACAGACAACCCACTCTATTCAGAAACAACAGCAGTTTCCCCACCCAAAAGAATAAACAATGTTTTATTCATTACGCTACAAAATCCTAACATTTTTGTTTAACACGTGAGATCAAAATAAGTAAAATGAAATCATACACCAAACCAGCAAATTAATAAGTTATAAATACAGAACACAAAATACAAAAAAAACTTAAAGTTCATACAATAAAAACGTAACACAATTAAAAACTGGAATTTCCAGTTCCAATATAACATGGACTTCTATAACATACACCAACCATAATTTAAATACCGTTACAACAAACAAATATATCATAAAACAACACAAAAAATAATATCGTCGTAACTCATCTAACACATTACCTAAACAAAAATCGAATGTATGAAATATAATGGTCCAGGTGCAATAACGTTTACGCGTGCTAGATAGGAAAATCAAAATTTGCCGCTACTTTGAACACAAGAAAGTCTTTCTTAAACCAACGGCGTAAAAGGTTAAATTGTGCCCCCACAATAACAACACAAAACACCCCTTCATTGACAGAGAAAACTTACGATTATGAAATTAATACCGAAAGAGGAATTTTAACATTGAACATGTTTATAAGGACGTGTCGCACATTTGCTGCCGATCGCTGGTGCGTGATCGAAAATGGGAAACGGCGAGTTTCCATAGAAACTACTTCTTTGTTGTCAATAACGTAGTACGCATATAAAACTTCGCTTATGAATGCGACTACATTTAACTTATAATCTGTACATTGGTAAATGAAGAAAGAATTCATTGATTGGTGAATGAACATAAATATATATATTTTTTAGATTTATTGAAGCATTTTCAATGTCCTTCTCTGTGCATTGCATTTGTGCAATGCCTGTAATTTTTGTTCATTAGCATTGTTTTGCTTAATTTATAAATATTAAACGTACTATTCTTTTGAGAACTACATAGCATTGCTGTGCTCTAACACTTAACACAAAAAAAGTTATGTTTTTACAAAACTCAACCTTTTTGTAAGGGTCAATAAAGGTTTTACTCTGCCGAGTCTCATCTCTTTGGGTGTCAGTTGAAAGACTTCAACGAAGACATCCGATGTAAAAAAAATAAAAGTAACGCAGAATTGACGATCGAAGTAACGAATGCCTAATAGAACATTATATAAGAATCGTAGGGTAATGTTTAAGTAATATGATGAACCTACACACTGATGCCTACGTTTATTTATGCAGTATGTTGATACATAAAATATATGATACATGCATATTTGTTGACACAATACGTGGCATGGAGGCAACTAGTCCAATGATTAGTTCTCTGTATGAATATTGAAAAATGGCATATTATATACAATATATTTAGAATGTTAAAGTCTCGGTAAGTCCAGCGGAATGTTAATTTTAATCGCCTTGTCTGCATGTTGTTATCTAGTAGCAGATTAATGGCTAGTGTATTTGTGTACTCTTCAAGCCGTTTCACACATCTTTCACTGAACATGCCAGTCGTTTCACTGACACAAATGACGCCTGATGGTAAGTCGGTTCTGATCTATCGTCAGAAAAGGAAAAAACTGTGGTAAGTCGGAATTTAGAATGATACGACGATTGTATATAGATGGGCGCAGAAGACGAGGCAGGCCAACACGACGTAGAAGATGACCTGACTAGAATTGGTGTCGGCACGTGGAAGACCAAGGCACGTGATCGGAATATCTGGAGGCGGATCATTAGAGAGGCCAAGGTCCATCCTGGAGTTTAGTGGCAGATATGTATGTATGTACGAGCGATTGTATAAGGACAGTAGATGGTATCTGACTGGAAACGATACCAGAAAACACAGTGGATCTTGTATTTTATAGATTCAAACAGGGATACCATTTCTATCATGGGAATTATAGGTTACTCGATAAATAGACAAGAAATATTGAATAAAGGGAAAACGTAAATAGTCAAAAGACAGGAAAGAAATAGATTGGTAGGAAGGTAGATAGATAGATTGATATATAGTTGGGTTAATAAAGAGAGGATGGTACAGACAGACAGAGAGAAAGTGCGAAAGAGAAAGGTCATTGTAAAAAAGTCATTGGGTTTCTCCGTAAAAAAACAATAGACTAATAGTGTAAATAAATAATAGCTTAGAAAAAATAAACAGGTCTGCACAATTAGTTTTAGCTAATTTATGGTAATATCATTACTAGTATACTTCGTAAAAACTATTTCCAAACTACCTTAAGCCCCTTAACACCAGGTAGAAGCCTGACAGCCTTTCTAGTGCGGTGGACTACGCCAAATCCTCCAAAGAATTACCCCTCACTTACAAATAAAGTGTTAAGTGCCTAGAGAGGAGAGAGGGGAGACAACGCGATAACAGTGCGCTGTCTCACTTACAAACAACTTCTATCTCTGTCAAGCACATGCTCCTAACATTCTCGTCGTCAGCCTCGTTACAGCTGATGTTCACACTATGAAATACTGTACAAGTCTGTTTTGCGCATGTGCGAAATGACTGAAAAATTTTGTTAGCCTCCCAACAGGTGTCCACTGCGCATCTCTAAGCGACGGTTCAAAATCTGTCGTCAGGTCTTCCGTAAGTTCGAAGTCACAATTTACAGAATCTGTGTAGACCCAGTTTCTGACCGGAAAACTCACTCCGAACTAAAACAATTTCAAATGTTTATGCGCGCGCGAAAAAGCGTATGCGTAATAAAGAATACGGAGGGGAAGACCAAAAGCAAAGAATCCCGGCGATGTAAGACAAGCCTTTGTAACAAAATAATTATTTGAAGGAAAGAATGAGTTTTCTTTCAACTAATTTTACAAGAAAATAAGAATAGGTAAGATAGCTGACATCAAAGATCGGTGGATTTGCTTTTGTACTGTGCAGAAACGAATACACGGTATTCAGATTATTTGTAGCAGTACGCTACTCATTAAGGTCTCACGGTTTCAACTGCAATTTTTAACATTATGTAGTGCTTGTTTCAACAAGAGACTTGAAATTGTTGTAACAAGGACAGACTTCATTAACGAATCCACAGACTTACTCTTCGTGACCGTGTAATTCAAAGACTATATCTAGTCCGTACATTCATAGTACTGTGATTAATACCACTACAGTTATCGTTATATTCCTTTTTATTTAAGTTGGAAACAAATGGAGAGACGACGCCTTACGAGGCCGTTTATTAATTATTTCAATATTTCTACTATCCGATAACGATGGTATAAATATTACAATAGAAAGTCAAGAGTCAAGTATTATAATTTTTTCGTTAAATTTCTACATTTCTGTTAAAACTTAATCTGTTTCTAAGAAAACTTCGTAGGAACTTCAAAGGCTAGAATCTTATTTGAACAATGACTGCACTAATGAAAAAGTCGTTCAGTTATGTAATATTATTTATATTATGATTAATATTACTTATTTAATAATATTGGCTCCTCCTTTACCGCTTAAGCGGTCTAAGAGTTAGCCAGTGTGTGCTGCCTTATGTGAGCCGTTTGGCATACAAGAAAGGTGACGTGGCTAGCACTACGCTTCAACCTGAAGATTTATTCCAGATACTACTCATTTCCACAAGCTGCGTCGACCGGGGGCTACACCTTGATTCTATGCGCCCGGGAATCCAACCCGGGCCCTCTAGATTAGCAGTCACGCGCCATACGCACTGGACTACTAAGCCTACTGTATTATTTATGTCATTATTAAATAACCAGAAAACGGATTCAACACATAGATAGAATGGAAGAAATAGAATACCGAAGATAGCGAAAGATCACAACCCTAGAGGCAGAAGAAAAGTTGGTAGGTCTAAGAAAAGGTGGGCTGTGGAATAGCAACAGGCCGCTACAGCCTAGAACCGTTAAGAAGACGATGATGATGATTAAATAACCGGTTAATAAAGCCACAGCCTGCTTAAAACATCTTACAAAGTGAAGGAATCTATGCAAGTAAAACGACTGAATGCAATAACGGACACTATTCTGTCAGAGACCCAGAATTTAAGACGTCATGTACATAATGGCAGTTGAACCTTTCAGAAAATTTTATGATTGGTAACTCTGCGGTTGTCAGGTTGTTATTTGCTGATGACCTGTTGAACTCGGAAAGTGACTTGCAAATGGCAGTACACTCGTTTAGTCGAATCTGCAAGGATTTCGGATTACAGATCTCAACATTGACGATCAAGGTGATGGTTTTTCCTATTCAAAACACTACTATTACTGTAGATGGTACTGTTCTGGAGCACGTCAGTGATTTTGAATATCAGGGCTGTAATCTGTCAAAAATTACACAAAATTACATGGCGAAGAAGGTGCACAAGTTCAACCATATACGTGAGACCATCAGGAGAACTCTAAAATCGACGAGTAAAAAAACAAGCCTAAAATTGTACAAGGTGTCAATTTCTCGTCACACTTCTCGTTGGGTCTGAGAATTGGAATTTAATGAAATCCCAGGCTAGTCGTATTCAAGCGGCCGAAATGAGATTTCTCAGGCACGTGGCTGGATATGTCGATGTACTGCAAGAACTGAATATTATGAGGGGTATACTTGATAGGATTACCCATCATCGGCTAAACTGGTTGGAACAGCGTAACTGAATGCATGACTGACACCCAACAAGGAATCCCCAAACAGTAATTATAAGCCGAAAGGACGGAATGTGTGGGACGTCCGAAAGTGCGTTGGAGTGGCCAGCTCTATCTGCTTGTGACCGGAACAAGCCATTTTTGGTTTAATCTTGCTGAAAACGTTGCTGGTGAAATAACCAATTAAGGTTCAAAGAATTGTATTTCAGATTAGAGGACACTGGGGACAAGCTAATGGGCTGGTTACAGTCCACTAGCGTACGACGTCGCCACGAACGACGTCATGTACCATGTTGCTCCTCTGTACCGAATCTCCTCTGCCGTGTCACGAGTCTGCTGGTCTCCGTCTTTTAATCTTTTCGTTACGTAACCTTTACAAGTAATTGCAGTAATGGATTTGAGTACACTCTGAAAGTCACTAATTTGGACTATTTAGGAGGAAGTTGTTTCGAATTAGACACACTCCGAATAAATGAAATTACGGCTTGAACGAACTTAATCCGAGTGACGAAGCAGGGATGCCCACGGAGGGTCATGGCGCAAATTGCACCATCACAATTTTCGGGGTATTATCGAGTTTTCCGAAGGGAGTTTTAAATAAAACAAAAGTCAAAAGTTTAGAAAGAATAAAATTATGTTTAGAAAAACATAAAAATATATTTATCTAAATTTAAGTCTAATTGAAACTTACATTTCCATCAGACAGATTCTAGGCCAGGTTATCGATTTGAAAAGCAGCATGGGGAACGACTGGCACTTCCGATTATTTATTCTTCCGTGTCAAAGTGACGTCCTCGAGCAACTTCAAAAATGAGGAAATCATTAAAAAATTTGATATTTAAGCCTACAGTGTACAAACAACAAGCAGTTACATTTTAAATGCTTTCAGTATATAGATGAGTCCTAACCGGGGCCGGCCCCAGCGCTTCTGCCGCCCTGTGCAGTATTTATGAATGCCGCCCCCTCCCTATTTTTACTCTGAACACGTTAACGTATGCTAGACCTACTCTAAAGATACGGCGATTGCTTTTAAATGACGACTAGGAATGTTTGCATTGTTGTGTTTATCAAATAACTAGAACTTTTTTGCGTTTACGATGCGGCGAACGGCTACAATAAAAATTGTAGAGATAATAAAAATGTATGCCTATGTGATGACTTAAAATTAAAATACTATCTAAAATTCATTATGATTGAAATATAACAAAAGTAATGTATCATATACCCTAGTTTAAAAATACTCGTGTAGGTTTTGCACTGCCAAACTCCTTTATGACTTCGTTGTAATCAAGTGATTCAGCTAACTGATGTTCTATAGATATAGTCGCCAGACCACTCAGGCGAGTCTCGGACATACTCGATCTGAGATAAGTTTTAGTAAGTTTGAGCTTCGAAAAAATCAGGTTTACGTTCTCTCGTTCACGAGTTTCCGACTCTTCGTTAAACTCCGCTGACTTTATACTTAAAATTCTTACTCATCTTACGTGCTGTGATGAAATTAAGTGAATAATTTTATTTTTTCCATCAATTTCGAAAGTTAACATCCCGGAATCTGCCGCCCTTTAAAATTTCCCGCCCTGGGGGCTGGCACGGTTCGCCCCTGGCTGGAGCCGGGCCTGGTCCTAACTGATAAATTACAATAGATATAAGTATTTTGTTTTGTTCCGCATAATCGGAGAACTTGTTCCAATCACCACAATTGTATTCGTTTCCAGAAATGCTACTCAGTTTTATATAATCAAATGTGAAAATAAAAGTAAAAGTTATTTCTTTTTCTAGCTTTCCTCAACCCTAATTAAAGAATTTTTTAAAAGTATTAAAATCTCTCTTTACAATGAAATGTCGAAGAATGTTAAAGAAAAAACCTAAAATCTGGCATTGAAAGGCGGAGACGAAAAGTTCAAAAGTTTTATTTTTAAATTTAATTTAATTGTATTGTGCACATCGAACTATTTAGTATTAATTAAAGTTTATTGATTTTTATTAAATTTATAACGCAGTTTTTCAATTAACAAAAATAAATATTATGAGACTTTTGGTAATTTGCAGTAGTTATTTTGATTAGTTTTGAGACATAGCCAGAAGGTGAAACTTTAGGGGAATAGTGAGAAATTTTGGGGAACTACACCATTGGCTTTGGGTAGACGGGCACCTCTGTGGTAAAGGAATGCGAACGTGAGCAGTAACTACACAGCGTTATATACAACAAATTTCCTACATAAAAAATAGCCATCCGTTTACTAAAGGCCTACTTTATATATTATGCTACACCTTAATTACATTGTACTGTACCACAACTATTCCACTTTCAAACTAATAACGATAATACTCATTTGCACTTTTCATGGCTACATTAGAATAAAAATGTTAATTATTGTAGAACATTAGCCTATTCTTGCTAAAAACCAATTTTGACATCGCAAGAGTTCCAACAAGATTCCTCAGTGCCCCCGACACTTTTTAGTCTTTTCATGGGCGACACTATTGCAACACGAATAGTACGTGCTGCTACGGATTTAAATTAAACGAGTTTTTTTATCATCTTTTTATGCGGTGGCGACCATATTCTATTATCAGGATCAGAAGATGCTCTAAAAAGCATTTTATGAATGCTATTGACAATAATAACTATAATTTAGGTACACGTATTTTAAAAACTAAATTAATTGCTTTCTGTGATAAACAGTCAATAAGAGGAATAACTGTTTTGAATAACTGTGTGACAGAAAAGTAAGAATCTCCACCTTCGAAAAAGAAAATGGGATAACAGGTTAACATATTCTGAATTGTTTTGTTCGGTGTGACAACGATGGAAAACAATCGTAGATTCGCGTGTATAATGTTAAAATTATAAACACAAACGGAGTACGTAATATAATATGCACTTCAAATGTTAAGAAGTTTAAGAACGATAAGAATGTTTATACAGTCTCTCACCAGTAAATGTTCGCTACTTCCATTAAAAAGACTGACATTCTTCTGGAGTCAAACACACGTTTTACTTTCATTGATATCAGACATTTGACCTATTTGATTGCGAGCATCATGATTCGAGTACACTGACCCCACTTCCGTTTGTAGAGTAATTGTCGGCGACCACAGCTGTTACAAAAGAACTGATCCCTCCCTGTCGACAACAGAATGATGACAGAAAAACAATTACAACAAAATTAATTCTTGTATAATGCCAGGCAACTTGTATAATCGTCAACTTGCGATTTAGATAATATTTCCATTATCGTAAGGCTTTAATGTACTAAATATGCTGCTCTTTACAGATGATATGTCTGTAATCCAGGCTAATGAGAATGCACTGCAGAAAAGTTTATATGGCCCTCAACAGATAAGTAAGAAATATAATTTAAAAATGTCAACTGCAAAACAAAGGTTATGGCTTTTTATGGAAAATACCCCATTGATAAAAAATTATGTTAAGTGACCAGTTCATAGAACAGGTCTCTACATTCAGTTACCTTGGTTGTAGTCTTTCTTAAACAGATAGTGATGATCTGAACAATAAACTAGGCAGGCTCCAAACTATATGTGAAATACTGAAAAGTACATTGAAAAGGAAAGCTAGACAAGAGACGTGTATCAAATTCTATAAGACAATGGCAGTACCAGCCTGCTGTATAGATGCGAGACCTGGATTATAGGGCTAAGGAAGAAGCACTGGTTCCAATTACACCAGTAAATTGCAGAAATGAGGTATTTGAGATCGGCAAAGTGATACACGCGACTCGATCATATAAGAAACGAGTGTATTAGACGAGAACTTGATATAGTTTTCCTAAATGAACTCATTAATAATTATAGAAATTGCTGGAAACAACATCTAGAAAGAATGGAAACTACTCACTTTCCGAAGTTGGCTTATGAGTATGAGGCGGTTGGAATATGGAGACGGACACTTAGAGCTAAACACCAGAGACGAAATTGAGGAACCGGAGGAAAGCAGTAAAAACTATGGAATAATAATGTATTAGTACTAAACTAATAAGGTCGAGGCCTTTTTGGGTACCTAAGAGACGTAATTTGTAGATCAGATATTAACATACAAAGAGTCCAGGTATACAACGAGAAATTTTGAATTTTTCAGATAAATTCTGAAGAATAAAAGAATACGTATGTCGTGCGAGAATCGAGAACTTCAGTGCCGAGTGGCGAGTAAACAGATTCAACGTGTAAAAAGTTTCTCGTGTGTATTTGCAGTTAGAGATTTTTCTATAAAGAATTAAGATTCAAATAAGAGTGGACGGATAATTAAATGAAACGAGGTCGTAGTAGTGTTTATATGTACTTTATTATAAGAGATCGATATTAATAATGAACATAAATGATCCATATCACACGTCGTATTATTTTCAGTATATACGTACATAGTCTATATAAACAAATGAAACAAATACGTTTTTTCAACGAAACGATATGATTTACGCAGTATTTAGTTGAAGAGTAAAATATGCATGATATGCACAGTATTATAATTCAGTGTTTTATACAAATTTGAAAAACTGATTGGTTTAATTAAGCTGGTTGTGTAATCACCAAATCTTGTTTAGTGCTGCTCTCTGGCGGCGGACCTGAAGTTAACTCTAATGTAACGTGATACACTATGATGAAAGAAATTACCATATGCTGCGCTCTGGTGGCGGCCCTGAAGTAAACGCCAAACGTATTGTCAACAGATGAGATCAAACTCCAAAGAAATTAATTAAAGAATAAAATTATTTTTAATATTTACGTTATTCTTGTAATAGTATTTAAGCATTTAGAACATGCTCACATGTTTTAAAACATCACCCTTTGCTTAAAGCACACTCATTTGTGACAGTGGGAAAATTTTGGGTAGCTATGCGGGGGAAAAGAGGTTTGATTGACATAACAACAGTTTTTTCGTTTCAGCTGTTTCGTGGCGCGTTGAATCAGTTTGCTGCCCTCGGAGCGCGAGGTGTACAATCGCGTTACTTTACGGTGGCCGCTTCATAGCTGCGCGAAAAGTGAGGGTAGTGGGGAGTGTGCTCAGTTGTAACACTTCATTTCAAAAACGTCCGTCTTACTGTTGCTACAGCCGGCTCTATGGGTGCCCTTGACTATTTAATTATTACAACTCGGGTTTTACACATTGTTGACATTTCGGGATTTCATTCAACTAACTACTATTTGTAATTTTACTCAGTACTACTCGAAATTGTATCAAGTATGTATTTGTAATACCAGAACAATGTTATTTGTTACATAATGTAAATAATAAATAATTACTAGTATTTGGCCGCTTTTCTGTCCTGAATTGTGTTATTTTCCTGAGATATTGAATTCTTTTTTCTCTTATCTCTTGACGTTCATTTAATACACTTCTATTATTTCCAATCTTCTTCCATTTAAACCCTAAGTTTATAATAACTTTTCTTAAACATGATAAGCTACCTCCTAGACTTAAGAAGTTGATGAAGTTTTCGTAGCGTAGGATAAGTTTTTGTGTTGAAAATAATAATTAAATGAAATACAGCCCTATACGGTAAATGTTTTTGAAAACGTATGAACACTTACGGACTCAGTGAGATGTGTCATTACACTGACAAAAAACAGGGTTCTGCGCATATCACTTTCACCAAGGTTGCCGGCCACCATAAAATACACAAGTAGTACCGGAGTGAGCCGGATACCACAGTGCCGTATATGAAGCACTTCAATATCTGCTGAGGACCAGGGCGCATTTACGGGGGAAGGGGGGCGAATGCAACCGGACCCGCCCCCAGAGATCGAAAAAATGTCACGAATTTTGTTAATCTTTTAATTTTTAGATTTTTTATTTTTTTATTTATTTTTACTTAGATTCATTATTTTTTCACAGTCTGCGCTAATATGTTAGTAACTCTTTTTTTTGAATATACAAACAGGTTCGAATGTGAAATATAGGAAAACCAATTTAGTCAATAAGTATCTTCTAAACAATATTTCAATAACGCGTATTTTTATTGTGTTATAGTTTACTTTAATGGGATTGATTTTAAGATGTTATCACATGTTTTTAAAACCACTTTAAAGATAGTAATGTTGATTAGTCTTAACTTGTTTTTCCTTTTGCATGAAGCAGACTCGACCGGACCTCCCCCCCTCAAGACCAAATTTGAGATACGCCACACTGCTGAGGACAATATTTTTATCGGTAATATAAATCTGAACAGGGTAAGAACCCAAGAGTTTAGTGACAGCTGCTTGGTGACGTATACTGTAAAATTAAATAAAAATTATTACTGAGCATACTGACGTTCCAAACAATAGAAGATTAAGAAAAGAACCAGAGATCAGAACCTGTAATGTGTTAAAATTCAGAAAAGAGAGTGTTAGAAGAGTAGAAGGAGAAGAAAACAGTATAAATTTGAGAAAATTTATACTGCGTATGATCTGAGGTGCTGCAAGTGCAAACATCTCTTTGCCGTCACTGTCATCAGGCTTTGATATTCTAGATCAGTCAAAATGGTAAATAAAGAATTGGGATAACACAAGGTTTACATAGAAGGCGAGATTAACATTGCTATATATTGTACATTTTTTATCGCGTGTTTGTTCTAACGTAATTTATATGTTTTCTTGTATTCCTCGGCGTGAAAAACGGTTTCACCTTGCGATAAGGGTATACTCCTATCGGTACATAATAATATCGCGTAATAGTTAATTAATAAGAGGAACTGACACGTCCTTATCTCTGGCTAGACAGCAACACGCGATCTAGCGGACAGAAAATTAGCTGACGACACGATGTAGGAGGCCGAGGTGGGTCGCCAAGCAGTGTATACAATATTATAGTAAACAATGTTATTGCTGTTACATGTTTTCCCCTCTCAGCTGAAGACAAAGACTGAAGATTAGTTTTTAGTTTAATACCACAGCAAGGAAAAAAAATTGGAGGCTGATATTGTACGTTTGTCCATGTAATCCAGTGTACTGCTTTGCAACGCTGACAGGCTGGGTTTGATTCTCACCCCCAGCACTCCTTGATGAAACGATTTTCACTCCAAATCACGCAGCACGAGATCGTGAATTTCCCATATGACTTTTACATCGAAACACAGCGGTGTGGTCGCGTGGTATAGGCTAAGCTTCGTGTTTCCCCCAGTCAAGTCAAGTCAAGAGTTAACCTACGTGAGTTAATAATGAAACCTGGTTGGGCTGACAATACTGCAGCTGGATAAATGGACCGCCAACCTCAACAGTCGTTAAGGCATACGCACGCACGCGCGCACACACACACAGAGTCGCGGAGCTATTTCATTTCAAACTGACTGAAATAGAATATTATTGTATTCTTGTATTCTTGTTATTTGTTCTTGTATGTCGTTTAAGGAAGCAGATAATCTTCAGGCAATGACGTCATCGTGTTTTGTACAGTAACACATATCATTGCTGATGAACATATACCTACATGTTGTGTTTTATTTTGCCATTAACAATTCAAACGTACTTTTCTATTTTATTATAAAATGTCTAGTGTGAAGCAATCAAACGCTATATCCGCTCAGTTGGCTACTTAATAAGAATTTAATCAGTGACACCAGTCGATTTTTACCGTCAATTATTTGTATATTGTTAATTTACGGTTTAAGCGTAGCGCTACTCCATACCGTTATATAACATATGTACTGTAGGCCTACTTCAACTTAACACAGAGAATCATTCCTTGTGAGTAGGTGGATTTCAGGGGAATAAAAATAAGGGAAAAAGCGATATTGTTCGCTAGTCTCGCACCAACAGTGTTTAACCAAACAGTAAGTGAGTTTTTATACCACCATTAAATCACTGAAATGACATAATTTTTTGTTGTGCAAACTGAAGTGTTTACTCAGTATTGTAATCCCTTTACTAAGGTTGCCATTTGTGACTAAATTTTCAATTTTCATATGCTGGTATTCGTTTAATTACATGTAATGTATATGCTGTCACTGTAAATACATGCTATCACTAGCACTTTCTGCTAACTCTGAACGTGAATTGCAGCACAATGCGTTTGTTATGGTGATGGTATTGATATGGAGATGAATGAAAAAAAAAAACTATAACTGAAAAACATGGATGAACACGTGATTGAGATAAACAAAGAAATCACTGACATTTCAGTGATTTAATGGTGGTATAAAAACTAACTTATTATTTGCTTAAACACTGTTGGTGCGAGACTAGCGAACAACATCGCTTTTTCCCTTATTTTTATTCACCTGAAATCCACCTACTTAAAAGGAATGATGCTCTGTTTTAACTTGAAGTACGTAGGCTATATAACGTTATGGGGTACCGCTACGCTTAAACCGTAAATTAACAATATGTACAAATAATAATTGATGGTAAAAATCGACTGATGTTACTGATTAAATTTGTATTAAGTAGCCGACTAACCGGATATAGCGTTTGATTGTATCACACTAGATATTTTATAATAAAATAGAAAAGTACGTTTGAATTGATAATGGCAAAATAAAACACAACATCTAGGTATATGTTCATCAGCAATGATATGTGTTGCTGTTCAAAACACGATGACGTCATTACTTGAACATTATCTGCTTCCTTAAACGATGTCAACTTGCAAAAAAGTACTAGGCGCTTTCAGAACAAACTTGAATGCGGCCAATTGCGGGGGCCGTGAGTTCAGTTCACAACACAACTTGCATTTCGATATTAACTTATTTGTATTTTGCTGTTTATAAGTTATAACTCGCGGAGCAGTCACATAGTCACATTATCCGTTGCATAAGTAATCGCAACCATATGTAGGTGTATCATATATAACCATATATAACGTCTCTTATAATGTACACAATAATTCATTCCGCGCTTAAATTGTGTAAAGATACAAAGGCCAGAGTAATAAAGGTAATAACCTCATACAAATACAAAGATAATAACCTTGACAGTTTCATATCCTTCAAAACTATTACTGCAAACGTTTAACGGATTCAATATTTTATAGACAACTGTGAAGGAAGTCACGGTCGCTGGTTCGAGACGATTTAATTCATTAGTTACACAATTTTTGCTGGTCGATAATAATAGATTGGAAGTACCCGGAGTATGTTGTCAATTTATAATGAAACTACTATACTTAGAAAGACTAATTTACGATATATTAAAGGTAGAAATCGAACTTACTTCAGTGGTTATTTAGTAAAATCGTTATTTGGTGTCGTGTTATTCAGAAAGAACAATTAAACCAAGAGGCGGCCGCTGACTCGAGACCACTACGATATTTTATTATTTACACAACGTGTTTTCCTGTGCTAACTTGATAATAATAAATTGAAGGCTACCAGGAGAAATTTTTCATCTTATAATAGAATTAGTTAAAGGGAGGCAAATGAGTCTGACCTTTGCCAGTATTCAATTACTATCGTGTATCGTAATTCGTATAAAATATAACATCGGTAATTGACGATTATTCGAATGCCAAGTTTCTATCCTGCGTAGGCGGTCACCGTGTGCCATGTTCTCTGCCATCTTAATTCTTTCCACTGTGTGGTCATATAAAAATACAGGTTTTGTTCGTAACAGTTAATAAGAACCATGTAATTGATTTGTAAAATTTAATAGTTGGTCGTTAACATTTATATCTGTTTTAATAGAAATAAATGCAGGTATTTATTTTATTTTATTTTTGTTTACTTCTGTACATTCGTTAAAACATTTCATCAGTATCGTCAGAATTATTAATTTTGTTTTACAGTTTCAATTTAAACTGAAGCAAATACAAATAAAATATGTTAAATATACTTCCTCCTTCTCCTCTTATGGCGCTACAGCCCCAAGTCGAGCTTTGGCCTCCTCTATCCTGACCTTCCACCTCACTATATCAGTAGCAAAGGACTTCCATCCTCGCATTCCCAACATTTCTCTTACATCCACAGCGACAGCATTTTCCCATCTTTTGGTCTTTTACCATCTATGGATGTATAAGGACTCTTTTAGTTGTTCATTTGTCGTCCATTCTTACGTCATGGCCAGCCCATTGCAGCCTCCTCAGTTTTACGTACACTTCTACCGTTGGTTCGTCGAAGTGACAATATAGGCTACCTCATCATCATGCCGTAGCCTCAATTCCCCATTTCTATATATGAGGCCCAGGATCCGTATCAGGAGCTTCCTTTCAAATATCTTCAGGCGTTCAATTGTCCTTTGTGTTAGTATCCAGGTTTCACTGCCATAGCACAGGATGCGTCGTATGATAGTTTTGTATATGCGTATTTTTGTCCTCCTGTGAATAATTCATGACTTAAAGGTGGTGATAAGCGCGAAGTAGGCCTTGTTGGCTAGAGTTGCCCTTCTCCTTATCGCTGTCTCTTCATTCGCATCTTCAGATATCGTCGCACCTACGTATGTGAAACCTCAGGCTGCTTCTATACACTCTTCTTCTATAATCAAATTTTGTCTTGGACGGGTAGACCTTATCTGACTTAGCATTTTGGTTTTATCCACATTTATTGGGTGAATGTACTTCTGTATGATAAAAAGACAGGGAAAAAAGAAAGCGAAAAATGTCATGGAGATTCACCGTACAGTGTCGGACTGTTTTAAAGTACATTTGTTGTGTGAACTGTGGCAGCACTGACAACAAACAATAGTTTTCGCAAAAAATACATTTTACAATGTTTATATCCCATTTGTTTACAATTGTTATCAGATTCTGTAAAAGATACTAAGAAATTCTTTTTTTTTAAGTTGTAGAAACCTGAAACAACTTTTAAGTTGTAATGTGTATTTACGAAACTTCAGAGACAACTAGAAAAGTATAACCATAAAATTATAAAAAATCAATAACTGTTTAAAAAATTAAAACATTTAAGCAGTTTTAAAGTAAATTTATTTTTAAAAATATAAGTTAATAAGAGGCAATATTTTTTTTTGTTCAGACGGTTAATCCATCTAGAATATATTGTTTTAATTTATTGCAGATTTGTAATCTGTTTGACTGAGCATACTGACGTTCCAAACAATAGAAGATTAAGAAAAGAACCAGAGATCAGAACCTGTAATGTGTTAAAATTCAGAAAAGAGAGTGTTAGAAGAGTAGAAGGAGAAGAAAACAGTATAAATTTGACTGACAAAACACATACATGATTATGAAGAGCTGACTATTGGCAGCCCTTCTCGTTTTTGTTAACAGATGAAACAGATACACAAATTACAAGACTAAAAGGCAAAAACATGTAAACAAATGAACAAAAGTCACTTTCACTTGCTGCTGACATGATACAATAAATTCAAAATGTTAAACACTGGGCCCATAAGGCAGATATACTGGTTGACATTAATACTTAACGTTGACATGAACACAAAAGATACAGATATTACAGAACAGATAACACAGACATTACAATACAGATAATACAGAATACACAATTATTCGTTGAACCTGAAGGTAAGTCTAACAATTTATGCCTTTTTTAGTCTGTAAATGTCTTCACTATTATCTAACAAATTAATTGCTAAGGCGTTAGGATGCTTTTCTAATTTAGATATGTGTTTCCTGCAGAGGCGCACGATTTCTTCTCTCACAGTTGGAACTTTGAGGTCTCGGTGTAAAGAATTGTTGGAGACAAACCATGGAGCTTCGACTATTGATCTTAAGGTTTGGACTGAAAGCGCTGTATAATCTCGATGTTACTCGTACTAGCAGTACGCCAAAGTTGAGTACCGTAAGTCCATACCGGTTTAAAAACTGCTTTGTACGTTTATTAAAACTTTATTGACAAGACTTAACCGCGATTTTCTGTCTAGCAGTCAGTAGATATTTCTGACCTTGAGGTTAAGTTCAACCTTCTTAGAGGTTATGTGTTTCTTCCCCGTTAGTCTCCTGTCCAGGTGCATCCAAGGTACTTACCACATCTAGAATATGTTGACCAAATACAAGTTTCTGCCTCGCTTATTACAAAAGGAAGAGAAGAAATAAAATAAACCAAATACTTGCACCAACATTTTCTATGAAAATATAAATGCAACAAAAACTGAAAAGAGATTGTACAAAATCCTACTGCATATGAATGTATATGCTATGTGCTCATAATATGCCATATGGTGATGATAATAAAAGAATCTATATAAACCATGTAGAGCTACATGTGTTAGTTAGTTTGTAAGGAACTTTGTATTTTAGACTGTAACTCGGCGGTTGTAAGTACAATGGTGTAGTGCGACACATGAAAATCGAGTAATTAACGAAATTTCGAGTTACGATAGTTACACGAGTAGGTACGCGTGTCAATGTGTCGCGTAAACGCTAAGTGGAATAAAAATTTTAGCGTCCTTATTAATTAAGACTTTGACAAGTGTATAGTTGGTGTTGTAACAAACAATTTTTCGTAAATAAATGTCCTGGATGTGTGTGTGTGTGTTTTTTTAAATAATTTTATCTACGACTCATATCTGAAAACCATAAAAGGCATCAAATCTTACATAATTTTCTCTCCAGGTTCAGAAAAATCCACGATTTTCTTAAACAATTCATGACCAGATTAATCAAAATTATGCAATACATGCTTGTGATTTCCTCACTTACATTGGATTAAGTATAGAAAGAGTGAACAACAGTCCAATCAGAGTTTTAGAATTACAGTTGAAAATTTTTAGAGTAATATTAGTTCATCTTGGCCGTTGAATACACGTGGACCTCTCTACAAACGAGTAGTTTTGATAAAATGGCCACATGTCCGCGAATTTACCGAAACTGAATGCTACCGATCTCGGAGAGTCGACCACTAAGTTATGTAAAATTATTCTAACAAGTATTTTGTAAATTTAATCAAAGTAAGAACTTTTCTATCAAAGTAAAAACAAAGTTTTCAACCATTGTTCTATTAAGTTTTAATAAACCATCATTCCATATTTTTTGTCCCGTCAACATTAATTTATCTATGTTTATCCATAACATTATCAGTAACATGTAGGCCTATGTAATGTGTAGGCCTATTTATAAAATAGTATTCCATTCTCTTATTTCTCTACATATATTTTGTCCAAACCTTGATGATTAACAATTCAACTAATCTTGATTACTTACGTAAACCTCTTTCTTCTTCCTAGAACTTCAATCTGAGGATCGGCATTTGTATCCTGATGGTTGTCCTCTGATTAATATCATTGTTTAACTTCAAATCTATCTTTCTAGCCATTTTGTGTATGAACCTCTTACTTGGTTTGTCATAACATTTTCCTGTGAAATTTACTACCCCCTAATAAAATAATCACGTAGCTGTTCAGTTATTTCTTTTTTCTTATATCCCCTTGAAGAGTTCGTCACTGCTAACCTTATGCCTCCATGAATTCTTCTGTAGCCTGCTCTCTTTGTCACCATACCTCAAAAGTTTCTATTCACTACTAGACACTCTTTAACATACCCAAAGCTATACAGAAGCCGACCATAATAATACTTTATGACATTTACGCTGCTATCGACTTCATATCGATCCTCTAGGATAGGGCCCGCGTCTCTGCCGGAAGACGGAAGGAAAACCATATACTTTAACTGATAATTTCTTAGACCGGGAGCCTCTGGCAGTATTCGCCGGGCCCATGACCAATCTGGGCTTCTGGGATCGCATTTTGGCCAGCGGCATATGCAAATTTTAACCACAGGATGATACCACAGAACCACTGGAGTTCTGTCCACGGTGTTCATGAGTTGAAGAAACGTTTCATGGTGGCTGCTTGGTTTCAGCCATGCTAATGGTTGTGACCGCTCCTGTAGCGGTGTTCCCCAATCTTTCGCGGAGAATGTAGGGGCTGATTGTAAACGGTCTGTGCCGTGGGTATGCCACGAAATGAAATGACTTTCATCCCTTACGTGCTTCTCTGAAGCTTCAGAAACTGTTCTGGCTCTCGTTTCCTATATTTGGCACAAAATTCCTGATCACTTCTTTTGGCAGGGACACACGTCACTTTCTATCTCGTATCAAAGTGCATGGCGTGAAGGTCTTTGTTTTGAGCGGACTTAGATACAAAAATGTTCTTCTCCGACCCCGCCACCGTCAATTTGTTAACTGTTTATTCTGAAATAGTGTTATTTAAAGAATGGTTCTGACAGTTCATCAAGGATCATGATTCCGCATTGCTCTGTTGCCAAACGTACACTTACAAACATGTGTTGTTGGTATTTGCCGACACGCAGTGATGACCTTCTCTCTCTCTCTCTCTCTCTCTCTCTCTCTCTCTCTCTCTCTCTCTCTCTCTCTCTCTCTCTCTCTCTCTCTCTCTCTCTCTCTCTCTATCTCTCTCTCTCTTTTCCCTTGGTTACTGAATGACTCCTCTCGAAATCATAACCCTGTAAAATCTCTTTATCAGCTGATAAGCTGGAATTCCCGTTCTAACGCATTCAGTTATAAACACAGATCCTCTATACACACAGAATTTTTATTGAAAACAATAATGAAACACAATTCTCTCCGAACTCAATTAATACACATAACACTCAATTTTGCATCCTGTAGGCTATCGCCCTGGAGTGATTGAAAAATTTTTCATGTCGATGTTATCATCACTATTGCTGTGTGGTAACACATACAACTAACACCATGTTGCTATGACAACAGCGTTTTGATTACTTAACACTATTCCGTTATGTCCTGTACTACACAATTGTCAGAACCAAGCTCTGGAAAAAACAGGAATTGAGGCCTACGAGGTTTCTCTAAAAAGTGATGGAACTGATATTACAAAATTATTTATTGATGCATTAATTACAAAACAATTTTATCTCCTTCAAAGTAGTTCCCTTAGGAAGCCACACACGCGCGCGCGCGTACGGAGACGTTGTTCCCATTGATTGAAACAGTGCTGGAAGTCTTCAACTGTCGATGTCTTTAGCTGGTCCGTCACAATCTTTTGGATGTTCTCCACACTTCCAAAATGGCGGCCCCGGAGTTGGCCTTTGATTTTTTGAAATAGGAAATAATCACATGGACTAAGATCAGGGGAGTAAGGGGACTGGGGTACCACAGGAATCCCCTTTTTCGGCGAATACTCGTTCACAGAAAGTTCGGTGTGACATGGAGCGTTATCCAAGAGTCAACAATCTCTGGCCGGACACGAATGACCATTTTACTGAGTCTCTCAAGAACCTGAAGGTAGAAGTTTTATTGACTTTCTGACCTTGAGGCACAAATTCCTTATGCACAGTACCTCGAATGTCAACAAAGGAATGAGCATTGACTTGATCTTGGATTTGCACTTTCTTGCTTTTTGGGGGCAGGGCGAGCCTTTTGTGTGCCATTCTTCACTTTGCCGTTTTTTCTGGATCACTCTCAAACATCCACGATTCATCACTTGATTTTATGACACTTTTCATAAATCTGTGTCATTTTCAATGCGCTCAAGAATGCCAAGACACACGTTTTTTCGGTTGTCCTTCGTTCCTGAGTGAGATTTTTGGAACCATTTTTGCCGGCATTTCAAGCCATGGCGTCAAAATTTCATAAACTGTCTGGTGATTTGAATTTAGTTCATAACCAATCATTATCACCGTCAATCGACGATCAGACTTGATGGAATCTCTCACTTTCAACACATTTTCGTTAGTTCGTGCTGTGCTTGGTCGTCCAGAACAGTGTTCATCCTCCACAGTTTCAAGGCCATCCAAAAATGCCTCGTGTCACGACTGTCACCTAAAAACCAGAGCCCGGGACATGGCTTCATCTCCGTAAGCTTGTTTTAACTTGTTAAATGTTTCTTTTGCACTGTCTTGGAGTTTGACACAACACTGGATTGCATAACGCTGCTCAATATTACTAAGCTCTCAATGTGACATGAGACAAAACTTACAAAAACGCATGGCTCAGCCAAATCTCTTAAAGTTGAGAAGCTGAAAATTTTTACGAATGTAAACAAATAAATACAACTATTATATTAACGACTCGGAACACAAAGTTTTTTTTTAAGTAAAAACATAAAGTTTTAACTTACAACCTGAACCGGTTTTCACTTCTTCAGGCTCTTTAAAGGTGAAAACCGGTTCTGGTTGTAAGGTAAAACTTTATTTACTTATAAAAAACTTTGTGTTTCGAGTCGTTAATATAATAGTTGTATTTAGTTAAGTAACGGACACGCCATGGACAACGAAATCCAAGAACGTAAACAAATGTTACAGCTATCAGTTGTTGCATTGTTGGTCTCAGCAGTGTTGCCACTTCTTGAGCAAAAAAAATTCAATCTCATTACTTTTTAGACAAACCTCGTATATCGATTCTTCCCTGTACACTTTTGCTGTCAGTGGTGAAGCAATTTGGTTTTTCAAAGGGCGATGAGAACCTCTAACTACTATTTGTTTTGTAAGGTATGAAAATGTTAAAGGTGAAAAACGCCAGCAGGTAACAAATCAGCCGATAAATTCCAGTGGAACAACGCGAGGTCTCTCAGGCTGTATGCATAAGTTAACAGTAGGAGCGTCGGCGGGGACGTTTCGTTGTTTACTGTACTGCAGTCACATAGTCGCTGATAACGAGGTATACTACGACGGTCTTCTGTATCGTGTCGTCGGCCAGTTTCACTTGTCCTGTGAATCGCGTGTTAGACACAGCCGATGTTGCCTTGCTGCAGATAAGAGAACGCCGGGTTCCTTTATTAATTAACTATTACTCGAACGTATCGTGTAAACGATACGAGTGCCTCTTATCGCAATGTAACCGAATGTCCCAATCTGAAATACATTTCTCTAAACACGCGATAAAGTAAAATAATTTTAAATAAAATATTCGCACCTCTGTTATAGAGTCAGCGAACAAACGTTTCCTCATTTTCCTTTGCTTCTTCATATTCTCAAAACGTCAACTCGGTGCAGGTAAATCAAAATACGTTGTACTCTTTCCGAGTACTTTTCAACAGAGGCGTATTTACGGGGGATGATGGGGGGACCGACCAGAGGGTCGTAAGGAGTTCAGGAATTTTGTTAATCGCTTAATTTTTAGGCTATTTTATTATATTTTTCAGCTGTGTACGATAATATAGTAGCAACTCTTTTTTACTTCCTAGTTCCATAAGGAAATTGAAGTATGGTGATGGCGAAAAAATCGTGTTCGAGATAAGACCCGATTCTGATTATACTACCCTCAAGAAGAAAAGTCATTTTCTGAAAAGTGTCTGTGTGTAGAATTTTTTCTAGGGAGAAGGATGACAGCCGCAAATTTAAACAGAATCAAATAATTTCTTGCATATGTGCCTGATTTGTTGAGGATCAAGGCCTGTTGATTTTGGTGAAGATCGGTTAAGGGGAAGGGGTAGTTTACCCACAACGTTTCATGTTTTAACAAGAGTAAAGTACTTAAATTTGATAAAGTATCCTGAAAAGGTCTTAATAATCCACTGTAGATAGGTAGATGAAATATCGATAAATAAAAAGGTTAGTTGAAGGGGAAGGGAGTAATTTTCTATAAATGAAAATGACAGTTGAAGGGGGAGGGGATAATTTTTTATACGTGTACTACGTTGTCGGCAACAAAGAAGTAGTTTGTTGTTAAAATTCCTTCCCGCGTTGTTTGGACGTGGTCCAATGTTTTCTGCAAAACTAGACGTTTCGGCAGTGCCATCAACAGTGAAAATCGAGTGCGCTAACGTGAGGTGGTATACGTTAGTGACCACAGTCCTGTGGTTAAGGCTGAAGAAAGAAGTAGTTCTATGGAAATATTTCATTTCGAAAATGATTTTAAATATAAATCTTAGAACATGGAAGTCATGTATGGTCCTCCATACCGATATTTAAATATACAAACAGGTATATTACACAGTATTTGCGTATTCATTTGATATATGAAATATAGGAAAATCAATTCAGTCAGTAGGTATCTTCTAAACAATGTTTCCATAACGCGTATTGTTATTGTGTTATTACGGTTGACTTCAATGGGACTGATATCAGGATGTTATCATACGTTTTTCAACCACTTTAAAGACAGTAATGTTGATTACTCTTGACTTGTTTTTTCTTTTATATGAAGCCAACTCGACCGCACACCCCCTCCAAAGATACGGCACTGTTTTTCAAAAGCTGAATGGCTTTTTAATGTAAGACACTGAACATTAGGTCTACAGTGTCTTAGAAGTTATCTTTTAAACCGGAGATAGGTTGTACGTATTGGGAGCAATAAAAGGTATTGAAGGTTCTCTAATGCATGAGAGCCTCAGAACTCTGTTTTGGGTCCAATTTTATTTTTAATTCTAATGATCTATGCGAGGGTAGATTCAATGGGAAAGTCACTGCATTCCAGACGACACTGCCTTGTTGAATGCCGGCAACTCTTTGGGTTTGGTTCACAATTCTATTCAGCTTGATAAACAAAAATAAAGTATTGGTTTAGTAAAAGTGTTATGGCTTTAAGTGGAAGAAAAACAAAATATATGATTTTCAGTTTCAGAGACGAGCTTGAATTGTTATGTTCTTTGTTCTTTCTGGATCACCATGTCAAAATGAATTTGACTGTGTGTGCTTGCTGACTGAACAAACTGAACAAATGAAATACCTTGGTTTAATAATAGACAGTGTTCTTTCATGGAAAGAACATAGTCATATACTGAAGAGAGAGTTGTGTTCATTCTTGCAAGAATTCTCATTCCTTACGAGATTTGGTAATTGTGCTCGATCCTGATTATGCTCAAATTGCGGTGAAATATTTCTTTTCCCATTCTTCTATGTTATATAAAGACGGGACAAATAATTTTAAATGGCGGTCGAACCTATTTACGGAGAAAAAAAATTAAATAATTACTCCCATAAGCACGCATGTAAAGTGAATGGCCGCCATGTTAACTGAGCGACGGCGCACAAATGCACAGCGAATGACGAGTATGACGTCTTAAATATTTTTTGACGTCTTAAATATTTGAAAAATGGTTCGCCTTAATTTTTGCAAGAGTTATATGAAACACTGAACTATAACCGCGGCCCTTCGGGCCGCCCCTCCGAACCTAACCGGCAGGTATCGGCTCAACTCGCTTTTCATCCAACTCAGTTGTCTTATGTAATTATTTAATTTTTTCTCCGTAAATAGGTTCGACCGCCGTTTAAAATTATTTTTCTCGTGTTTATATAGTATCGAAGAATAGGAAAAGAAATATTTCACCGCAATTTGAGCATAATCCGGATCGTGCACAATTACCCGAGATTTTTGTCCAGAAAACTAGTTGATCATAATCTGTCATTAACGCTGGATACAAAGCTTAAATGGGAAGAGCATGAAAAAAAAAGGAGGAAGAGCTCAACATAAAATATAGAAAAATGTACTGGCTGTCAGGGAGAATCTCGCAACTAACAGTTGAAAACAAACTGCTGTTGTACAAACAAGTTCTGAAGCCTGTGTGGACTTACGGAATTTAGCTGTGGGGCTGTACAAAGAAAACAAACTTAGAAAAGATACAAACCTTTCAGAACAAAGTACTCAGAAGCATAGTGAATGCCCCTCGGTATATAAGGAACGACAACCTACATAGAGACCTCAATGTAGTTGTAGAATATGTCAGCGAAATAGTAACAAAATATGCAGACAAACATGATCAGAGGATTCAGATCCACGATAACGCACGGAAGAAGCTCCACACGTCCTGAGGCGACTCAAAAGACAGAAGCCGCATGATTTGGTATCGTAATATAAAGCGATTAATGTGTATAGATCAATAAAACTCAACGTGAGAGAAAGACAGAATAATCTTGGGATTAGCCACTGGGCCTATCCCCCGTGAAGAAAACATGAAGGAGAAGCTGCTGGATGAGCTTGCTCAGTTGTAGCATTAAGAGAGGTGTTTTTAGTGGGTTAGAGTCCCACACGATCTAGGCACTATGAGATTCCTAGTGTCTATAAAGATTTTCACCTACCATCGTAAAAAAAAAATAATAATAATCTGTCATGCATCGGTTGGATCTAAAATAAATGACGGAATTAGTTGTTGGGGAGGAACGTATATTACAACGTTAAAGCCAGTTACTATATCACAAAAGGCAGTCATTAGAATTATTCCTATGAAACGTAAGTTTGAACATTCTTGGCTACTTTGTCAAGCGTTTGGAACTCTTGCATTAAGGCATCTGTGTTTTTAAGGCTGTTTTATAGTGGAAGTGATAATAAATATAACTTTTAAAATAAAGACTATGATCTACGTAAAAGCCATACTGTAGTTGTTGGGCGGTCAAAATTAATTCTTCATCTGAAGTTTTATAGTAATAGTGTTTCTTTAATTTGATAACGCCATATATGAGTCTTGGGGATACTCCGTATCTATAGCTTATATAATTCCGTAGTTGTCTGGGGATGCGGCAGTCGTCCATTCGGTTAAGGTGTTCCAACCATTTCAGCCGATATTGGGCAATCGTATCAAGTATACTCATAATATCCAGTTGCTGCAGTACATCGACATTTCTTGTGCGGTATTGAAGAGTATATCCTGCCACGTGCCTGAGAAATTTTATTTCGGCCGCTTGAATACGACCGGTTTGATATTTAGTTAAAGTCCAATTTTCAGACCCGTAGAAAAGTGTGGGGAGGTCCACGTCCCCTTGTAGAACTTTAGGCGTGTTTCTTTACTCGTTAAGCCGAATTTCTGATAACATCGTTGCTTTCAGTTCCAAATAATGAAGAAATTTAAAAATTTGTTGAAGATAAAAAATCAATTTATAATAAAAACAAATTATATTGTAATTTTGTTGTATTGTGGAATTGTATTATTTCTTTTATATTGTATTGTAATTCTTCATAGCCTATTACTATATTATATTGTAATTCTTCAATGCAGCTTGCAGGATTTGTGTTTTCAATTTAATTATTTTCTGTATATCAAGAAAATTATTTGTTTTGCTTTTGTGAAGCAGCCATCCGTCCTAGTTATGTTTAGGTATGTACGGGAAACCCCAACGCTAGGGGGCCCCTATTTTGTTTTATTACTCTGTTGTGTTGTTGCAAGATGAAATAAAGAATTTTAAAAAATACGACAGGAAAGTGTTATATAGACTAGAAGTGTCGCTGACACAAATGGGTGGAGCATTTGATATTCGTAATAATTTATTTATCAATATTCTTACAATCAACAAAATATATACACTTTTATGATACACGCTTTTTATTGAATACACTACATTATAGTACAGTATACATTAGTTGGCATTAGACATATTCCACGACCTTTCCAACTCATCTCTACGATCAATCATTGACGAACTTCTATTAATTTTTAGCAGTCTATCAAAATTAAACGCCGGTTTTAATAATAATGTTTTCTAATGTTTTTACTCTTGAAAGAGCAACATACGTTAATCCAACCTGAAATTCATTGTCTCCTAAATTAACAATTGCCTTATCTAATGTTATCCCTTGCGATCTATGTATACTAACAGCATATGCTAATATTAACGGGAGTTGTTTGCGAGTACAAGAAATTTCATTTTTCTTGAAAGATGCCACTACTGGTACAATGGGTATTGAATTCTCATACAGAACTGGTCCTGTATATTTTTCGAAAGATACGAGTATACATATTGGCATGTGATCAGCTGCCGGGTCATAAATAATATCAGTTACTGTCCCAACTGAACCGTTGGCTAGTCTTTTTGTGACCCAAAGATTTCTTCTAAGGATAACTCGAGCACCTTTACATAAACGTAATTGGGCAAATAATCCCTGACATCGTCAGATTTTCCTAGAGAGGCTTCAGGGCAATTTTATGGATTGCATTGATTAGCCACGGGTTGTTTATTGCTTTATAGTTTTTCATAATTAAAGCGTTCGATTTCATCATTTTTCGACATTATACAGACAGTATCTTTGAAATTGTCCCCGATATTGTTTACATAAAATCTTTTAGATAGGAGCTGATAATCTTGTTCAGTGACTGTTCCATTTGCGACTCTATTTAAAGTCTCTCTGAAATTTTTTTGATCATCACCTTGCTGTCTCATAATCTCTGTTAAAAAGAAAACTTTTTTTTAACTGTTTATATAAAAGATTCGATTGAATGGTCTGAACATTATTATCAATATTGTAAAGACTCCTGTCACAAACCGGTGGAAGTTGGGACCAATCACCGACTAAATACACCAAAAGGAACAGCTGAAGGACTCTGCTTTGCTTGTTTGAGTCGTATATCCACTTTGAAAAACAAATTCAAACCCAACATACTGGCTTCATCAATAATAACGAACCTTACATATTTTAATTCTTCTTCAAAAGCAATTTTGGATTCATCTTCTAAATCTTTGAAAGTTCTTCCCCTTCTCTTTGAAGCATTTATTCTTATAGCTGAATGAATAGTTTGACCACAATATTGTTAGCTTCCACACCAGTAGGAGCCATTAAAAGAGTTGCATCGCAGCCAAAATATGAATTAATTCTCCTAACCATTTCATTAATTACACAGCTTTTACCAGTTCCAGCTTTTCCCTGAATAACTGCAAGTCTTTGATTGCAATCATCATAGTCATTTAGCTGATATTCTAAGAAAGATAATATCTTATTTTGTTGGTCATTGAAAATAACATTGTATGATTCATGAGAATCATACTAATTCCCAAATGTTTCTCGATTCCTTTCGATGAAAGAAGTTTTATTCTTTATATCTGGATATTTGTAATAGGCTGCTTCCCAATTATGAAGTAAATCGATATCACGATTACCTTAGACCATCATGAGTTGCTAGTGCATTAGGCATTACTAATAACTGCATTATAATTAACTGCTATTAATTACTAATAGCTACAGCCATCCAGTCTCTATCGTCAAAAATATCAAACTCGTTATTATTATCCTCATAAATTTCAATTTCTTCTATAATTAAAGACATGTGTAATTGTTCGTGAAGCTGTCCAAAATATTGTCGAATATAAGCCATGAACCATGTTTCATCTGTACTTTTCAAGTCTTCTTCATTACGCCAATGCTTATGTAAAATCAACGTTTGTTTACAGTATAATTCATTATTGACTGCATTGTTATTGTTGTTTACTTTAGGGAAAACTTGTACAATTCTTTCTTTTCTGTTTGTGCTAATTGAATTATTTCCTTCATGTGCTAATTGCTAATTCTTCCTTTAGATTTTTTTTTAGCAAAATCGGATAATGTTATTTCTTCCATGTCTAGTGGTACTATAAAACTGAATGAATGAATTACTGTCATTTTCACTATTGGTTCCATTAATTGCAACATAGTCTTCTATTGTTATGACTAGTACTCTAAAAGTTCTGGTACATTGATACAATGGAATTCCATGGAGTAAATGACATATTTCGCAAGCCCCGATGTCTCTTTCTCTGATCACTCTTATCATCAAACTTGTGTATGCTGGACGAGACTCTTCATCCGGGGCTCTCGATTCAACGATTTCTTGAAACATTTCCGTCAAATTTTTCGAAGTAAGTTCTGACTTTGAAGCATATTTGGATACATATTCAACCACCTGGTATAAGGAGGTGATTATACTAAAATCAGTATTTGCTCTCCATGTTTGTGTGATGACAGGATTATACTGATTCAGGAGTTCATCATTACAACCCAACCCATGAGTCGTCCCAGATCAGGCCACCAAAGATCAGCTGCATTTAAAGTAAAAAAAACCCGTAGGAGGATTAACACACTGCTCAATCATTGACTCAAGTTCACCCCTTCGTTGAATCCAGTAAGATTTTAATCCTCTTATTTTTCCACACCAATAATATAAACTTCTTATTATTTGAGGATTACTCGACAGCGTGTTTCTCGGTTGCTGTATTGTTCCACTGAAATGAGATTTTCTAGCAAATATTGTCCCTCGTTGAATAGCTTGATGACAAATTGACGAGTTTTCTGTCAGCAAGATTGCTAGGAGTAAGTTGTCATATGTCAGCACCTTTAGTTTCTATACGTGTGGTAACTTTGGCCTTAAAACTTCTGTCCTTTCTTACCATATTATCATCCATTCAACTAATAGACAATGTATGGAAAACTCAAGGGAGCACTTGATAAGTACGAGGTACTCAAAAATCTATTCAGAGTTTCAGGATGGAAGAATTAGGATGTGCGCCACCTATAACAAAATGAATATAAGGAAGATTATTTTCAGCTGTTAAAATTCAAGTGTAGAAATAAAATCTTAAGTGTTAATAAAATACTTTCTTGTTTAACATTAGATATGCTAATTAAGTCGTAATAAAATATAAAAGAGCAAACAATGGGCAATAATGGCAAGGAAAGGGATCCCACAACATCTAATTAGAGCTATACAGAGTCTTTATATGGAGAATAAAGTCTTAATTGAAGCAGGGTAACCGAGAACAGCTCCTGACCGAGAACACAACCTAGAGTTGGCCTGATTGATTGTGGAGTACGACAAGGCTGTCCATTATCACCTTCTCATTTCAATTTATATATTGATGATGTCATACAAAACTGGCAGGTGTGTCTTCCAGAGCATTTTATGATTGGTCACTCTACAATTGACACTCTGTTGTATGCGGACGATCAGGCTATTCTGTCGGACTCGGAAAACAGGTTGCAGATGGGTATACATTTGTTAAATCGAATCTGCAATGACTCTGGATTGCAGATATCCACACTTGAGATCAAGGTGATGGTTTTTCGTGGAATTGATCCCGTACGGGCAAAAATTGTTATAGATGGTACTGTCCTGGAACAAGTCAGGAATTCTGAATACCTCTGCTACCGTGTGTCCTATAATGCAAGCAACGACGTTGTGAATAAATTGCATAAGTTCAACCTTATGTGCGGAACCATTAGGCGAACTCTTAAGTCAGAAAGTAAAGGAACACTCTTAAATTCTACAAGATGATGGGCCTTCCCACACTTCCTAATGTGTCTGAGAATTTGACTTTAATGAAAGACCAGGCGAGTCGCATCCAAGCGGCTGAAATGAGATTTCTCAGGCACGTAACAGGGTATACTCTCCATGATTGCTCAGTATCGACTGAATTGGTGGGGACATCTTTGCCGAATGGTTGAATGCCTCGTCCCCGAACAACTATGGAACTATAAGCCGAGGGGACAGAGAGTTGTGGGACTTCCAGGGAGTGCTGGAGTGACCAGCTCTAATCTTTGCCTGTTTGAGACCGGAAGAAACCATCCTCGGTTTAATTCTTAAAGATGATTATGATGATGATAAAATGTAGAATACGTAATTAAAAATTAATCAGTATTACGACAGATGTTTTCAATATTATGGAATTTTATACAATAGTTAACAAATAATTATGATCACTATCATCTTTAGCGAGGATTAAACCAAAAATGGTTTGTATCCCGTTCCACGCAGATAGACTACAGCTGATCACTTCAACGCTTTTCCACGCCTCTCCGTTCTTTCGGCTTATAATTCCGTAGTTGTTAGGGGTTGTGGAAGTCATCCATTCGTTTAAGATGTTCCAACCATTTTAGCTGATATTGGGCAATCCTATCAAGTATACTCTTAATATACATTTACTGTCGTACATCGACATTTCTTTTGCGATTTTGAAGAGTATAACCTGCCCCGTGCCTGAGAAATCTCGTTTCAGCCGCTTGGATGCGACTGGCCTGAGGTTTCGTTAAAGTCCAACTCTCAGACCCTTAGAGAAGTGTGGGGAGGGCCATCACCTTGTAGAACTTCAGGCGTGTTTCTATACTCGTTGACGTTAGAGGTCTCCTGACGGCCCCACACATATAACTTGTGCACCACATCATTGTTTGTAATGTAAGACACATTACAGCTAGGGTTGCCAACTTTTTTTGAGGAAAATAACGTAACTTGTCTATTGGAAGAGGAAAAAAAAAGTATTTGTAAGAAAAAAAAGTATCATTTAAATTTAAGTTTTTATTGCCTTAAATACATATTTTTTTGTGCTTTTAGCACAAGCTAACAATTTTTGGTTATCCTTGAGAGTTTGATAGCTACTATTACAATCTAAATCTAGATTTAATAAATAAATAAATAACTCATTTTTTATTAAATTTATGGACGCTCTGTTTCTCTCTTCTCGCCACTTTACATTCATCACCGAGAAAACTCTTTCAGTGAAAGCTGAGGTTGCGGGAACAGAGAGCAGATAAGAAATAATTTTTTTTATATTTGGTAAGTTATCACACGCATTCTTAAGTATATATTGCCACTTTTCAGCAGTATTTTTTTTCTGAAAATTCTTTGTCATTATTTGTTGATTGTCGTTGGATTTCTTTAAGTCTTATTGACTCGGAATATAAATCATCCATTTTAATATTTAATCTTTTTTACAACAACGTATAAATAATGATCTAGAAAGGAAACCGATATGGACTGCCATCTGCCGTTTCGTTCAATAATAAATAATCATTGTTAGTCGTGTGTGTTCCGTTCTGTTTTATCTTAGGCATCGAAAAATCTTTCGGAAATTACGTATGAGAGTGTTTCGTTTCGTGCATTACAGTAAAGACTCAAAATAAAGTATTTTCGCATACTTTATTTTTATGCAAAAGTATAAAGTATATTCACCAAAAATAAAGTAGGATACTTTATTATAAAGTATGGTTGGCAACCCTAATTACAGCCCAGACATTCAAAATTACTGACCTCCTCTAGAACAGTACCTTCTACATAAATTTTCTCTCGAATGGGCTCAGCTCCATGAAAAACCATTACCTTGGTCTTCTATGTGGGGACTGTAATCCGTAATCATTGCAGGTTCGAGTCGGTGAGTGTAACAAATAATTATCTTTTCTATATTTTAATTTTATAATGGAAATTTAAAAAAAATTATAGTTTTAGATTTTATGACTAAGTAGAACCTAATATTGTTAGACGTAGGCTATATCCTCTTGGTTGCAAAGGTAATTACTTTAACCCCCAAACCAATATTCTTTATTCCAAAACTATCGCTTTTAGATGGTACCGAATATTATTATCGGTAACTAACCACGATACAGAATATAGATAACTATAAATACATCCAGGCGTTAATCAGGAATTCTACAGACAGTAAGTTGTGTAATGAAACCAATTATGCGCTAAATAAATGCGTGGAAGTGATGGGAAAATTCGTCCTACATACGCTATCTAAGCTTAAACACGGCAGCGAAATCTAATCTTCTTGTGGTGAGCAGACAAATTGCGTACTATGTAACATGTCCTACACATGTATCATCATCATCAGCCGTGGCTCTATAACCCTTGGTGGGTCTTGGCCTGCTCCAAGAGTTAATTCCGTTCTCCCTATTGCGTGCCCTGGCTTTCCAGTTTCTTATGTTCAGCTTTCTGAGGTACTCCTCTACCTGGTCTTTGAATATACTTCGGGGTCTTCCCCTTTTTCTACTGCTCATTGGTTTCTGGTAGAAAATATGTTTCGTAGGCTGTTTTTACTCCATTCTTTCTATACGTCCAACCCACCTTAGCCTGTATATTTTGATTAGCTGACAAAGATGGTATAGTTCTTTGGTCCGGCTCTTTGTAAAGATGGTATAGTTTATATTTATAGCGCCTGCGCCACATTCCATTTTCCTGTACGCCTCTAAATATTGTTCTTAGAATCCGTGTTTCACAGCAACCTAGACGTCTCTCGCTACTTTTTGTCGTTGTCCAGGTTTCTGAAGCACATGTCAGCACTGGCTTGATACGTGTTTTGTAAATTTTGCATTTCGTGCTTCTTGAGATGAAGCTAGATGCCCTACACATGTATACAGAATATAATATGTGCGTAGTATTTTACAATTTGTTTTTTGTAAGTTACGTGTTCACAGTTGAAGTAGTGCGCGTTCGGTGTTGCTGTTGCCGAGATGTGCTACAGGACCACGTATTTCAGATCTAAAGTCACACGCGTCGAAACCTATCCACTCTATCTACTACCCTAACCAAAAAAATTACACAAAATATCATTCCAAAAATATCAGTCACGTGCAAAAATTGTGTACTACGTACAGAAATTGGCAATATTCCGTCAAAACATAAACTGATACAGTATATGTAAAATGTAAGTAAAATGTGTCGTGTATATATATTATTTATATATTCAATATATTGTAGAAAGACGTGTATGTTCCTTGTGTTATTATATTTTTAATATTGAGTTTTAGTGTTTAAATTTGCGAAACGTTATTAAGTTGCACGTCGGACGCGTTCTGTGTTGTAAAAGCGTCGTGTAGCCTGTGTGTCCTTACCTGTCCCTTCTCACTCTTTACTTCTTCCCGATAGGTGCCAAATTGTTTTGCCAGAAAACAATTAAAAGATTCTATCTCAGTTGTTTTACGGTATTGTAGTATTTGATTCGAATTGTTCGCCAACTGGCTGGAACTCGAATCTCGCTTGAGTGGGGGAACGTGTTACCAACGTAAAATAATGTTGGTTAATTCTACTCGCTGCTACAAAACACAACATACATAATATATTGAAAATAATTACTGGACAGTTAGTAACGATTCACACCTTTTTTATTTGGCTTCAGAACTTGTTAATTTTCATTAATGCTTATACAAAATGTGATTAATATAATATGTTTTAGCCTCGGCAATAAATAATCGTTCACTCAGCGGAAGGCTGGGTTGGCAATACAATGTTATTCTGTCGCCATGATAGACGGCGTTTCTTATTTATACACAATAAATTTGCCAATGAATTCTTTTAAGTACGACAAAGAAGTTTAAAACAAGATAATTAACTACAATACATCACTTTACAATCGTGATAATTAAATATGATCAAGGTTTAACTTACATTAGATTCAAAGTTGTGGTGTCAAAAGTGTGTGACGGTGTCATTCGTTTAGTACATAGGTTATATTCAGTTAGTTGGTATGCATAAAATATGTTTATTTATCAATCTTTGAAAAAAATAATACCATCAGTTATAGTGAGAGTTCACAGTGTAGTGAGAAAGTTTAAAGAGAATTTATTTTAGAGATTTAGTTAATTCAGCAATACTTATCATCAGTTGCTTTGAAGTGTAGTGTCAGATAGTTAAGTAGGTTGGGTTCATCGATGTTGGTTCTTCATTATTCAAACATCTTTGGCTTCAGGTACGCCTTGTGTCTTTTTCACGTTAGTTGATTTATTTTATTGGATCTGGATTTAATTAAGCTGGTCCTTGGCCTGGGTTGAATGTGTTATTCCCTCATCAGTTCGTTCGGCCCTTTACTTCGTGAAATCTGGTCACTTTTACTGTTTTTAAATCAAATTTGGGCCCTTCACGGCTTGGCGTCTCTCCCTCGTAAGCGTCACTACAAGATTCTAACGTTCCTAACCGAAAAATCATCAATATCCTGCTGTTGTCATGGTAACTCAAAGATTCTGATTGGATAAACTCGACTTAAGACCATTGTTAGAAGATTTGAATTTTTATTCAAAATGGTTACATATCTTCTGACTGCTATTAATCTCCGGTATTCTTTTTTAAGTATTAAATATCATCACCACTGTTTGTATTTTGTTTCAAAGATTAATTTAACATCTCATAAGGTTGGGTTTACTGATGTATTAACATTTGGACAGTTATGTTGATATTATCTAAATACACTGCTTTCTTATTTTACATGATTACTTTAACATTTCTCTCTTAATATGATTACCTAATTGTCCTTTATTGTTTACTTGTCTTAGTTTTGCTAATGTCATAGTTTAATTCTTACAATTTGTAGTTTTTGTTGTTTTACAGTTAGGCATTTGCCTAGGCCTAAACAGCAATTGGCTATTTTTTCTTAATTTATACCGATTACATTTTATTTTCCCCTTATATAGGTTCTGGTTTGTTTTATACATGATTTTGTGACGATTTCATTAATAAAAATATGTTAATTAATTAAATTGTTAATGTATAAGCTGAGAAATTTTAAAATTTTAATAAAATCTCACATTTTAAACTAAATCTTATTACTATCATTAAATAATAATAATATTTAATAAAAATTCTAATAATAAAATAAAAGGGAATACAATTGTACGGAAAGGGTAAAGCTTGTTAATTAATCCTGCATATACAGGCACTGACCAGAATTAACTTGTTTTCTGACCCCTAAACAAACTAAATATAATTGTAAATTTTGTTATTATTTAAATAATTAAATAAGACCACTGTAATGTACTTTGATAACGTCTGTAACTAAGAATATCTCTATTTAATTATTTAATCAAACTTTAGTCCTTTAATTAAATTAGAAACATGGAACTACTTTTATGTTGACTAGTAATTGTCGCGAGATTACTACTCTCCCCCTAACTATTTTTGCCCACTTGCAATGGAGCGCTCACGCCGTAAGCTGCGTACAGCGTTGTTTCGCGACGCGTGTATAATTATGTGAATGGTTGGTTCAATGAATATTTAAATAACTAAATTTGTGCGGCGATGACATCTCTCTCTCAATGAATAAATAACAAACTATGTAATTCATACATTACTACAAACATGAAGGTGATATTCAACTAATCTATAATCATGTGAAGTGTATTACTGTGAAACAAACTTTCTATTTATTTATTATAACTACAAGAATTACAACGTCGTCTGAGATGAGAGTATCCTACAAGAATTACTACAGTCGCCTAAGATGAGAGTACTTCAGCCCGAATGATATAACAGACTTCAGGAACTTCACCGTCACCGGATACTACGGCAACGACAGACCTTCAGGAAACGCACGAGGACCGAAGAACCAATTCTGCAGCAAATACTGAAAACCAGGTGACATGGAGGCTTGTCTTCCATGGTTATGAGTTACTAAAATTATTACCCACAAAAGACAATTTAACTCACCACTTTTAAGACTTTAAAAGACAGACATTATATGTAACAGGTAGTCTGTAATCTAATAACACTGGTTATAGCAAAAGAGTAAATGTTTAAACTAAAAGTTTTCTTGTTTTGAGAGATTAATAAAGTCCATTCTTCAAATGGCTCAATTTTCAATATGGTATATGGAAAGGTGACCATTATTAACTTAATATATATTCAATCCCGGATCCGCGGAATAAATTAAATAGATGTACATCATATTTTGAGGGCCCTTATGAAAGAGTAATATATATATAATTATACTGTAAACTATATATGTTGAGAACTTTAAATAGAGAACTTTATCTCATAATGTAATAAAGAGATGTCATCTGAGTACCGAGTAAACTGAGTGCATAAATCAACAGTCTCACCTTCCCAATATCCTGATATAAGAATTGTTTTAGTTGTTGTGATTAATTTTCAGCTCGTCACAACGAAAGGCAGCCTGTATAATTGGCATAACCAATTAACGCGGGTTGCCTACGTTATAACACAAGTTAAGATGTTATAAATTGCGCCACTCTGCTAATTAATTTGCTAATTTGCTTAAGAGAAAAGAAAGAAGTAATTGTGTCCCGATTTCCCACACACACAAGCTGTTGATCTATTCACTCATGTATTTTAATATGTGTCAGAATTTTAAATAAGATAAAAATAATAATTATTATTATAGTAATATAGTATAGGTAACTTTATTTGTAAATATAA
Source organism: Magicicada septendecula (assembly GCA_034769895.1). NCBI lineage: Eukaryota > Metazoa > Arthropoda > Insecta > Hemiptera > Cicadidae > Magicicada > Magicicada septendecula. Next base: position 121,187,785 of record CM068368.1, read on the forward strand.
TATGTGTAAAGTAATACTAACATATTGTCCCATGTAAACAAAACCATGTAGGTGCTTGTCTAAAAGTTTCATTCTTCAACGTGTCAATTTGACGACAAACTCGGACATGTAAATTTCCTGTTGCCGATTGTTTAAAACTGTCATAGTTGCTCTCCCTCAAGTTAAGTTAGACAATACGCCACCCTCTTTGTTTGGTCTATTGTTAATAGAAGCGTGTCTGTTCCTGTGTTTAGTAACCGAAGATTCCCCCTTTTGTCGTACGCATATTCAAGCCTGTGTGAAATTTCTCTCTCTCTCTCAATGTAAAATGATAAAGGTTGTCATAACATTTTAAGCGTTTATTTGTAAAAAAAAAAAGTGTAAGAATACGATTGATTTATATTTTTATATTTTTTGTGTAAAAAAAAAGGAAGTATTGTATAGCATTTAATGCAAATAGTAGAATAATTAGTTATAGCCACTCACGTTACGAAAATGGCTGAATTTAATCCTGATCTATTATTAAAAGATGAGCTATGCTACGAAGCACTTTTACGAGGTCTAAAACACGTGAATGTAACCGTGTCGGAATTACGAAAATCATTACGCCAAACCGGATCAGATATACCCTCGCAGTTAGATAGATTGCGTGAACTCGATTATGACGGCGAACGAGAAACCTGTTATGCGAAATATAGGGAACTGATGGTATTATCTCAGAACCTTCAGGACAAAAAATCACCTACTGAAATTTTGCGCGTTACGCAACGTATAGAACATTTAACCCGCCGGTTGAATAATTGATTAAGCTGGCCCGACGTCACCGTAATCCCCGCCGATGTGCAGAAATTTGCGGATGAGGCATTAAGCCAATTACCCATAATTATCAACGACTTACGACGAAAGTCTGACTCATCGAGAATGGAGGAAATTGAGCACTACTTACAAAAATTATATATTTCCCCAGTTCAATCCCCTACTTTAGAACACCCTCTCTCCACCTCGAACCACGAATCACCCACCGTATCGAAGATACAACAGACTCATGAACAAATACCTAGTAGAGAATTAAATACCCTAACTATGTCAGAACCCCCACCGCCTAATGTTCAGCATACTAGCACTAGTAAATATGCTATTACAAATCCTAATGCAACCACCAATCCTTCGAAAAGTATACCAAATGTATATTTTAATGTAGACCTCTACGGAAAGATTTCCCACCCAGTAGAGAAAATAATTAATGAAATTCCTTACACCGATGGCTTAAGTATCACGATTCTATTGACTTTTATCAGATACCTACTGCAAATAAAAGATCTACAACAATTGAGCGATTGGCAAATACTGCAGGTTATCCTACCCAAATGTAAACCACCTTTACGAGATCGTGTGCTAGAATCATTAAACTCGACTCTTCCAGTAGAAGAACTTCATACTACTATAATCAAATATTTTATCCCCACGGGAATTTATGAGGAGATCAAAAGAAATACAGTACTTCGAGTACAAGGAGCCCATGAAAGACTGGCCCACTATATTGCAGACATCAGAGAATCTTCACGTCTACTGCAAGTCGACTGGACTGAAAAACAATTGGTCGATACTATCTTGGTAGGCCTGTCTCCTGAAGAACGCTCCCGTTTAGCACTAATAAGTAGACCCCTCACTTTTGCTGACCTTGAACAATGTAGTGTTCACTCGTCAAATGTGTGGTACGCAGATCAGCACAGACATGCACCGGTATCCACAACACCATATAGAAAGGAAACGCAAGCCCTAGTCTCAGATGCAAGAAGTCTACGAGAACGACGACCATTTCGGCGACCAACCTATGTTCATGGCCATGGTAAGTCCAAGGAGCCTCCACCTCGACACGAAACCAGTGAGACCCCGCGTAAAGTATATATATGCTATAACTGCGGAAAACCTGGACACCTCAGTAGAAACTGTAAACGGAAACAGTACAATCAGAAAACTCATTATCCAAAAAACATGTAAGGCAGGGAGATCCGAAACCCTGTGTCTTCCGCAGCATCGTGAAAACAGGTAAACCCCTGAGAGACCACCAATTAAAACAAAATACTAATACAAATAACAAAAGAAAATTAGACCCCTATGTTAGAAAATTTATCGATAAATGTAACTCTATTAGTAAATGTGATTTCAATAAGTGTGAATTACCGTATATACAAGTTGACCTTGGTGTTACATCCACCCTCGGATTAATTGATTCCGGATCAACGCGAAGTTTAATTAGTCAAGAGCTAGCCAATAAATTATTTAAACACAATTTAGTTAAACGCAGTCAATCAGTAAATATTAGATGCGCTACAGCTAATAAGCAAAACTTAATGATAAAACTTATCATCACGTTTAAAGTAAAAATTAAAAATCTAACGTGGTATTTTCCAATGTTGGTATGCGACGAATTAGGACCCGAGTTAATATTGGGAGCTGATTTTATCAGTAAAACAGGAATAATTCTAGACATTCACGATAAGATGTTTTACTTTGGATTCGATCGTTCACGGAAATATAACTTGCATGATAATGCAAATAACAGAGAAAGTACTAGCACCACTTCTACACATATAAAGCATCACGAATCTGAATTAGGTCATCTGGAAAGTAAAGATAGACGGAACATACAGACTTTAATAAAACAATTCTCCAACGTCCTCACCCCAAAGTTAGGACTGACGGACCTGATAGAGTACAAAATAAATTTGAGCGACAATAAAGCAATACGTTTAGCCCCATACAAATTATCACCTCCAAAAATGGAAGTAATGAGGAACCAAATTAATAAGTTGTTAGAACAAGGAGTCATCGAACCCTCTACGTCATCTTATTCTTCACCCGCGTTTTTAGTACCCAAAAGTAACGACAAACATAGATTAGTTGTGGACTACAGGCAACTAAATAAACGGATAGAATTTGAATCTATACCACTTCCCGACCTCCACAGTGCTTTTCATTATTTTACGAAAGCAAAAATTTTTACCATTATGGATTTAAATCAGGCATTTCACCAGATACCCCTCTCACAAGAATCAAAACGTCTTACCGCATTTGCCGTCCCTTTCAACCTGTACCAATTTACGAGGGTACCCTTTGGTATATCCCAAGGTAGTTCTGTATGTAGCAGATTATTAGAAAAATTATTTCATGACATAAAATTTAAATATGTGTATCACTACTTAGATGACATTGTTATCTACAGCGAGTCAATTGAGCAACATCTTAATCATCTACGTGAAGTACTAACCCGATTGGAGAAAGCTGGATTAACCGTAAACCCCAGTAAAGTAAATTTTGCTGTGACACAATTCTCATTTTTAGGTCACATCGTAAAAGCCAACGGAAAGGTAAGCATAGACCCAGAGCGAACCCGTGCCATCAGAGAATTTTTACCACCGCGGGATGCGAAAGGGATAGCCCGATTTTTAGGAATGATAAATTATTTCCATAAGTATATCCCACATCTAGCCGAAATTGCAGCACCGCTAAATACCTTAAGAAAGAAGGGAATTAAATTTGAATGGAATGAGCAACACCAAACCGCATTCGAGAAATTAAAAGAAAGCATAATATCACCCCCCGTACTACAATTAGCCGATTTTACAAAACCATTTGTAGTGCAGACAGACAGTTCTAGTGTCGCCCTAGGTGCAGTAATATATCAGGAAGTAGATAACTCAGGGTTACCTATTAGTTACGCTTCTCGCACCCTGACAGATCAAGAAAAGAAATACTCCGCATACGAATTAGAATGTTTAGCTATAGTTTTCGCTTTTGAGAAGTTCAAACCATTTTTAGAACATAAAGAGTTTTTGTTAGAAACAGATAATCAAGCGTTATCTTGGCTACTAAATCACCCAAAACAGTTAGGTCGTATCGGAAGATGGGTATTAAGATTAAATTGTTTTAAATTCAAAGTACAACATATTAGAGGCACCCAAAACGTAGTTGCCGATACACTGTCACGTATGTTCCAGCCTAGTAGTAATACTTACGATAACAAGAGTAGAGAAACGCCGATTATTAATACTTTAATTACCGAATTTCCTCTTGCATTTACGGATTTAGCCCAGTATCAACAACAAGACCCACGTTTGAGTCCAATTATTGAACAACATGAAAAAGGAAATAAGTCAGAGAAATACATATTAAGTAGGAGAGTATTATGTTGTAGAATAGCGAACGGAAAATATTTACGAATAATCGCCCCTGATATTATTAAACCTATGCTGATGGAATATTATCACTCTTCCACCATTGGAGCTCATATGGGAATAAATAAAACCATACATCGAATTCGTAAAGAATATCACTGGGAAAATATGAACAGTGAGATCGCCAATTTTGTGAAAAGGTGTAAGTTGTGTGCACTCAGCAAACCAGCGAGAAACAGTCAAATAAGTCAATTAATCTCAGAGATTCCTGCTACCCCGTTCTCCAAAATTTATTTAGACTTTTCAGGGCCCTACCCGCGTTCTAAATCAGGAAATACAATGTTACTAATTTGTGTAGACTCTTTTAGCAAATTCGTCTGGATGTACCCCATGCGGCGAGCCTTAGCTACAACCACAGTAAGTATTTTACAGCATAGATTATTTAAAGAATTCGGTATTCCTGTCCATCTAGTGTCGGATAACGGACCACAGTTTAAGTCCAAGGAATTCAGGAACATGTGTTTCAAACTAGGAATAGACCACATTACCACTACAGAGTATCGTCCGCAAAGTAATATAGCTGAGAGGTATTTGCGAAACCTAAAATCTGCTTTAATAGCCTACCATGCTAACGATCATACTTCTTGGGACCAGAACCTATCCTGGATACAGTTCGCCTTTAATTCAGCATATCATGAAGGACATACGTCTACCCCATTCGAATTATTGTTCAAGTATAAACCTAACCACCCATTATCCACTAAGTGGAAAATACATGAATTGTTACCCCTTGAAATTAGGGATAAAAATATTAGGAAAGTATGGAATGAAGCGCGCGCTAATTTACGAACAAACTTAGCGAAATCAAGGAAATATCACGAGCGAAATAATAATAATAATGAAGTAAAGTACCAAATTGGTGACTTAGTTATGTGTAAAACACACCCTACGAGTAGTGCAATCGATAAGACAACTTCCAAGCTATCATACCGATGGTGCGGTCCTTATCAAATTCACAAATATTTAACTCCAGTAACCGTAGCCCTGTACGAACCCTCTACTCAAAAATATGTACGAAGGACACATATTTCGCAGATAAAACGTTATCACGAAGAAGGAAATGGTAGAGTACAAGTTAAATAAATGTAAAAAAAAAGGTATATGTCTGGTACTCAAATGCAAAAGAGTACTTGAGTAACATTTGACTACCTAATCGTATAAATAGGTACGAGGCCTGATCAACCTTGAATCCTATTCATCGAAAGTAGAGCAAAGTAAGAAGTCAGCTGACATCAAATATGAGGAATAATTAAGTAACCAATTACTTAATGAGAAATTCTATAACTAGAATAACTCGCATCTAAAGAAAACCCCGGTAGTAGTCATAAGTAGTAGAGTTAAGAAAATTTAGAATGTTTACAATATGTTTTATAATGTGTGAATTTTATGTAGTATTAGAATTAGTCTGTAAAGTATGATATGTAGATAGTAAGAATAAGCAAGTCGAGACTGACTTGTGCAATTCGTAATTACATACAGAGAAAAACGGGTGAGAAAAATTTCACACGGAAATCCCCAAACATACTCCCGGTACATTCCTAACAAATAAGCCGGAGGCTGTGTCTTAAGCGGCGGAGTATGTGACGATTTCATTAATAAAAATATGTTAATTAATTAAATTGTTAATGTATAAGCTGAGAAATTTTAAAATTTTAATAAAATCTCACATTTTAAACTAAATCTTATTACTATCATTAAATAATAATAATATTTAATAAAAAGTCTAATAATAAAATAAAAGGGAATACAATTGTACGGAAAGGGTAAAGCTTGTTAATTAATCCTGCATATACAGGCACTGACCAGAATTAACTTGTTTTCTGACCCCTAAACAAACTAAATATAATTGTAAATTTTGTTATTATTTAAATAATTAAATAAGACCACTGTAATGTACTTTGATAACGTCTGTAACTAAGAATATCTCTATTTAATTATTTAATCAAACTTTAGTCCTTTAATTAAATTAGAAACATGGAACTACTTTTATGTTGACTAGTAATTGTCGCGAGATTACTACTCTCCCCCTAACTATTTTTGCCCACTTGCAATGGAGCGCTCACGCCGTAAGCTGCGTACAGCGTTGTTTCGCGACGCGTGTATAATTATGTGAATGGTTGGTTCAATGAATATTTAAATAACTAAATTTGTGCGGCGATGACATCTCTCTCTCAATGAATAAATAACAAACTATGTAATTCATACATTACTACAAACATGAAGGTGATATTCAACTAATCTATAATCATGTGAAGTGTATTACTGTGAAACAAACTTTCTATTTATTTATTATAACTACAAGAATTACAACGTCGTCTGAGATGAGAGTATCCTACAAGAATTACTACAGTCGCCTAAGATGAGAGTACTTCAGCCCGAATGATATAACAGACTTCAGGAACTTCACCGTCACCGGATACTACGGCAACGACAGACCTTCAGGAAACGCACGAGGACCGAAGAACCAATTCTGCAGCAAATACTGAAAACCAGGTGACATGGAGGCTTGTCTTCCATGGTTATGAGTTACTAAAATTATTACCCACAAAAGACAATTTAACTCACCACTTTTAAGACTTTAAAAGACAGACATTATATGTAACAGGTAGTCTGTAATCTAATAACACTGGTTATAGCAAAAGAGTAAATGTTTAAACTAAAAGTTTTCTTGTTTTGAGAGATTAATAAAGTCCATTCTTCAAATGGCTCAATTTTCAATATGGTATATGGAAAGGTGACCATTATTAACTTAATATATATTCAATCCCGGATCCGCGGAATAAATTAAATAGATGTACATCATATTTTGAGGGCCCTTATGAAAGAGTAATATATATATAATTATACTGTAAACTATATATGTTGAGAACTTTAAATAGAGAACTTTATCTCATAATGTAATAAAGAGATGTCATCTGAGTACCGAGTAAACTGAGTGCATAAATCAACAGTCTCACCTTCCCAATATCCTGATATAAGAATTGTTTTAGTTGTTGTGATTAATTTTCAGCTCGTCACAACGAAAGGCAGCCTGTATAATTGGCATAACCAATTAACGCGGGTTCCCTACGTTATAACACAAGTTAAGATGTTATAATTTGTTCATTTGTTGAATGTTTTATGTCTGTTCTATAGTAATTGTATGTTATTTTATTAGTTTCCATATTATGGCTTGTCTATTGTCATAACTCCTTTGTCAGTATCATTAGATTTGTCTGAATTTATCTTGTTTCTTATTTATTGCTTTTGTTTACAATTGAACTATTATTTCTTATTCTCTATTATTTAAAATATAACATTTAGGTTTATGGTCTGTATAATTCCCACAGCCATATTCCTATTCATTAAACATAATTATTATTGCATTTCATTACTCACAATGTTCATTCTCTTCATCTCCTCATACTCTTTGGTGAGTTATAATTATTACATGACATAAAAAATAAAAACATAAACATTAATTAAACATATGAATACAATGGTATTTCCTTATAATTAATTCCAAATGACTGGTGTTCACTGGATAATTGCTACAGTCCTTTCTGTGATTAGCCATTATTAGCTTTCACTCAATTTTACCACTCACTGATAGTTTTTTATCACTCTTAAATCTTTTTCACTGATTTATTAGCGTCTATCCCTATCAATGGGGTTCTATTTAATTGGTATTTTACACTATCACCTTGCACTCTATATGTTTGATTTAAGTGTTACTGGTGGGTATTGCTTAACTTAAATTCTCTTTCTCATTTTACAATGTTCATTATTTCTCTAATTCCCTATCTCTCACTTTACAAGGTTCAATTATAACGTTAACAAGTTCATGTCGTATTAGATTGATTTATCATAGTTATTCTCTATTCATTTGGTTAATGTACCTTTCTAAATTTAAGTTATTGAAATTTAACACTTATCATTTACATTGCTTGTTTGGGTTGACACTACTAATTATTATTTACAATTATCATTCATTTCTTTTTCCATTATTTTATTGGATTGTAACATTTCAACTTTTTCTATTATATGTTATTTGTTTGTGTTTTACCATTTCTTTTCATTTCATTTCATTACATTTATTTTATGGTTTTCACCTTCTCCTCTGGTTTCCCTTTATTTGGTCTATCACTGGTGTTGTGGCTGGTTCTACTTTCTCACTTACCATCTATTGGGTTATTATGGTTAAATCGCCTTGTATCATTGTTTTCAACGTTTTGGTTCGTTGCTTGTTACTTTTCTCTTATCAGAGGTTACTTTTATGATTACTTTTATATGCTTGATCGTATTATTATTTTAATTACCCATTCTTTTATCTCTGACTCATCCCTTTTAATTATAGTGTTAAGTATTTAATAATTTATTCTTATCATGTTTCTTCATTAGTTTGTATTGAAGATATGTACCATTACAATATATATTGAATAATAAATAAATAATATATTTGTTTTTACAAGAACATATTTGTATTTTTTAAATAGTTACAGTTTATACTGCTGAAACACGGTAAATATTTAAAAAATACAAATATATTCTTGCTAAACAAATATTATCTATTTATTATTAAAATAATCAAACAAGTATAAGTATAATCGAAATTATAGGCCTATATGGAGCAGACACGTGGGAAATTAATAAAAGAAATAAATCCAAAATAAGAGCTATGGAGATAGATTACTGGCGGAGGTGTTGTAGACTAACAAGACTAGATAGATTGAGAAATGTAGAGATAAGACAAGCGATGGGAATCGACCTTGACATTATAGAGACAATAGACGCAAGAAGACTGAATTGGTTTGGAAGCCTAAAATGAATGTCGGATGAGAGATGACCAAAAAAGGTATGGGAATGGACTCCACCGTCTAGAAGAAAAAAATGAAGACCTAAAACATTCATGGAAAATGGACGTCGAAGATGCAATGAATGCAAGAGGTCTTACAGAATAGGATTGTGTAGACCGGCGCCAGTGGAAGCTAGAATGCGAGAGGCGGCGCCAGCCGTAATTAAATCGCCTAAAAAAAAAATAAAAATAAAAAAAAATAAAAATAAACAAGAATAGTATGAAAAGGTGTGTGTGTGTGTGTGTGTGTGTGTGTGTGTGTGTGTGTGTGTGTGTGTGTGTGTGTGTGTGTGTGTGTGTGTGTGTGTGTGTGTGTGTGTGTGTGTGTGTGTGTGTGTGTGTGTGTGTGTGTGTGTGTGTGTGTGTGTGTGTGTGTGTGTGTGTGTGTGTGTGTGTGTGTGTGTGTGTGTGTGTGTGTGTGTGTGTGTGTGTGTGTGTGTGTGTGTGTGTGTGTGTGTGTGTGTGTGTGTGTGTGCAAGATGACATTTAATACAATCGAAACATTATAAATATATAAAAAAATATTCTTGTCCACAAGAAGCAATATTATTATTTTTATTTTTTATTTTTTATCGGGCATCTAGGGACCACATGTCAATTTCAATTCTTTACTCTTTGTTCTTTCCCTTTTTTTCCAATACTCTCTCATCCTCTCACTGTGTCTCCTCTTCCTGTCTTCAGTCCACTTTGAAACTTATGAAAAATACTGATACGTCAGGCCGCAAATGAATGGATGGCATCGTGACATTTACAATTCGTAACGCATGCGCATTATAAGCTTCGGTTCTGCTCATACTGACAACCGAAGCTTCATATATCTAACAAGTGTAGGCCTAACTGTAGATTATCCAGGAGTAAGTGTGACCAGAGGCTTTTCTGGAAACACTGTGTAAGTCTGGGCAGACGCGATCATGCCGTGGGCGATTATTAAGTCCGCTGTGGACTCAATACCGCGAGCTACGATTACGCGCGTACGCCAGCTCATGTATGTAATGATCAATCCATACTGAGCCATGGCCGGCACTAGTAGAAGACCGAAATATTAAACGTGGCAGCACTGGAACCAGTTGATATTTTGAGGCCGACTAGACGATCTCTTAATTTATATATTTCAATAATCAAATCGCGTCATTTTTAATTACCGGTTAATAGCAGTTTTATAATTCTTCACTTTTGCAAATTAAAAGTTTACTGTGTAAAATGCTGTTATATTATTTATGAAATATAATAATTAACTCAATCATATGATACGAATTCACTAATTCGAACAAAATTAATTCATTAGGCCTAACACTAATTCACTAATTTCTTCAACTTAAACCTATAGTAGGCTACTAAGTGCGCACAGACCTGTGATTTAGATTTAGCTATAAATAGACCTTCTCATGATTTTAATAATGATATGAAATTAAATTAAAATATAATATGTTCACTTTAGCTATTTTATTACACTATGCTTACAGGCCTCAGACGCAAGTTGCCACGTTCATGTTCTGGCCTTCTACTAGAGCCGGCCATGGCTGAGACAGGCAGGGATCACAGAACGCGACCCCACTGACATAAGGAAGTAAAGAACAAGGAGATGATACGCAATATCTTGTAAACGTTAATTAATATTTGGAGTGGACCAAAAATTGCTTGACAAAAATGTAATTTTGAAAACCACTAATGTCAGACGACTTAAGGCCCTGTCTGTATTTCTGTGTATTTCAACAAACTCTTGCAATTTAGTGTTAACATTTTAACTATCGATAACAGTCCGCCGCAGTGTGGGTGTAACGGACTCCCGATTGAATTTAAATATACTATACCTACGCAGAATCTAGACTGACTGGGTAATTATAAATTGTCAGTAGCAAATGAAATATTTCATACACCTGTATAATAGCCTCCGGTAACTGAATTACACCAACTGCCAAAGATAGAATCTATTAGCCACGCTTTGACACGGCCATTATAGTTACAAAGTAAAAAATAACTTCACGGTGTTATATTTAATTTACATGTATTAAGTGTTGTGTGAAATAAATATTGAGATGATGTCGAACCAGTGGCCGCAAATTTCTTAATATCTCTTTTTCAAAGTATCGATTCTATAACAAAAAAGTATACAACAGCAGATTCAATTAATGCCACATCCACACTGTAATATCAAAAGAATAAATTATTTTAACAGTCAAATACACACCACTTGTGTATAATACACGTGGTAATACACTGTACGCAATAGAAGAAAAGACTGAGGTTTAGCGTTATTAATACCTGTTTACGTATTTATTTATATGAATAATAATAGACTACGTAATAATGTATATTTATGAACAGCAAAGCGTGTGTGGAGAATTGAACGCAAGGCCGCCGCAGTTAAGTGCTGCCTGTAAGACATTTGCATTTTATATGTTGGCGGTCAAGGAAGTCGATCCATCATGTTCTTACCGCAGATTTGTCACAATAAAGCGTACTTGGTTTTTTTATTACTAGTGAAGTCATCTAGTAATTATTTTCAACGTTATAAAAATAGACGGCTGAATTATCAACTCACTCAAGAGTTTAGTTTTGACTAGCGTACTTGTATTGCACAACGTCCTTCACAGTAGGGGGTAAAACGAATTATATAACTAATGAACTAACCAGTAAATAAATGATAGGCCTACAAGAAACTTCTATTTTCTAATATTTGCTGTACGGAAGGATGATAGAATCGAAACAAGTGAATTTTTAAGACAATTGGTTCTACACATTCGTCGTCATGGTCGACACCAATGGAATATTTCTATCGCATATTTAGGGTCGTATTTAAGACTTTTCAATTGTACCGGGATCAGAAGATCGGAGGAGTAGATATGGCCAGTACATCAGCTTTGGGACTACATATTTAGGATAGTTAAAGTATTACCTTACAGGGTTCACTTGTGACCAATGAAAATACTATGGACGGTAAGAATTGTTTTTCCTAACGGGATTACTTCAGCTTACAATGGACATTTGAGTCAAAATTGCTGTTAAGGGTAACAAAGAGCCTCCAACATAAGACTGATTGTCCCAGTATTATTGTGTGTATCGGAACATGGGTTCTCAGCAGATGTGCTGAGAATGCGCTGGGCACATCAAATACTGAGAGGAATATGTGGCCCACTGAAGGAGGGAGGTGTCTGGAGAAAAAGAACTATCGAACAGGTATATAACATGCTTCACGACATGATCATAATCAAACAGATAAAGATATTACGGCTTAGATGGGCAGGTCATGTTGTCAGGATGGGCTCTCAGGACATCTGTAAAGCTCCTCTTCCTGCATGATCCAGATAGCAAAATGAAATTGGGAAGACCAAAGTTGAGGTGGCTGGATGCAGTGCAGCAGGATGCAGAAACGGCCGGAATCCGCAATTGGAGGATGGTTGCATCGGACAGAGACGGTTGTTGAAGTCTCCTTCAGGAGGCCTAAACCCGCCCAGGCTTGTAGCGCCCCTGATGAGATGATGATCACGATTTACGACTTTTGAGGTCCCCAGTAGTTTCTGAAGTGAAGTCCATTCCAGAATTTCCAGCATTTAAATCTTAATAAGTCTCCGTCTGCCATAATAATTTTTATTTTACGTTACGTATCTTAATCACATGTTATTATTCAATATAACTATAAATTCTGATTAAAAGTATTTAAAGTTATCATTATTTTTTTAATTTTATAACAGTTTCTTAAAATTTTATGTGATAAGCAGTCCTGTTACCTATATTTTATGTAAGCAATTTATTTATATCTATGCGTGGACACATTTAAGATTCCTGTAGTGCATTGCGTTAAGCTTATGAGGCAGTGCAATGAAAGAGTTAATATTTCTAAAATATTTAATATACAATTAGCAGATCTGTACTGAAAGATTTTAATACAGTACGATAATAAAAAATTGTACCAACTTTCTATTCACTTTTCTAAATATTAAGTTGACAGTTTCTTTACTGAAGTCTTACTTTCCTAATAAATCTTTCTCAATACGTAAAAGACCTAAACTATTCAGATGGCCGTGTTTCATAAAATTTGTCAGTTTTATAAGTTTGAAATTTTGAAAAATATCTTTCAGTGAATGCATTTGATTGTATTGCACGTCTGCTGTAGTTTTTCCCTTTTTCTTCCAACTGGATTACAGTTAAATATTTGTGTTGTAATATCTTCTTGAGGTATTCAGAGTGTATGGTTCAATCCACTTCCACTTTCTTCTTATTTTTTACTGACTACTTTACGATTTTTCATCATGTTATTTGTATCAGCAGTCCCCGTAATTTCCACTTCGCCGTGGTTATTTGCTAAACTGCTAAATTGATATCTGTCATGCTTCGGACGAAGCCTTTCGGTCTCTCCGCCATTGTCAAGTCCAAAACCACGAACTGTAAAACTTATTTGGTTCTGGACTTGATAATGGTTGAGACGCTGAAAGGCCTAGTCCGGAGCATGACATATAGCAGTTTATAGGAAATAATCACGACGAAGTTGCTACTATATAATTTATTCTCTTCGGTTTGTTCTTCATTTGATGTTCTTTCCGGTCATCAGATTTAAAAAAATTTCTTAAACACTTATGGACTAATACTTTTAGTTGATATCCTAGTTTCTTGTTATCTTCAAAGTTACCGCTCCGTACAATAACATGGACCATATGTTGCAGGTCTTCTTCATCTTCTTCTTCTCTTCAAAGATTACGTTATATAAACCTGTTCCGACACTCATCTCATCCTCGGACGACCCACATATCTCCTATCAATGGCTTTATTGTTCAGTAAGGAACGTTCATATCAGAATAACTGATACAAAGCCACCAAATTCTATCTCAGAAAGAGAATGGTGAAGGCAAATCTTTTGCGCCCCAAAACAGGGGTCTTTCGGCTAAGGTATGGTAACCCTGACAGAAGAGTCTCTGGTCTTCCTGGTAAGGGGTTGTGAAACAGGCCAGTAACCTTTATAAGAATTTATTTACTTTATAATGCTTATAGTATCCAAAGCAACCACGGATTAAGATATCCTGCAGTTAACAATTCTAATTTTTGTTTTTACAGAGAGAATACCTGATTACCACATTTTGTTTGGTTGTTATGAAACACGTTTCATTTTTTTTTTTTTTAATCCTTGCTACTCGTCGACCGTTTGCTCGTCTTTCGTATCACTGATGCTACTCTGATAACAGAAATGTTTTTATATCTTTTAGCACTTCACTCTCTAGTGAGATATATTCTGGATGCTATGAATATATTGTGTAGTACTCTAGATTTTGTGAAATCGGATTTGGCTTGCATCATAATCTCTGGATTGCAGAAGACGAACAAAGGACGAACGAAACAAGACTCACGTACGTACTAATAATCTACAGATCATTTTTTAGATGCTTTAGGTAATTTTTGCCCTTCTTTGATATTGATCAGAAAGGTAATATTCCCTGGGTCTGAAGCTTATTTTTATTTTCCCCTAACTCCGCATTTAACCCTATTTAAATACTGTACATTAACATATATTATATTTACAATCATTTTATACGAACACAAATAGTGTGCACGTATTTGTCTGATATAAAAAAAATTAATTCCTTGTGCACGAATGTATTCTTGACGAATATATTTCTTGCTTCACGTTATTGTATTTTGTTAATTATAATTTGTTAATTATATTTTGTTAATTATATTTTGTTAATTATATATATAAAATACTTTAACCGTTAAGAGCTTAAGATTTATTTGACATAAGATGTTTGTATGAATATGTAGGCCTAAACTAGCACAATACTGTTAAAAATGTGACAAATATGTGGTTTCAAAAATCTGGTGCCAAATCGACATCTGGTAGGGCGGGCGGGCAACCCGGAACATTTGTCCGGGGCGTCAAAATTTGGAGGCGGCATTTTGGCTGTAAGTGTGAGAAAAATATTGATGTGTTAAATACCCAATTAATAGAAAATTTCACATATCGATTTTTTCGTTCGCTAAAAATTTACAGTGCGTAGCGTATTTATATTGTTTATGTCTAAAAGCTAAAAATATTTACAATTCTTGATTCTAAAGAAAACAATCATAAAAGAGCGGTATGTTTAATTAAATAACCGTTTTTCCGTTTCAGGGGAAAACGGAAAATCCCAGCATTAATTTAATTTCGTGAGATTGTGATACATATCACAATATTTAAAGATTTCAGAGATATGAAAGATTGGACGGTGATTCATTTTTTAAAACATTTATTACGGCAATCTATGTTAAACACATTAAACAATAAAAGCTGACTATAACTTACAGAAATTAGTAAATTTTTATAATTCCGAAAAGGAAACATTTTATAAACTAATAATTTATTTTATTAATAAATTAACGCAGAATTTGTAAAGGACGCTGCTTGAACTTGTTTGAACATGCAATTCATATACTTCTCTGAACAGAATAGCACGCGAGCAGAGCGCTGCTTCAACTTGTGTTTGATCATGCATAGACTTGCTTATTACCTCTAACCTCGAGCGGTTTCATTACACAATAGCATTATTCTTGCTATTACGTCGGTAGTGATAACAACTGGAAGTTCATAAAATTTACTTCAGTGCGATTTCTTAATTTTGAAAGGTAAGTACATCTATAATTAAGCTGTTGTTTAGTTTGATAGATACTAGTTTATCGTAAATCGATTATCGAATCGAAACAATGAAAGCGTTTTTAAATAAAATAAATATTTTATTTATCCAAAAATGCTGTTTATTGAATCAATAAAATATTGTATCAAATTTGAATGTATTCTATAGGTATAATTATTTATATTTTTGTTTTATGAAAATAATTATTTGAATCAATAATATAAGACATTTATTAAGTTCATTGCTTCGATAAAACGCGTTTTATAATAATATATTTGAAAAATTGAACAGAATAAAATCTCAAAATGAAGAATTATAAAATTGTTTTTAATGACTATTTATGATTTGCTGAAATATTTGTTATTATAAAATACATATATAATTACACTAGACTTTCTTTACGTTCACAGGATATGAAAAATATTTTGTGTAGTGTAACGCATAAATATTTTTTATGTCGGTTGACGGAATATAATTTTGAAGTTATGTTAATTACGGTTTTAGCTTATTTAGAACAAGGATAAATCTTTATTTTTAATTATTATTTTATAGTTTACATTGTTTAATTTGAGTTATGTGCGTGCCTCTTCCAGAATGTCTGACGGTCTAAGAAAACTGTCTGGTTACCAGTACAAAAAAAGAAGGCTGGAAAAGGAAGCCGAAAGGCAAAATCAAGCTGGCGCGTTAAAAAATTATATCAAGAGTTGTACCAATACAAATGGCGACTCTGAGAATCCAACATCAAGTCCGGTTATTAAAGAAAATACGGAATCGTCAGAGAATGATGATGACAAACAAATGGACGAAGTTTCTAAATCAATTGGAACTGACGACACTCTGACTCTACCATCACCAGATGAAAGCATTGAAAAAATTGACACCAACGTGACACCCACAGAAAGCGTTCTACAAACTTTGAGTGCAGATTCAGCATTGTGGCCAAGAATTTTAGGAGACGCCGAAAGAAGTTTTTTAGTAAGACAAGGTCCACCTAAACCATTGCATAATTACAAATTTCCTTCCAATGACACTGGTCGACATTTTAGCGCAAATTATTATACACGAAATTTAAGCAATGGAGACCAAGTTTTACGAGACTGGCTAGTGTACTCTCTTTCACAAAACTGCGTTTACTGCTTCTGTTGCAAAATTTTCGGCTGTATAGTTAGTTCTCTTTCAAAGGAGGGTTTTAAAAGTTGGAAGCACCTCGGCGAAACTTTAAAAGAGCATGACATTTCCAAAAATCATATTCAGGCCCAAAAATCATGGCT
Organism: Magicicada septendecula; assembly: GCA_034769895.1. Lineage (NCBI taxonomy): Eukaryota > Metazoa > Arthropoda > Insecta > Hemiptera > Cicadidae > Magicicada > Magicicada septendecula. The sequence continues at coordinate 121,204,706 of CM068368.1, forward strand.
AGAAATGAACCAAAGGTTAAAGTGTTGTAAAACTATAGATGCGGATGCTCAAAGAATTATTAATGCCGAAACAAACCATTGGAACGAGTTGCTTCTAAGAATCATAGCAATTACTAAAATGCTTGGTAAAAGTTGTCTGGCTTTTCACAAGTTGTTTGAGTATAATAACGGTAATTTCTTAAAAATAGTTGAGTTGCTATCTGAATTTGATCCCATTATGGAAGATCACGTCCGTAGAGTCCTCAAAAAAGAAGAGACTAAAGCTCACTATCTCGGGAAAAATATACAAAACGAGATAATAGATCTGCTGCATCAAAGTGTAAAGTCTCATATTATTGATGAAATAAAAAAATCAAAATATTTTTCCATAATTTTAGACTGTACTCCTGACATTTGTAAGGTAGAGCAAATGACTCTTGTAATCAGATATGTTTCAATCAATAAATTTGACGCTGATGTTGAAATTAAAATTAATGAAAGCTTTTTAGGCTTCTTACCAGTCGGAAGATCCACAGCAAAACAAATGACTGATATTATAATTGGAGAACTTAATGACTTGGGTTTAAATTTGCAGGATATCAGAGGGCAGGGATACGACAACGGGTCCAATATGAGGGGCGATAAAGCAGGAGTGCAATCTAAAATTAAACAATATAATTCGCGAGCATTCTATGTTCCGTGTAGTAGCCACTCTCTCAATCTTGTTGTTAATGATATGGCAAAAGCATCCTTGGAAGCCGCTAATTTCTTCAACATGGTCCAAAAAATATATTTATTTTTTTCGCCATCTACTTTTCGATGGGCAATACTTTTAAAATATGTTCAAGGTTTAACTTTGAAACCATTGAGTGACACTAGATGGGAGAGTAGGATAGAGGCCTTAAAGCCTTTGAGATTCCATTTGGGAGATGTATACGACGCCTTGCTAAGCATTTACGAAAACCAAGAAATTGATAATTTAATAAGAGACAAGGCCTCGGGTTTATTAAATTGTATTAAACAATTTAAGTTTTTGTGTTCATTAGTTATTTGGCATAAAATATTAAATTGCATTAATCCAATAAGCAAGTTGATGCAAACAAAAGATTTTGATCTAGCCTCTGCACTTGATCTTTTACAAAACTGCAAAATATTTTTCAAGAATTTTCGATCGGATTCGTCCTTCGATGAAACTATTATTGATGCAAAAGAACTTGCTACCGAAATTGACGTGGAGGCTAATTTTGGATCAACAATAACACGACACCGCGTAAGAAGAATAAAAAGGAACTTCTCCTACGAAGCACGAGATGAACTGATCGAAGATCCAAAAGAAAAATATAAAATAGATTTTTTTATTTTACAATCGATCAAGCAGTAAATGCACTAGATGCTAGATTTGAACAACTTAGTAATCATAGTAACTATTTTCAATTCTTATATAATATATACGATTTAAATACCATGTCCAAAGAAATGCTACTAAAACACTGTAAGAATTTAGAATGTATTTTAACTGATGGTGATTCTGTTGACATAAATGGGGTAAAATTAGCAGAGGAAATTTCATCAGTATCTGCGCTTTTGGGCAAAAAAGAAAGCCTAAGCAATGTACTGGGCTTAATTACAAAGTTAAATTTTGCCCCAAACCTTACTATTGCTTTAAGAATATTGCTAACGATACCAATAACTGTAGCAAGTGGCGAAAGGAGTTTCTCTAAGTTAAAATTAATTAAGAACTTTTTACGTTCGACTACTACACAAAATCGTCTTAATGGTTTGGCCATTTTGGCAATTGAGCATGAAATTGCTGATCAAGTAAATTTAAAAGATGTAATAAAAAAGTTTGCAGAACTGAAAGTGAGAAAAAAAAGTTTTTTGTGATTTTAGCGTAGTTGATGTTACCTTGTTTTATTTTCAAAATAATGGCATTTTGATTGATTGTGCAATAATACACATTTTTAATAGCATTTAAAAATGTAAAAAATTATATGGTTAACAATTTGTGGCTAGGTACAGATATTTCTTAATTAATTTCTACTGTTTTGTACTGCTTGATTATCAATTTTATGTTATGTTACATGTTTCTTTCTAAATATGTATATATGTATGTGTTGATTATAATTTAAAACGATTTGACTTTTATTAACATAAAAATAGAATCTACTGTTTTGTACTACTTGATTGTCAATATTATGTTATGTTACATGTTTCTTTCTAAATATATGCTTTTATTAAAATTTAAATAAAATGATTTGATTTTTATTGAAAATAAAAAATATGTACCTTTATTTTAAAAAATATATATATATTCTTAAGGGGCGGCAATTTGTCTTTTTGTCCGGGGCGAGGTAACCGCTAGAGCGGGCCCTGGGTAGGCATTGCTCTGGAGTGTATGTGCGTCCCTTTTCAGGGTTCAGTCCCGCGTTGTGTTTCCGCGATTTTCAGCAGACCCACCTCTGCCACCTTCAGGCAGATTCCTCCTCGATGACTTAGAATGGAATTATTTCTCATCTACTCCGGGTACGTTTTTATACTGAAACTGTGTTTCTGACTGTTCAAGATCGTTTCTCGTGATCAAGATCGTGTCTGTTTATGCCTTTGTCCACTGCAAACCTGAGTGCTCTTGTCGAGCTGGTTTATGTGACGGTTTGACTTGGCGATGTAGGAGCGGGTGCAGTCACCACAGCACACCACACCACAATATGAAAATCTACAGTCATGAACATTGTACCGAGTGTGTGACAGCGGTTGCCGCCTTGTGGCCTTGACGTGCCCTGAGTTCAAGCGGTTGACCACTCAGGAGGACGCGAGAAGAAACAAGTGAGGGCGGATATTTAACAGACCCGAATCAACAGTGCAAAGGAAGTAACTTCAGGAAACTTTCAAGTAATTCATTATAAAAGAAGAACGAAATGTTTTCCCGCTGACTTTAAAAGTAAGTTATCAGGTAACACGTTACGAGTTCCTGATGGGTATACATTTGTTAAATGGAATCTACGAAGACCCTGGATTGCAGATATCCACAATTAAACCAAGGTGATGGCTTTTTGTGGAACTGATCCCGTACGGGCAAAAATTGTTATAGATGGTACTGTCCTGGAACAAGTTAGCAGTTTTGAATACCTTGGCTACAGTGTGTTTTATAATGCAAGCAACGACGTGATGCATAAGTTGCATAAGTTCAACCTTATGTACGGGACTATCAGGCGAACCCTTAAGTCAACAAGTAAAGGATCACGCCTAAAATTCTACAAGGTGATGGCTCTTCCCACACTCCTTTATGGGTCTGAGAATTGGACTTTAACGAAAGGCCAGGCCAGTCGCATCCAAGCGGCTGAAATGAGATTTCTCAGGCACATGGCAGGCTATAGTCTCCATGATGATGACGACGTTACGAGTTCCTGAAATTGCAAATGGTGGAGTTTGTGAAGACAAAATAACAATGTATAATACAAAATAAATTATCTTACAAATCAATTTGATTTATTTTTATTTACTGAGATATGTGCGAAAATGTGAGCTAGGTATATATTAGGTAATTGTGTGTACATGTGCGCTCGTGTCTGTATGCATGTGCGTGCGTGCGCATACATAGTTCAGATAAGACACAGATAAGTTAATAATTTATTAAAATACACACACATAGTATAAAGCGGTTGGTTATAACTCTATGTTTGCTCATTAGCCACGAGGTAACATGGTTGCAAGAGGGGTCGCGGGCCCAAGACCCCTCTCCCCACACACCCATCACACCGTTGTGGTAGTGTTGTAGATTATCAGCTCGAGTTTACGACTTGTTGGCCGAGAATTAATTGAGCGAGAAGGCACAGGAAACCCAACGAACCTGTACGGCCAACGAAACCAACACAAAACGAACGGAAAAAAGAAAGTAAGAAGAAAAAGAAAGTGCAGGTGACATTTCAATTCAACAAAAGAGCTGCTGATAACTTTGTCCTATGTAGGTCATAAACTTTTTGATAACCATCCACACCACAGGGCTGAACTGACCAAACACCACGTACACAATCACTCTTTAAATCACCCATATCTTCTCTCTCTCTCACACACACACACACACACGCGCAAGCACAAGCACAAGCACACAGAGTCAACAGTACTACGTCTTCACACTGAAACGTCGTCTTGTGCATCGCAGACCATTCATTTTTAATTTTCTCTACTTCCACTGCTTTCGTAAACGTTTCCAGATTTACATCTCCTTTCGAAAAGCGTATTTAAATTTTAAACAGCGTGTGGCACAGAATAAACTGAAACATTTTACGGCCTCCCGTGTTGGATGATACACGAATTCTGGTTAGCCAGGCTCAAGGTTATCCAGGGGCACCTTCTCCAACTCCACTCGAGTAATTATTAGTAAGCGCGTCCATGACAGAAAGTGGATGCCACTCATTATTAACTCTCTCTCTCTCTCTCTCTCTCTCTCTCTCTCTCTCTCTCTCTCTCTCTCTCTCTCTCTCTCTCTCTCTCTCTTCTTCTTCTTCTTCTTCTTCTTCTTCTTCGTCTTCTTCTTCTTCTTCTTCTTCTTCTTCTTCTTCTTCTTCTTCTTCTTCTTCTTCTTCTTCTTCTTCTCCTCCCCCTCTCTCTCTTCTCCAGACCAAACCGTCAATTGCTGGACATTAGGCCTTCCTTCTTTCTCTTCGCCTGTTCCGATCTTGTGAGGTGAGGTCAAGATCCAATTCGTTAAAATACCTTAAACATCGGTGGTCCGTCTCATATTAAAGTCTCCTATCGTTTCAGCAAATCTTGTCACGCATCCGACCCAGTTCCTATCATGGTAACGCCATCGGACAATTGTGTTCGAAGTCTGACAGTGGTTTTATTTTATTCTGTCTCCTCCTAATGGTGCCACCAATATTTATGATTCCATCGCTTAGTATTGAACAGACATTCGTCGTCGTACCTTTAGTCGCATTTCGGCGCAATACGTTAGAATTAAGGACGAAACCACGTGAAGCTCCCCTTGTGACAGTAATCTGTATTACTCAATCTGTTTACTTCAAAATAATAATATATATGTATTATCGGTGGTTTATTTCTAAAGTTATAGGTGCCGGAACGCATCAGTTCAAAAGTTGTACAGACACAAATATAGTCTACTTATATTTTATGTTGGCGTATTATAGTTTACATCAGGTTATTACAAAGGAGGTCTACATTTTTAAAGCCTTTAAAATATGTAACATACGTATAAACTTGTATCTAAACAGACAATAAAGTTTACTAATATTTCTAAAGAGCTTCATCGTCAGGTTAGACGCCGCACGACAATCGAAACGTATCACTCATGATGGCGTCATCCCGGAGCCTCAATTAAAGTCTAAGTGATGGTTTCAGTGGTTCGGACATTTTAAAAAAGTTTCAATAGTTTCATCATCGTGTCGCGTCGTCAAATTGTTTGTTTCTTGACCTTTCCTTACTTTTTCTGTCCAATGCTGTATTTTTGGACCCAAGAGGTTCCGGAACGCCGTTCCGGCGCGTTCCCCCTGAAATCAAGCCCTATGCATTATTATTAAATTTTAACTTATAATTATTACTTTAATAGCAACAAAGTAGATTCTCTTTACGTAGTGTTTCTTAATTGAGCCTTACTGGTATAATATTCACTAAACATTTCACGAAAATAAAAGGTAAAATATAATATGGTCAAATTATATAAATAATTACTGACTTTTAATGGTCACTTTTATATATTTATTACTTTCATCAAGGACCTTAAAGGTTCTTCGTCTTCTTCTTCTTCATCATCATCATTATCATCATCTTCTTCTTCTTCTTCTTCTTCTTCTTCTTCTTCTTCTTCTTCTTCTTCTTCTTCTTCTTCTTCTTCTTTTTTTTTTTTAAGTTACCTATCGTGCTGACCATAATGTATACACGCAAATGGAGGTCATTTTCTATTCCTTGAAATTTACTAAATCGTTCTTTCAGACCATCTCTTCCTTCTCCTACCCTCATTACATTCCCACCAGAACTTTGGAACTTTGATATTTGATTATATTCTTTCTGCTGTTATATTCACTTTTCCGGTATATGGTCTAATCTCCTCATTCAGTACGCGCTCTAGTTACAGTGTTCTGCGTGACATCTTCAGGAAATCCATTTCAACCGCGTCAATAATCTTCTTTTCCATCTGTCCCTTAACTGTAGTTGCCAGAACTGTAATCCGTAAGTCGTTTGTACATGATTCGCTGATTCGGACAGACCGTTAATCTTACTGGTTCTATTTTGCGTATGTTTACTTGGTGCACCTTAGTCTGATATTATTCTTCCGAAGTACTGATGTTCTTCGCACGTCTTATTCAAGATCTTCTCCACCCGCAGCTATTCCGTTTACTCCGAATTCGTTTCTCACTTTTCAATATTTCTTTCAAAAATTTTTAAACATGAATTCAATGTCATGAATGCATTGGCAAGTGCTTGCGATTATGACTCGCTAGTTCCGTGAATAAAAAGAGTTACCAAGTAGCAGTCACCAATGCTATCGTGTTCCTAAGTAATTTTTATTCAACTCGTACAGTGCTTCTTTTGGATTTATTTTAATTAGATAAGTTGATAAACAAAAAATTTGTTGAAGTTTTTTGTAAGTTTCCCCATGAATATAAAACTTAATTAATAGTTTCACTTACCTATGCTAAAATTACGTTTACTGTCAATAAACCATGTATTACAGAATCATATGACGACTATTTTATTCTCAGCTGATTGACTGATCAGTTGCATTGTGCGGTACTGTCCCAATAACCGTACCCGCACTCAATTTTGATATTTCGCTTATGCGATTAATCCACGTAAAAAAATACTCGAAGTAAGACGCACGCCTGTTACTATAAATATATATGTCTTCCTCTTATTGTGACAGAACTCGCTTTCTAACAGTACTCATTTTTTCCAATAATTCTCGTTTTTTGTGCGCATCCTTGCTTAATACTATACATGTCTCCCTTTTTATGGCAGAACTAGTTTTCCTCTAATACTCGTTTTTTTTACAGATCGCTAGAAAAGCAACAAACTCGAAGGTAGGCGGGAGATGCTATCTAAATATTATGTCTCCATTGTTTTTTGTTTTGCTTCCAGTAAAGTTTTCGAGATTTTAGTGAAAAACATAAAAATATTGACCACCTAACGAATAATAAATCTTGTTTTCATTTGTTTTAATACTTTTTTTTTAATCTTCCTATTCAGAAATAAGCCTCATTGTATAGGTCTATTTCTCTTTTTCTGTTTTTTTTTTTTGTGTTTGTTAAAAATGCGTTATGTTTTTTGTTTTCAACGTTTCCCTCTTTCAAGCATTGTATGGACACATTAAATGTCATATTGTTCCCAACCATGCTTCTCATTAATCCTGCTTCTGATCCACTCAGTAGCGTAACTACGACCTGTTCCTTGGGGGGGGGGGGTTGAAGGTTGGACTCCCCATTTTCCTCAGGACAAATATTAAAATTCAAAATTCTTCCAAACATAATTTTATAAATATAGTTTATAAATTCATTGCGTCTCAAAGTTTTTGAGTAAACCAACGGAAGTATAAGAGCTGAACAAAAAACATGTAAACGCACTGATTTCAAAATATTCTATCTAGATTAAGTGTTATAATATATATGTTATAATTACAGAGAATAAAACTCATGTCATTAGAAATCACTTTAGTTCTACATTTTTATTGTTATAGATCTTGTGAAAATGATTCCTTCTGAAGATATTTTGAAAAACACAGTTCCATTATCCCTTCGCACTTTCATTTAATTTTTTTTGTCCCGAAAATGTTTTAGTGACTTAGAGCTCGTGTAAATAATTACATTATTTTTACGTAAAATCCAGCAATAAAATCTTCCAAATTAAAGTCAAGAAACTGCTAGTTTACCTATGTAAAGACGACGGCTCAAACCATATAGATATTAGACTAGACGAGTCGTGACATAGAGTATCCTGTAAGGAAAAGTGTGTTTGGGTGAAAAAGATAAAGGTAGATTAACAGTCTCTACCTTCGTTTTGTGGCGCGTGCATAATTGTCTTTATTAGTGCTGCAGATATTTAAGTTATTTACTAGATGTTGAGTGATTGTCTTTATTATAACTTTGCTTCCCTTAGACCTATAGATATTGTAATTCCCTTTATTTCTACAATCACTTACACCCCTTACTTTAACACAGGCAACTGGTTATAAATAGGACTAAGTTATGTGATTATGAAATTTTACCTCCCTCCCGCGATCACACCCGTAGTTACGTCATTGGAATCTACTAACTTCTTTTCGTGTCTGATACTTTTATTTTTAACATTAGGGCTACTCTTTCAATTGCACTTGGCATTTACTCATGTTGTCCATATTTGCCCTTTATGTCTTCAAACTTGCGACGCACGCACAGGAAGTACACAAGACAGGACAGGAAGCACGCACTGAAATACCCTGTATATAAATATATATACATAATATTATAGCTATCATATTCATAATAGCGTCCTATCAGAGCGTTATATGAAAGCTATAGACGGTACGAGTGTAACGCCGTAAGAAGGAGAGAGAGCGTGTAATCGCAGCCATCTCACTCTAACCACGTCACCGCTACATTAGAATCCAGTTCAAACAGGTAATTTTACTCAAAGCGAATTATCAGTTCAACCTGCGATAACTTCAAAAGTTGTAAATATACGGCAATTCTGAAAACAGTATTGTATTCAGCAAGAAAAGCTTTATAAGTAGCCGCAAGCTCAGTTAATATAATTAACAATTAAAGAAGTTATATGGATGACCACGCCAACAGGAATAACGAGAGAATTATGCTACGTAGGAATAAGGTGTTTTCACACACACATACACAGATAAAGACCTAAGCAACAATATTCTGTGGTCAGATCATCGGAAACACATTTGCAAATACCTGTAATCAATCGATTTGCAAATACAGGAAGTACGATTTTGACAAGAATTTCTATGCCGTTTGGAACCTGTCACCGCGTGTTTGAGCGACTTGTTCGAGATTGTCGAAACTGGAAAAACGCATGATTTATTTGAACAACCAATCAGCAGCCCGTATTTAAAACAGACGCCAGCTAAAAGCGAGGGGTAACATCACTCTTCGTTCGGTACTTAAACACACTAGACGTGTATAAATCACATACAGAAATTTTTTATATTACACAACAGTGCAAATTTCAGTTCTAAATCGAGAAGTAGTCCGCAGTGTAGATGAATTAACAACATTCAATAATACTAGCTGCGTAAAATCACCGTTAATTAATTAATTAGTTAATTAATTAATCCATCAGCTGTGAAGGACCTGTGCTACAGAAGGCTACAGCATCTGTAATTGCCAGCGCATCTTCCACAACATTGATCAACCCATTCTTCTGTGCAACACCATCGAAAGGAGGACCTCTACAGATTCCTATCTTCGGACAACGCATCAAACAGTAAGAAATAGATTCATTGATTAATGATATAAGCGCTAAACAAAATAATAAAACAATAAACAATTTTAAAAAGACACTAAGAAAAGCACACATTATATTGTAACTATAAGATTAGTTCTAATATAGGATAGGAGTGTTGAATGGAAAGTGGTGTGTAGTATTGGACGTACAAATTATTGCAGACCTGTTCTTTAGCACTGGTTTGGGAGATAGAAATCTCTTAATCAAACCGGATAAGAGCTATAGGTCGTTTGAGCGTCTTAATCATTACTTTCCACACTCACTCAATAATTATAAGGTTAGGGTATAATTAAGTCCTACCATTAATAATTTAAAGTTTAAAAATCATTTATTAAAACATTAAATATAATAATGAAGAAAATCTTAAAGTGTTATTTGTAACGATTCCCCTTGAAAACCACAATCACTGAACGAATCCTGAGAAAGAGTGTCTCCATGCGCTGAGCTAAGCTGAAACCGTGTCATTTGTATCTGGGATTTGTTCTGGCGCCCAGGTAAAGTAATATCACGGGTAAGTAACATTTTATCTAACATCACAAATATTAGATAATTGTGTTAGACGAAAGGGAGCGTTGTAATGTATATATATATATATATATATATATATATAATATTTAATATTTATTGTAACTTTACCTCAAGATGTTCTTCTTTATATGGAACATGTTTCCCCTTTATATGGACATCCAGTATTCCCCATCCTCAGCCTTCTTAATTTTGGATTGTGGAGTACTTGTGTGTTGGTTGGTTGTTGTTATGGTTTCCTGTTGGTTTTTGGTATTATTGTGTGAGATTGTGGCGTATATATTAGTATTTTGTGTATTTTCGATGTTGAATGCTTTGAAAATCGTGTCTTTTTTTGTATTGATTTGGATTTGTTCAGGTATTAGTTTGTTTTGTGTTTTATGTTTGTATATTTGTAAATTTTACCAAATGTTCATTATGGTGCCTTTGTGTGGTATGTGTTTTTTATTAGTGTCATGTTGGTTATGTCTAGGAATTCATGTCCAGTGTTTATTGCATGTCTGGTCAAATTAGATTTATATATTTCTGTTTCCTTTGTATGTATTTAGGTGTTCAAAATAACGTTTTTTCAGTTGTTTTTTGTTTGTCCTATATAATATTTATTGCAATCTTGGCATTCAATTTTGTATATACCATTGGTTGTTGTATTATCTTTGTTGTGTGGGTTATTTAGTTAACATGTTCCAAATAAAGAAATACATCTTGAGGTAAAGTTACTATAAGTATTAAATATAATATATACATCAAGAAATAGACTGTAGCAAAAAGTGCTTGTGTGTGTGTGTGTGTATATATATATATATATATATTCAAGATATTGCGGATATGTTTTTTTTTTTCTTGAGAAAGTACGCAATTTATGAAATTCTCTCCAGGTCAGTGTAACTTTTATTTTTACTTACATTATTTCAATTTTCTTAACAAGAGCCCAACAAGTTGAACCAAATATATCTATTCACTTAATGTCTTCCGTTAGGTCTATAACATGCTCTATTCTGTTTATAACATGTTCATGACTGGTCCTGTTTGTCGTGATGTTAGTCTTAGTGTAGTTCATATTGAGGCCTGCGCTTCTAGCATGTGTGTCCAGTTCTTCAAGCATCTTCTACAGTTCTGCTTTGTTGACCATTATCAAAACTATACTGTCAGCATAAAAATTTCATTATGTAGATAAGAATATTGTAGCGGTAAGAATGTTTGCGATAAGACTTACTGACCTTAGACAGGATAGGGTAAACTGAACAGTGTTCTGCATTGTCCCACGTCACAGTCTATTTAATGCTTACTTACGAGGGTCATCTCAAAAGTAAGTTTCCCTGTTTTAGGAGAAATAAAAAACACATGTAAAAATTAAAAAGAAAACTATACTTTTATTCAAAAACATGTACTTATTTTTCAATATAATCTCCAGCCTTGTCAATACACTTTCTGTAGCGTAAAAACGGTGTTCAATTCATTCTTTGAACCACTGCGTGCCCAGGCGTCAACCGCCTGTTTCACTTCCGTATCCGTTTCGTAACGTTGTCCTACCAGATGTTCTTTGAGATGGGGGAAACCATGGAATTCACTCGGAGCCAAATCGGGTGAATATGAGGAATGGTAAGAAGTCTCCCTTCGAAAGTACTCCAACAAATTCTGCGCGACTCGCGAGGAATGAGGTCGTGCGTTGTCGTGGAGCAAAAGACTGTATTGCTCAACAAACCTTTCTCTTTCAAGAACGATGTATGCTGCCAGCGGACCATTTGAATTCTCATGCACTCAGGTCCGTACACAGAAACTAAGTGACGATGAATTTCAGCCGCTGATGAATTTTTTTGTAGCAAAAAAAAACGAATTACACTACGTACTTTGCAATCGGACACGCTGGTAAATGGAACGTCCATGATTTTAAATTTCGTGTTGTTATGTTGCTACGGAACGGATGAGGTTTTGGCACTGCTGCGACTACACACAAATAAAAGTTCTCTAACCTTCGTCAGCCTGCTTGGACCGTTTCCTTTAGAATTAAAAACTAGGGAAACTTACTTTTGAGATGACCCTCGTAGATAGAAGAGTAAGGCATGGAAAATTATGTGTGCTGTCCAACAAACCCAACAAAAAGCAGCCAACGTACATGACAGGTTATGCGATTAATTCTTGAACATAATCGATATGTAAAAGATCGATACGTAGAGTATTAAATATTTAACAGTCTTTGGTTCGATACCCGCTAACTGTGACGTGGCATCGTACGGACACGGTGCGGGTTGGTGCCGCGTGTTGAGGTCACACGTGTGTTTAGCCTGTCGCGGTCTCGGCGGCCGTTATCACCTTATAAGTTGTCGCCGTACCGTGTGACCGCGCCACATTCCTCAGACTAATGTGTCACATTAACGGAAAGTGGCTCTGAACCGCTCGTTTACGCACGCACGTACGCCAGAGCGCGCTTGAACGGCATACGCAGTCTGCAGTATAAGAGTGTGTCACGTTTGCGTATGTATATATGTGCAGGCACACACGTTCTTATTATTCCACAGTATTACATCGGAATAAACGCTGAAATTACCTAACCGACAGACAGAAGTTCTGAGAGTTATTACCCCCCCCCCCCCCCCCGACTGGGTAGATCACCAATGGGGTCGTATAGGTAAAATCCAACACTTCTACCACCGCTACCATGAAAAACTGATAACTTCTCTTCTGGTTACGCGGGAGCCGACAGAAGAGACAAGTAATAGTGCGAAACAGACAAATGTCTGTATGAGTTATACTGTTAACGAGAGCAAAGTAAGTAGTGCTATTTTCTCGAAGCAAAGAATATACTCACACTCACATTGTTGTAAAATTATACATGACCCACATTTGTGCAAAAGCCGCCTGTAACCTCGAACACTCTCCCCTCCCGCCCCCTCACCCTCTCTCACCCTCTCTATCGCGCTCTCTATCTCTCACCCCATACCTCTGTCTCTTTCTTTCTCTCTCTCTTCCTCTCATTCTCTCCTTACGCTTGTTCTCACTATTCTGGCTTTCACCTATTGTCTACCTATTGATCACTGATTATAACCATTCATTTTATCCTTGAAAGGTCTTTCATATCCTTCGTTTCAGTCTGACTGTCCTCTATCCTGACTCATCACATATGCTCTTTAATATTTTTAATACTTATCCCGAATTTCACTGATGATGTACATGCTCGCTCCTGTTTCTCATTCTGTGTACCTCTGCTACTTTCTCGGTGTATTTCATCCTGTATTTTACTCTGCCCATTCCTTGTGTAACGTATTTACTCTTCTGTCTGTCTGTCTGTCTGTCTGTCTCTCTCTCTCTCTCTCTCTCTCTCTCTCTCTCTCTCTCTCTCTCTCTCTCTCTCTCTCCTCTCCCTCTCTGCTGCATTCCGATCTAATGTATTTACTCCAGTTTTAATCCTATCTCGTCTTCAACTTACATTCCCATTCTATTCCATTCCATTCTTTTCCGCGTGTCTTCTCTGTTACTCTTATTGTCCAGTTGCCTTTAGCCTTAAATTCATTTCTATAAATACGTCCTCTTAAATCGTTTTACACCTTCCCATCATAATTGCTTATATTATTATTATTCCTCTCTCTCTCTCTGTCTCTCTCACACACACACACGCACACAACCTTTACTATCCTTTACCACACCACTCTCCTTGTCCTCTACAATGCATACACGCGTATTGTGGTACCTAACAATTATTGTTCTATGCAACCATAAATAACTATTTTGTCTCAGAAACTTAAATAATATTTGTAAGTTCTCTCCCACTGCCTGTTCAACCTTCGTCTGTCAAAGCAATTTATCTTTTTTCACCTATCCTATTGCACTCTTCTCCTCTTCCTACCATTTCCGAAATGTATAGTCATTTTTTTTAGGAGATTATAAAGGTGCAACTGTTTCATTCCACACCCCCAAACTGTCATAAAATGCTCGGCCTTCGTATGTTATTTTTTAAAACTACTTTCATAAATCGAAGACAATTTCTGATATTTATGACCTTTTCTTTCCTTTACAGGCTCCAAACAAACGTTCCGTACTTTATGTCTCCGGTAGCCACACTCTGTACATTACTTTCAGGAGTTTATCTCCTATTACAGTACTACGACACCCGTTCCACTGGTCGTTAAGCATAAAAGTGACACGCGTGGGGCAAAGAATTTCTCCAGAGAGTAATTAGGGTGCAATAAAAATAAACCCAAGAAGGGTATTTTACAAGCTCCTCTACACCTGACACATCTGCCCATAGTCATTGTTGTAAGAAACAGTTCTAGTATTGAGCCGTTGCAAACTAACAGTTCACAATTCAGATTCTATATTTTTATAAATAATTAATAGGCATAATTAAAAACAAATTAACTTGGCTGTTTAGAACATTCACATTTTGAAGTGTCTAAGAAACTCTAAATGTAGAAGTGTAGAAGTTTGAAACTCTAAGTAAATGTGATTGGTAAAATCTATAATTTCAGTAGAAAAACATTACTTAGTGAATAATAAATTATTAAGAATAATTATTGTAGCTCGTACCGTTAAACTGAATTGTTTGTGTACATTCACTTGACGAACACATTCCCCTGTCAGATATTAATTTATATGTCAACAAAAACTGTAGTAAACCTACTCGAGACAAACGAGCAGAGCATCGCGACAAACTATCTAAGAATTCCATTCTAAACTATGAGTGACTGTAACGGAGCAATGTACAAAACGTCGACAGTATAGGAAACCAGCAAACAAGCAAATGGGCCATAGTTGAAATAAATGTTTTTCTTTACATGTATATTACATGGTGTTGGTGGGAGGGTAGTTGAGGATATAAGTAGGGGGTACATGAGAAAGAAAGAGAGAGAGAGAGAGAGAGAGAGAGAGAGAGAGAGAGAGAGAGGGAGGTGTATGTACTTCTTTATGCATTTGTAGGCTAAACGGCAAACTTGCGTGTTTGTGTACGTAATCTGAGCAATCACTATTTCAGACATATCGGCTCAGTTATAAGGAACTAGAAATAGTTCTTCCTTTTCCAAAATGATGAGTATGAAGCAATACTTGCAGGTAGGAAAGGAGGAAGTAAAACTGTTCCCCAAGATTTCTCGAGGGTCACGTTTATTGCAAACCTATTGTTCGCGCAAGGAACACTTTGGGGCCCCAAACGTATCACCTTTTGTCGGTCGTTAAATTTCTACCGACTTCTGTCGCTTTTCGTTCCTACGTTCAGCAGAAATTGCTAACACAACCTCCGAGTTCGTAATAAGGCCAACGCACGTCTTCGACGAGTGACCCTACGATGTCATCATCACGTTATATAAATTCCGCAACAGCTGTTGCAACAACAATAACAATAACAATAGGCCAATAAATTCGTTATTAGTTGGCGACTCCGCGACCTTCACTCTCTGTACCTCGTGTTCATTTACATTTTCATTATTCTGTGCTGATTAAGTGGTACGTGGGACCACACCTTATTGTTTTCCCACTGGTCGTCGTCGTCGTCGTCGTCGTTGTTGTAGTGAATTATTTATTTACCTATTTATTTATTTATCACACACACACACACACACACACACACACACACACACACACACACACACACACACACACACACACACACACACACACACACACACACATTCGCCGTTTGCCTCTCCTTACAGAGAATTTATTAATCTAGCCAGCGTGTATGTGAGTGCGCGCGCGTACACGTGTGTATCTATAGGCGGCGCACGCTTCGCCGCCAGTGGAACGTATCTGCCTTTTTTCATCGACGCAAAATAAACAATCGAATGATGCATATTAATTATACCCGGCAATATAATTTGCACAATTTAAGTTTAAGCAGATTTAATTATTATTGGTTAATTTATGACGTGATAGTTTTTTTAACTTAATTGCTTAATAGATACACACACGTGCGAGCTAACAGAATGATCTTATTTTTGTGTTACAGGTTACCATAGAATGATGATATTTATTTTAATTAAGATACAATTCTAACATAATTCGACTCTTTATAATGGTTTCATAACACAAATAAAAGTAGTCTGTTGACCTCAACAAAAGCTAACTAAAATTGTTTTCTTTCAATTATGCACATGACTGTAAATAATAAACGTATTTACACTTGAATTTTATTATTTCAGAAAGATAATTGTTACTCCAAATTGTTTCTTTTGAATGTTTATAGACTTTAAGTGTTGTTATGAATGAGTAATATCGACGACTTTTCTGGTCTGTAGACAGTGGCAGATTATCCATAACTCTAGGGTATGTCGCAGCACCGAGCACCAGGGCTTCAGCTGTCAGAGGGGGCACCATTCAGCTGAACTGATATGTAGTCGTTTGGTTTTATTATACATATTTATTAACCATGGAGAGTGTCGAGTTGGAAAATAAAGCGGAATCTCTTACACAAGTTTACTCGAATGATTTGATTAACGATCTTCTAATAGAATTGAAGCACTTTGTGCCACGTGTAAAATTGCAAGAAATAGTTTTTTTTAAATGTTCGAATTAAGATGATAGATTCCATGATACTACAGTTTGTCCGCTCAAAGTATTAAACTGGATTATCGACTATAAAATGACTGATGTATTTCCGAATATATACATTGCTTATCGTCTGCTTTTTACGATTCCAATAATTAACTGCTAATCTGAAATATCATTTTCTGTATTAAATCGCATTAATGATATATTGAGTTCAACTATGGGAGATGAGAGATTATCTTCGTTAGCAAGGTTGAATATTGAAAGCGAGATACTTGAATCAATCACTATTTAGCTAAACATTTGTTGTAATTTGAGAGTTTAATAAAATAATTGTTAACTTTCGAAATTGTGTATGCCATTTATCAGTGTTTATAAGTGTAAATAATGGATAACAGGTTGATTTTTGAACCGGGGGAGGGGCATCAGTCTGATGGCAGCATAGGGTACCACACGCTTCTAATCCGACCCTGTCTGTAGACTAGGAACTATTGCCCGTTGCTGAAGATTGAAGGTCCATACAGTTGCTCCGCTCCAGAGAAGAGGTGATGATCCGAAGTCTGCAGATGCGTAGTCGCGGGTGTTCTCGAATTATTGATCGACGTAAATTAGTAATTACTACTGCCTGTGCGTGCTTTGCTTTGCTTCAGGTAGCGTCTTTGCGCCCGAGATAGGCTAACTACTCGTCAGCTTGTTAGAGAGCGGCGTCCGAGACGTGCTCGATAACTGCCAGACGATAACAGTGCTGGTCTTTCTGAAAAGGCACAGTACCTAAAATGGGAAGGGACACGCCAACGCGATTATTCGCTAGGTGGCGCCGGAATTTTAAAGATGTATTTTAACTATCCATGTTTAACTTGGATTAAACATGCCTATGTATTTTGCCTATCTATGTTTAACTTCCACCCTCCTGTAATCGTAAAGTGTCTGTAACCAATGGGGGCATCTTCTTTCAAGCTAGCTTCTTCGTTCACATCGTTTCGCACAGCGAACGTGAACTATCGCTTGGAAAAAAGTCAGAGGTTATAACGCTCTGAGCGTTATATTGTTCGACAGTTGATATACTGACAAACTGATAGTTTGGCTCAGAGGACTGTCCCGATCCGAACTGATACCCTCTTGTAACTGTTTCCAACTTTAGATTGCAATGTCCTTTCCTCCGATTGGTCGGAAATGACTTCTTTTCTTGGACATACCTTTTGAAATGCTCTTAGTAGGACAGAATGTGTTACATGTAAGTTCCTAAACACATAGGTTTAAATAAGAATATTATTTATCGACCGTGTTAATTATGGTTTCAAGTTGATATCGAGTTTCGGTCTAATAAAAATGCAGTTTTTATGCGACGTATCGAGATTTATTTTATCTCATATTCATGCATGTAGGCTATTGTTGAGTCACAGATGCACAGATTACATAAAACTATACACTACACTACGATACAAAATGATACATATTAACAATTATTTTTTTCTCACTTTGTATACTGCATAATGGCAGTGTGTGAATTTATTACGTGACTGGAGGAAGAGCGGAGAAACTGCATTTTTATTAGACCGAAACTCGATATCAACTTGAAACCATATAGGTTTATGAACAAAGTTATTCATGCCTGAAGAAGCTAGAAATATTTTATGGTCCGTGATGTAGCCCGCTAAACCTTTTTACATAGAATACTCATATTAACTGTTACTCCAACTTCAAACAAATGCTGTCACACTAAGAGGTTTTAAAATACCTAAAATTTGGTGTAAGTCCACAGTTTTTGTTTGTAAGTTGCGAAATTAAAATTACATTATTAACTATAGCAATATAGCATTAAAACTCAATAGCCTCCTTCGAGAGTGTATTCTGGTAGCTAAAATCTATGTAGAGAATCATTCCAACAGATAATTGTGTAAAAATAAAAAGAGTTATGGTGCTCAATCGGAGTCACGTATAGTAACCCGCAAAGGTCACCCCTGGCTTACTTTGGGTTAGGTATCGTTTGCCGTTTGGAAAGTAGAAACGTAATTTTCAGTAGAACTATTGCGTTGAGAGTGCGTGCGTTTGGCAAAAAGTTGGTCATGTTAAAAACTGAGTTCTCTTCCACATTCCGATTCCGGTATAGTAACCCGCCTTACTTTAAGTTCGGTATCATTTTATCGCTCCCAGTTTATGCCTATAGTACACATAGAAATGCAAAAAACGAGGATTGTTTGGATTTCTAAAATTCGTTCTTGCAAATTTTCTGAAAAAGTTTAGATAATTTTTTCATACCCCACTTACTTAAGCCTGTTGTACATTAAAAAAAGAAAAGAAAAAGACAGTTTTCCAAGTTTCATAGCTGCCACAGACTAGGTAATGACAGAATACTATTACCCCCCCACCGAAAAAAAAAATATATATATATAGTAGAGTGACAAAGCCTCTCAAGAAGAAAGCTTGGACAGCCGCCAAAAGATCGGTTAAAGGAAATTATTATTTAAGATAGTGAAGACGAGCGTTAGGGAAAAGGATTCGAGAGAAGGCTAAAAGGTGTACAGACTCGTTATATCAGTCTATCTATCTATATGTAATTATGTCTTTACAATTTACTTCATCAAAACCACTGCAGGACTTTAAAATGAACAAATGTATTACACACACATATACGTGGAATGAAACATTGTGATTGGTATTCGATAACGCGCTAAAGGAAAACAACTATTTAGACCAATTGTTGCACTTGAGACAACAATTCTCGATATTTATGTAAACAGCAGCAATTACGTCCGGGGTAATTGCAGGAGGCGGAAGCGGAGGTCACAGCCAGTGGGGGATCGCGCAGACGACACCCACTGACCTCCTCACAGCCAATCATAGATAACCGTTAATGGAAATTAAATCCACCCTACTAAAACTAAATGGTAATGAACATAAATTATTACGACCGCTTGATTACATAACTAAAACGCACGCACACACATACCGGCGATATGCTAACGGCGACGGTTATGCCAACAAAACAAAGAAAAATTTCCTCATCGCTGATCGCACTACTAATGGAATATTATTCAAAACATAAAAGCTAAGTAATTATACCGCTTTCGTATGTGTGTATATATTTGGACTGGACGATTACCATCTTACTGAAAGTTATTATTATTTTTTTTAATACGAAAAGGTCGTGACATTCAGTTTCCTCCTCCTCCTCCTCCTTCTCCTCCTTCTTCCTCTATATGTAACGCTCGTGTAATTCCCGACTAATTACAAGCGCCCCGTTTTTTAAACAAAGAGAAATACGTAGTTTTAAACCACTGAAGATGATAATGGTATCGATGCACATGATCGTGAAAAAAATTTGCTACCCAACAAAATCTTTCTAGAGCCAAACAGAGCCGTGAAATAAGCCTATAAAGACATAAAGACACTGTGGTTTGTATTCACGACTTTTTCACCATTATGTCGGGATTCGACTCTCGGTTTTTTTTTAATATTGGCACAAGTCATAATTGTTAAAACAGAAAAACTAAGACCTCGTTCGCCCGTTTCCTGAAAAGGCCGTATTGCTGGAATATCGACATTCATAAGCTGCGTATATACGGTGCGTGGCAGCATCCTATTTGCCATTCTGGTAGGAAGCGAGTGGGCAGAGCATGCTAAAGATCCGATAACGAGCAGTAGCTGTGAATCCGGGTTTCCGAACGAAAGATCCAAAATCATGCGACTTCCGTGTTCCTACTGTACTCATCTTTGTTCAGTTCTTTTTTATGCTATTTTTTCTATTTGTATCGGCCATCTGAGGACCACATACCAATTTCAATTCCTTATACCTTGTTCTTTTCTTTTTCTCCAATATTCTTTCGTCTTTTCACTGTCTCCTCTTCCTGTCTTCAGTCCACTTTGAACCTGCGTTTTTCTCTCTGGTCTCCTTCAATTTGTAATTGCTCGACAAACTTCTCTTTCAATTGCTTCGTCTGGGTTTATATTATTCTTTTTCTAAACCCTTTTTGACGTCTTTAATCCAACTTGATGTTGACTTCTTTCCCCACAGATATTCGAAGAGCAGTTTTGTTAACCTATTGTCGTCTATTTTATATAAATGTCCAAAAATTACTAGTCTTCTTTTCCTTCTGTCCTATATTTTCCATACTTTTATATATTTTATCATATACTTCTTAAGTTCCACCCTTCTGAAGTTTTTCGTGGGCCTAATATTTTCCTAATAATTCGTCTTTCCAATATTTCTTGTTTCTCTAAATAATAATTCAATGCTAGATATTCAGTTGCATATAGGCATTCTGGTCTCACTACTGTACTGTAATGCCTTATTTTCGCATTTTTAAATATGCGAAATATTTATTTTTAAATATCTTTAGTTACACCATATGCTCTTTCCATTTTATGAATCCTTTCTTCTATAGCAGATTTTTCTAAACCATTCTCTTGAATTATTTTCCCTAGATACTTAAATTTTCTAACCCTATCTATTCGACCAATATCTGTTAGCAGGAATTTTGACGCATTTTTAATGTTCGTGAGAAATTTGTTTTTCTGCAGAAAGCCTGTTCTAAAAATTAACTTGTGCTACTGCATATGTCAGATGTTCAGAAAGTATAGCAAAGTCATCTGCGAATGCCAAACAGTTTATTTCAATATGTTTGTTCCTTCTTCCCAACATGATTGGTGATATTTTACATTCCTTTAATTTCTCATTCCAAATTCTCACTACTTTATCCAGGACACAGTTGAAAAGAATTGGGGATAAACCATCACCCCGTCTTACACCTGTATTTATTTTGAACGGTTGAGATATTTCTCCCATGAATTTAATTTTTGAAACTGTGTCCGTAAGGGTTCACGGTTAGATTTGCTAATTTAGATTTGACACCAAATTCTCGGATTATTTGTGTATAGTTTCTCTATCAACAGAATCAAAGGTCTTTTTGAAATCAACAAATGTTACTACAATCTCCTTTGAATTCAGTAGCCTGTGACGGATTATTGACTTCAGAGTGAATATTTGTTCTGGACAGGAGCTGCCCTTCCTAAAGCCACCCTGATATTCACCCAAATGGCTATCCACTATTTTTTCTACTCTGTTTAATAGACTCTTTGAAAATATTTTATACGGAACTGGAAGTTAAGATATTCCTGTGTAGTTGTTAACCTCTTGTTTATCACCCTTCTTATGCAGCGGGTGTATTAAGGCCACCTTCCATTCTTCTGGGATTTTTTCTGTTTTCCAATTTGTTGCTATTTATTTTATATTATATTATCTTTTTTATTAACTTAGTGCCGGATCGGGGTTGATACTATAAGCATTACAATCATTAATAATTAATAGCTAAAATTTATCATAATAATAAAATAGAATTTGGCAGAAAATAGCTTCATTGGCAGTATGTACACTAAATTTGACAACCAACACATCTTCCATCTCCTTTCAGAATGCTGAAATTGAACCACCATCTGGATTAATACTCGATGATAGGGGTGTGCTAAACTAGTATTTTAAAATAACAGGTACGAACGAAACCGTTCGAAAAAAATAACGGGTACAAATAACCGTTATTATATACCTATTCATATACCTGTATTAGGCCCTATATAATTTGTTATTAGAAATAAATTGAAACTAAAAGTATTAACAGTGTTCCTTTACACTGTGACTTTATTAAGCTATTACTGTTTAAAAGAAAATAAGAAACAAGAGAATTTGTAGGCCTATCTCCCTTTGAGAATACTAATTTAAGTTTTCACTAGGAGTAAACAAACTGATATAAATTTAATATTAAATTATTGTTAGACAAATCAGTTGCAAAACTCAGGCAATGAAATTTAGAGAGCACTAGCACAACAAGTATGTCAATAAAAGTTACGTGAGATGTGCAGTGAAGTTAAAATCATCTCCGAAAGCACATTAACAAAAAGTACTGTATGACCTATCAGCCACTCTGTAGGTTATAACACAATATAATTCGCTTTTTCAAAATTTACCAAGTTGGTGACTGTATAATATAGGCTATAATTTGTTATTATAATCTTTATAATATATCTGCATAACACACGAGAATAAATGTAACATCTGTATGAATTTTTTTAATTTATTAAAAACAGCTTCGTCTCTTTGGCATAGAGATATTCTGAACCTCGCTGTTTTGCTTCGTTTCGTACTTGTATGGCAATCGGAACATGCGCAGACTCAAGTATTCAGCACCAATAACTGTGACTTTGTACTCGTAGTTCTCGTTTATTCGTTAGTTGCGTAGGGGGGTCCCGCGACTCGGAACCCCGAGGCCGCGAGTAATCGGAACGGGTATTTCGACTTTTCAGTTATCGTTGAATCGGAACAGGTATTTCAACTTTTCAGTCACTGTTATATCCGTTCCACCAAATAATCGTTCCAAAATACCTGTCATAGGTATATCGGCCCACCTCTACTCGATGACTGTGGCTTACAGTCTCGACGACCACAATTGTGGCATACTCCTTCCGAACCAACCTAGAACACCATCCTGATAATCCACTTGCATGTCCCTTGGTCAGGACGATTTTCACAAGTCACGTAAATGCGCCTTTATGCTAATATAGACATAGAAAGAAACACCATTCGGACAGAATAATAATAGATTAATAATTTTTCAATGTCCAGTAAATCAAAAAAGAAATTAAAATGTTTTGATACTTCAGTATCATATTGTCTCCCATTCAGAAGAGATAACGCCATCCTATACCATCATCAAACAGAATTTAGTGACATTTTAACAAAAAATATGTGCTTTAATCTTGGCATGTAAGGGTTATAGAGATCACATGCCTAGCAAACACATAACCTTTCTGCTTCCGTATTACTGCTTAGGACAAAACAAATCTTTCGGATTTAGTTAACGTTCGTGAACACGTCATTGGTTGCAATTCATTGGTAGGCCTAACATTAGAAAGAATCCAGTGATACATCCTTCGATGTTAATTGAAATGTTTCCGTGTCAACAATACGGCGTCTATGGGGTTTTCTCGGACACTGGTTGGACACTCGGCCAACGAGAAAAAAAGCTATTCAGCACTGTTTTGTGAAAACTGGTCCAGTCGTTTCTAGATAACGGTGGAAAACATAAACATTCATTAAATCATAATACATTTCTCTCCTCTTGACAAGTCTGATGAAAAAACTGGGTTACTTATGTCATCTTCTTCGCAGAAGATGGTCTGTGTCATGAAGTAATAATTAAAAACACAAGGTAAGTACACGAAGACGGCAGACCTCGTAGCCTCAGAAGATAAGGAATTGGTTCAGATCGGTGTACGCTTCCTGCAGGGACGCTCGAAGCAGAAACGCGAACGTCACGAACAAAAATGTGTAATCTGGTCATTACAGGTGTAACGTTTTTAAATGTTGCCATCATATTTAGAAAGCAGTGAATGTAATCAGATAGAAACATGAATAGTGAACACGAATGTGATACAAAATCTGTCAGAAGGGCAGAGGCGTGTAAAAGGAACGAACAAATAAGCAACAAAGAGATACAGAAAAAAATAAATGGGTGTCGATCCCAAAGAAGAATAGATAACTAAGAAAATAAAGTGGAAGTAGACTGGAGATTTGGCCAGGGAAAGGAGGCAGACGTCCACAAATTTTGCTAAATTGGCGGCTACGAAACACAAAGAAAAACTGTAGACCTCTTAAGGATGACTTTAAGGAATAGGGGATAAGGGATGCTGTAATGGATACTGTGGGACAGTGAACAAGCAAGATTGGCTCGGAAAGAAATCGCTGCAGAATGATTGGTGAGGTGGTCTATCGACTGAGGGCAGAGAAGCTCACTCAATTAATGACAATGAAGATACGGCTTTCAGCAGGATCTTCCAACCGACACTCATAGCTTCTGAGGACGACTACCGCAGATTCTAGGGGTCGAAACGTTAAGTGTAAATAAATATTACAATGTAGCGGTCCGAGAAGAAATCACTCATCGCTTACGAGTTTTAAAGAGTTACATTCTGCTGTTTACCAATGTCTCCATTTACTTTTTAATGCCACGTACAACTTTCAACGTCGGCAATCAAAGCTACCGTTAACAGTCGTAAATGATTTTTTAACTCCATCATGGAATTGGGTTGATGCACGTTTCTGTATGTCGTTTAAACAAAGACCTACACCGACAGCAGAATGACGATAACACGACCTGTCGGCTTCATTGAAGGTGTGTTGAATACTAATTGTGGCAACACCGTGGACTGAATTCGAAGATGTCATTTATAAATGGGACCATCTGATTGTCGTAGAGAGGCCGTATGCCATTCTAAGAACACTTTCCGGATGTACACGTTTTGACCACGAGAGCCATATTAATGTTTTTTCACATTTGGGTATAATATCAACTATATTTATATAATATTATTTTATTGTGAATACAATGTGTCTACTTTTAAACTACAAAAACGAACTGTATTTTCTGGACATAGAATGAACTTTTAAGTTGACAATTTGTGAAATTTTAACTACTTGCACACAAACAGACATTACGCTGTTCCACACCACTATACAGAAAATTTCCGGTTAGCGCCTTCGAGCCTTTCGGTTCATCATCATATCTCAAAAAGATCTTTCAGTGGTGTGCAACAGCTTAATTTCTGTTTGTGATTATAATCACTAATAGAAATTTGTGATTTAAAATATTTGCATACAGCTGATATTATTATTATTATTAGAGATTACCTAAGTAATCGAACATTACTGAATAATTCTGCAGAAGGCTGCCGAATTAAAAAGGTCACTGCGGGCGACAGAGAGGGAAGATGGACCGCTAGGCTGATAAAGCAGTTACCTGAGTGGACTGACCGCATGGAGAGATAAATTATAATATAACACAAATTCTAACTGGTTACGGCCTGTTCCGGTCTAATCTCTCTAGGATGGGGAAAGTGGACAGACCAGACAGAATTCTCTGTACACAGGAATTAGACGATGTGCACTATTTCACCTGTAATAGATGGAAAGAGGAGAGACTAGACCTGGAGAATTCAGTGGGCTAGATCACGCTCGACATAAATCATCGATATAATCGATGATTATAAATGCATTGATAAAAATGATCGATATAAATGCATTGATGCTGAAGATCTAACACCACTGAGATCATGTAGCAATTTACAAAGAGAAAGTTCTAATGCAAAAAAAGAAAGCAGAAAATGATCTTGTTAGGGCGCCTGACAGAATAGCAGAAACGAGGTAACGTGGACCCGCTGAAGTATTAAAACAATGTCCATATGGACGAAGAACAAATCTACACTATCTATGTCTTGGGTTAAGGCTTTGATGTTTAGGTTCTATTAGGCCTTATACCAAATTTTGTGATTTGAAGTCTTATGGTTGTCATTATTAACACAGCCCTAATTGTTACTATTATTAATAAAAGATTTCATTTGGTTTTAAATATCTTGTATACTGTCTTCATTGTTGAATCATTTTATTATAAAATCCCAGCCCCTGTGCACATAAATTATTATTGTCCCATATGGGCCGATCAGGGTCGAATTAGAAGTGCCTGATGCCTTATGCTGCCATCAGACTGGTGCCCCCCCCATTCAAAATTCAACTTTTATTCATTATTTTCACTGATAAATGGCATACACAATTTCGAAAGTTAACAATTATTTTATTAAACTCTCAAATTACAACAAATGTTTAGCTAAATAGTGATTGATTCAAGTATCTCGCTTTAAATATTCAACCTTGCTAACAAAGATTAGCAATTCAATCTCTCATCTCCCATAGTTGAATTCAACATATTTAATGCAGAAAATGATCTTTCAGATTCGCAGTTAGTTACTGGAATAGTAAAAAGCAGACGATAAACAATGTATGTATTCGGAAATTCATCAATCATTTTATAACCAATAATCCAGTTTAATACTTTGAGCGGACAAACTGTAGTGTCATGGAACCTATCATCGTCATTTGAACGATTTGAAAAAACACCCCTTCTTGTAATTTTACTCGTTCAAAGCATTCGAGTAAACTTCTATAAGAGCTTTCCCTTGATTTTCCAAATCGACACTCTACATGGTTAATAACTGCATAAGAAAACCAAACAATTGCGTAATGTGATCATACGCTTTGGTTAGCTTAGTCAATTCAGCTGAATGGCGCCCTCTGCGACAGCTGAGGTCCTGCTGCTCTGTACTACAGCATACCCTAGTGT
The DNA here is from genome assembly GCA_034769895.1 of Magicicada septendecula. Classification (NCBI taxonomy): domain Eukaryota; kingdom Metazoa; phylum Arthropoda; class Insecta; order Hemiptera; family Cicadidae; genus Magicicada; species Magicicada septendecula. Next base: position 121,231,303 of record CM068368.1, read on the forward strand.
TATGGGCCGAGGAAACCTACTGGCGGGTGCCAAGTTGCAACTACGAGCCGTGATATCGGTCGCCACTTACGTAACCGGTAACGGGAAATCCTGTCCGGTGCGTAACGAGACAACCGTTAATTCCCACATGTAATCACGTCCGACTTACAATTATTCTCGTTAATATTCTATTAGTTTTTTGTCACAATAATATTTGCTTTTTCACAATTATAAATATTTATATACACTACTAAATGTCGTAAAACGACTTAAATGACTTAATGTTGATATGAGAGCTACCGGATTCTTGTTTGTGTGTGTGTCGGGGGATATGCAGACCATATCTCTCCACTCACACACAAACCATATATGCGTGTGTTGTTCACTTACAAAACAGCATTAAACCATTACTGCCGAGATCTGATTACTGTCTATACAGGGGGTAATGATTAAACACAAAGTCTACTTCGTCGTCGTCTTCTTCATTGTTTTTAATTAAATATTCTAAAAACAATATTTATAAAGATAAACAAAGAGTAACAAAATACATTTGAAGAGATATTTAATAATATGTATGTCTGTAAAAGTAAAATTTAAAAGGTTAATTACTGAATAACAAATATCGAATTTTTAAAAATCGTGTGTGTTGTGCATGTGTGGACAACAGGATATAGAGTACAATCGAGTAAAACAGGATTCTTGGTTATAACCAAAGCCAGAGAAGATAATCGAATGTTCAAATAGGAAAATATAAATGCTGGTAACCAGGGGCGGATCAGAAGCACGGGGTGCCCTATGCAGCCATTATAGTGGTGCCCCCCCACCCGATTCAAAATTCGACCTTTGATCCATTATTTAAACTGATAAATAGCATCCAAAATTTGAAATTATTTTATTAAACTCTCAAATTAGAACAAATATTTAGTTAAATAATGATTACAATCAGCATAGTAGTACTCAAGCTTAGAAAGTTTATAATTCCAAAAAAAAAATAATCGATTCATTTTTTCTTGATTTTGGCTTAACGAAGTCTTGTATAAATTCTTCTAAATCGAGCGATTTAAGTATCTCGCTTTCAGTAATCAGCCGTGCTAACGAAGATAATCTCTCATCTCCCATAGTTGAACTCAACATATGTTTAATGCGTTTTAATACAGAAAATGATCTTTCAGATTCGCAGTTAGCTATTGCAATCGTCAAAAGCGGGCGATAAGCAACGTATGTATTCAGAAATACATCAATCATTTTATAATCAATAATACAGTTTAATACTTTGAGCGGACAAACTGTAGTGTCATGGAATCTACCATCTTCATTGGAACATAAAAATCACGTCTTTTTATAATTTTGGATTGAGGACATTTGTTTTTTCACATTTATTAGCTTCAAAAAGTTTTTGTGATATAAGTCTGAATGGTGCCCCCTCTGACAGCTGTGGCCCGGTGCTGCAGCATACCCTAGCGTTTTGGATAATCCGATACTGCTGGTAACGAAAAAAATAAAGAAAAAACAAAAGATATGTTCAAAATGTTTACACTACCTGAGGGGGTGCAGTTTATGGTAAAGGACAGAGATTGATATCAGGGAATGAAGCGAAATATTTGTGTAAATTGTTAGGAATACATACCACAAATTACTACTCAAAAAAATAAGGACGGACTGCCTAAACAAACTTACTTTGAGCAATATAATAACAAGCTGTATTTATGTTTCAGAATGTGCTTACTGCAGATTACGAACAAACAGATGGACAGTAAACACGTAAATATTATAAAACCTGCGGATGCACAATGAAGTTGGTGAATTACAGTCATAGTAGTACTAAGAACAAATAGGCAAAACATATTAATGAATTAATGCTATGAGTTAATTCAGAGGTAGGCAAAAAGAAAATGTTATGAATACAAAAGTATAGATTTTCCTCTTCAAAATGTTTAAATACCTCGTTTGTAGCACGTCTGTAAGCATTTGAAAACATTTTTAGAAATATATACTCTTCGAGCGGAAAGTTTTCCATAGGTTACGCCCGACATGAATTATTCCCAAAAACTTTATTCGCGGTGCAAATACGTACATAATAATTACGAGGGATCTTAATAAATATAGAAATGCCACCAAAAGCCATCATGAAGCCTATAAAAAGGCGGTTTCCAGACATCTGTCTCTAACTGAACTTCTGAAAAGAAATGCCTCCTTGGCCGTACACAAAATTAAAACGAGGAAAGATGTAATTAATTTTGAAAGACCTACAATAAAGTATGTGAATTACAGTCATAAGAGTATTAAGAAGAAATAGGCAAAACATATTAATGAATTAATGCTATGAGTTAATTCAGAGGTAGGCAAAAAGAAAATGTTATGAATAAAAATGTATAGATTTTCCTCCTCTTCAGTGATAGAGCTAACGGCTTACTATGTTTTTTTCTTGTCTATAAAAACTTGTTCTTCTACACTTCAGGGATTACTCAATTTGCTTATTTTGACTGCACATTATCAGATCCATGTCTTTCTTAGTCTTCCTACACACCTTCTTCCAGAAGGCTTCTACTCGTTTACAACTACTGGTATTCTATCTTCATCCATGCGACTTAAATGCTGTCTCCATTTTCCACTGTATTCTTCAATTTTCTCAGTTAGATTATGTATATTTAATTCTTCCTGTATATCTTCATTTCTTATATGATCCCTTCTTGTGCATCCTTTAACCCTTCTTAAAAATCTCAACTCTGCTGATTGTATGTTGCTCTTATCTCTTTATTTTGTAATCTAGGATTCACTGCCATGTAATAGCACTGGAACAGCCATTGTTTTGTAGAATTTTAATTTTGTCTCACGTCTCGTTTTATTTTTCAGTGTTCTATTTATAGTACATGTGTTGAAATCTATTGACTTTATTTTGTATATTTGTGTCAAAGTCAAAACTTATATCACAACCTAAATAGTTAAAATTTGTGTGTAACTTTTATAATGGGACCTAAATAAAAGGATGTGTGTGACTTTTATTAATTGACGTACTCCACGTGAGTGAACATATTTTATCACCTGATGATGGGACTATAATTCTCGAAACGCGTTATGTATAAAATATAAAAAAAGAAGTTGCAAGGAAGGGAAACTGGATACACAAGGTAATTTTAACAATTTAATTCTACATGCAACTTGGAGGCCGCAACGACTATGTATACAATTTAAGGTTGATACATATCTTTGGGTTGTAATATGGTTGTCCCAGTTTATGTAGACTGTAAACAGAGTGTTGTAAGTATGCTTCATTATTTTTTAGTATAACCACATCATCTGCATACAACAAAACAGTTCATAAAAACTAAAGACCGAAATTTTCATGATTTATATTTCACTTTGCACCATACCCTTTATCTGACATATCAGTAAACGGAGATTTCACATCGCAAGAAAAGTAAAAAACACATGTCATTATGTTCTTCAGGCACAAAAAATTGTTATCTCCTAACAAAATGCAAACACACTGAAAACATTGTCAAAACTGTCAAAAAACATAATAATCTATAGGGTATGTATTAGTTTTCTAATGCTAGCAATTTAGAGGATAATGCCCATGAATTTAACACTGCAGGTATAGGGGATTCTGGAGGTATATGCCGTGGTTTGTTCTGGAGATAATATCACCGGAGATAGACTGGAAAGGCATTTGCTGAGTAGCAGACAGACAACTGTTAATTATGTCGTTTTATAATGTTGAGTGTGTGTGCTCGCGAGCGCGCGGTGTGATTAATTCAAATTATCTTAAATCGCTTTACCTCGTAATTTAACGGAATGATGTCCATTATCGAAGTCTTTGTAAACTTTTCATTAGATTAACGACTCGTATGGTAAGTGGTGTGTGTGTGTGTGTGTGTGTGTGTGTGTGTGAGAGAGAGAGAGAGAGAGGTAGACAAACAGACAGACCATATATATATAATGGTTGTTCACTTATAGAACAACATTAAACACAAAGTCTAGAATGTTGTCCAGCGACAAGTAGTTAATGCAAACGGTTTCTGGGAACGTGACGGCAACGGAGATTGGCAATCGGAAGAAGTCGGTGAGAACCGCCACGTTTGCGTTTACAACGGTTGACGGTAGTTCTTGGCAAACTGAGGCCAACATTATTACGTGCAAACACAAACCTTTAACGTCATAAATAAATAACATTTTTCAACTATTAAAATGTATTATATCTACAACGTATACATTACTTTAGTACAATTACAAGACTTCATTATATTTGATGATACAAATATAAAATATGTTCCTCACCGTTGCATTGACGTATATTTTAATGGAAAGTTTCAGTGCAAATATTTAATATTTGTTTCATTTCTTTATAGTTTATGGACATTTCGTACAAACATTTTTGTTCAACATCTTCAGACTTTACGCTGTGTATGTGTGTGTGTGCGCGCGCGCGCGCTCTGTCATTATAAATAATTTTGGTGTCTGTAATTAATAGATGATAACAGTAATGAATCTTTTTTCCGATTAAGCAGCTTAAGAACCAGGCAGGGTAACTGCATTGCCCGGGTCGTTCGGCGTGCAAGGGAGACAATGTGGCCAGCACTACGTTCCACCCGCCGAGCAGATTACTCCGTGCACGCCTACTCACTTCCACAGCGTGAGTCGACCTGACCTGAGGGTTGCTGATGGCACATTGAGTGTACGGTGCGTCCGGTATCAAACTGGTGATCTCTAGACTAGTAAGAGATTTAATATATAATATTTAATATAAAAATTAGAAAGAATATTAAATGTGAACAGGCAGATGTTTGTTTGTTTTTTGATCAATTGGTAGAAAGTCTGGAATTTCGAAAGATTTTTAAGATACTAGCATAGAATGGAAGAATAGCAGACTCTTAAACGACCTGTACTCAAAACAGAAAGCAGTGCTAAGACTAGATGAGGATGAAATGGAAGAGATGGGCATTGGAAAAGGTATTGGACAAGAATGCTGTATGTTACTAGCCCTGTTCAATATATATGCTGAAAAACTGACATAGAAAGCTTTAGAAGTAGCAAGAGGCATTGTAATGGGAGGAGAAAGAATAAAGACCATTAAATACACAGGTGATCAAGCAGTGTTGGTGGAATTAGAAAAGAGCTGCAATTTATGATAGAGAGTATTTTAAGAATGGAGAAAGAGTTTGAAATGTAGATGAATATCAGACAAAATAAAATGATGAGAATTAGGAAGAATGAAGGATTTGTTGACATATACTTAAAAGGAAAACTGTAGAGCAAGTCAGAATTACATATTTGGGGAGTATGTAACATGGAATGGAAGCTGTATGGGGGAAATTGGGAGTAGGATGTCTGTGGGTAAGAAAGAGATGTTTGAAAAGATCTCTTGCTTGCACTGGTGACAGCAAGAAGGATTCTAAATGGGATGTGTAAGAGATTTGCTAAATTTTTTATGAGTAGACAGGCAACATACCCATTGGTCTACTAAACTCCACATTTATAATTTATTCATGTTACCAAACTAAACTCCCGAGGTTTCACGCGCCTATACCACAGTTATCACATATATATTACTTTTTTTTTGTGTGTAAAGTTGTTTGTCCGACTCACGTCTCACAGAATTATTATCTTGTATATCAGTGACTGAACTATCAACTATCAAACGTCTACGCTAGGTACAGCAATGTGAGACAGAAAATGATACAGTGAGAGGTACGCAGCTAAATCGAGTTGAGAATATAGTTGACAAAATTATGAAACATCAATATACTTTGTTTATAATCGGGGCAGACTTCATGACTAATCGTTCCTAAACTGAAGAAGTAGAACAACAACAACAAACACGAATAAGAAGATATTGTTACTGTTCAAATACACACATCAAACTTTGATGATGAAACAGAGGCTATTTGTCTGGCCTTCCATCAACGTCTTTATAGATCCAAAGGATCTGACACAGCTGTGTTTCTAGTAGACCCAAAAACAGCCATACAAGCTGTTTCTTCCAACAGCAAGTAAAAATCAAAGAAGATAAACGCCTTAAACATGTACAGGGTCTTAATAAAACTGTTGTATTTCAGTGGGTTCTACCTCATGTCGGGGTAGAAGGAAAAAACATGGCAGACAAACTTGCAAAAAAAGACAATACAATGTGTAAAAAAAGATACACCACTACAAATCGACTCGCTAAAGAAACTTTTGAACCGCGAAGTAACCGAAAAATACAAAGAGGAATCTGACAAATCGGCTGCTACGTAAAAAGTGGAGAGACATACACAAAAGATGAACTGACTACAAGAGCAAACCGAGTGGCGAAGACTGACCACGACTGAGTAGCGGCTCACTTATGGAAGACCAGCGTACACCAGACCTTTGAATGCACGATATGTCGTCGGCCAAAGAACATTCATGGACGAAGAACTCCTACTCTGGTGCCCTAACCTTGACGCAGAGCTGAAGAACACCTCCAAACTCTACTGGGGTGCCAGAACAATGATGATGAGTGCGTAGATTGTCGTTAGATCTCCTTCACACTCTATTCTGCTATTCACTCTCTTCCCCCTTTCTATTTTCTCTCTGCTTCTCTACCCCCTCTCTCTCTTCTCTTCCTATTTTCCATCTGCATCTCTGCCCCTCCCCCGTCTCTCACTCGCCCTCTCAGACACACATAGACACGCACGTATTGTCTTTCTTTCTATCTATCTATCTATCCACCTATCAGCATCTCTCTCCTGTTCCTTTCATTCTCCGCTTCAATATAGCCTGTTACTCTTTTTCTCTCGCTCGGCTATCTCCTTTTATCTGGCTAGAGATCCTTCCTATGCCACTGTCTGTCTGTCTATCTGTCTCTATCCTCTGTCTCTGTCTGTCTGCCTGTCTCTCTCTCTCTCTCTCTCTCTCTCTCTCTCTCTCTCTCTCTCTCTCTCGCTATCTCTCCCCCTCTCCCTTTAGGGCAAACATTCACAAGCGAGTTCACATACGCGCGCGCACATGCGTACATTAGATACGAACTCTTTTAATAATCGTTTTTAATGTGATAAATTAATATCAGGAAATCATTATAGAGAGAGAGAGACACTGAAAGAGGGCGCTGCATGCGCGCGCCCGTATTACTGTGTGTCAGAGGAACCGTTAAGCAGGCAGAGGTCAGTTTTGTGAGTGCGTGCGTGTGCGTGTGTGAGGGGCGGCGGTATTTCGCTGGTTGAACTTCATTAACATTCTTGACGAAATGGTAGTTGTTGTTGTCTAGAGCGAGACAGAGAGAGACAGATAGCCTGGCTGCTCCTCGTTGTCCTTGATCTAAGATATTGACCCTTCCCAGCGTCCATATACGGGTTTAAACATTTTCTTCCCTCTGTACCGCTACCACCGTAAACAAGAACCCAGTTATTCCACATACGCCGCTCCTTCTGTTGTTGAAGGAAATTACATAAATATCTGTTATCAAGAAACCATTTATATAAATACAGAGTACATAGTATCACACAGTAGAACAAACGCACTAATGAGATGTGTGTGTGTGTGTGTGTGTGTGTGTGTGTGATACCCAGTGAAAAACTAAATTACCTATTAACAGGTGGTCTGGTTCTTTTTTTATTTTCTGTGTAGATAATGATCAGTGTCTCGGAAACTATACTATATAGTGTTAATTACATTAAAGTTAATTAGTGGAAATTGTTTATTGTCAGACAGGGGTAACTGTGTCTAGTATCTATTACCGCAGGCTTTTATAACGAGCGCATACACTTTATTATGCTATTTTATTACTCGCTCAAAGGCACGGATCCTCAAAGTAATGGGTCGTAATTAAACGAACCATATAATCGCGCTCCACTGTTCTCGGATTGCGTGAGGTTCAGAAGCAATCTTGGAAACGGTAATATTTTCTTCAGGAATCCAGTCCTGTGGTTTAACTACGTCTTGTCTTTACAACAGATATACACTTACCCCTTCAACCATAACAATATAGCCTACAGACCTATTTTTTGTTACGGAAAAGCTCTTCAGCTGTTAGAAATGGGCAACGGATAGGGCTTAAGGTCACATAGACTACACCGTTAGATCATTATAACGGCCAGAGACTTTTTATCACTAACATTCGGGAAGTCAAGATCGTTAAAACAGAATTTGGAAGATGTTTATGATAAGAATGGATCATGACAGTTACCTCCAAATTGCAATGTGCAACAGAAATCGGATAAGGCTGGTTGCAGCGACATATCCTTTGTGTTGTCACGATGATTATAACATACGATCGATTATTAAACATAATATATTATTTATTCTTATTCTCAATGTATATTATATAGTCTATAGTCAGCAGTCTGTATTCTATGATCTACAAAGTGTTCCGGGAGGAAAGGGGAATATTTCAGTGAGAGATTCTAAAGCTAAAAATAAGAATACATTGTTATAGGACTGCAGTATATACATAGATCCGGAAATGATTTGTTTTCGAGTTATCGCCAGGTGAATATTTAGTCTATCGTTCTGTTCCGAACTAATAATAATGGAATATGAATATTCCTGGAAGACAAATTATGGGACAAAATTAGTGGTTCTTTGTGTTGTTTGACCTGATTAAAAGGAAATGATCTGAAAGCTCTGTCTTTAGTATTTTGCATGGATATTGATAGGAGGTTTAAACAAAATTAAGTTCAAAAACACGATTTTTATGTTGTAATAACTATTATAATTACTGTATAATAATTATATATATATATAAATTTATTATAATATGTAATTATAAATTATAATATAATATATAATTATATTTAATATTTATATGATTTTACCTCAAGATATATTTTCCTTAGTTGGTATAAAATCATATAAATATTAAATATATTATATACATCAAGGAATAGACTGTACCAAAAAGTGTTTGAATATATAATTATTATGTTACTATATTAGTATTACGATAACTGTGTTATAAAAACACGTTTTATATAATAACTTTATTATATTACCAGTACACAATAAAAATTTAGTAGTTAGATGTGTGGAAAACTTTATTCTGAAAACATTAACGGCAATATTACGAGAGATCGACAATACAAGCAGTCGCGCATGGGTGTATGTAAACAAATATTAAACAATTTGTCTAAAATATTGTATTTTAAAGCTATTTAATTTTGTATATTTGAACAACTGAGACCGACATAAAGGACATTTACAAGAAAAGCATTATAGAGTATCACTTAGGCCTAAGTTTAATGTCTTCGTTCAATATTTAATACAATTTGTACACACAACCACACACACAGATACATTTTTACATATAGTATAGTGGGGGGGACATGGGTTCATGTAGCCCTAGATCTTAGTAATTTGGGGACCTCTGCTTTAACTAAAAAGAAGAATTTTTGAGATCATTTAGTGATACAAATTCAGATTTTTGAAATTTACTTCTAATTTGTTCCTGACCTGTTGAATGACCTGTTATGTTCGTATATTTCTATATTTTTACAAATATAAATTTTATAACCTACTTTAGAAAATATTTTATTAAACTCATATTATCTATACTAGAAAATGACAGTATTGTTAATCATTCTATACGTTGATAACTTATATTTAAATACTGAGATTTTAAGTAAGACCGTTAATGTTGTAAGAATGTAATATGTAATAAGCTGTTTAGTTTTGTTTACATATATATTTTTCTGAGCGAGGAACAGGATTCTTGAAAAATAGATCAAACGAAATGTACGAAATCCAACGCCCGAATTGTAAAAAATGTTGTTTTTTTCTCAACCAGCAGACAGAAACACTTTTTTTAAACACGAACTTGGCCTGCTGGCGTAAACGCTGGAGCTCCTGCTAGCTAGTTAAGTTGATTATATGTTGAGGGCAAATTAAGCAACAACTACGTTGTTAACGCTCCGTCAAATGAGGAAGTACTAATTCTTGTGTTAATTATACACCGTCACCAGCTTTATTATCTGTTACTTGATGTTTATATTCTGTCCGATGATATTCATTTTGTGAAGTCTAAACACTCTCTGGTATACGAGCGCAGATGTTACAAAGCCATCGTCGGTTTTTACAGGGCTTAGGTTTTTATATTTTCATTACAGACGTTTCATTTCTCATCAGTTTCTTGGCAATGCACTTCTTCTTCTTCTTCTTCTTCTTCTTCTTCTTCTTCTTCTTCTTCTTCTTCTTCTTCTTCTTCCTCTTATTCTTCTTCATCATCATCATAATCTTATTATTATTATTATTATTATTATTATTACTATTTTTATTACTCTCCCAGTCTTTTTCTTTCTACTTTTTTTCTTTTCCTTTATCTACAAATTATTAACTTTCGTTTGAGTAACGGAGTCACGACCCCGTGTACATGTAGTATAATCTCTTGTGTGTACGAATATTATATTAAGTCTGTCATATTCATACGCGTAGGCCTACTTATTGGGTCTTAAAGTCTGATCCCGGTTTTCCAGGTGAAAATTTAGAGGATATAACAGTTGCGTTTAAAAAGGTCCTTCTTCTTCTTCTTCTTCTTCTTCTTCTTCTTCTTCTTCTTCTTCTTCTTCTTCTTCTTCTTCTTCTTCTTCTTCTTCTTCTGTAATACTGGAGCCAACGTGAGCCCTGGTTTCCAACACTAATCTTCTCCAATGTCTCTTATCAGTTTCCATATCAGCGTAGCCCCTCACATCAATTCTTCTGAGATCGTTCAGCACATCATCCAACTATTTTATTCTACGCGTCTGGGAAGAATTCTCATATCGCCTTGATATTGTCCGTGCTGCAAGTGGTGGTCACATTGAACACTTGTAAGACAGGAAATAAAACTTGATTATGAGTAGAATACTTGTGATTTGGTTGGAATTTTGAATTACTTTTCCTTAATCCAATATTGCATTATGAAATTGGTTCACTCTTTTTGAATAACTCTGTATAATGTCTACGGTACTGTGTAATAAAAAAACCCGAGTTGAACGTCCAATTGTACATAGCGTTCAGGGACACACTGCCTTGGCATATCCGAGTAATAAAACTGTAGTGAACATCAGAACCTTCAGGACGACTTCAGAACTCTAACAAACAATCCCGCCTAATACTTGAATACAGAAGAGGACTACAGTCAATCGTCACTATTACGATGTCTAATTATACCTTTTACTGTCTATATCGTGTATACTTGCGCGCGTGGATGAGAGTGTTCGTACGCGGTTAGCTATGTAATCTACAGGTTACGTGCCGACAATTAATGCTAGGCGTAACGATTACGAACGGCAGTAATGAGAATCGAACACAAGTTTGAGCGAAAAGCAAACCAAACGGATGCCATAAACACGACTCTGGGACTTGTTACCAACGTTTACAAAAAGTGGCAAATTGTATTATACGCAATATTTCTCGATAACACAATTACCGATCATAAATCCGTCGTTGTGTGTGTGTGTGTGTCGGCCACCTGCCGTGAGCAAGCAATGCCATGTCTGTACACGTTCAGTGGTGTGTGTGGTGCGGTTTAATTGTACTTTATTGGGCACGCCTTGATGCACTCGTTTCTCGGAACGTTGTTGCGCTCATTGTTGCTGCATTGTTGCACGCCACTCAACACGTCGCTCTGTTGTGCTTACGTTCTTTTTTAATTATTTCTTTTTGTTTATTTTTCCTCTTTATAAGTTAGAAATTAATTAACAAAGCCGCAATAAATCGATCGAACATGTCGTTAATAAATTTATAAACACGGACATTGTAATCGAAGGTGCTGTTTAAAGAATTAATAAGGTCTGCGCAGGTCGTGTTCGGACAGCATAATAAGAGTAAACCGCGATTCTTTTTAATTTTTTAAGTTGCTTTTAAGTCGCTTTTGTTTTGTTCTTGTTAGCTTTGGCACGGCATCTCTTGACCTGTCAAACGACCTTTTCACGGAGAAGCGGAACGATGTTGCTGTCCGATTCTCAAATGTAGTTTTAGCCTTCTCTGCCAGGGTGCGTTGCACGCCGCGCTTGAAACTTACCTCAGTCGTATGTACCTGCAGCATGACATGATCGGCACCCGTATATTCTCGCAGAATATTATTTATCAGACCACTGAGGAGTTCGTAGGCCTTCAACAGTAAACCATTGTTTATGATGTTCATCTCGTCCACCTCCGATGATTTTTACCACGGTGCTTAGAATGCATTGTACACATCACGCGCAGGCCGCTCTGAGGCAGTGACGTCACATGCACCAACCGTGCCACACAACACCGTCCATAAAGTTGAGTTTGGATAGAACGGAAACAATGTTCAGAACAAATCCGTTCTGTGTTAGGAACTAATGCATCCTTCGTCTAACAAAAATAAACCCGTCTCTTGTGTAGCCTACTATTTACAGAATTCTGGTTAACTTTTGGAAATGCAGTAGGGACTAAAGGGTGGGCTAAAGGGGCGGACCGCCCCGGGCTCCACTTAGTAGGGGGCCTCCAGATTTGAAAAATTAAGTTTTTTTGGTAAATTTTTTAATTTATTTACAAATGCTCTATTGTCACGTTCTGAAACGCAACACTAGGAGAGGTCCATGTAAGTTTTTTATTAGAAATATAGTCATACTAAAAAAGAAGCGACAGTTGTACCTGGCGTCAATCCCTCACCACGAAGTCGAAAGTCGCAAATTGAGCCCCAGACAGCAGCGGCTGCTACTCAAGAAGGCCGTGGCTCGGTACGAAAATATAAACGGTGGAATGAAATATCGGGCCGTTTCAGAACATCAACAATTTATTTAAGATTTATCACGAGAATGTTTACCAAACAGTGGATAGTTCGGAGTGCGGAAATCGGGTCAGTTACACGAACGAACGAATTATTCATAGCGTGCGTCTATAAATAATACTACTTCTACTTCTTTTTTTAAAATTTTGTAATATAAATGTGGATTTTTATTTCAAGCATACTGCAGCTTCTTATAAACTTTCCTAAGTAGATGTATCAATACAATAATTAGACAATAAATATATAACATTAAAGTGTTTTTGCTATATATTACTTAAAGATAAATTGGATTATAAACACCCGTCTTATGGGAGGGGGGTTTTAGATAGAAATCCACCCCGGACCTCCAGTGGCCTCGGTACGCCACTGTGGAAATGTAAGGAAATAAATTTATACATTGTTCTTTGTCACTGCGATTGTACAGCCCACAAGCGTACAGCACGGAATTTTACTCAAATTCTGTGTAGGACAAAGAGCACGAACAAAAATTCGTATCTATCGTAAAACACCGTGTAATAAGAATAAAAACATATTAACAACGTTAATAACGTTATACAGTGTCCAACTCCCGTGGTCCTGACCTGTAGCTAATCAAAGATGACAAAAGCGTGCGCTTGGTGCTTGTGACGTCACAGCGGTATCGCCCTACTAGTGACCCCTGCCGTTAATTTTCAGTACCGAGTTTTTTACGTACGACGACGGCGAAAAATAAGACCAAGCAGAAACTGTGGCTGAATCTGATAACATCTTAACATAAACTGACAAATACAATCTACAATGCTACAGTTTATTAAAAATTTGAAAAATTTAAAAACATTTATTTTTTTATTTGTTCCTCTTCTAACGGTAAAAACTAGAATGGTAGAAGTGAACTACGCGAGAAGGAATTTGGAATTTCAACTTACACGGAAAGATTACAACTTTAAGGCCACTTAAAGTACAACGTAATCGCTAAATCATGATAATGTATCATTGACACAGGTGAGCAAAAAGAATTATTTAACGTCAATCGTCCTGGAAAAAACAGGCAGCATTGAAGCAATGGCGGATTATCCATAACACTAGGGTATGCTGCAGCACTGGACACCAGGACCTCAGCTGTCAGAGGTGGCACCATCCAGCCCTAAATCACAAAAACTGTTTGAAGATAATAAATGTAAAAAGAAAACAAAAAAAAATGTCCTCAATTCAAAATCATAAAAAGATGTGTGCACATTTTCGACGATCTTCTAACAAAACTGACCACTTTGTGCCACGATTAAGATTACAAGAAAGAGGTATTTTTTTCAAAACGTTCGAATGAAGTTGATAGATTACATGATAATACAGTTTGTCCACTTAAAGTGTTAAAACTGGATTATTGATTGTAAAATGATTGTTGTATTTTCAAATTTATACATTGCTTAGCTCTTGCTTTTCACGATTCCAATTTTCACTGGGAATCTGAAAGAGCATTTTCTCCATTAAAACGATTAAAGATATGTTGAGTTCAAGTATTGGAGATGAGAGATTATCTTCGTTAGCAAGGTTGAATATTGAAAGCGAGATACTTGAATCGCTCGATTTAGAAGAAATTGTACTCTGTTGAGGCAAAATTAAGAAAAAATGGATCGATTAGTATTTTCTAAGCTTAAGTACTACTATGCTCATTGTAGTCACTATTTAGGTAAATATTTGTTGTAATTTGAGACTTTAATACAATAATTGTCAACTTTCAAAATTGTGTATGCCACTTATCAGTATAAATAATGGATAAAAGGTTGAATTTAGAATCGGGGGGGGGGGGGCACCAGTCTGATGGCAGCATAGGGCACCACGCGCTTCTAATCCGACCCTGCATTGAAGTGAAAACACATCTAAATGACGATGGCAGACGTTTAACTGCAAGTTGCTGATTGCGATATCCGAAGCATATGTATGTGCAGACAGCTGAATTTAAAGGCCTCTCGTCCATTGGATGCGGAAATCTGCAAAAGTAGCGATTACGAGTTCGGACGAATAAGCGTGGAAACGGCCGAACGACCCAAACGCCTAGGATTCATTCGGTAGTAGCCTGTTCGTCAGTTTCCGTGAGTAGGCCTATAGTTACGGCACAAAGTTGCGAACTGCGAACTCATCCAGGTGTTGCTACAGTTTTCTTCTGAATAATTTCACATGAATAATGAAAATTCTAAACTTCATTTCCAGGGAGATTATGTTTGAACCCAAAGGCAACTAACTATGACATTCGAAATGTTCATAAGAAATTGAGGGAAGAGGTGTCGCTAGATACGAACGAGTTTGGTAATTAATTATTTTATTATTTTTGTAAGCTTTACCTCATAGTTACAGACTGTCCTTCTTAAAGATAAATGGTCTGAACTCACTGTAGTTTTCCAACTAATCGCTGATTTTGTGCAGTATGTATTGGAATGTTTCGCGTTTTATGTGGAAGTAACCGGGAAGATTAGTTTTATCATTTTGTACATCGCTTCACAAATGAAAAAATTCGGCAAACTGCCTTCGTTTTAACAAAATGTCACTTTCCCACTTTGCTGTCCTTTCTTGTGCCTAGTCTTTTCTAACAGAGGTGTTTCGAAAGCATGTAGATCACAAACATTATCCTGGAGTGGCATGGCTGGAGTCAATGAACTCGGCTGAATACTGTGGCAGTGGATGCTTCTCACTGATTCGTCAAAAGTAGCAGTTTAAAGGTTTCCCCCCCGCTGAACGGGAGCCTAAAAAGGAAAATCTGAGCATAAGAAAGATAATTTTCTATCGGCTAGCTGATGCCTAGACTTCTAGGTTTGAAGAGGGAAGCATTCTCCAAATATGGATCTTTTATATGTACTTGTGATTACTCAGTGCATGTTGAATTACTCTTGTAAGAACTATTGTTACGAAAATTTTAAACAATTTATTTTATATCTTTCGTACATTACTAATTGCCTTAGTAACTAATTACTAATTCCGTGAGAAGTGAACAGATAAAAAGTTTCTACTCCACACTCGATGAAGTCATCCTTACACAAGAGGTTGTTGGTTATGGGAGGGGGGGTGAAAAACAACTCTGCTTTGCTTTCGAGAGGATATCTTTTAATTATTAATTTGATCTAAACTTAATAATAATACCCAATAATAATTATTATTAGAATGTAACAACCAAAAAATTAAAAATTTTAGTATAACCGAAAAGACGTTACATACAGCAAGACACACTTACTCAGGCCACGAGCAATAAATAAGGAACTGTGTGACGAGGTGTCAAGTGAACGTTTGCTTCGGACAATACAAATATGCTTCACATAGCTTTACAATAGGGAACAAGGTTGGCCGTGACAGACTCGACTCAAACACGAGATTTACAGCCTGCAAAATGTAAGATAAAAGAAACTGTGTCAAGTACCAATTTAGGGTGAAACCGTGACGGACACACTGGCGGGATAATTTGAAGTGTACCAGTAATAAGAAAAGGGTGTAAGACACACAATAGTATGTACCCTAAATGAACGGACATCGATACCTAAAAGAATAGAATCGAACTTGTACACAGCAGGGGAACGTCTTACTGGCGACAACGGATATTTACGACAGGGAGAAGGAGTGCCGTTTTGGAAACGACGACACGCTGCGCCAGGACAGCGTTCGGAAAAGGGGTCGAGCATAGCGAAACAATAACAAAATACGACACATTGTTTGCGTGAGAACTGCAGCGAGATCCGGAGTACGCTTAGACAAAGACATAATGGACAACCAAGAAAATTGCTCCTGTTCTAGGAAAAGAGTACGGAGGCTTTCGACGCGAACTCGTGGGGAGACAGGATACCCAATCACAACCCAGCATCTATCCAGAGAACAGGTGGAGAGGACCGTCGCCAGCATGGCAACGGGAACGTCGAATGAGAAGTGAAGAACGATGGTCTGGCATAAGGGTAGGAGATCTTCTGTCCTATCATGTTCGACTTGAGGCGTGTTTTCCAGAAGGGTGCATTGTGGTAAACGAGGCTTGATAAAAACTGTTTGCAGAGCACGCGGGAGGACAGTCTTTCATAAATTTTCAATCATATACTTTGAACAGTCTTCACGTACTTTTAAACAGTCTATTTATAACTTTCAACAGTCGGTCGTCAAAGTTCGATTAACACACGGACAGCAGTGGGACTTTGAAACTTTGCTACGCGACATATAACTAAGTGACTTAGACATTTCGATATTGGCGCGTATCCGGTAATAGTGTACCTACAGTGTCTAAAAACATGCGACATACGCCAGTGCTTAACAATTATAGAGTTCTTTATTATACTCAAATTCAGAACTGAACTAACCAATCACACTTTCATCAATAACCGACGCGTAGAACTATCGTTGATGTAATACCGGACGACAAAATCGTAACGTTGTACAGTGCGGCGGAGCGATACAATATCATTTGGAACAATTACACCACGGCATCAAAGACACTAAACATTAATGTACATACCAGAAGTTCAACAATAGACAGACAGACATATACACCACAGTTAACGATGAACTTATCTTCACGACACATAATTTCATAACTCGAACAGTAACAGCCGAATCAACAGAATACACACACAGCGCGAGTGAATCTGTTCCGCGTGTGTTGAGTGTCAGTGACATCACAGCTACGCAGCTTCCCACACATGGACCAGCAGAGAGGAGGAGTTACGCCGATGGAAATATCGGATAATTCGCCTAACAAGTAATCTTTATGCTATTCTTATCATAAGAACTCTACTGTCCTGTCTCTTTTTCAAGAAACACCCCTTGAGTATTTAAATTAAACATGATAAACATAATTAACGCCATCCATCTGAGGCAAACGATGAACGCATTAGTATAAGATTTATTGTTTGACTATTTGTGTTTCTATATATCGATTGCATTATATATGTATGTGTATGTTTTCCAGCAAACAACGTATTGGATTCACATCGTAATTTGATGTATATACATGTGTTCTTTTATGTTCTTTTTATGAGTTTATGAATGTATTTACAGGGAATCATCCATATTATATATATTGAAGTCTCTTTATTTAATGATGTGATGTTCAATAAATAAGTGTTTATTTTATCCAGAATATATGCGTTCATTATTGTCAAGTTACCTCAGAACAAGAAAGTAATGGCATTTGAGTGATTTATAGTAGTTTTTTTTTATTAATACAACAATTAGAGTCTCCATGCAATAACTGTGCTAACGTAAAGGAATTAACGTGTTATTTAGCTTCAATCAGTTCAGTTGATATGAGTAACCTAATTGAGTGATTACACGAGCTCATTATGCAAATTAGTATATTTACATAAATCACAGATTAATTAATTCATTATTGTTAGCATAATTGCTTATCGTTGTATTTGGCGCCCAACGTGGGGCAAAGAGCAGGCAGTAGAGATAGGATAAGCATATATATTAATATTTCATGTTAGTTGTAAGAACAAATATTATTAGTGTGAAGCTAGTTGGACTGGGACTGAATGTTAACGCGGAGTAAGGCTGCAAAAATGACGACCAATAGTACCGATTCCATGAATTTTGATATTAATGACCAACAGGGAATACCTGATGTCGAACGAGAGGAATCACCAACTTATTCACAAATGACCGAGGGGACGTCAGACGTCAGAGCGCGAGGACAGGAGTCCCAACAACAACCGCAGGAAGAGGTGACGTTGCGCGCATTAATGGACTTTATGAGTAGGAAATTTGATGAAACCAATGAAAAGTTTGAAAGGCAGAAGGAAGAGGCTAGTGAAAACCTTAGAATAATTAATGAAAATTTTATAGAGGTTAGAAGAGAAGTTAATGGAAAATTCGAGAAACTAGAAGAAAAGTTTGAAAAACAGAATGAAAATTTTACACAAATACACGCAGAAATGCGTGAATACATGAATAATTGTGACAAGAAGATAGACGAGGTTCAGAAGCAGCAGAACGAGATCATAAAAGAGTTAAAGGACGACACCGACAAGAAATTCGAAGAGGTACGAGAGACAAGAGAATTAGACCGACAGGAACTAAAGAGTGTTGCCCAAAATACTCAAACAAGCATCAAAAAGATCCACAACAGAGTAGAAACACACGCAAAAGAAAATCACAAGAAGCAGGAGGAATTGAGAGTCGAGCTATTCCAAACAGTAAGACAATTACAACAGGAACAGGGAGACGTAAACAACACAATGCATCAGAAGATCAGTGAGGTAGATGAGAGCACCAGAGAGAAAACCACTCGTATCAACGAATTAAAGTCCCAGATAGAACGACTACAGCGTCAGCTAATTGAAGGTGAGTCGGGGATAATCAGTAGAATTAACGGACACACACATACAGAGTTAAAGTACAACGGCACTGACAGGTTCCCAATGGAGTTCCTGAAGGAATTGTCAGAGATCCAAGAACAGTACTACAACAACAGTGACATTAAATGGATCGGGAGACACTTGGAGATGGACGCTGGAATATGGTGGCGTGTCATTCGGAATCAAATCTCCACGTACGAAGAATTTAAAGAAGCCTTCACCTTGAAGTACTGGGGTCAAGAACGCCAGGACAATATACGCGACAATCTGGAGTACGGCAGATATGAGTGGAATGGACCAATCACACCTGTCCAGTATGTAGAACGGATTTTACTGGAAAGTCGGCAACTGTCACCAGCATTAACCGATACCCAGCTGATCAGAAAATTAGCTCGCCACTTTGGTAAGGACTTGCAGCTCGCCGTGGTCACACGTGGTATCACAAGTATACCGAATTTCGAAGCATTGATTACGGAATTTACGAGTATACAGTCAAGCGGAGATAACACTCGCAGGCCACGTTATAGAACCTACAACGAAGGAAAAAACAACCCGAGAGAGAGGGAGACACAATATAACAAAAGTGAAAGTGACCGGCAGCCAAGGGGTCGTTTTGACAACAAACAATACGTCAATACGGTGCAGTTTACGCCAGCAGAGGCGGGACCTAGTAGGGCGGTCATTGACACCACCCCAAGGGCGAGCGGTAACAGCGACAACAACAACAACAACAAAAATGTGTCAAACGAGGGAAGAAGATAGAAATTTTAAGCGACTTACTTCCGAGTGAGAATGTAAATATATTATTACCTGATTTACGAAAGGACCTACTACAAGAGGACGACGAGATTGTCAATAAACAAATATTGAAATGTCCCGAAATTACTATTAAATTTAATAATGATGTAATTGTGGAAGCTTTGCTTGATACCGGTTGTCTCGCCAACGGATTATCGGAGACGTGGTTTAATAATCATAAGAAGAGTATAGGACCATATGAGACACTACCCGTAACGAATACATTTATAATAAGTGCTGTAGGAAATAAATCCAAATTAGTTAAGAGACAAATATTGTGTGACATTGAGATTGATAGTATCCGATATGAATGTGTGTTTTTGATAATACCAGAATTAGTGAAACCGTGTATACTAGGAATTAGTTTTTTACAAGAAGTTGGGTGTCGCATCGACATCGGAAACAAAGTAGTTAGTTTAAAAAGCGATACTGATGATGGGGAGCACATTATACCAATCATGAATATTGACGTGATAAACAGTGAAGAAGAAGAGGAAGTACTGCGATGCATCGATGAAAAGATTGGGAGCATAGACTGCGTGGATGAAGGAATACTGCAACGCCTGAAGGAGATTTTGGTAAGGAACCGGAATGTTTTTAGGGAGTGCCCGGGAAGAATAGAGGGTTACACGCATGAGTTTCACGTTACGGACAGGACACCTTACTTTCAACGAGGGTGGCCTGTGCCGCTTGCTTACAGAGACAAGGTGAACGAGGAGATTAACCGGATGTTACGATATGGAGTAATCGAACGTTGCGCCAGCCCGTACGTCAATCCAATCGTGACAGTTATCAAGAAGGATGGGAGGGTTCGCCTATTCCTTGATGCAAGGAAAGTGAACAGCGTGACCGTGCCCGATTACGAAGGAGTGTCCCCGGTAAATGAGATATTGGCTAGATGTGGTGATATGCAGTACTTGTCGACAGTCGATTTATCCAGTAGCTTCTGGCAAGTCCCATTAAAACAAGAGTGTAGGGATTTCACTGCGTTTATGCATGAAGGGAGGTGCTACCGAGTCACAGTGACACCATTTGGACTTAGCACCAGCTCTGCTGCGTTGACACGTGGATTGGATGTGGCCCTCGAGGAGGAGGTCAAGAAGAACACGATCATCTACGTGGACGACTGCTTGTGTTACTCCAATAATATACAAACACACTTAAATCATTTAGAAACGTTGCTAAACAACCTCAATAAAGCAAATATCACTGTCAACCTCACCAAGTCACAATTCTTCAGACGAGAAATCTCCTTCCTTGGTTATCGCCTTACAACAAAACGGATACAAGCAACCGATGACAAGGTAAAGGCGATTATGGATTTCCCAGCACCGAAGAATACAAAACAACTCAAAGGTTTCCTTGGTCTTACCAATTTTTATAATAGATTCTCGAGTAAATACGCAGAAACAACGCAACCTTTACATGAACTGCTGAAAGGAGGACGAAAGTTTTCATGGACAAGGGAAGTGGACGAGTGTTTCCAGAGAGTCAAGAATTTATTTATAGACACAGTAACTCTACGGTTCCCACGGCAGAACCAAAGATACTATATTCAGTGTGACGCTAGTAATTTTGCGTATGGTGGCCAGCTTTACCAGATCGATGAAGAAGGAGAAATCGGCGTGATCGCTTTTACAAGCAAGACATTTAAGGGAGCAGAACGCAATTATTTCACGACGGAGAAAGAGCTCCTAAGTATCGTTAGATGTCTGGATAAGTTTCGTATGTACATACTTGGCCAGCCACTAACGATAATCACGGACAATAAAGCATTAACATTCATGCACAAGTGCCACTTAAACAATTCCAGAATTACAAGATGGATTCTCGCCATACAGGAATACAATTTCGACATTATCCACTGCAAAGGAAAGGATAATGTCGTTGCGGACATACTGAGTAGATACCCGGCTGACACGGAACAACACGAGACAAACGAGGAAACGCACGAATATTTGATTAATCACCTAGTTATTAAAATGAGTCAACAATTAGGTAAAATAATTAGAGATATCGGCAAATACCAAAATGAAGATGCCAAACTCGGAACGCTTATAGATAAGATTAAGAATAACGATGTAGATAATAAATTGGGTAAATTTTATAAAATTGTTAATAATAAGTTGTACCGACGACGACGTGGCGAATGGAAACTATACATTCCTGACAACGTGTCGGAGGATCTAATTGCAGAGATACACCAAATGTACGGACACCTAGGCCCAAAAAGGTGTATAAAAATGTTACAGGAGCACTTCACGATTGACAGCTTGATCAAGAAAGTGAAAGTATATATCCAAACTTGTGACTCATGCCAACGGTACAAGGATACGAACAACAGGATGCTGTTTGGCGGAACAAAGGCCATGATACCATCAGCTAGAGGTGACATCGTGAGCGTCGATTACTATGGACCCTTACCAACGGGTACAGGAGGTGTCAAATACTTACTTGTCATGGTGGACAACTTCACAAAGTTTGTCAAACTATTCACACTAAGAAGAGCGACAACCACCACGACACTACGACGAATCAACGACTACTGTACGAAGTTTGGACGACCGAAAGTCATTTTAACCGACAACGGCACGCAATTTACCGCAGAAAAATGGGTTAAAGGTCTCGAGGAGCTGGGAATACAACCAAGATACACGGCGATAAGGAATCCTCGAGCGAACTTAGCGGAAAGGATTAACCGCCAACTGGGAAATCTATTCAGGATCCTGGTACACGACCAGCATAGCAAGTGGTCAAGATACGTCGGATTAATTGAGACATGTATCAATGAAACATACCACGAAACAATAGAAATAACACCCCACGAGGCGCACTTAGGAGAGAAGCCGACCCGCGCATGGGAGAAGTGGCTGGACAAAGATGTCATCAACAATAAACACAATTCAAATATCAACGTGTTTGTAAAAATAAAAGACAAAAGAGAGAAATATGCTAAACGTATCAATGATGGTAAGAATATTACTAAATTTGCTACCGGCGATAAGGTGCTGTTAAGGAGCTACCACCAATCCGACGCCGCAATGAAAAGGTCGACAAGTTTTTCGAGTTATACACCGGACCATACAAGGTTAATCGCGTCCTTGGTGACGCAACATACGAGCTCACTGAGTGCGATAGCAATGGGAAAGTGAGAGGTATTTTCAACGTACGGTTGCTAAAGAAATACTATGGGACGAGAGTACAAGTCTCGAAGGAAAACGAAAGTGGCATCAGCTGTTAGACTAGTGGACCAGAAGACGGACCAACACATAAGGTGAATGTCCCGCGAAAACCGGTCCAACTAGCTAATCGGTATGATGTATAACTTATTAGTGTATAATTTAAAGATTTTTTGTATAAGGAGTTCTTAAGTCACGATGTGGCCACCTAACGACGTTAATTACATGTGTATAGCCAGTGTTAATGGAAATTTAAATAGAAAAGACACTTATGATGCGAAAAGTTCGATTGAATGTGCAGCAATAAATTACCAAAGACGTTATAACGAGTTTTAAAGACACACGATGATGTTAGATTAATTAATCAAATCTGAGTGATATAAAACGAAGTTATCTATAATCATAATGATTTCAAATGAATTGTTAATTGTTCCTAAATAATGTATATAAATTTATAATCAATATAATCAGTATAGATGGTAGTAATACGTATTGTGAGTGATACTCAATAATAATTAGTGAATGTATCAATATGTATTTACAGGTCGTAAATTGTGTTTTAAATGTTCAAGATAGACTAAGGACATTAGCTATCGTAATGATATTTAAACGATACATGAATAATTGCATTTCATGTCGAAGACCATTATTTCATGTATTAGGTTATAAGCGGATGACACAGCCATCCACAGCTATTATTATTATTGTAAATAACCCCATATCTAATTAGATATGCAAATGTGTAAAAATGCGTTCATCCCTCCTCAGATGCACGGCAATAAATTCCCAGAGTTAGTTTACAACAAAATATAGGGAATATATACCCGTATACACCAAGCAGAGGAAAGTAGGTCAATGACCGCGACTTTATCAGAGGGGACTCCCACAACAAACACAGAGCGCAGAAATCGGATTAGAGTGTCTTCTGCTGATCCAACATCCAATCCGATTTGGGGACTTGTGTAACAACCAAAAAATTAAAAATTTTAGTATGACCGAAAAGACGTTACATACAGCAAGACACACCTACTCAGGCCACGAGCAATAAATAAGGAACTGTGTGACGAGGTGTCAAGTGAACGTTTGCTTCGGACAATACAAATACGCTTCACATAGCTTTACAATAGGGAACAAGGTTGGCCGTGACAGACTCGACTCAAACACGAGATTTACAGCCTGCAAAATGTAAGATAAAAGAAACTGTGTCAAGTACCAATTTAGGGTGAAACCGTGACGGACACACTGCCGGGATAATTTGAAGTGTACCAGTAATAAGAAAAGGGTGTAAGACATACAATAGTATGTACCCTAAATGAACGGACATCGATACCTAAAAGAATAGAATCGAACTTGTACACAGCAGGGGAACGTCTTACTGGCGACAACGGATATTTACGACAGGGAGAAGGAGTGCCGTTTTGGAAACGACGACACGCTGCGCCAGGACAGCGTTCGGAAAAGGGGTCGAGCACAGCGAAACAATAACAAAATACGACACATTGTTTGCGTGAGAACTGCAGCGAGATCCGGAGTACGCTTAGACAAAGACATAATGGACAACCAAGAAAATTGCTCCTGTTCTAGGAAAAGAGTACGGAGGCTTTCGACGCGAACTCGTGGGGAGACAGGATACCCAATCACAACCCAGCATCTACCCAGAGAACAGGTGGAGAGGACCGTCGCCAGCATGGCAACGGGAACGTCGAATGAGAAGTGAAGAACGATGGTCTGGCATAAGGGTAGGAGATCTTCTGTCCTATCATGTTCGACTTGAGGCGTGTTTTCCAGAAGGGTGCATTGTGGTAAACGAGGCTTGATAAAAACTGTTTGCAGAGCACGCGGGAGGACAGTCTTTCATAAATTTTCAATCATATACTTTGAACAGTCTTCACGTACTTTTAAACAGTCTATTTATAACTTTCAACAGTCGGTCGTCAAAGTTCGATTAACACACGGACAGCAGTGGGACTTTGAAACTTTGCTACGCGACATATAACTAAGTGACTTAGACATTTCGATATTGGCGCGTATCCGGTAATAGTGTACCTACAGTGTCTAAAAACATGCGACATACGCCAGTGCTTAACAATTATAGAGTTCTTTATTATACTCAAATTCAGAACTGAACTAACCAATCACACTTTCATCAATAACCGACGCGTAGAACTATCGTTGATGTAATACCGGACGACAAAATCGTAACGTTGTACAGTGCGGCGGAGCGATACAATATCATTTGGAACAATTACACCACGGCATCAAAGACACTAAACATTAATGTACATACCAGAAGTTCAACAATAGACAGACAGACATATACACCACAGTTAACGATGAACTTATCTTCACGACACATAATTTCATAACTCGAACAGTAACAGCCGAATCAACAGAATACACACACAGCGCGAGTGAATCTGTTCCGCGTGTGTTGAGTGTCAGTGACATCACAGCTACGCAGCTTCCCACACATGGACCAGCAGAGAGGAGGAGTTACGCCGATGGAAATATCGGATAATTCGCCTAACAAGTAATCTTTATGCTATTCTTATCATAAGAACTCTACTGTCCTGTCTCTTTTTCAAGAAACACCCCTTGAGTATTTAAATTAAACATGATAAACATAATTAACGCCATCCATCTGAGGCAAACGATGAACGCATTAGTATAAGATTTATTGTTTGACTATTTGTATTTCTATATATCGATTGCATTATATATGTATGTGTATGTTTTCCAGCAAACAACGTATTGGATTCACATCGTAATTTGATGTATATACATGTGTTCTTTTATGTTCTTTTTATGAGTTTATGAATGTATTTACAGGGAATCATCCATATTATATATATTGAAGTCTCTTTATTTAATGATGTGATGTTCAATAAATAAGTGTTTATTTTATCCAGAATATATGCGTTCATTATTGTCAAGTTACCTCAGAACAAGAAAGTAATGGCATTTGAGTGATTTATAGTAGTTTTTTTTTATTAATACAACAATTAGAGTCTCCATGCAATAACTGTGCTAACGTAAAGGAATTAACGTGTTATTTAGCTTCAATCAGTTCAGTTGATATGAGTAACCTAATTGAGTGATTACACGAGCTCATTATGCAAATTAGTATATTTACATAAATCACAGATTAATTAATTCATTATTGTTAGCATAATTGCTTATCGTTGTAAGAAAGAGAAATGGAATATTATGATCAATAATATAATAAGTTAATTTTTGAAAATATTGTAAACTTAAATCTGATTTCTACAATTATTTTTTTGTATTATTTAACATGATTTTTACTACCATTATTTTATTATTTTCCTGACATTTTATTGCGTGTACAAAACTTAAAATTTAATTTAACAAGAGATATTTGTATTTCTGTGGTATATGATGTACGATTTGTGTAATATTGTTACGACGGTCTAACTGATCGTCGTATGGTATAGTGGAAAACAGAATACAAGACACCAATGAAAAACTAATAACCAGCTTTAATTATCTCAATTAATAATTTGTAATCAACAAGGTAGTCTCTTACAACAATTCAAGTAAAAATTGTCCACACGCAATAATAATGTCAACTATAAAGAATTCCGCACTAATTATAACACAACAACACTTCGCTACAAACACTCGATCCGCACTCAACACCATTGAACTGACAAGCCTTTTCATAGGTAGCGCACGCCTTCTAGAAATCATCCATCCTCAATGTCCACGCCACTTAATGCGCTGTTCTGTAGAGTACTCTGGAACGTACTTGAACGCGGCCTTGACTGAGGCAACACCTGCGACACTAGACGGGGGACGGATCGAGGACGCTCTCGGTTATTCTAGGTGGTTCTATTCGTTTCAATATTTATATTACATTGTATGTATTTTTGTATTTCTACAAGAGCGTAACATCATTTCGAAATTTTTAAATATTTAAAATTTACAATTTGTTGTGGCGTCCATTCTGTTGGCACTCTGAATTTTAACACGCACCGACTTCTTCCGTCAACTTTGAATTCGCTTCAGGAATTCTTCTCCTTCCATCCTTCTGTAACTCTTATTTATTAACTCCTTTCTCTCACCTTTTAGCTTTTCTTCTCCGTTTTTCATGTAATCGTTAATTGCTAGTCAGGAAGGTAAGAAGCAGTAGGTGTTTTGGGTCCAAAATTTCCCCACGTGTAAGACCAAAGTTTCTAACACGTAGGTTCTCATGAGAAATTCTCTGACACTTCTCGCTGATAGAAGAATATTTTTTTTTTTTGCATACGAGCCACTGTGGACTCTCTATCTTCCTCCTGTCACACATCTCCCTCATTCTTGATCGATGTCTCTCCCTCCTTTTGTCAGTCCAGATGGCACCTGTTCTTGAGTTTTTCCTAAAAACCTTGGGAATTTTTTAATTTCTTTTTGTAGTGGCAAGCTTTCTTCAATGTCTTCTTGAGTAAACTGGAATCCTTCTATGTGTTTTTCTGTTTCTTTGAACCACGTATTGGACAGTTTGACCTTTTTGAAATACAGTAGTTAAAAAGCTAACCTGTTAGTCTGTCAGGATTCATTCTTTCAACATGCCCGTAGAAAGTAATTCTTCTTTTTCTAATTACGTCTGTGATTTTCTCACCACGTGTGTACACCTCATTATTGTGGCGTCTTCTGTATTGTTCTCCATCTTTTATTGATCCCAAGATTTTTCTTAATATTTTCCTGTCTGTGACTTACAGTTCTTCCATCATCATTTTCTTGTTCAGAGTCAGACACTCAGTTCCATAAAGTGCTTCCGGGTGAATTACTGTTGAATAATGCTTAAGTTTGGCATTAACGGATACTGATTTCTTGTCATATGTGTCCTTGGTTAAATGGTAAGCAACTTTCATCTTGTTAACTCGTGCTTTAATGGCTTCTTTCTCTGAGACATTGTGTTCAATAACTTCTACAAGATACTTGAATTTGTCCGTTCCATAGATTCCAGTATTTTACTGTTTTATTTATTTATGTTTTTACTAATGTTACATTCCGTTGTTTAGCAGACCAAGTGTACTAACGCATGTGTCTGTCTGGTTATCAATTACAGTTTCTTGGTTCTGGAGTTTTCTCACAATCTTACACTTAGCATTTTATCAAACCGCGAGACGACGTTGTCTGTGATGTTTTCGCCTCTTTGGGTGATTTTTAAAAAACTTTGTGTCAAATCAAGCATGATAACTTGACAGGGGCATAAACATCTGGTGCTGATGCAAAGATCTCCGCCGGGTTCAGACGAAGAGTAAAAAAGGCAAGATCGTCATTTCTACAAAAAGAAGAAGGTGTTATGCGATACACACACAGACTGCGTAAAAAACGTGTGTATCGTACTCGAACTACAGTTGAATGAAAATTTCACACAAACACACACATTATATTTAATCTTAAGATTTTCTGTGATTTATATGAGTTTACTCTTTTTATATCTATTTTGATTCTGTACCTTATTTTAACATTTGCTGTTGCCTTTATGATAATTCACTGATTAATTGATTATTTTGACTGCATGTTACTTCTTGAATACAATATATTAGTCTATATATTTTATTTATACTTCTATATTATCTATATATATAAAATATATAGACTAATATATTGTATTCAAGAAGTAACATGTAGTCAAAATAATCAATGAATTATCATAAAGGCAACAGCAAATGTTAGGATAAGGTACAGAATCAAAATAGATATAAAAAGAGTAAACTCATATAGATCACAGAAAATCTTAAAATTAGAATATAACGTGTGTGTTTGTGTGAAATTTTCATTCAACTGTAGTTCGAGTACGATACACACGTTTTCTACACAACTTTGTGAGGGCATAAGCCTGGATAGAAACGTCACACGAATGGCTTACAATATTTATGGCTTACCGTTCAATATTTGGTGCTACGACGAATTGATTCGTATCTCGTGACCACGTCATACCAACAGTCAAGAAATTCTGCAACGAATAGGAACAGAAATTATTAGATCAGTAACAGAAATAAGGCTACATACGCACGATACTACAAGACAAAGTACAAGGCACAAGTGGTGTCTCCCCTTTAGAACAAACAATTATAACTAGAATTTCTGAGGTATCCACGGGCGGCGTCAGCATAGTTGGAAGCATTCTTCGCAGGGCTGACAGGCCGTTCTCTACTGTTTGTGCGGACAGACGTTTCGGCTTCACCATCGGAGTTCATCTTCAGCGCCAGACAGAATTGGCACGATGTCCGCCAACTACCCCAGTCCTGAGATAGACAAAAACTACCTAGTCTCTACCTCAGCGATGGGGTAATTGACGGAAACCGTGCCAATTGTTTCTGACACTGAAGATGGCCTCCGATGGTGAGGACGAAGCGTCTGTCCGCACAAACAGTAGACCACGGACTAACAGTCCTGCGAAGAATGTTTTCAAACAATTGACTATTCAGAGCAACATCAACTACTAGCGAAGAATAGTTACGAACGGCTCCGTTCTCTGACATTAACGTATATTTAAGAATAAAAATTTTGAGTGGAAATAATTTAGTCTATAAATGCATTAAGATAGAGACTGGCAAATTGAATTAAAATTAAATTCAACCGATTCTCATCATTTCATTCGCTTAAACTGGTACCTACCTGTGATAAAAAAAAACTGTTTTCCACAGGCCAACTCTTTCATGTCTTAATTCGAAAAAATCGTAACCAGACGTTATAAATAATCTTTCGGTAAAAGATACGAGAAAAAGCAGAAGAACATTAATATTCCTTTCCCACACATTAACCTATAAATTGAAGTAAAAACGAGCCGTTTACATGAACTAACAAAAGGAAACTGAAGAGTTAAGTTATATAGTTCACTAAATTGTTGAAATGTACAATTTGTTTGTTTAACTAACTGTTACCCGCGCCTTCGCACGCGAATATTTGACTTTTAATAAGTATTGTAATATAATTTTTATTGTCTATGTCTATATGGCGTTCTGTCAGCTTGTACAACAATTTTGTACTCATTAGTCAAATTCTCTCCAAAGCTGTTTTCAACACTTCTACTATTTTAACTTGTACTAAATTATTATGTTGGTGCAACAGCCTTTGGAGATTTAAAGGTACCCGTTTATAAAGCTTTTGGAGATATTTATAAAGTAACTGTTAAATCAAAAACGCTAAATTCTTTATTTTAAGTTTTACTGTGTTAGAAGCATTGTATAACACATTAAACTTTGTGTTTTCCTCAACCATGGCTTTTATATATTTCAGCAGTAAACTAAAAACCAAAAACCGTTGTCACCTAATCTCACAAATGAAAACAACACGTATTTTCGCTTTGCATTAAGTAATAGGACAGTTTAGAATTAGTACACTTCTTCTTTTCCACATCGTAATATATCGATACAATCGCATGTTATATAAAACATCGAAAATGTACTGCAAGAATGGATAACTGTACGGTTCCGATGCCGCTAAATAGCTTTTGTTTATTTACTTGTTACTATGGTAATTAATTCTGGTCTCCATGGTGTTTTTACACACGTCAATAAAAGGCTTAATTAAAAGGGCCTAAATCGTGCAAACTGGGCAAAATATCAAATTCGCAGTTAGACAGTATTTTTTCCCTTGTGTCAAAGTTTACCTGTGAAAAATTTGGTGGCAATCGGTTTAACGGTGTGGATTTGTATTCAGTACCCATAAATCCTCAGACTTTGAGTTTTATATATATAGATATTTTTACGCCTTTGTTTGTGGTTAACAAATTTAAATATTCTGTGAAACGGTGGAAAATTAACGGTTTTGACAATGCAAAAGTTTAAACATTATAATTCTGTAACTTTATTTTTTGGACGAGTAAATTTTCGGGCCGCGCAGACCATACGAGCGAAACCCCACATAAGGCCTAAGGTGTGTGTATTTCCCTGTCTTCCCTATTGTGTCATGTGACTTCTGAATGAAGTATAGGTCTAATCCTTCTCTCTTCATGCATCGGGCCTTGCAGACTATTACGTATACAGGTTCTTTAGATACGAAAGTACTAATTAAATAACGTTGATTGTTATATGAGTAATTACTAAATAACTTATCTACGGTATCTCATAACACACGAGGCGTATATATAATTTTTAAATGTTAAAATGTTGCTTAACACCTCTGGATATCAATCGGAATTACGTAGCCATTTTAGACATACATAACGCTAGAAAAATGAATAGGAATTAGAGGTAATAGGAGGAGACAAGCCAAAGCAGAGAGAGAGAGAGAGAGAGAGAGAGAGAGAGAGAGAGAGAGAGAGAGAGAGAGAGAGAGAGAGAGAGAGAGAGAGAGAGAGAGAGAGAGAGAGAGAAAGAGAGAGGTGGAAGACAGTGAGCCGGAAATGTAGCCGAGCGTTTGACACCCGCCGGACATGAGGCTATTTATTACCTTAGATTATTAGATTATATATCACATGGGCCTACTTCTAACTGCCGCTAACTGACATTATAGTTAATAATTTGTGAAGAAGCTGTAAATTAGTTGTCACGAGAAGGGTTCGAGTAGCGAAGCGGTAACAGTCTATTTAATGACAATATACACACGCACGCGCTAACACACACACACACACACACACACACACACACACACACACACACACACACACACACACACGCACGCACGCACGCACACGCACACGCACACATGGCTCTTAATTAACTGTTAGGAATACTTTTACCGAGTCCACAAAATATTAACCAGTTTTTGCTCATTGTTTTGTCAAAAGACAAAATCGTTCGTGGCTTAGGATCGTTGAGTTTGAGGAATAGCGATAATGATTATATGGAATAAAAATTCTCTTATTACATATTACGTGATGAGGTTAGTCGCATGAATCTGTTGGTCGGGAATCGTGTTTCTCATCCTGACGAAAATCAATTTTTTTGAAGTTTGATGAACCCTTAATTAAGATTTCCGAAAATTTTATGGTATTTAAGAGCGAATCGAATAGAATGTTCTCCCATCCTTACTGTAGATGTCTTTGGCCACCGAGCCGTTTTGTGGTCATTCATCCAGGTTTTGTATTCATATACGTGACCCTTGACTTTACAAGCACAGCCAAGATGTCTTACCAAACTTATTTATTTATTTGTTTTCTTATTTTGTTTTTTAAACAATCCATGACAAATTTTTAAATATCGCCACTCCTGATTAGAGTAAGTTATTATTTTCGTTACTGATCATTTCAAATTGCACCTTCACTCGTGTGCTCTACAAGTTGCAAGACAATTATCAATTCAGTTTACTTACGTTGTACGTAACAAGGCGATCCGGACAAATCATGAGCTTGAACATATTTCAGGAAGAGCTGAAATTGTAAGACACAGAAAATCATTACTTATCGACTGGAGAGAACGTTTAACTAGAACGAATGAACGTATGAATCTGTTGGTTGGTACTCGTGTTTCTCATCCTGGAGAAAACGAAAACGTTGACAGGGGAGCAAAGCGTAGGTACATCGAGAGAACGTTTTAAATTACATAATAATTTTGAAAATAAAAGATTTGAGAATTCACTAAAATACACCACTTCATTTCGGTTTTACACACGTCGTCGGTTTTAAACCAAACGTTTCGTCCATGTTACGATAAGGCATTCACAATGGCTCGGCTGACAGTAGTCGGCATACTACGATTAGTCTCTCGAGCCACACTGTGAAAGCCTCACCGTAATATGAACGGAACGTTTGTTTTAAAACCGACGACGTGTGTAAAACCGAATTGAGTTGTCATTAACAGTGAAAACTACGAAAGGTTACAAGCAAGTTTGCTGAAGTCAGCGAACGTCAAGTTTTCCAGTGGAATATTGTTTCGACGGTCTCACATAGCGATGTATGGTACAGTGGAAACAAGATACAGACACCAATGAAGTCACTAATTACCAGCTTTAATAACAATTTGTAATCAACAAGGTACTGTCATACAATAATTATAGTTAAATTTGTCCACACGCGGTAATAATGTCAATTATTAGAGTTCCGCACTCTTCTAACACAATAATCACTTTCCACTATTCAGCGACAACCACTTGATACGCGCTAAAGAAATCGCCTACTGTAATTAACTTCTAAGCCGGCCGCTGTTGCTTATATATAGCCCGCAGATGTTCCAGAATAACTTTCCATTCTTTTGGCGGCGTGCCAACATAATTTGCGTAGTTACAAGTACTAGAATAGTCTGGAGCGGTACTAGACAGAGGCGCTGCACCTACTCGACTAGCCGAGAATCGTGGAGAACGACACTCTCGACTGTTCGAGAGTGTTCAGTAATTGTCGTAACAATATCAACTCATAAACTTGGATAACAGATTTTGCCTGATTACTTTTGCCTTTATCGCCGCCATTAATCCAACTGACAATTTTCACTTAGGAGCACTGCAGTAATTGGAATGTCCCATGGCCGCGGTACGGGCGCTGGATATGGTAAGAACAGAGGTGGGGCTGCCTGCCTCCGACCAGCAGGGCTGTTTTACCAGGTTATCATCCCCAAGTTGCGTATCCTTCACCATGGCTATACGGTTGCATCTATCCCATTTCATATGGTACCCCATCAGTCAGCTGCACCGTTCCAATGAGCTACCGTTAAGGACTTCACCGTAACCGTGGCAACGGGCCCTCACAAGGTGCCAGACGGGGTAGCTGAACCGAGGGTCTTAGAGAGGATCTCTCCTCCTTTGTCTTGGCTTGTGACAGGTTTTTTCGTTTTGTTCGAGACTGGTTCTGATTAGGGCCAGGCTCAGGCTGTTCTGGGACAAGCCCCCTTCAGCCGTGTGGGTAGGATTGTTTGGTTGGGTTCGCACGTTAGCGCAGACCGGCCGGTGAGAAGGTGGTGGTACCAGAAAGTAGAGAGAGTGTCTGTGTTAAATAATGTGAGCAGCCTCTAGGAGAGGGTGAGGGGGTGTTTTAGTGCCAAACTTATAGACATAGGCGGCCAGAGACGAGCAGCGTGTGACGCTAAAGGTGGTGGGAAGCGTCGTAATGTCATCAAGGGATCGGCGTGGGACAGGATTATAGACTTTTAAATTGCGTGTTTATGTTATTTGGGAGTTAGTTATTTTATTTTATTATTTCTTGGTTGGAGTAGATGATGTTGGTGGGCGGGGCGGAGAAGTTGAGTATAGTTTAATATTTATTTTATTTTATGCAGGCCCCTTTCGCCCATTAGTCGGGTCCGGGGACCCTTCTGATGCGGGTTCTTCTTCGTCGATGTCTGGGTAGGGGCTCACTCACAAGAGCCAGGAGGCGGTTGATGAGGAAGTGGGGGCACCGGTATTTCGGACTGGTTCTGTTGATGGGAGTGGTGATAGATTGTATTGCTGTGCAGGTTTTGGTTGTCGTGGCGTATTTCCAGTGTAGTTTGTGTATGAAGGTGTCTAAGTCAGGGAATGTAGTGTTTAGGGCATATAAAGCCGTATTGGAGGTTCTAGTGGGGAGAGGTCGGCGGTATATTAGGCGCAAAGCACGCCGTTCTGTGATCCCCTAAGGTTTTAGTTTAGCTGAGTCTGCCGTCAGCAGGACCGGGTGTGCGTATGTCAGGATAGGTCGAATGCATGTCGTGTAGATCCTGCTTAAGAGTTCACTGGAGCAGCGGTCGTTTCTGCTGAGGATTCGCAGCAATCGGAGACGGACTTGGGCTTGTTCAGCGATTCTTTGATGTGCTGTCGCCAGGTCAGAGTGGTGTCAGGCAGAGCCTGGCTTCCCGAATTTGGACCCAGGTTGGCGAGTTTTATAGGATCTTCATTAGTTGAAGACATGGCTTTGCCATTAGTAAACGAACCAGTTGTTGATTCTATGGTGGTTGATAGCCTATATCAGAAATGTACATGGCCAATGTAATGGAATACTTTCTTGGAGTACTTCTTGATTGTAAGTAGAAACGATCTGATATTTCCCCGATGATCTTGGTTTTGAATTCACGTTTGTTTAAAGTAAGTTATGGGAACGGTCCTTTTTACACTGTATAATAAGCCCGGCTGCCGTACCTGATCAAACGACTGGCTGATATCCACGAATGCGGCCGTGCTCTACTGTTTTTTTTTTTAGCGTATAAATTAAATGAAAAATATGTGTTTTTCCAGGGCGAGCCTCACCTAATGGGCGGGTCGCAGTTAGTGGATAGATGAACAGGTGCGAATAAGGCTACGCCGAATAAGCAGTCCCTAACCGAGGGCTTATGAAGAACGTTTTGAAGTAAGTGCTTCTGGCCGACAAAGAGTAACCCAAGAACCACCTGGATGCGTGTATCGGTAATCAAAGCAAGAGGACTGAAAGACAAATAAAACCGACTTGTTTGTTCAGAGAATTTAGATTTCGCCTGTTCTAGTTCCAAGTCTACTTCCCCACCTAAATGTACCGCTGGTCGCTTTCGGAACAAATCTCTGAGCTTAGCGGGCACCGACAGTGATCCTCAAGAGACGCGTCACCAGTAAGTTTACATTTACAGAATAGTCTTATTTGTGCGAGTCTATGCGTGTGTAACATGAGCTCTGCCTATAAACATCTAAGTGCATAGAATCCGCGGCGAAGTCATAAATCGTGTACAGGACAGGTTAATAAAAACGTTTTTTACTGTCAGTCGTATGGGTAACCAGTTAGCGTTGAACACAAGGTAGTTTGACGCTAATAGTGACGAGTATATATTGGACGCTAATG
The DNA here is from genome assembly GCA_034769895.1 of Magicicada septendecula. Taxonomy (NCBI): domain Eukaryota; kingdom Metazoa; phylum Arthropoda; class Insecta; order Hemiptera; family Cicadidae; genus Magicicada; species Magicicada septendecula. The sequence continues at coordinate 121,266,913 of CM068368.1, forward strand.
GCGTGGTCTATATATGGCGACGCTAACATACCTTACTTAGACGTACTGGTTTGTTGCCTGCCAACGGTGACGCTTCCTTTGCGCATAATGAGACGAGACGACATCGACGACCCTGACGATGGCCCGTCCCCTCTCTACTGTTCTGTACGCCAATACCGATAAACATTGAAAACTGCTGATTTCCTGATTATAGTCATGAGTTAGTAAGAATTTGTGAACATATGAACCGGTGCGAGTAAACAGATACGGTAAAAGCCAAATGGTTAACTCTGGTGCTTTATTTTGTTTTATTATTCAGATTTTACTGTTTAAAATTCTGTGCACCAGGGGCATAAGACACCATGTCACATACACAGTACTTTACAGGACAGTTAAAAATAATTTGTTTGCTCCAATTAGCAATGTGAGATAGTGTTATTTTAAACATTCGTATTGGCTGCATAAAAACAACTAAAAGATAGTGCTAGATACTATTAGAAAGAGGGCAGTCTGTACATTAACACTATATAAAAAGCTATATTTTATAAAAAATGGAGTCTTATGCCTCCCGGGCACAGAATTAAGAGTTGTAGACGTTCTGGACATAAGTTTTTATGAATTTTTAAATTACATTTCTGTCGTCTCTAGATTTTAGTTTTCTCTATAAATTTCCTTCCCCTCTGTTTAATCAGAAATAACCCGCAGCATGGTTGCGCTGTCCCAAAGGTAATGACACATGTTGTAAAGCTGTACGTGCAACTAGGAGTTTACTTACTGGATAACCTTAGAGCTACATTTCTTATCACAGTCGACTGTGTAACATTACATTTTGGCATAGGTTGATATCGTACCAGATTTAATGAAGATCATGGATAAGAAACTTAACAAGAAGAAACATATCTTTTAAAAATGATAGTGAAGATGAACAAATAACAACTTTAGACTGACTTAGACTATAACTGACCGTACCCAAATTAATGTTTAGGTAAAGTGATGGAAAATACCCAGATGATGAGATAAAATTTGACCAATTACAATAATAATTCTTACGAAGACAGACAGCATTATGGACCATTACTATCAGTAAACAAATTGTTTTGTTAAATGTATCATACAATATAGAAATAATCAAAATACAAATTGAGGGATAATAGGCCCAAATACACAATAGAATGTAATGTTAACTAACCAATATAATTGAATAATACAAGAACACAATCATTACATGGAAATACATGGAAACATACAATTAAAATAGTGTGATTAATGGTGGACCTAATGTTATAAAATAAATACTGTACAATCAAAGAATAGATTATTGTGTAATAAAAAACAAATAATAAAATATGGACAAAAATATAGAAATGCCAATCCATGTGTAAACAAGGCTTAAGAAGTAATAAATTTATCAAATGTATATGACAAGAAAAAAAAACAGTAAAGTACTTAGTACAGCAATGGCTGAACTGTCTAAGACAAATAGAGAGATATAAAATCATTATTAAATGATTAAACTTTTTCTTTCAATGTTTGAAAGTAAGAATAAAGTTGTGTTTATGTTATTTATAGTTTTGTTAGGTAATAAGTGGATGATATGTCTTATGCAGGATTTATGTAACCAGGCATATACAGATTGTTTGATCATAAAATGTGAATTATGTTTTTTATAATGTTCCAGTGATAATTATTGTTGTAATTTTAAATAATAATACTAATAGAGTTATAGGGAGTAGTTTTGATGGTAGTTGCATAGTTAATAGGTGTTACAATAACGGAAAATAAAAATTTAACATGTCAAGACCTAGGCCTATAAAAACTCTGGAATTTTGTAAATTTTAGGAAATACATTTATAATTTTATAAAACAAATGTTGTAATATGGATAGGTTTATAATTAATAGTATACACAATAAATATGGAATCGAAATAATCAGTTTTAAATTATTTAAGAAAATTCAAATAGCAAAAATGTAACATCAGAATTTCTTAAGTAAAAATAGGCATGTTTGGTGTCTATGTGTCACAAATGTTAAGACCAAAATAATGATGCTATTAGTTTTAAATTCTCAATCAGTATAACAAAGTTATACTAATTTAAAAGTTTTGGCCAAGTTCATGCAATAAAACAATGAATTTGTATGACAATGTATATCTGAATCAACCAACCAGATTTCAAGTTTTACCTTAGCAACCGAAAATGCAGATAAATAAAATAGGACTTCTTTAACAACCATCATTGAAGACAGACGCGTTTTTGTAACGTCTTAGCTAATTATATTTTAAATAGAGTAAACCTATACCAAACATAGTAAACGAATCAGGACAGTTATTGAAGAACATTAGAGGAACCCAAGAACAACCAGGCACCAATTCGGAAGAATTCAAATCCCGGAAGAAGAATTAAAGAAGATTTGGACCCCATCTTCGCCCTGAACGAATAAAATAAGTGGATCTGGGTGAATCTGAATAATTTTATAACCTTATTTAACAACAACACCCACTTATGAGCACACGAACCACTTAGAAAACTAAACAATAAAAAACCACATACACTGTAACAGACCAACACTAAAGAACACTTGAAGATAACACAAATTGATTATTACACCTTTTGAATACAAAAACCTGAACGGCAACTAATAAATATCTAAAACTGTTCATAACCTACAACTGTGGATAACACACACACGACTACTAGTTTGCACTATAAACATCAAAACCTTGTTATATCCTTATCTTGTGAAGTTTGTATTTTGATTTTAAGAGTTGTATTAATTGTTTAACCATAATATTCGGACCGAATACGCCCTGAGATCATTTTACTTAATAGAATAAAAACAACGAGCATCATTATTGAGGTTGATGCCAACATAGTTATTATTCACTTACCAACTTATGAATGAAGACGACATAATTTTGTTACAATTTGTATTAAAATAAAGAAAAACGAGAAACATAATTGACCAATTCTTTTGAATAAAGATTGATTAAAGGAATACATCTGTTTGGTTTTATTTTGCATTATTATTACTGTTAAAATTAAAAGATACGACAGCACAGCAAAGCGGACGGAGCGGCTGTTGGCAGCTCCGAATTACGTCACTGGTTTTGGACGCCGAGGCGAGACCGAACGGCGGGAATAGTGAACAACAACCGTAAACGAATTTAATATACTAAATAAAGTTATTGGTACAACTGTAACAGAAATAAATTTATTTTTTTGAGGTTTGAGTAACATTGAAAAAAAGGCTGAACGGACAAAATCCAAATGCATTAACTAATAGTGTCATTTGGCAAAAACTAATAATAACAACAACAAGATAAAACTTGAAATTATTAAATTAGAAATATTCGAATTCGATATAGCGATAGGTTATTCAGTTCGATACTAGTAAAGCAAGTAAATATTTTGGTAGCTAGGGAACACCAGACAATCTATCGGAGGCCGTCGTGCTGAAACGGCAGTTATCTGGCTCCAGGAACAATTGGACGAATATGTTGAGTGGGCAGAGAGACGGAGGGTTGCCATCAACGCAGCCATGAGCACAGCCGTAGTCTTCTCCAGACGCTTAAGGCTCCCTGACAGAGTATACGTAGGCGATACTCAGTTGCCCTCGTCTCGAGAGGTCAAGTACCTCGGGGTCCACCTCCACCGTCGTCTTACCTGGCGGACACACTCCGCGCAAGTAGCCCGCAAGACAGCCAATCGCCTATATCAACTCCGTCCTCTGCTATGCAGCAATGCTATGACCCGCCGCCTAGGGAAATTTATCGTCTCCACCTATGTGGTGCCGATGGTTACCTACGCGATACCCGTACTTGGCCAAGACTCATAAGCGGAAGCTTCAATCTCTTCTTGACCGAGGATTGCGCTGGGCGTGCAAAGCCCACTGTCTGACACCTAGTAGAACCATCCGTGAAGTCCTGCGTGTCCGTTCCCTGGACGCCACTATACGGACACTGTCCCGAAAATTCTATCGCCGTACCGCCCGATTCCAGGGGAACCACTTCATTAGCGCCCTCGGTCGCTACCAATCTGTGCCAGGAGAATCTTGGACCCGGCCTCGGCGTACTCTCACCCTCAATTAACTAATAATTAATTGAATATTCACGGCCGGTAGCAGGCCACACCCTAAATCCAGCATATCTATCGTCCCTGCGGCAGGAGCTCTATTTGAAGCTCGGGACGCAGTATAGGAGCGGGCGACGGGCATGCCTTTCGTCCCGCACCGCCCCTTGGTCAGTATCGGAGGCAAGCTGAAATCGGCAAGGAAGCACCCGGTGCGGAGCAGAGGATTCGCGCACGTACACATGTTGATTATAGACGTTCAATCATGGACCGAGAGACGGCATGGCGAGGTCGACTACTAGAGCAAAGTGGCTTAATTTGGAGTGGGTTCCTAATATGGCGAGGCCTAAAATCTATTCAACGACATGCTGGACACTTTTTGAAACGGCCCGAACTACTTCGTGATACACTGTGATGAAAGGAATGGCCGTAGTGATGCGTCAAAGGTGATCAAACGCCAAACAGATTTATTAAAGAATACAATTATTTTTAATATTTACGTTTTTCTTGTAATAGCATTTAAAAATTTAGAATATGCTCACATTCATTAAAATATTACGCAGCTATGAGGTTTGATTGACGTGATAACACTACTTATTCGTTTCAGCTATTTCGTGACGCGTTGAATCAGTTTACTGCCCCAGGAGCGCGAGGTGTACGGAAGTGACCCAGGCAACGTGATACCGTATGTGAAATTCTCACTTCAAAGAAAATAAATTTCTTTGAACTTTGATGAACTCTTAATTCCGATTTTTGAAAATTCAATGGTATTTAAGAGCGAATCGAATAGAATGTTCTCCCATCCCGACTGTAGATGTCTCTGGCCACCGAGCCGTTTTGTAGTCATCCATCCATCCAGGCTTTGTATTCATATAGGCTATGTGACCCTTGACTTTACCAGAAGAGCCAAGATGTCTTACCAAACTTATTTATTTACCGGTACTTATTTTCTTATTTTGTTTTTTAAACAATCCGTAAGGGTTCATTTTATCACCTACTTTATTTAACATATATATTGATGATTGTAAGGCAATGGAAACAACTAACTAGTTCTGGAATCTACTTATTTCCCTATAATTTCTCCACTAACACTCTGCTGTTTACTGACGATCAAGTTATCCTATAAGAAAACGAAAATGGATTACAATGAAAGCAGTGTATCCACTCAGTAAAATTTTCCATGAATATAATTTACAGATTTACACGAGAAATACTAAAATAATGGCGTTTAAAGGAAAATTCCTAGTACAGTCCAAAATAGTAATAGACAATACAATTTTTGGACAAATATCCCACTACAGATATCTAGGGTGCGGCGTAAGCTATGAATATAAAAACGATATCGATTATCAAATAAATAGATACCAGAGGATGTGTGGGACAATTCATAAGACTCTGGGAAAGAAAGTACAAAAAGATACAGAATTGAAATTTTATAAAGTAATGGCGGCACCAGTATTGATGTACGGGAGTGAATCGTGGACACTCACCCAAAATCAGAGAAAACTAATTAAAGCTGCTGAAATGTAATTCTTAAGGACAGTCAAAGGAGAAATGCAGACATAAGGCAAGAGCACAATATTTTATCGATAAACGATAAAATTAAACAAAATACAGAAAACTGGATACAACACGTAATTAGAATGGGTAACTCGAGAATACCAAAAAAAGATAATTTATATCTCCAAGGTAAGCCTCTTGGAGAACGAGATAGTGGCAGACCAAGAAAACGGTGGCTGTGAAGACGGAACAGGCTGCAAACCTAATCCTTGAAGTGAAGAAGAACAACAAGAAAAAACAACCCATAACAAATTTTAATATTTCATGTTCCAGCGTCTTGTTTGAAAAAAAAAGTTCTCCCCACTCTTAATTAAAGTATTATTTTCGTTACTGATAATTTCAAGTCATACCTTCACTTGTGTGCTCTACAAGTTACACGACAATTATCAATTCAGTTTACTCACGTTATACGTAACAAGGCGATCCGGACGAATTATGAGCTTGAACATATTTCAGGAAGAGCTGAAATTGTAAGACATAGAAAATTTCTACATATCTACTGGAGAGAACGTTTAACTAGAACGAAATAATCCAGTACTCCAAATGAAATTTCTTGAATTTTCATGGAATTCTGTAACGCTCACGCAAAGAATGACAGGAAGAAATGGAAAGATGATATTAAACGTGGACTTTAAGAAATTAGAAAACAACTGCTGAAAGTGATAATAAAAGAGTATTTAAAAAGATGAAAACTCATAAAAAGTTTTCAAGGAGTGAAATAGAATCAAAAAGAAAGCATTCTTTAGCATGTACCTTATATAGTAAGGTTAAATTTATTATTTAAATTTCAAATTCAACACGCGTGTACATAAGTAATTGTCGGCTCAGAGAGCGTAACCAATGAAGACTTATATTTCCATATGAATAGATAATTTTACACCTTGTCTTAAGCCACGACTATATGACAAGGGGCTAAAAATAATTTGGAAAGTATAAACAAAAAAACAATTAAAAAAACAACAGAAGAACGTTCCCACACTGAAAAAATAAACAAATTTCCTAAAGTTGCAACGGCAGGCAACGAATGCACACGCGCGCGCGCGCGCGCACGCACACACACACACGTGAATATTCTGCTAACCATCATATATATAGCAACACCAGACAAAGAAGTGGCCGTCTTAATTAATTATGTGAGACGAAATAAGCTTTCATTGTATTAAATTCACTTCAACCGTGAAACGAGATTTTTTCGTATTATTGTGTGAATATATATTTAATGAGGTTTCGCTAACGAATGACTTTATTTTTTCCTGATAAAATAACAACATTTTTTAAAATAAAAAGATTTTGTTAATCATGTAAAAGGCATCGGTTACTGGGACACACACACGCGCGCGCGCACACAAAGTCATTATCATTGTCGCAGCTTTTACTTCTCTACCGATCAAATGCCTCCCCATTGTTCCCCCATTGATTTCTTTTTAGAGAAATTCCTTGTCCAGTTAACAGAACCAATGGCGGGTTATCGCCATGACTCATGTTCTCCACCTTGCCTGCTGGGACCGCCGCCGGCTGCCGGTAACCGCCTGAGTGATTCGTGCGCCGCCATTGCAAGAAAACTGTCCGGGACCAAACAGTCTTCAGCTAGAGAAAAACCCCTCCTTAGTAACAGCGACCTAGTACTAATACCTCTAGCACTCCTACCAATTATATCATTATGTTGTAGATTTAAAATCCATTGCAAACAGAACATAAGCTGTATACAAAATATTCACCGCACTAGTTCCATTACTTAAAGCTCTACAATTGAGATGAGATACGGTAAAAACTAGTGTGCTATCCATTCACCATTACGGGATCACACGTTTACTCTGGCGCGCGAGTGTGTGTGTGTGTGTGTGTGTGTGTGTGGGAGTGCTGCCTTAGAGATGTGCGTAAGGATTATCTATCGACTCAGGAAGCATTTGGATCTGACTTTCTCAATTCGCTGTACCAGATCGTCGTCTCTTTTCTTGAGGATGCAAGAATTGTGGCGTCGTATCCATATATATCAACGATTGGACGCAGTTTACAAACTGTCGAAATATATGAGACAGCAGTTAGCAAATGGAGCTTCAATGTAAGCGAGATAAGATTACAATTATGGTGAACGTATACCAAACCCACCATTCAATGAAAAACAAAAATAAAAGTCGAAGTATGACTTTTAATGGTATTTAAACTTTCCGTCTAGACCATCAAATTTTGTGCGGTTTCGTAATTAATAAACAGATTTAGCGAACCAATTTCACGTGTCTAATCGCCCAGTTTAGTAAGCAACAGTAATTAAAAGAATACGCCAAACAGTAGCGTGGCGTTCATGTAACCGCTGTTGTCGGCGGCAACAGTACAGGAAACGAAAGAAAATAATATTAATTATATCACAGAATAAATACTTTAGTTATTAAATAATTTGAAATCCAAACGATATTGGTAAGGAAACTTGGAGAAAAGCATAGCATTGCTTTCGAACTGCTGTGCACTTGCACCGTCTTGTGTTGGTGGCTCAGACAGGCAATGTTTTACTGCGTACGGTCATTGACCTAGTAGTAGTTGTCACTGTACAGACTGGAGGAGAGGAGACATTCGTCCACTCAATGTGTTGCCGCTGTACAAATCGGCAAAACGTTCAGTTAGTAGCTATGTTTGTTTTCGGATCCAACGTGCAGCACATACTACATACCTATTTGTGTTTTGTTTGTTTAGTTATGTGTTTCTCTGTTTGTCTTTATTATTTTTAATTCGATTATTTGTGTCCCGATTTATTCTGTGTAAATATAATGGAGTCAGATTCCGTTGAACCGGGACCCTTTTCTTCTCCCAGCGAATGATAGAAACTACTCTAAAAAAAATATTTTGGCTCTAAAAAGAATGGGTAACTCGAGAATACCAAAAAAAGATAATTTATATCTCCAAGGTAAGCCTCTTGGAGAACGAGATAGAAGCAGACCAAGAAAACGGTGGCTGTGAAGGCGGAACAGGCTGCAAGCCTAATCCTTGAAGTGAAGAAGAAGAAGAAGAAGAAGAAGAAGAAGAAGAAGAAGAAGAAGAAGAAGAGGAAGAGGAAGAGGAAGAGGAAGAGGAAGAGGAAGAGGAAGAGGAAGAGGAAGAGGATGAAGAAGAGGAAGAAGAAGAAGAAGAAGAAGAAGAAGAAGAAGAAGAAGAAGAAGAAGAAGAAGAAGAAGAAGAAGAAGAAGAAGAAGAAACAATCCATAACAAATTTTAATATTTCATGTTCTAGAGTCTTGTTTGAAAAAAAACGTTCTCCCCACTCTTAATTAAAGTACTAGACAAAATTCGAATTAATTTTTAGGCTAAGTTTGAGGCCTAACACAACCGGCAACAGCTGTTATGTACCCACGCCACGCCACTGTCGGCCCAACAGTGAGTCAAAATATATCTGTACAACGAAACTGACATACTGTTCAATATTTAGATAACATGAACAGCTCAATAAACGCTAATGTTAAACTTTAACTATTCTAAAACATATCTGATAAGGTGTACGTATTCTTCGTTAATAAGGGTTTTTCCAACTTGGTCCGCCATTACTAACAGCGCTCACTGATTTTACCGATAAAAGTCTACAATTTGACAGTCAGTTTGAGGTGATCAATCATGATATTGCACACCGATGGCTGTACACTTGCGATATGATATGTATAATGATGAAAAGCACCACTTAGCAGGAAGAAATGAGACTTATTAAAAAAAACTATAAGATTAGACAAGAGAAAACTTCATATAAAATTGTTTGGTGGTAGTTAGGTTAGGTTAGGTGTGTTATAAAAGATTTTTTTGAGACCCGATAATAAATACGTCTATAAACAGTAATCGTAAATTTATTATTATGATTTAGTTATTCCTTATAAATGTCGATGCACGGCAGGAACTGGATATTTTGAGTATACTTCATAGGCTTGCCAAATGTCGGCTAAAATGGTTGGAACATCTTAAACGAATGGACGAATGTCGTATCCCCAAACAACTACGTACTGAATGATGAGCCTAAAGGGCGAAGACGTGTAGGGCGTCCGAAGAAGCTTTGGAACGATTAACTCTAGTTTACCTGACTGGGACCGGAACAACCCATTTTTGATTTAACCCTTCCTGAAGATGATGATGATTATCCTTATACTTTTCCAAGTACCGTCTCTAATGATGGTGAGGACTGTTATGGCAAACTTCTCTGTATGTCTTCTTTTTGGTCTTTTCTCAACGCTAGACCCACACGATTATTTCTGTGTACCATGAATTGTACTCCAATCATCAGTGCTTTATCTTATTCTTCATGAAATACAATTTATTATTATTATCAATGGTATACTCTCCATGATCATAGAAGAAACACAGATATTCGGCAGGAATTGAATATTATGAGTATACTCGACAGGATCGCCCAGTATCGGCTGAATTGGTGGGAACATCTTTGCCGAATGGATGACTGCCGCATCCCCAAACAACTCTGGAACTATAAGCTGAGGTGACGGAGAGGTGTGGGACGTCCGAGGAAGCGCTGGAGTGACCAGCTCTAACCTTTTCTATTTGAGACCGGAACAAACCACTTTTGGTTTAATCCGTGAAGATGATGATGGTGATTATTATTATTATTATTATTATTATTATTATTATTATCATTGTTGTTTGTTGTTGTTGCTTACTGCTGTACAGCAGTAGCGGCCCGTGCTTAGGTTGCACGGTTGTACAACCCCCAATAATTCCCGAATTGTATTTTAAATTATAGAATTATGAATAAAACCATAACTAATAATAGTGTTTTGAAGCTGAATAATCGTAATTAATCATTTGCCAATTGGAAAGCGCTAAGCAATTACTAGAAACCGTACACGCTCTTGCCACGGTGTGTCACGGGTGTATGCACCAGTTGTGACGCGCTTGGTAATGTAATGGAGAAACAATGGAGTAGTGCTCTGGCTGGTCAGACTCGGTTGTTGCTATTACTGCGGTATAGGCTCGCTTGGTGTGATTAGGGACTGCAAACCCCGCTTGTACTTCACGACGCCACCAGTCTGTTTGTTGGTAAATAACACTTGTTGCGCCAGGTTGGAATTTGTAAGTTCGTTGTTAGTGTCAATCCAGTTCATCGTCAAATGTAAATAATAATACATATAAAGGATTAAGGTGTCATAGTGTAAGATATTTATTATATTTAACTGGTAGGGCGCAATGAATTCTATAGAAAAACTCACCAAAAACGGCGTTCAGTCTACGTCCTATTGAGGACAAAATTGAAATTAAGAGAGCATGTAAGCCTACACCAGACCTTTCAGATTTTAATCAAAGTGTAAAATCAGGTAACAGAATATTTAATCGTAAATTTAGAAAAGATTCATACAACAAATATTCGTGGTTACGTAGGTGTGACACTAAAATTGCAGTATTTTGCTTTCCTTGTGTATTGTTTAGAGGGGAAGAGACTTGGACAATTTCTATTCAGAGAATAAAACAATTTTATTCCATCCAACCCATCTGCAACCCCCAAATTGTTCAACCACCAGCTGCCACTGCTGTATAGTATTATTCGAATTTTACTGTAAGCTGATATATCGTAACTTTCTAAATGCTCTCTTCAACAAGCGTAAGAGGTCAATTCGGGACAAATTTTTATGTTCGTTGAACTGCTCGCTAACGACTCTTTCCGTTTCGCCTACGCATCCAGTTTCTGTTTCGTGTCCAACAGATGATATCGGCGCGTCGTCGTCGCGTTGGATACAGTTACGGGCTCTACAAATCAACGCGCGCTCTTTTCCTACACCTTGTTTATTTATTTATGCCCTTCTCGCACAAATGGTTTCTAATTTAAACTTTGTTTGCAACCGTATTAACTTAAATATATTGTATGTATTCAGCGAGTGTTTATACGTAACCTTGTCTTATTAATAGGCTGCAACTATGTCCACGCGCACGCCGCACACACTCGCACGCCTGAGTTATGCGATCGACCGTTTACTGCCGCTGTAATTAGAATAAATAAGCACTTGTACACGATCGTATACGTTTCCACGTTTACATAAGCATGCACAGTAAATGCATTATGTAGGTGTGTTGATGTTCGCGTCGCGAGCGCGCGTGTATGCGTCTATGTTTATTACTAGTACACAGACGCTACAAAAAAAAAAAAAAAATATATATATATATATATATATCTATACATCCACTCAATAATGGGTAGTTCTATTTTATGGGTGTAAAACGCTTACTGGTTTACCGTTTGAATTTGTATTATTTAAACTTCTGTGTGTGTTTGTGTAACGGGTACAGAAGAATTGCACAGCGTTAAGGTCATTCCATAAAGCACAAAACTCGCATCTATGTAATAATGTGTGTGATTAAATACATACATAAATAAATGTATAAATAACACACATACACACACTCACATGTATACTTTGTATCTTTGCTGGTCTGTTTCCCAATGCTAAACTCACACCACTGTTTCTTTGCGCGTATATATTACCTTTCATTCATTAGAGTCATTATATAATTCCTTATGAAACTAATTCTATTATTCTTGTCTGTATATATAACCAAATTATAATTATTTCTGCAGGTAGAATGTGCTTATTGTTTAATTGTTTACCGCTGTATTATATATTATAATAAGCACATCCTACTTGCAGAAAAATTTATACTTGATTATACATGTGTATAAGTTCACCATTAATACAAAGCGCCTCGTATGTTACGGCAACGTGAAACGGCTGCCTGATGAGCGTTGGCCTAAATAGTTGTTAGACTGGGTTCCACCTAGAGGGCGGAAACGGGGTGGATCAGGAGATCGTAGAAAGAGGACTTACTCGATGAGATGATGAAAAGAGATCTGTAACGAGGTGATTAGAACAACGGAAATTTCTGGTGTGCAGGATGCGAGAGGCGCAGTATCTGTAGAAGACCGCAATTGATGGATGGAAAAACTGCAACCTAACGCCTTTTAAAAATGTATAGAGGAGTCAGGTTAAGCAGATCATGTACGGTCGTCATGTAGGTCTCAAAAACATGAATTTAAACAATTAGTAAAATATAATTGATGATTAATTTGTATATATCGTATGTATTGATGATTTGTATATATTTTTATTTGTATATGTATATAACATAATATTATAAATTATCAAATTATAATTACTTCTCCAAGTCGTTGATACTATTTTTAATTGGACTAACGTACGTTTCACTGATAGTATCAGTATCTTCAGTATCACTAACCTCTGAAGATACTGAAGATACTATCAGTTAAGTGCACGTCAGATTAATTAAAAATAATATCAACGACTTGCAGAAGTAATTATAATTTGTTAATATACAATACGACGCTGTACATGTATGCAGTAAGTATGTAAACAAATTTATTTTTAAGAAAAAGATCTTTCATATTCAGTGACTTCAATTTCGTTACTCTAAAAACAGACACTTAACGTATCCCGATTGTCGTTAATGCCGGTTCTAACTCACAAAGGAATGCCGCCTTTCTTAAAAAACATAAAAAACGATAAAAAACAAGATCAAAGAGATGCCGCCGTTCCCGCGGTCCAAGATTTTTTCCCACGCTCTCCCCACCACCCTGGACCGCGAATTTTCGCGAATATAACATTTATATATGCAGCCTTTCGCGAGCCTAAATCACTTTCACTTTCTAATTTCCGCGAATATAATTTTTTATATGCAGCCTTTCGCGAGCCTAGATCACTTTCACTTTCTACTGGACCACAGCATCCGCGACTTTTTCGCTGATCTGTATCAAGATCCGCGACTTTTTCGCGTATCTGGACCACAGCATCCGCGAATATAATTTTTTATTTTTTTATATGCCGCCTTTCGCGAGCTTAGATCACTTTCACTTTCTATCACTTGATGCATTATAGTGTATATATTAAATATATGATCAGGGTTACCAACCTTGCATGAGTTCAAATTTGTTATAATGTATATTAAATCTATATGATCAGGTTTACCAACCTAGGGTGGGGGGGTTCCTACTTGATGCATTATAGTGTATATATTAAATATATGATTAGGGTTACCAACCTTGCATGAGTTCAAATTTGTTGTGTGTTATAATGTATATTAAATCTATATGATCAGGTTTACCAACCGCATCCGCGAATATAATTTTTTTATTTTTTTATATGCCGCCTTTCGCGAGCTTAGATCACTTTCACTTTCTATCACTTGATGCATTATAGTGTATATATTAAATATATGATCGGGGAGTACCAACCTTGCATGAGTTCAAATTTGTTATAATGTATATTAAATCTATATGATCAGGTTTACCAACCTATGGTGGGGGGTTCCGACTTGATGCATTATAGTGTATATATTAAATATATGATCAGGGTTACCAACCTTGCATGAGTTCAAATTTGTTGTGTGTTATAATGTATATTAAATCTATATGATCAGGTTTACCAACCTATGTATGGGTTCAAACTTGATATGTGTGTGTGTATTATAGTGTATATTAAAATATATGATCAGGGTTACCAATCCTGCATTATTGTGTGTGTATAGAACAGATCTGCCAACATTTTTCTTCGGTGGGAAATTCAAACTATATTATAGTAAATTGTTAACGACGACTTCGATATCAACTCTCTCTCCCCTCCTCTCTCTTTGTCTCTAGACACAGTTGTCGATCACAATATAAACTCTCTCTCTCTTTATGTCATCAGTTTTACATAAGTGTCGTGCTACTTATGGATTATTGTAAGTAGCGATACTAAAATGTAATCACCAGGAAATGTATATATTTATCACCTACCTCGTTGCGTCCTTTTTTTGACACATGACAGTCAGTGACCATGATTTAGAAATTAATATACTGCGAAGTCTGTGTGTGTGTGGTAAAGTGTTACGCATAAAAAAATCTCCTTGAAATAAGGTATTTTCAAAAGTTTTGTGTACACATACACACATTGTATATGACTCTCTCTCTCTCTCTCTGCAAACGTTGACAAGAATTCCCTTATTCAAACGATTTGTATGTGTGTACACGAACTTAAATACAGACGATTGTAATTTTAAAAATTCATTTTTTGCATTAAATATATATCGTAAACAATGAAATAATAATATTTCGTCATTGTAAGATTTTAATAAAACAATTATCAGTTTAAATAATAATTTTCATGATTGTAAGATACAACCTACAAATTAGTAAAATGTCTCTCTCACACACATTTCTGATTACTATACAAATAATTGTATGCATATTCGGAGGTTTATAACGAAATAAATTAAAATAAACCTGAGACCCCCCTTTTATTTTCTAAGTTTTGTAATTTTTTTTGAATTTTATTTAATTTTATTTTTATTAAGGTTTTTTTTTGTAAAAGGGGAGAGACATCATATTTAGAACTAGGTAAAAAAAACCTAGAGGAAGCAAAAGTGTGCAAGGCCCAAATACAATTACAGACATGTCCCCCCAGGTGAATGACAGGACTTGCAAATGAAAAACTCTTTTAACCAACAAGCGTGTGCTTTATTCAACCTGCAAGATTTTACATACATGACAAGTTCGTGATTGTGTGAGCACACCATTAAAGGCAGAATTATATATATATATATGTATATATATGTATATCCATTAATTCATAATGTCACAAAGTAAGTGAGTTGATATTAAACTAATTGCAAAAATTTCTGCCTGATTATGTATGATTCAAAATACACGATACCGCAACGCAACGCCCTCAATAAACAATTACCATATAACTGGGATGCTACCCAAACACGTTGTCTAATCCAAGAGACAAGTCATAATCAAACTCAACAAGTACCGACGGCCCTCATCATGTCCAGACTCCGTATGAGCTCCAGGGTATGTGCAAGTGCAACCAATCAGCACACATTCATTAAAAAAAAATTAATCACATTCTTATAACCCCTTTTCAAAATTCATCTCACACTCAACATCACAAAATAATCACTTAAACCCTAACACATATTAAATTATTTTAAACTTCATTAACCCCTTATTCATTTTATAAAATGTGCTCTTTTTTCTGGTTGTTCATTCTGTTAATTTATTACACTACCATTAAGTTTTCTTACAACACTTGGATTCTAATCAAAAATAATTTGAAATAATTTGCAAGTCCTAACACCAGCTGACATGTCTGTAGCCACACTAAGTTTCATTTAAGAAAATAAATATAAGTCCCCAGATTCTAAAATTTCTCAAGTTCAACAGAGAAAATAAGGCAGAAATAATACCTACTATCCACCCAGAATCATAACAACCACGCTCTGAACTACCATTTGAGACCCCCCTTTTATTTTCTAAGTTTTGTAATTTTTTTTTGAATTTTATTTAATTTTATTTTTATTAAGGTTTTTTTTTGTAAAAGGGGAGAGACATCATATTTAGAACTAGGTAAAAAAAACCTAGAGGAAGCAAAAGTGTGCAAGGCCCAAATACAATTACAGACATGTCCCCCCAGGTGAATGACAGGACTTGCAAATGAAAAACTCTTTTAACCAACAAGCGTGTGCTTTATTCAACCTGCAAGATTTTACATACATGACAAGTTCGTGATTGTGTGAGCACACCATTAAAGGCAGAATTGTATATATATATGTATATATATGTATATCCATTAATTCATAATGTCACAAAGTAAGTGAGTTGATATTCAACTAATTGCAAAAATTTCTGCCTGATTATGTATGAGTCAAAGTTAGTAATAATCTCATTCATAAAGCAATACTAATCCATCAGTGTTGTATAATATCAAATAGGCTAGCCTGTTGTCTCAGTAAGCACATT